>JACTAT010000045.1:227849-838557 GCA_014526335.1 Chrysaora quinquecirrha | reverse complement strand
AACAAACATTTCTACAACATAAACAAATCTATCTATGGATAACAACCTTGTCATGAGGCTTCTGTGATAATTGCAATAGCTTACTTTTTGAAAAATTACTTCCAAACTTTCTTAATGGCAAAAAGTCTGTCTCCAAAAATATATGTGCATGCAACACATGTCCTTATATCATACCTACCCTTGACAAAATTCCTATACGCTCATTGATATTGGAACATTTTCTTGTGCTTAGGCCATTTGATATTGAATATGGAAAATATGAGCGCATGAAATAGGGATATAGAAAAAAACAGCTCTTCTAAAACTGTGATGCTCTAAAAAATGCCCTGAATAAAAAATTGCTGGACTATGAAAACGACAGACGCGTATGTCAAAATGCATATGATTATTTAACTGCATGCGACAATTCATCTACTGCCAACTGAGCAATTCTATTTCAACACAGAGACTTAAAATTGTTTCATTATCGTTTACCCAAGAGGAAATCTTTGGCAATTTTCGTAAACAATTGTTTGTTAGAGTTTGGAAAGGAAGTGACCTTTCTTAACAAAAAGCACAAGACCACGGTTGATTTTCATCTACCTAAAACTTTTTGAAAATCTTTATCCACATTGGTTGCTTATTTGAAGCAGTTTGAAGGAGAATTGTCTTTTACGTTGTGCTCCAAAGTTGTTGAGAAACACCACGCAAGTTGACACAGTGGGGAGGCTTTGATCCTCAAGTAGAAAAAGAGAAATCGATGTACATGATGGCCAGCTGGTGAACTCATTCTTGATGCTGAACCACCTGACAGAAGTTGATATCTACATCAGTTATGCTACACCCCTAGGTTCGAAGTTTAAAGTCATTGAATTCATTCACAATGTACCAAAGTTGATAAATAAGATTTGAAGTGTTTGCTATTTTACAGTATTTTGATCGTTTTGATGTTGCCTTCCAGTTTTGCTTGGGAAAATTGATGGCATCCAGGGGGTGCATTGATATGCTTAATGTACTTCACAGCCCCATTTTGCACCCATTTTGCAAATGGTCACTCCCAGGGGAGTTCTTCGTATGATTTGGGTGTGGGTATGTGCCATGCAAATGTGTGGGTTTTTGGACCTGAAATTATCTTAACATGATTTTAACCAAAACCCAATTATTATTATTATCATTATTATTATTATATATGATTATAGTGTATAACTATAATACAATATTCTATACACTTTACAGTTTTGTACCTATTACATAATATCATAAGCTAATCTAAATAAATGAGTCTTTAAAGATGATTAAAAATGATTAAAATTGTCAATAGCTCAAATTTTGACCGGAAGACTGTTCCAAAGACTAGCCACGGCATAGGAAAAAGTTCTAGCACCCTATGTTTTGATCTTGAAACGAGGAACCGTTAACAGCAGCGCATTACTCAATCTGAGAGTTCTACCAGGCTTATACCTCTCCACCATATCCCGTAAATACACAGGTGCCTTTCCTATCCAATATTTAAAATTAAGCAGCAAAATTTTAAACCAGATACGTTGCTTGACTGGCAGCCAGTGCAGATCAATTAAGGCTGTGTGTATATGATCAAATTTGGGTATATGCAACACAACACGAGCAGCTGTATTTTGGACACGCTGCAGTCTGTCAATAAGATGGTGTGGCATACCATACAACAAAGAGTTACAGTAGTCCAAGTGGCTAATAATAAATGCGGGGACAACAGTTTGGATTGCCTCGTTGATGAGAAACTTTTGTATACATTTTAACTTGTACAATTGGCAAAATGCTATACTGCATAGTTTTGTAATGTGTTTATCCATATTCAAATTTTTATCCAAATAAACACCAAGGTTTTTAACTTTGCTAACAGAAGCAACAGATTCATCACCTTCTTGTATACCTTCAAAAGAGACTTTAGACAATTGCTGTCTGGTTCCCAGTAGCATTACCTCCGTTGATCATGAGATGGTTAGCCAACACCTATTGTTGTAAATATATTGATCATAAATACTTTCCACTATTGCAAGTAAATGAATTAATGATTTTGTATATTCCTTATATTTGTTATCCATGTTTTTTTTTTAAATTTACATCCTTCAGGAATTGAAAATTACACATCAGAAAATTTACAACTACATTCTCATATTTGTTTTGTAGATTCTTTGAGAAATTCGAACACATCCGTGTACAAAGGAATTCGTTACTGCCAGTATTGGAACAATAAGCGACAGGCAGCTGTATTCACAGGTGCTTTATTTTAATCATTCGTATCCATTTCTTATACCCACATTGTTCCACAAATATATTATTACATTATCTCCATGTGTATAACCTACCATTTTATATAAATATAAACCTATAATATTCTATATTCCCTTATATAATTTAACATATAATCTTCCTATCATACAAAATTTAAATTTTTATCCTTATTGCCTTCTCTAATTTATGGTTGTAAATATATTCATAATAAATAGTTTTGACTATTGCAATTTAATGAATTAATTAATTATTATATTCCTAATATTTGTTATATAAGTTTTTTTACATTTACATCCTTGAAGAATTGAAAATCACAATTCGGGAAATCTAAAACCCCTCCTTTCAATGTTTTTTAGATTCTTTGAGAAATTCAAGACCTTCATTTGCATACGCATTCACAGCTGTATTCAAAGGGTACCTCATTTTTATAATACTTATTCATTCTATTATACCTAAATTATTCCACATATATATTGTTTGATTATCTACATGTCCGTTACCTCTCATGCTGTATAAATAGAAACATATATTTAAAGTATTTAAACATACATTCAAAGTATCCTATTCCTTATCATACAATTTTACAAATTTCATCGGTCTCACTTTCTCTAATTTGTAGTTGTAAATATTTTTATTACATCTACCTATTTTTGATTATAATCCTGTAAGCAATTTATGATATCCTCCTTTCCAATTATACAAACCTTGCAATAGTCCATTTTCTGACCTTTTCTTTTCTATTTTTTGAAACATTCTCATCACATCAAATTTAAATATTGCAATTCACAAAATGCTCTATTAAATATCTTCCTCAAATCCAACTTGTACATATTTCTTAAAATTAAATTTGCACACAGATTCCATTAAACCCTACATAATTCACCTTTTTACGTATACCTATAAATTTGTTGAATTTACAATTTACAATTTTAACTCTTCATTTCCAACATAATATAAAATTCTTCAACTGCTAGTCAAGAATTTCAATACTTGGGTCTATTAAACTCTCATCTCTTATGGAAACAAACATTTCTACAACATAAACAAATCTATCTATGGATAACAACCTTGTCATGAGGCTTGTGTGATAATTGCAATAGCTTACTTTTTGAAAAATTACTTCCAAACTTTCTTAATGGCAAAAAGTCTGCCTCCAAAAATATATGTGCATGCAACACATGTCCTTATATCATACCCACCCTTGACAAAATTCCTATACGCTCATTGATATTGGAACATTTTCTTGTGCTTAGGCCATTTGATATTGAATATGGAAAATATGAGCGCATGAGATAGGGATATAGAAAAAACAGCTCTTCTAAAACTGTGATGCTCTAAAAAAAGCCCTGAAGAAAAAGTTGCTGGACTATGAAAACGACAGACGCATATGTCAAAATGCATATGATTATTTAATTGCATGCGACAATTCATCTACTGCCAACTGAGCAATTCTATTTCAACACAGAGACTTAAAATTGTTTCATTATCGTTTACCCAAGAGGAAATCTTTGGCAATTTTCGTAAACAATTGTTTGTTAGAGTTTGGGAAGGAAGTGACCTTTCTTAACAAAAAGCACAAGACCACTGTTGATTTTCATCTACCTAAAACTTTTTGAAAATCTTTATCCACATTGGTTGCTTAATTTAAGCAGTTTGAAGGAGAATTGTCTTTTTCGTTGTGCTCCAAAGTTGTTGAGAAACACCACTCAGGTTGACACAGTGGGAAGGCTTTGATGTTCAAGTAGAAAAAAGAAATAGATGTACATCATGGCCAGCTGGTGAACTCATTCTTGATGCTGAACCACCTGACAGAAGTTGATATCTACATCAGTTATGCTACACCCCAAGGTTTGAAGTTTAAATTCATTGAATTCATTCACGATCTACCAATGTTGATAAATAAGATTTGAAGTGTTTGCTATTTTACAGTATTTTGATCATTTTGATGTTGCCTTCCTTTTCTGCTTGGGAAAGTTGATGGCATCCAGGGGGTGCATTGATATGGTTAATGTACTTCACCGCCCCATTTTGCACCCATTTTTCAAATGGTCACTCCCAGGGGGTACTTTGTATACTTTAGGTGCGGGTATGTGCCATCCAAATGGGTGGGTTTTTGGACCTGAAATTATCTTAACATGATTTTAACCAAAACCCAATTATTATTATTATCATTATTATTATTATATATGATTATAGTGTATAACTATAATACAATATTCTATACACTTTACAGTTTCGCCATCGATGACAAATATATACAAAAAGTTATGGTGCTGAAGAAGGCTCAACATAGCCGAAACACAAAAAGTAAAATGGGATGAGAGCCTTGGGTTGTATGACTTGGAGAGTTACTCGGCGATTTCATTAAGCTCTATAGCTCAGTGGAAACGTCGTTGGCTCTCTGATCATGCAGTCTTGGGTTCAAATCCCATCAATTGTGGTATGGCACTTGTGGAAAAATTTATCCTTGTGTTCGCCATCGATGACAAATATATACAAAAAGTTATGGTGCTGAAGAAGGCTCAACATAGCCGAAACACAAAAAGTAAAATGGGATGAGAGCCTTGGGTTGTATGACTTGGAGAGTTACTCGGCAATTTCATTCAGCTCTATAGCTCAGTTGAAACGTCGTTGGCTCTCTGATCATGCAGTCTTGGGTTCAAATCCCATCAATTGTGGTATGCCACTTGTGGAAAAATTTATCCTTGTGTTCGCCATCGATGACAAATATATACAAAAAGTTATGGTGCTGAAGAAGGCTCAACATAGCCGAAACACAAAAAGTAAAATGGGATGAGAGCCTTGGGTTGTATGACTTGGTGAGTTACTCGGTGATTTCATTGAGCTCTATAGCTCAGTGGAAACGTCGTTGGCTCTCTGATCATGCAGTCTTGGGTTCAAATCCCATCAATTGTGGTATACCACTTGTGGAAAAATTTATCCTTGTGTTCGCCATCGATGACAAATATATACAAAGAGTTATGGTGCTGAAGAAGGCTCAACATAGCCGAAACACAAAAAGTAAAATGGGATGAGAGCCTTGGGTTGTATGACTTGGAGAGTTACTCGGTGATTTCATTGAGCTCTATAGCTCAGTGGAAACGTCGTTGGCTCTCTGATCATGCAGTCTTGGGTTCAAATCCCATCAATTGTGGTATGCCACTTGTGGAAAAATTTATGCTTGTGTTCGCCATTGATGACAAATATATACAAAAAGTTATGGTGCTGAAGAAGGCTCAACATAGCCGAAACACAAAAAGTAAATGGGATGAGAGCCTTGGGTTGTATGACTTGGAGAGTTACTCGGCGATTTCATTGAGCTCTATAGCTCAGTGGAAACGTCGTTGGCTCTCTGATCATGCAGTCTTGGGTTCAAATCCCATCAATTGTGGTATGCCACTTGTGGAAAAATTTATCCTTGTGTTCGCCATCGATGACAAATATATACAAAAAGTTATGGTGCTGATGAAGGCACAACATAGCCGAAACACAAAAAGTAAAATGGGATGAGAGCCTTGGGTTGTATGACTTGGAGAGTTACTCAGCGATTTCATTGAGCTCTATAGCTCAGTGGAAACGTCGTTGGCTCTCTGATCATGCAGTCTTGGGTTCAAATCCCATCAATTGTGGTATGCCACTTGTGGAAAAATTTATCCTTGTGTTCGCCATCGATGACAAATATATACAAAAAGTTATGGTGCTGAAGAAGGCTCAACATAGCCGAAACACAAAAAGTAAAATGGGATGAGAGCCTTGGGTTGTATGACTTGGAGAGTTACTCGGCGATTTCATTGAGCTCTATAGCTCAGTGGAAACGTCGTTGGCTCTCTGATCATGCAGTCTTGGGTTCAAATCCCATCAATTGTGGTATGCCACTTGTGGAAAAATTTATCCTTGTGTTCGCCATCGATGACAAATATATACAAAAAGTTATGGTGCTGAAGAAGGCTCAACATAGCCGAAACACAAAAAGTAAAATGGGATGAGAGCCTTGGGTTGTATGACTTGGAGAGTTACTCGGCGATTTCATTGAGCTCTATAGCTCAGTGGAAACGTCGTTGGCTCTCTGATCATGCAGTCTTGGGTTCAAATCCCATCAATTGTGGTATGCCACTTGTGGAAAAATTTATCCTTGTGTTCGCCATCGATGACAAATATATACAAAAGTTATGGTGCTGAAGAAGGCTCAACATAGCCGAAACACAAAAAGTAAAATGGGATGAGAGCCTTGGGTTGTATGACTTGGAGAGTTACTCAGCGATTTCATTGAGCTCTATAGCTCAGTGGAAACGTCGTTGGCTCTCTGATCATGCAGTCTTGGGTTCAAATCCCATCAATTGTGGTATGCCACTTGTGGAAAAATTTATCCTTGTGTTCGCCATCGATGACAAATATATACAAAAAGTTATGGTGCTGAAGAAGGCTCAACATAGCCGAAACACAAAAAGTAAAATGGGATGAGAGCCTTGGGTTGTATGACTTGTAGAGTTACTCGGCGATTTCATTGAGCTCTATAGCTCAGTGGAAACGTCGTTGGCTCTCTGATCATGCAGTCCTGTGTTCAAATCCCATCAATTGTGGTATGCCACTTGTGGAAAAATTTATCCTTGTGTTCGCCATCGATGACAAATATATACAAAAAGTTATGGTGCTGAAGAAGGCTCAACATAGCCGAAGCACAAAAAGTAAAATGGGATGAGAGCCTTGGGTTGTATGACTTGGAGAGTTACTCGGCAATTTCATTGAGCTCTATAGCTCAGTGGAAACGTCGTTGGCTCTCTGATCATGCAGTCTTGGGTTCAAATCCCATCAATTGTGGTATGCCACTTGTGGAAAAATTTATCCTTGTGTTCGCCATCGATGACAAATATATACAAAAAGTTATGGTGCTGAAGAAGGCTCAACATAGCCGAAACACGAAAAGTAAAATGGGATGAGAGCCTTGGGTTGTATGACTTGGAGAGTTACTCGGCGATTTCATTGAGCTCTATAGCTCAGTGGAAACGTCGTTGGCTCTCTGATCATGCAGTCTTGGGTTCAAATCCCATCAATTGTGGTATGCCACTTGTGGAAAAATTTATCCTTGTGTTCGCCATCGATGACAAATATATACAAAAAGTTATGGTGCTGAAGAAGGCTCAACATAGCCGAAACACAAAAAGTAAAATGGGATGAGAGCCTTGGGTTGTATGACTTGGTGAGTTACTCGGCGATTTCATTGAGCTCTATAGCTCAGTGGAAACGTCGTTGGCTCTCTGATCATGCAGTCTTGGGTTCAAATCCCATCAATTGTGGTATACCACTTGTGGAAAAATTTATCATTGTGTTCGCCATCGATGACAAATATATACAAAAAGTTATGGTGCTGAAGAAGGCTCAACATAGCCGAAACAGAAAAAGTAAAATGGGATGAGAGCCTTGGGTTGTATGACTTGGAGAGTTACTCGGCGATTTCATTGAGCTCTATAGCTCAGTGGAAACGTCGTTGGCTCTCTGATCATGCAGTCTTGGGTTCAAATCCCATCAATTGTGGTATGCCACTTGTGGAAAAATTTATCCTTGTGTTCGCCATCGATGACAAATATATACAAAAAGTTATGGTGCTGAAGAAGGCTCAACATAGCCGAAACACAAAAAGTAAAATGGGATGAGAGCCTTGGGTTGTATGACTTGGAGAGTTACTCGGCGATTTCATTGAGCTCTATAGCTCAGTGGAAACGTCGTTGGCTCTCTGATCATGCAGTCTTGGGTTCAAATCCCATCAATTGCGGTATGCCACTTGTGGAAAAATTTATCCTTGTGTTCCCCATCGATGACAAATACATACAAAAAGTTATGGTGCTGAAGAAGGCTCAACATAGCCGAAACACAAAAAGTAAAATGGGATGAGAGCCTTGGGTTGTATGACTTGGAGAGTTACTTGGCGATTTCATTGAGCTCTATAGCTCAGTGGAAACGTCGTTGGCTCTCTGATCATGCAGTCTTGGGTTCAAATCCCATCAATTGTGGTATGCCACTTGTGGAAAAATTTATCCTTGTGTTCGCCATCGATGACAAATATATACAAAAAGTTATGGTGCTGATGAAGGCACAACATAGCCGAAACACAAAAAGTAAAATGGGATGAGAGCCTTGGGTTGTATGACTTGGAGAGTTACTCAGCGATTTCATTGAGCTCTATAGCTCAGTGGAAACGTCGTTGGCTCTCTGATCATGCAGTCTTGGGTTCAAATCCCATCAATTGTGGTATGCCACTTGTGGAAAAATTTATCCTTGTGTTCGCCATCGATGACAAATATATACAAAAGTTATGGTGCTGAAGAAGGCTCAACATAGCCGAAACACAAAAAGTAAAATGGGATGAGAGCCTTGGGTTGTATGACTTGGAGAGTTACTCAGCGATTTCATTGAGCTCTATAGCTCAGTGGAAACGTCGTTGGCTCTCTGATCATGCAGTCTTGGGTTCAAATCCCATCAATTGTGGTATGCCACTTGTGGAAAAATTTATCCTTGTGTTTGCCATCGATGACAAATATATATCAATCAAAAGTTATGGTGCTGAAGAAGGCTCAACATAGCCGAAACACAAAAAGTAAAATGGGATGAGAGCCTTGGGTTGTATGACTTGGAGAGTTACTCGGCGATTTCATTGAGCTCTATAGCTCAGTGGAAACGTCGTTGGCTCTCTGATCATGCAGTCTTGGGTTCAAATCCCATCAATTGTGGTATGCCACTTGTGGAAAAATTTATCCTTGTGTTCGCCATCGATGACAAATATATACAAAAGTTATGGTGCTGAAGAAGGCTCAACATAGCCGAAACAGAAAAAGTAAAATGGGATGAGAGCCTTGGGTTGTATGACTTGGAGAGTTACTCGGCGATTTCATTGAGCTCTATAGCTCAGTGGAAACGTCGTTGGCTCTCTGATCATGCAGTCTTGGGTTCAAATCCCATCAATTGTGGTATGCCACTTGTGGAAAAATTTATCCTTGTGTTCGCCATCGATGACAAATATATACAAAAAGTTATGGTGCTGAAGAAGGCTCAACATAGCCGAAACACAAAAAGTAAAATGGGATGAGAGCCTTGGGTTGTATGACTTGGAGAGTTACTCGGCGATTTCATTGAGCTCTATAGCTCAGTGGAAACGTCGTTGGCTCTCTGATCATGCAGTCTTGGGTTCAAATCCCATCAATTGTGGTATGCCACTTGTGGAAAAATTTATCCTTGTGTTCGCCATCGATGACAAATATATACAAAAAGTTATGGTGCTGAAGAAGGCTCAACATAGCCGAAACACAAAAAGTAAAATGGGATGAGAGCCTTGGGTTGTATGACTTGGAGAGTTACTTGATTTCATTGAGCTCTATAGCTCAGTGGAAACGTCGTTGGCTCTCTGATCATGCAGTCTTGGGTTCAAATCCCATCAATTGTGGTATGCCACTTGTGGAAAAATTTATCCTTGTGTTCGCCATCGATGACAAATATATACAAAAGTTATGGTGCTGAAGAAGGCTCAACATAGCCGAAACACAAAAAGTAAAATGGGATGAGAGCCTTGGGTTGTATGACTTGGAGAGTTACTCAGCGATTTCATTGAGCTCTATAGCTCAGTGGAAACGTCGTTGGCTCTCTGATCATGCAGTCTTGGGTTCAAATCCCATCAATTGTGGTATGCCACTTGTGGAAAAATTTATCCTTGTGTTCGCCATCGATGACAAATATATACAAAAAGTTATGGTGCTGAAGAAGGCTCAACATAGCCGAAACACAAAAAGTAAAATGGGATGAGAGCCTTGGGTTGTATGACTTGGAGAGTTACTCAGCGATTTCATTGAGCTCTATAGCTCAGTGGAAACGTCGTTGGCTCTCTGATCATGCAGTCTTGGGTTCAAATCCCATCAATTGTGGTATGCCACTTGTGGAAAAATTTATCCTTGTGTTCGCCATCGATGACAAATATATACAAAAAGTTATGGTGCTGAAGAAGGCTCAACATAGCCGAAACACAAAAAGTAAAATGGGATGAGAGCCTTGGGTTGTATGACTTGGAGAGTTACTCGGCGATTTCATTGAGCTCTATAGCTCAGTGGAAACGTCGTTGGCTCTCTGATCATGCAGTCTTGGGTTCAAATCCCATCAATTGTGGTATGCCACTTGTGGAAAAATTTATCCTTGTGTTCGCCATCGATGACAAATATATACAAAAAGTTATGGTGCTGAAGAAGGCTCAACATAGCCGAAACACAAAAAGTAAAATGGGATGAGAGCCTTGGGTTGTATGACTTGGAGAGTTACTCGGCGATTTCATTGAGCTCTATAGCTCAGTGGAAACGTCGTTGGCTCTCTGATCATGCAGTCTTGGGTTCAAATCCCATCAATTGTGGTATGCCACTTGTGGAAAAATTTATCCTTGTGTTCGCCATCGATGACAAATATATACAAAAAGTTATGGTGCTGAAGAAGGCTCAACATAGCCGAAACACAAAAAGTAAAATGGGATGAGAGCCTTGGGTTGTATGACTTGGAGAGTTACTCAGCGATTTCATTGAGCTCTATAGCTCAGTGGAAACGTCGTTGGCTCTCTGATCATGCAGTCTTGGGTTCAAATCCCATCAATTGTGGTATGCCACTTGTGGAAAAATTTATCCTTGTGTTCGCCATCGATGACAAATATATACAAAAAGTTATGGTGCTGAAGAAGGCTCAACATAGCCGAAACACAAAAAGTAAAATGGGATGAGAGCCTTGGGTTGTATGACTTGGAGAGTTACTCGGCGATTTCATTGAGCTCTATAGCTCAGTGGAAACGTCGTTGGCTCTCTGATCATGCAGTCTTGGGTTCAAATCCCATCAATTGTGGTATGCCACTTGTGGAAAAATTTATCCTTGTGTTCGCCATCGATGACAAATATATACAAAAAGTTATGGTGCTGAAGAAGGCTCAACATAGCCGAAACACAAAAAGTAAAATGGGATGAGAGCCTTGGGTTGTATGACTTGGAGAGTTACTCGGCGATTTCATTGAGCTCTATAGCTCAGTGGAAACGTCGTTGGCTCTCTGATCATGCAGTCTTGGGTTCAAATCCCATCAATTGTGGTATGCCACTTGTGGAAAAATTTATCCTTGTGTTCGCCATCGATGACAAATATATACAAAAAGTTATGGTGCTGAAGAAGGCTCAACATAGCCGAAACACGAAAAGTAAAATGGGATGAGAGCCTTGGGTTGTATGACTTGGAGAGTTACTCGGCGATTTCATTGAGCTCTATAGCTCAGTGGAAACGTCGTTGGCTCTCTGATCATGCAGTCTTGGGTTCAAATCCCATCAATTGTGGTATGCCACTTGTGGAAAAATTTATCCTTGTGTTCGCCATCGATGACAAATATATACAAAAGTTATGGTGCTGAAGAAGGCTCAACATAGCCGAAACACAAAAAGTAAAATGGGATGAGAGCCTTGGGTTGTATGACTTGGAGAGTTACTCGGCGATTTCATTGAGCTCTATAGCTCAGTGGAAACGTCGTTGGCTCTCTGATCATGCAGTCTTGGGTTCAAATCCCATCAATTGTGGTATACCACTTGTGGAAAAATCTATCCTTGTGTTCGCCATCGATGACAAATATATACAAAAGTTATGGTGCTGAAGAAGGCTCAACATAGCCGAAACAGAAAAAGTAAAATGGGATGAGAGCCTTGGGTTGTATGACTTGGAGAGTTACTCGGCGATTTCATTGAGCTCTATAGCTCAGTGGAAACGTCGTTGGCTCTCTGATCATGCAGTCTTGGGTTCAAATCCCATCAATTGTGGTATGCCACTTGTGGAAAAATTTATCCTTGTGTTCGCCATCGATGACAAATATATACAAAAAGTTATGGTGCTGAAGAAGGCTCAACATAGCCGAAACACAAAAAGTAAAATGGGATGAGAGCCTTGGGTTGTATGACTTGGAGAGTTACTCGGCGATTTCATTGAGCTCTATAGCTCAGTGGAAACGTCGTTGGCTCTCTGATCATGCAGTCTTGGGTTCAAATCCCATCAATTGTGGTATGCCACTTGTGGAAAAATTTATCCTTGTGTTCGCCATCGATGACAAATATATACAAAAAGTTATGGTGCTGAAGAAGGCTCAACATAGCCGAAACACAAAAAGTAAAATGGGATGAGAGCCTTGGGTTGTATGACTTGGAGAGTTACTTGGCGATTTCATTGAGCTCTATAGCTCAGTGGAAACGTCGTTGGCTCTCTGATCATGCAGTCTTGGGTTCAAATCCCATCAATTGTGGTATGCCACTTGTGGAAAAATTTATCCTTGTGTTCGCCATCGATGACAAATATATACAAAAAGTTATGGTGCTGATGAAGGCACAACATAGCCGAAACACAAAAAGTAAAATGGGATGAGAGCCTTGGGTTGTATGACTTGGAGAGTTACTCAGCGATTTCATTGAGCTCTATAGCTCAGTGGAAACGTCGTTGGCTCTCTGATCATGCAGTCTTGGGTTCAAATCCCATCAATTGTGGTATGCCACTTGTGGAAAAATTTATCCTTGTGTTCGCCATCGATGACAAATATATACAAAAAGTTATGGTGCTGAAGAAGGCTCAACATAGCCGAAACACAAAAAGTAAAATGGGATGAGAGCCTTGGGTTGTATGACTTGGAGAGTTACTCAGCGATTTCATTGAGCTCTATAGCTCAGTGGAAACGTCGTTGGCTCTCTGATCATGCAGTCTTGGGTTCAAATCCCATCAATTGTGGTATGCCACTTGTGGAAAAATTTATCCTTGTGTTCGCCATCGATGACAAATATATACAAAAGTTATGGTGCTGAAGAAGGCTCAACATAGCCGAAACACAAAAAGTAAAATGGGATGAGAGCCTTGGGTTGTATGACTTGGAGAGTTACTCGGCGATTTCATTGAGCTCTATAGCTCAGTGGAAACGTCGTTGGCTCTCTGATCATGCAGTCTTGGGTTCAAATCCCATCAATTGTGGTATGCCACTTGTGGAAAAATTTATCATTGTGTTCGCCATCGATGACAAATATATACAAAAAGTTATGGTGCTGAAGAAGGCTCAACATAGCCGAAACAGAAAAAGTAAAATGGGATGAGAGCCTTGGGTTGTATGACTTGGAGAGTTACTCGGCGATTTCATTGAGCTCTATAGCTCAGTGGAAACGTCGTTGGCTCTCTGATCATGCAGTCTTGGGTTCAAATCCCATCAATTGTGGTATGCCACTTGTGGAAAAATTTATCCTTGTGTTCGCCATCGATGACAAATATATACAAAAAGTTATGGTGCTGAAGAAGGCTCAACATAGCCGAAACACAAAAAGTAAAATGGGATGAGAGCCTTGGGTTGTATGACTTGGAGAGTTACTCGGCGATTTCATTGAGCTCTATAGCTCAGTGGAAACGTCGTTGGCTCTCTGATCATGCAGTCTTGGGTTCAAATCCCATCAATTGTGGTATGCCACTTGTGGAAAAATTTATCCTTGTGTTCGCCATCGATGACAAATATATACAAAAAGTTATGGTGCTGAAGAAGGCTCAACATAGCCGAAACACAAAAAGTAAAATGGGATGAGAGCCTTGGGTTGTATGACTTGGAGAGTTACTCAGCGATTTCATTGAGCTCTATAGCTCAGTGGAAACGTCGTTGGCTCTCTGATCATGCAGTCTTGGGTTCAAATCCCATCAATTGTGGTATGCCACTTGTGGAAAAATTTATCCTTGTGTTCGCCATCGATGACAAATATATACAAAAAGTTATGGTGCTGAAGAAGGCTCAACATAGCCGAAACACAAAAAGTAAAATGGGATGAGAGCCTTGGGTTGTATGACTTGGAGAGTTACTCAGCGATTTCATTGAGCTCTATAGCTCAGTGGAAACGTCGTTGGCTCTCTGATCATGCAGTCTTGGGTTCAAATCCCATCAATTGTGGTATGCCACTTGTGGAAAAATTTATCCTTGTGTTTGCCATCGATGACAAATATATACAAAAAGTTATGGTGCTGAAGAAGGCTCAACATAGCCGAAACACAAAAAGTAAAATGGGATGAGAGCCTTGGGTTGTATGACTTGGAGAGTTACTCGGCGATTTCATTGAGCTCTATAGCTCAGTGGAAACGTCGTTGGCTCTCTGATCATGCAGTCTTGGGTTCAAATCCCATCAATTGTGGTATGCCACTTGTGGAAAAATTTATCATTGTGTTCGCCATCGATGACAAATATATACAAAAAGTTATGGTGCTGAAGAAGGCTCAACATAGCCGAAACAGAAAAAGTAAAATGGGATGAGAGCCTTGGGTTGTATGACTTGGAGAGTTACTCGGCGATTTCATTGAGCTCTATAGCTCAGTGGAAACGTCGTTGGCTCTCTGATCATGCAGTCTTGGGTTCAAATCCCATCAATTGTGGTATGCCACTTGTGGAAAAATTTATCCTTGTGTTCGCCATCGATGACAAATATATACAAAAAGTTATGGTGCTGAAGAAGGCTCAACATAGCCGAAACACAAAAAGTAAAATGGGATGAGAGCCTTGGGTTGTATGACTTGGAGAGTTACTCGGCGATTTCATTGAGCTCTATAGCTCAGTGGAAACGTCGTTGGCTCTCTGATCATGCAGTCTTGGGTTCAAATCCCATCAATTGTGGTATGCCACTTGTGGAAAAATTTATCCTTGTGTTCCCCATCGATGACAAATACATCCAAAAAGTTATGGTGCTGAAGAAGGCTCAACATAGCCGAAACACAAAAAGTAAAATGGGATGAGAGCCTTGGGTTGTATGACTTGGAGAGTTACTCGGCGATTTCATTGAGCTCTATAGCTCAGTGGAAACGTCGTTGGCTCTCTGATCATGCAGTCTTGGGTTCAAATCCCATCAATTGTGGTATGCCACTTGTGGAAAAATTTATCCTTGTGTTCGCCATCGATGACAAACACTTTACAGTTTTGTACCTATTACATAATATCATAAGCTAATCTAAATAAATGAGTCTTTAAAGATGATTTAAAATGATTAATATTGTCAATAGCTCGAATTTCGACCAGAAGACTGTTCCAAAGACTAGCCGCGGCATAGGAAAAGGTTCTAGCACCCAATGTTTTGATCTTGAAATGAGGAACCTTTTACAGCAGCGCATTACTTGATCTTAGAGTTCTACCAGGCTTATACCTCTCCACCATATCCCGTAAATACACAGGTGCCTTTCCTATCCAACATTTGAAAGTAAGCAGCAAAATTTTAAACCAGATGCGTTGCTTGGCTGGCAGCCAGTGCAGATCAATTAAGGCTGTGTGTATATGATCAAATTTGGGTATAAGCAACACAACACGAGCAGCTGCATTTTGGACAAGCTGCAGTCTGTCAATAAGATGATGTGGCATACCGTACAACAAAGAGTTACAGTAGTCCAAGTGGCTAATAATAAATGCATGGACAACAGTTTGGATTGCCTCCTTGCCGAGAAACTTTCGTATACGTTTTAATTTGTACAATTGGCAAAATGCTATACTCCATAATTTTGTAATGTCTGTATCCATATTCAAATTTTTATCCAAATAAACATCAAGGTTTTTAACTGTGCTAACAGAAGCAATAGATTCTACACGAAAAAAATAATGGAAAAATAAGAAATATACCAGTAGTCCCAAGGCATGCAGCACTGGGATCCAGCCAGGAGGGAGGCACCCCACCCCATCCGAGATCCAAATAATGTAAATGATGGAAACGGAAGTAGAAAGGATAGAGTATAATGGTGACAAAGTTGCGCAGAAAACAGCGGCATCGTAAAAAGTAGTGCGAATCATCAGCTATCCACTCATGACTGCGTTTCAGGGATTACGACAGTACGCAATAGTGTCATGAGCCCCCCAGCATCAAATAAGATACCATGGCACTGTTGTCTAAAGTACATAAAGATGAAGTGGATGAAAGTGAGTTGGAATCTGGGGAAGCGTACCGCTGCACACAGAAGAGGTTGCGCATGCGTGTATATATAAAAAAGATTTAAAAATAAGAAATATACAGTAACTATGCTCTTTTTGTTAAAATCAAAAGGGGGGTTGGAATCTCGGAACGTATATTTTTGTATTCAAAATAAGTTGCTAAAATGATGTGGCCACGGTAATCCGAGAAGGATTAAAATATTTAGATTCACACAACATCAGCGTCAATTATCAACCATAAACTATATTTCTGTTGAAACTATGATAAATGTATTCAATGCAACTATTAAACCAATATTACTGTATGGGTCTGAAATTTGGGGGTACCATTCATAGCAAAACAGTCAAATTGAAAAAATACAATTGACATTCGGCAAAAACATCTTAGGAGTTAATCGGAAATCAATAAACCTTGCGATATTAGGTGAATTAGATCTCAAACCGCTAAAATAGATATGAAAATTAACTCCTAAAATATTTTGATTATGTAAAGCAAAATAAAATAAACTCTTAACAGATACATTGCAAGAAAATATTTTGATAAACAGTCTATGGATTCAAGAAATAAACAAAACAATAGATGAAACTAACTTTGATTTAAATAAACTCTTAGACAAAACTTATAATCTTGACATAACGGTAATTAAGAAAATAACTTATAAAAATAATAAAATAATTAAAACCCCTTGTAAAAGTGGATTGATCCAAAATTTTAATGAAACTTGGGATGAAAAAACAAATAACATGAATAGACTTGCATTTTATAAGGAGATTAAAACAAAGCCTGACATTGGGAAATACTTATTACATATAGAATCGAGAACGCACAGAGCTGCCGTGACAAAACTACTTATAAGTGCTCATAAATTGAAAATAGAAACAGAAAGGTATTCGAAAATAGAAAAGCACAAAATGAAAGATTTTGTGATTTTGTAATGTCGATCCCAAACCGATTGATGATGAAATCCACTTCTTATATGATTGCACCTCAAATAAAAAGCTAAGAGAAGAATATTTCCCTAAGATTGGTTTGAAAATAGACCAAAACAGATCCTCAACTAATAGAGAAAAAATAGACTTATTTAAGAACATTCTTAATTCTGAAAATAAGAACATGTTGACAAATCTGGCACGATTTATATACCTATCCGAATTAGAGAGAAAAAAAGTGAAAGAAAATTAACTTGTCAATCCTAGACGTGGATCAATAGCTATCATTACATTTAGTATCTTTTATTGACAAACTGTATCTAGTATCATTTCTTAAAAAACCGTGCTTACTATAGTAAATAGAGACAGACAGTTAATTGATATATAGTAGTTATTTCGCTTTGTAGTTTTGTTATATTTAACTTGTAGTCTCAATTTTGTAATTCGTAATTTAATTAAATTTATTTTAATTAACTACGTTTAAATTGTAAACTACTAGACCCGAAATGGGTGATGAATTAATGAAATTGAAATTGAAAAATAAATTGGTATAGGCGCCTGGATGGATTTTTAAGGAGCAAAGGCTACCGAGTGCAACAAATACGAATTCGGGATTGTGCAAGGAGAGTTGATCCAAATGGTGTGTTGCTCTAGAAGATCTCTAGAAATCAATGTCGTACGAAGAAGGGTTTACAATGTGGTTGCACCTTTAGCTCTTTGGCATATTGATGGATATCACAAATTAATAAGGTAATGGAAATATGCAATATTTTGTCCATCAGATTTCAAAAATAATTCGAGTTTACGCAATTATCTTCCCGGTTATTGGCAAAGGGCTAGGTGCGGCACTAGAAATTGTACTTGTACGTGTAATTTCTCTGGCTAAAATCATTATCATCTCGCATCTGGGCATCAATAATTCAAATGTAGCGCAAACGCACGCAATCAGCACATTCATTACAGTGTCATAAGGCCCTCATAAAGGTAATAGAGTTAACAGTTGCAAGACCGACAGAAAATTTAACTAAACGCCACGCAAAAGTGGATTATGCATACAATCTCATTGCCATACTCACTCTTTTCTTTTTCTCTCTGTTAACAGATGGCGTTTGGTGATTCATGCGGGTATCGACGGTTATTCTCGAAGGATTATGTATATTTATTGTAGCAACAATAACAGGGCTTCGACAGTGCTAGAAGTATTCCTTTCTGGTGTCGCAAGAAATGGCCTTCCGAACAGAGTACGGAGTGACAAGGGTGGCGAAAACGTAGATGTTGCTGCATATATGTTGGGCCATCCCAACCGCATGTCCTGGTAGAGGCAGCATTATAACCGGACGGAGTGTGCACAATCAGCGAATTGAGAGGCTGTGGCGAGATGTATTCTCAGGCTGCATGTACACATTTTACGAATTGTTTTTTCAAATGGAGCAGTCTGGTCTGCTCAACCCATCCGACGAGTGTAACTTATTCTGCTTGCATTATGTATTCTTAGCTAGGATAAATCGGCAACTCACTGTGTGGGCTGATGCTTGGGATCAGCATCCACTCTCTTCAGAAAGAGGTAAATCGCCTCTACAGCTCTGGATACAAGGTCTTGTTGGCAATGCCGACTACTGGTTGCAGAATGAGGTGAGATTTTTGTAGCTAACGGCTTGTCGTATTTTTTGTTTTTTGTATTTTAGATAAGTTCTTCGTATGGGAAGGAGTAGATTCATATTTGTTACGATCAGAATACCATATCTTTTTGTTTGAGAGAAATGGAATTCGAATTGTTGAATACTCACTGTGAACCCTTTTTAGATTGATTTTGAACATTATGGCGTTGACTGGGCTGGACCGTTGCCTCAAAATTTATCTGACGATGTTCAAGAGATTGATGTTCCAGAAGTTCTGTTTCATATTCAGCCAGAAGACTACCACAGACTGCAGTAGAACATAGATCCACTGCGCCAGAGTGATTCACAAGGTGTAGATATTTACATTGAAACTCTTAACTATATATCTCGTCTTCGTTTATAAATTATGAGATAAATATGGTCTATAACATTGCCGAATCTGGGAGTAAGAGCAATATCATTTTAGACATTTGGATACACATACGGCAACTACATTAGCCACCTCAGTAAAGTCCGCTCGGTACATCAGTGGCTTAGTGAAGGGGGAAAGACAGGCGCCCCAACGCCCTAAGGGAGACAGCACTGGTGTTTAGTCAATGATCACGCACCCCTATTAAGGTACATCAGTGTTGGGTTAGCCGGTATGTACGCCAGTTTTGGCTGGCTTTTTGGACCTAAAATTCTTTGCATTGGCTTCAGTTCTGGTGGATGGTAGAACACAGTTAGGAAAAAGTATTGTTGCTTGGTGGCCTTAAAATTAACATGCTAAACCTTTCTATAATCTTTGCATTTTCTGATTTCCCTGTATTATGACATTAAGGTACCTAGTCTGACAAAGTGTTAACATTGGTTCCAATAGACCAAACTAGTTAAGATTGTCTTGAGTCTTGTGATCATTCCCGTAAAGAAGAATTGTCTTTAATGTCAAACAGCGTTGTAATGCACTTTCAACAGGAAAAATGTAATTGTAGAAGAAAATCTTGCTATTCTCAAATGGTGTTTTAAATGGTTATAAAAACAATTGGTATATTCTATAATTAACACGAATAATAACTAAAGAAACTGAAAATGCAGATCTTGATAATCTGAAACAAACATGTTAAAACCAAAATGTAACCATGGCAGATGCAAGCAATTAAAAAAACAATATTCATGCAATTAAGCCTCGCCAAAGCCGAAAAGTTCTAATTCAAACTCCTTATCCATCTTCTGTACGAATTGTTCATATGTTTCATGCTTAACAGGTAGAACCATCTGACAACTACATGTTCCGGCACCGGGGAAGCTCATCAGTTTCATCAGCTGCGAATTCTATCAGAATTTTATCTTTCAGCCCAGCTGTACCAATTAGTCTTTGTCCGGTAGCAAACATGAGAATTGCCTCTTGCCTTGAAAACTTTTGACCTATAGAAGGAAATTGACATGAACAGTAACTTCGACATGCTTGGGAACACAAGGAGCCACAGACCACTAACAGAGCCAAGCAGCTAGCCTCGTAGCGAAACTACTTTTTGTATAGACAAAATTACTTCCTTCATTTTTCCAATTGGAAGACAAACTAAACCCTTCGCCAAGAGGAACAATTAAGAGATAAAATATTTTGCTGCGAGACCCTAATATGTTGCTGCGAAACCCAAGGATACAGCAATGGGGTGCTGCTGGCCTTACTTAATAATATATTGGAATCATCGCTGTCAAAAGAGGTATCTGCCTTCACTGATTTAGACATGATTTTCTATCCAGCCCCCGAATCTTCCAAGAGCGGGCCCACAGCGGGTCGGATGTATTAGGAATTTCGCTTCTACCTACCACAACCAACTTCAATTAAATCTTGTTCTTCTAAATATCTGCTAAAGAACTCATTTGCTCTTTCTTCAGACCCCGTTGATGGAATGGCAATGTGTATCTGCTCTAAGAGTCGGTTTTTGGTAAGCTTAACATCAGAGAAGACAAATTTCTCTTTAAAGGCCTCTGGATGTTGCTTCATTATTGCCAATAGCTCAGTTCCTCTTAACCCATCCATTAATTGGTTAATAGCTGTCTGCCTTTTCCACAGAATTTCGTACAGCAAGAGCGTTGCTACGAGATTTTCCTTTTTTTCAAAAGCAATAAGAGATGTCCATCCTAAAGGAAACAACATTAGGATTAAAGCAAGTACAAAGAAAATGAATGAACTTTCTGTTCTATCTTTAGCTGCCGCAAACAAGTGTAAAGCACTTTGCCTGGTAGAAAATAATTCAAAATACTTCAGTGCAAAAAGACATCTATCTCCACACGTTGCGAACTGCTAATTAAGACGTCATGAGTATTACGGGGTCAATTTTCTGAAGAAAAGTCAATGAATTAATTAAGAAAATTGCAGGTCCACTTTTCCCAAGCATCGTATTGATAAAAGCTCTGCTTAGATGGAGTGGATTAGTTGAGCTTCACATAACACATATCACGTACTCGTCGTGTGTAGGCCATAAACTGGTAATACAAGTGCTTCAGAATAATCATGTTCAAATCCTGCACGAGGCACCACTTTCTCGAATACGTTAAGTACAATTGTGATCAAATAACAGCTAGTACATCAATATGGCATTTATAAGTCAACCCTGGATAGACTGGATACGCAGATCGTAAAAATTACCAGATTTTTGAATATAGTCCATGACTTCTGGTTTCGTTGTAAGACGTTGAAATTGGTCTTTATCGTTTGTCTCGGCGATCTGCCCAAAAGAGAAGCACATTTAAATTGAGCATCAAGCTTATTAAGTATTTTCGCGTTGATTAGTAGATTAATAAATTTAGATACTTAAGTAGAGTACTTCATCTTAAGTTACTGTTTGTCTGTTGCATTTACATTGTAGCTTGCAATTTTGTTATTCGTACCTTAAATAACTTTTTTTGTTAGTTTAAGTACGTTTAAATTGTAAACTACTAGACCCCCAGAGGGTGATGAAATAATGAAATGGAAAATTGAAATTGAAATTGAAAATTTAAAATGGCCAGTATCTAATCTATTAACAATAAAGTAAATACAAAGATAATTTAATGCCATGCCATGATAAAGGCCATTTTGTTATTCTTCTTTTCAAAAGACTGCGTGCTTTTTCCAAAATGACATTTTCGAAAATTTTAATACCAGAAACATTTTCAATTGGCGGGTTTCATATTTTGGCGAATTAATGTTCAATACTTGACTGTACCCAGAAATATACCAATACTGTATTGTTGTTGACTTATGATAAACAGAATGATATAGTAAGGGGTACATAACAGCAATCGATCTAGGTTACAAAACATTGTGTGGATTGAAAAAACAATTCATTTTACCTCCCGTATCATTACTCGTGACTCAGACTCTGGTACCATTTCGATGGAACATGCTGGCAAGCATTGCTCTCCATTCTCGCTCACTATATACTTGAACAAAGGTTCAGCCAAACATGGAAGCCCTAAAAGTTAAAAAAAAAAGATCGACAAAATTACCAGAATCTCACACCTGCTCCTTTATAACGAAAGCTGCAAAACCAACATAGGACGATTAAATCTCCCTAGAACGTACAATTTTTTGCTCTTGCAGCGATTGTCAAGAGTAGATTTCATTTAGCCATTTTGAAAGTATTGCACGCATTACAAGGGTAACTAAACCGCTTAAGACTTCTTTCTGCAGCTTGCACAGCGTAGCTGCAGGACCAGCTCAATATAAACTTTGTTTGATATTTTCAACAGGATAAGCTTACAGTAACAGTAAAATCTTGGCTGATTATTAAACCAAAAAAGTGAAGCTTACCAATGCCATTGTTAGCTATGGAGTGGGCAATCATTTGCCCAACTATTCTCAGATGGCCGAGTCGAAGTGAACTGCTCTTCATAACCGGTAGCAACATGTGTTCGTGACCCTCAAACAGGCCAACTTCGGCACTGGCAACAGTGTTCGACAAAATTTGAAAGAACTCTTTACGGGGCCCACCAGCATCGATGCCTTCTTCTCCCAGAAACGTTATCCTAAAAGGTCGTGTTTGATCACATTCACGCTTGTAGAATCCAAATGCCATTTGCCGTAAGTTTTCTCGATGTATATTCAGAAACTGTGGTGCGCCGTTAAGTTTGTTTTCAAAGTACTCTTCAATGTCGAATTCTCTTGGACCTAAAACGATGTGATAAATTATTAAAATGCTGTTTCTAAATTTACGATTTCATTTGGCTTCATGGACTAAGAACGATAAATGACTGCCAATTTACTCTTAGTTGCCTAATTGCCGCCGCCCTCCGGCTAATAAATTTTTCAAAAATTTTCGAACCCCTACCCTTATAAGGCCCCCCGTTTATTAAGATTTGCACTGATATTGATTTCGATATATTTCCTTTTTTGTGTGTGAGACTAGTACACCCATTATTTTGTTTGAGCTTTGTATTTCCTTAGCTTAAAAGTACTATAAGGCCTGTTCACATTGCGTTACAGCAGTTTCGATAGTTTGTGAGGCAAATTCCGACACATGTTTATTTCGAACCCCCATCATTTATATTCTGAATAAAGTTCTAGCCCCCTGCCTACTTCAAACCCCCCAGCAATTATGCACCTAAGAGTATATCTTCAAAAATCTCGTCTTCTAGTTACGGGCTATTTACCCACGACAGAAGGTTGAAATGTAACCAGTCAAGTCTGGTGTGTTTATAGTCGCTCCGTCTCTGACTGCGTATCTCTGTCTAAACCTGAAAACAGTTTAACCGCCAACGGCAATGCCAGCCGCCCCATTCTCAAATGCCTTACATAGTAGTATGCAAGATTTTGGTACTCGTGTGATACAAGTCTAAAAACCTCATGCAGTTACTCAAAAGTCTGCCGGCTCCGGTGGTCGTGTGACTAGCACTTGTGCTTCTCACGCAATATACCCCGGATGGATTCTCACACATGTCACTGATGAAGTCCTATATACAAAAACGAAACGCGTCTGGCATTAGATAATAGGGCGGCTGGTGAAATTATTTTATGTAATTATATTACATGATATCATATCATTATATATATACTACATGTATATATGCATGATATAACATAATTTTGTAGATTACATTGAAATCTATATAAATATTCATAGCTATAATCTACAACATAACATACCTGTGTGAGATGATTCTATGCTTTCACTGGGCAGTAACAGGTCAACGGCAGACTCAAACGATGTGCTGTTAGACATGGCATTCTGTAAGTTTTCAATAGGTGTAGTTGGGAACATTTCTTCAAGTGCACGGATAGACAGCTCCTGATCCTGCGTATGACCAGTTTCCTGCAAGAAATCTTAACAAATTATTCTTCACGGTTAAGTTTAAATTTACGAACTACAACATTTTTGTATGAAATTGCACGTGATAATTTCCATGGCACATGAATTGAAATTCAGTTATCGCATAGCCTTCTTCAATTGTTTTGATATTCACATTGATTCCTGTCCAGTCTTGTTGCTAAATGTGACGCATCTCACGGTTAAAAATGGAAAACATCTTAACTCCAAAACATTAGTTTATTAATATCACATGCCTTTAAGATAAAGGGCGTGTTCTTCTGAACCTCAAAAACCTTCCGAATTGCGAAACCAGGAAGCTTATAAAAACAGACTCCATGATTTTCAAAAATACAGGAGTTCTGAAAATCTGATACCTTTCCAATGTCTGTTCTAAAAAACGAGTCAACTTTCGCGCGAAAATTCTTGCTGACCTTGTCCCCAGATCCATTCGTTGAATATCTACAGGCAACCGGTGAAATTGTAGTCTCATTCGAACTTCAACCCAAAATCTCTCGACAGTTTTGGAAACCTTCTACTTTTTCTGGTGAAGAAATTGCGGTAAGATCATTGCCCGAAGTGGGATTCCAGGGACCCGGGGTACTTCAGTATAAATTCGTACGGGGGTGTGCGCTGCAAGGATTTCCGTTACGACCCAATGCCAGAATTTTGTTCAGATATTGATACCCTATCCCAGAATTTAGGTCCAACGTTGTACATCTTTGCTCGCCTTCTCCAGGGCCACGCGGCGTTTGCAAAATGCAAATTGCAGAGCCATTTGCTTAGGCCGGGCACAACCATCGAGTCTGTGCGCAGGCGCAGTCGAAGGTAATGATTCGAACTTCAACGAATTTCGAATTTTCAAAACCCATTACCAGAAATTTTATTATACCAATCCCAGAAAATTTAAAGTGAAAGTATACCTCAATCACAGAAATTTCCCAACGAAAATGTACCTCAATCCCAGAATTTTCAGCTCAAAAACTACCCAAAACTGGCGCACATCCCGTCTGACCTGATAGTGAAGTACCCCCTCAGGGTCCAGCGATCAGCGTTCACAAGATTAAATAAAGTAAACAATGTTCTAAAACGGCACACGATATAGCTACAACGTTCCTCAATAACCCAACGCCACGTCTCCACTCTATCCCTCTAGTTCCAAGTCTATCTTAGTCACAATGAAACAAAAGTAAATGTTACGTAACTCGTTCACATTAAAAAGATTTTGTAAAGTCCGTGAATAGAATGTGCAACTACATACGTGTAAATCAATTGATCCCTCTGCATCAAGACTCGCCTCTTCTCTTTGCGATATTGCCGAATCATGTCCATTTCTTTGATGTTCACCTTGTCTCTCCATTGGAAAGTATCGTAATAGATTTCCACTGAAAATAGAATCAATCGAGTTGGACAGATGATAAGAAATCCAAATCCATTTCCAAATGGTAGCCGAATGCTAGCCCAATGGTTGCGCATTAGCTAAATGCAATGAAGGTACACGAAAAACGTCTACACGTATTTCTTTATAAGAAACCCTTTATAAGAAACCCAGACTCTCAATGGTGAAAAGTTTAAGAAACTCAAGTGCTGGAAATTTTTTACCTAGGAAACTTTTTTCTTAGATTTCCAAATATTTTCTTTTATTTTTTGTGTTTCTTCTGCAGTACAGCAGTTTTGTGACAAATTGACAAACTAGAAAGCCAATAGCACTCAAATATGATTGATAAACGGGTTTGGAACAACATTCGGATAAAATAACAATGTCAACAATAGAGATACTCAAGAAACACTTCAGAAACTTTCAGTACTCAAAATCATTAATTTTAAGAAACTTTCAGTACTGGGCCAATGTTTTAGTTTCTTATAAAAAATATGCAATATGCGTAGTTTCCTGTTGGAATTTTCGTGTTATTCTTAATTTACTCAATTTACCTTGTTTCCTGCTGTACATGCACCACAGCTAGATGTTCTTCCATCAAATCTATATCTATCATTTTGAGGCATTGCATGCATTCAACTTTAGGCATCTGAAAAGGAAATTTATCTTATTAACATTGTGGCACAAAATAATGAGAAGTTCAGTCCTTTGTTGTTGTCTTGACATTGCATATTTTCAGGGTGCTGGAAGCAGAGCAGGGCCGTAGGGGCAGAAATACAAAAATTAGGGCAAAACGATAGGAAAATAAAAGAATTTAGCAATTTTACGAGGGCAAGGGGGCAAGGCTCCCGGTGCCCCGTAGTTCAGTGCCCTGCATATTTTCTGATTTATGTATGGATGGGCGTGGTGTGTTAGGGGTGCTTGAGGCGAATGTAGGATAGTTGTAGTGAGTCTAATGGTTGATAATCTACGACTGTTGTATTGAGTCTAGACATGAATCCTTAAATCCGAAAACAGTAACAACATCAGCAATAATGCACGGGTAGACTCATTACAAAAGTCGTACATTCGCTCCAAGCCCCCGAGATGCGATGCGATTCGAGATGCCACAATAACAACAGCAGCAACAATTTTTTGATTTCACATTTTTTGAATGAGTTGCATTGAGGTGAAGGCAGCGAAAACAACTCATGTAAACTACTCATGTAATAAGTCTAACACACGGGCGGTTTCCTTAAAAAGCAAATGAGCGATTGGTTTGTAGGTTGGCCGTTAAGGTGGTAGTGATAGCTGGAGAGGACTCGTACGCTCGTGTTGTAGAAAACTTTAAATAACAGTTACTACAGGCCACCCACGATAAATATAGATTAATTATTAGCCTTATCTCGTTCGAAAATATCCACCTACCTCTCTTGTCACTGTTGATGTTGTCCTTGATGATGTTGTGCTCGGCGCTCTTAGAGGAAGATCTTTTTGCATGGGGCGCACGTAGCATGTAGCGCTTCTTAAAGGGAGTCAAACTTCAAGTAACGTGCTGTGTAGCCGCCAAATGGTATGGCTATCAGCTCTAGCTGTCTGTTCTCACCAGAACCAGCCCTTCTGCCTGATCTGAGAAGCAAGAAACCCCCTGCTTCACGTAGGGCCTCAAAGGCATCAAAAGTGTCTCCTCAAAAGCTTTATAGTCTCCATTTCTTGCAAATGTCACGGTCTTCTCCCCAAGACCTGCTGCCTTCCAACAATCCTTTTCTTGCAAGGTTGGCGTGAATTGAGTGTCTTTATACGGGATGACACAAAACTTGTGAGTCCAAGTATTAGCTGCTTGAAAAGGAGAACTCCTCCTCTGTCTAGAGCTTGAGGACGTTGAAGCTCTTCTTCCCTCCGAGCCTATTGAACTGATATGCCTGCCTGCTGTATGGAGCAAAAGCATCATGCAACTCTGCGCTTGCAGACCGTCGTACTTCTGTTGCTCGTGACATGAACCAGGCAAAATTGAGCCATGATTTTCAGGATTTTCACTGCTTGTGATTCGCAACGGTCCTGGCTCACTTTCTATGCCTTGAGACTGGGCAGATTCAGAGTTGGCTGAGCTGGATTCATCAGGAATATCTGTATTTGAAGTACTGCTTTCTGAAACAAGCAGTTGCACTGCCTGACTAATCAGTCTAGATGCCTCTAGATATTTTTCGGAATTCGTTCTATCCGTCATCTTGCAGTTTTCACAGAACGCGATTCATCCAAGAATGCATCCAGTGTGGGTGTGCAGCTCTCGGAAACATGAACAGGTATAAGCACGCAATTTCCAGAGTTACTATTAAAAACCGTACAAATTTGGTGAAACTTTTTACAGGGGGAGTTTGAAATGATTTATGAATTGATTATGGACTATGCCCTGACGGATCATGGACTATGACTATGACATTGCTTCACATAGCAAGATTTCATATTTCATTGAATTGGTTTTACAGGATAGAGAAAAAAAGAAGCAATCAATTCGGATGAATTAAAGAAACGGTGACGACGAAATTGATTAAAGATTGAAGAAAGTCGATTTTGAGGAAAGTTATTTTAACCCCGTCAAAAGTATGAAGCCATTGAGACGCTGATGTTGTGTGAATCTAAATATTTTAATCCTTCTCGGATTACCGTGGCCACATCATTTCAGCTGAACCGGTTGACCCAATGCTCTGTTCTTAGATAACCGCATTCACTTAGCGCTTGACTGAGCATAATTAGTATCACTTAGGGGTTGACTGAGCACGAACATTGAAAGACATTTCGAATAGACATTTCGAAAAGACATTTTGAATAGACATTTCGATTAGACAATTTGAATAGACATTTCGAATACACAAACTGTACGGACAAAACGGAACGGCATTCTGATAGGACATTGTGAAAGATCATTTTGAAAGTGTTATTTGAAAGCACAAACTGAATGGACAAAATGAAAAGTCATTTCGACAAGCAAAATGAAAAGACGTTTTGATAAGACAATATGAAAAGCCATTCTTCTACAGCAAAGGAATAGGCAAACTGAAAGGATAAAATAAAGGACATTTATGTGAGCAACTTTATCAAACTATCAAATTGTCCTTTCAAATTGGCTTTTCATTTTGCCTTTTAGTTCTAATATTCATAATACAGCCAACATGAATTGCTATTCGTTTTAGATTTTAATTTTGGCCTAAATCACACTTCATAGTTGTAACCCCTTTTGACAAGAGTGCCCATCAAACACATTAGGTTTCGTTCAAAATCCTCATTGTCAGAGATTATTCGTCTCTATCTCAGTGCTTGGCTGTAAATTATGCCTGGTGGGGTGAAATGATTCAGCATGTAGTAGTGAGCATACATCTGTAGGTTTTTTGTATAGTGTAGTTCTTATTGAATTACTATTATTGTCTATGATTGTTAGTGTATCTAGGAATGGTATTTTATCCCTTAAATACGATATCTCAAATTTAATCGTCTCATGTATTGAGTTCATATGTGAATGAAAGGCATGTAGGGCATCCTCTCAGTCCATATGACGTATATGTCATCTATGTAGCGTCTCCAAATGAAAGGTGTGATATGTCCAGGGGATAAACATATAAACATATAAACAGATAAGATACTTAATACAACATTGGAGGAGCTTAAATATGTAGCAGATCCTCGCATAACATTTCAATTTCAGTTCTATGGAGAGCAAGCTGTCGACAGTGGTGGTCCTAGAAAAGAATGGCTGTATTTGTGCCAGAGAGCAGTGCATTCGAAGTACTTTGAGCATGGGCTGAAGGAGCACTTGGCTGCTGACTACTTTTTTGTAGGTCAGCTAATGGCCATTTCTTTGTTGCAGAATGGACCAATGCCAAACTACCTGCAAGAAGATGTTTTGCAGGACATATTTATCAATGAAAGCCCCAATATATCTCAATGTGTACGCAAATTACACCAAGGATTAGACACACTGGGAATTCGATTGTTCAGAAGAAGGTTCCCGATGCTATTGAATTTATTTAGATCAATGCCCAAAACCTTAACAGTCAAGATGCTGCTTCATCACCTCAAGCAAAGCTTTTCAGAGGAGGGAAGTAACAGCCTCCTATTTGAAAAGGCAGTTTATGGCAAACTCGTCAAATATGTTAGGGAAGTTGCTGCTGGAAGGCGTGTAACAACAATGGGCCTTATTCTTTCATTTGTTACAGGTTCACAGGAGAAACCCATTCTTTGTTTTCCATGCCAAACTTCCATAGTTTTTACAGAGGCAACATGCAGCCAAACAAATGGTCATGAAGTGTCCAAGGGGCAAGCAACTCCTGATTTCTTTCCAAAGTCTAGTACATGCAGTAACACCTTGTATCTACCAAGGGGCACATTGAATATTGACCTGCCTCCAGAACACTTTTCAATGTTTATGACTATGCTTTCTGCAACACATATTTTGGTAAGATGTGAGTTATAACATAGTTAAACCCTTGTGTGAAACATTATCATTACAATTGGAGGGAAGGAGGGTAAAATGCCTCCCCCACCTCTAGATGCTGATACTACCCATAAATGCTAAAGAGTTTCAACATATAGTCACTGTCCCACTGTTTCATGCATAACACAAGGCCTGTAGGGTTTTCCTTGTCTCCCCTTACAACACCCAATTTTGAAGATAGGCGTAAAAAAAGACTGTCTCCATTAAACATGTTAAATAAACATTATCACAATGGCTTGAATGGCTCTAGCTAATGATGAAGAACTTTGTGAACTTTGACCTGCAAGACTTTCAAGTAGAAATAATGATCTTTCAACTATTTTGTATTCTAGATAGACAGTCCCCAATGTCTCCTAGTTTAAAAGTTCTATTAACATTATGCTCACCTTGTAAAACTTAAGGGGGTCAAGACCCCCCTAGAAAACAACAACACAGCACAGAAAAGGTTAACTAATAATCTTGTTTTGTTAGAATGAATCAGTATGTTATGCTGATGAACTTGTTTTGTTGCCAAATGGTAGTTTTGTTAAATGTTTCTGTTCATTAGTTTATTTCTTCTTACATTGTAGGATATATAAATTCCAATGCTTCAACATATATATCTATCCCAAAATTTGATGAAATTCTTGTTGTATCTCTAAAATTTTGCATAGACATTTTAAATTCTGCTGCGCCATTGGTTATTGCTAGCTGGGCAGGCTCTACAACTACATTATTTTCTGTTTCTTCAAAAGGGGATGGGCCTGCTGGGTCTTCTCCATAAAATTCTAGATTCGTGGGGTTATCATCCAAACAATCATTTGCAAGAGGGTTTGCTGGATCTGCCATTCCCTGCAGCCATATCTCGTTTGGTGTGCAGCCATGCTCTGTGGATATTGGATGGTTGTTATGACATCCAATATCCACAGGTTGTTATGACATCAATTCTTTCAATGCATAATTAATTCTAGGACCGAAAACATTTTGCAAAGCAAAAAGATGCACTGTGTTCTCAACATCTAGCAGACCAGACTGTTCCATTGCGTAAAATGTCTCATAGTAAATGTGACAAACGCATTTGAATACGTCCCTCCAAAGTCTTTCGATTCTTTGGTTTCTTGTTGAGGAGCCACACACAAAACTCCCTCGACCTTCTCCGTTGCGAACTACCATTGCATCACAAATTGCAACATTCTCCACGCCAAAATCTACTCTTATACGAGAAGGCCAGAAACCCCCATCTCTCTATATCGCATCTTCAAACAATCTTAAAACAGTGCTTCAAAGATTATTATTACATGCATGGAGATATATGATCCGTTGGCTTTTTCCATCTATACACCCATGTACAACCATGCCCCAGCGTATAAGGGAGTGGTGTCCATCTATGTGCCACAGGGAGTTCACCCAAGGAACATAGTACGTTCTTCTTGAGACTAGTGCATCCCCACCTCAAGGCAGTATTCTTTGCGTCCACTCTTGTAATGCTTTTCCTGATGCAGTGTCTTTGAACATGATATCCCAGTGCTCTAATGTGACCTCTTAGGTACGGCTCGCCAGTAGTTGTACCGTGCCTTTCCATGTAGCCTTTGATAAGGTTATCCAATTGATCATCAGACATATCACTAAAAAGGCTCAACTGCTGCGGCCCATATTCCTGTACTCTGCGGGCTATAATCCACCGCGACACACCGAACATGGTAGAAATCTTTTGCCAAGAGAGGCCCATACCCCTTAAGTCTTCAAGCAACTCAGCAGGTACTGCGTATGAGGGTCTGCGGCGTCCTGAAATTTGACGCATGGGGACAGCTTGATATGTAGCATTTGTTACTGTGCAGCCAAATGATCCATGAAGACGTGAAAATATCAGCTTTATTTCCTGTAGCATGTCGATGTCAGAAGAGGTTGACTCCAATGGTTGTTGTTCAGAATGTTGCATCTCTTCCAATATCTCTATTAAGTTTACTGTTTTCTCCAATAGAAATAAATGTGTTGCAGCAGTGGATTGAAATTCATGCTGCTGCCAAGTGTCATAGTTTAGAAAAATCCTGTCAATGACACTGTTCAAGAAATCTTCAACAATTGATCCGAAGCCAGAAACACTTGGGTACGCCATGACAGCATGCAGCAAGTGACCAACAGGGACAAGCCATGTTGAGGTTGGGGACTAGGAAAACAAAACCTTCTAAGTCAACATTAAATTGAAAGAGCGAACATTAATTTGAATCAATGAACATTAAATTGAATCAATAAACATTAAATTGAATGAAGGAAAATTAAATTGAATCAATAAACATTAAATTGAATCAATGAACATTAAATTGAATCAATAAACATTAAATTGAATGAAGGAACATTAAATTGAATCAATAAACATTAAATTGAAAGAACGAACATTAAATTGAATCAATGAAGATTAAATTGAACTAATAAACATTAAATTGAATGAATTTAAACATTAATATTAAATGACAAAAAGTATTGAATATTGCACACATGGGCAGGCATACCTCCTCAAAGTGAATATAATTGATAAGAAAAGGCACTATACACGAAATCTCCCATTCGTTATACATTTTGATAACAGAACCAAAAAAATTCAATAAATACTACGAAATAACTGGCATTTAATTGAAAATGACGATTCTTTAAAAGATATTTGGTCACGTCACCCCTTTTCTAGCACTGAAAAGGAACAAAAACATTGGAGACATAATTACACACACTAAATTTACCTAAATGGTAAATATCTAGTGTCTAATGTTGCGTAATTATAATTTTCCATATTACAGCACATGATCCCTACTCCTATACACACCTATATACCTCTATCACTAAAAACATGAATACATGGAAATATTTATACATATATATATATACAAATACATACACAACATTGGTCAAAAAGCTTCTTACGCTGACATTGTTTCTGGACGCACAGACAATGGGGCACCCATAAATAAAATAAGCATACTCATCTTAGCCCTGAAATGCTTTTATGGGGAATCAGCTGATGAGTCAGTACGAGGCTACACAACACAACTAAAAACATACTGCACCCAGTAAAATGGGGGTAATATATGATATATAAAACCTAAAAAAGTTTACTCTATACCTACGAATACAGTGGTGGGCACGGACGGCTTTTCTGAGGCGCAAAAGCGGGGTTGGTACTACACCTTTATACCCCCCCCCGCCCAATTTCATCTTTTTCACACCAGGTTTTGGCAAAAATCGATTTTGCCTAGTGTTGTTGAGGCGTAATGTAAACAGTTCAGAGAGTTTTTTTGCAACAGAAGACAATGAGAACAAAAACGAAGGTGAGGAAGCATATAATTATGTGATGCAAATCAATGTAAGAATATATGTTATAGAATTGTCAATGTTTAATCGAAAGAGAATTATTAGATGGTAATAATTGTGATGTTAGTTATTTAATTGTTTTGTCCTCCAATTTCTTATCATATTGTGAATCTGATGTCTTCACTTTTTTCTTCCTGTCCGTCCTCTTTGTCTTTTTTTTCTTCTTAATTTGGGAGTCATTGACAGGGGCATTGTCATCAGATGTAGTAATCTTCCTTTTCTTTGTGCCCTTTTTTTTCTTCTGTAATTCGTTTTCCTCTGTGCCATCCTAGTCATCCGATTCCAGCATGGATAGGAGCTTAGCAGTATCCTCCTCGTCCTCATCAGATGTCTCGTTTGTTGACTTTTCAACGAATAAGAGAGGCAACAGGTCTTTAAGGTCTTTGTCTTTATGAAGAGTGGGTCTGGTCGTGGCGCAAATGCCATGGCATCTGCATAACGGCCAGGCTTGAGAAGGCTGTGGGCTACAAGCATATGTATACCTATTGAGTACAATGCCCCTCCAACCTCTATAGCATCGTTTATTATTCTCATGTCGTTCGACTTTAGATTAATGATATTTGAAACTAATTTCTTAGCATCTTTTTTATTGACTGCAATGTAACTTTGTTAGGGTGTTGATGATTGGTGCCAAAGATGATATTAGGTCTTGAATGTGTTTACTCTTGAGAAAAGTGTTGCTGCATTCCAAGACAGCGAGATTTTCCTCAAGGGTGGAGTACAGCTCTGAGGCAGCTGTCGCATGCCGCCTGAGCCACTCACAGCACTCTGGGTGTAGTCGTTTAAAGACTGTCTCAGTGTCAACCATTTTCATGTGGCCATATTGTGTTAAGTAATTCTTATGGAAGTGAGCAAAGTAGCTCACTCCCTTTGCTTTTGCATATAATTGTCTGCTCTTCTAGAAAGGAAGCTATAATATTGATAAGGAACGAGAACGGAAGAACTGATTATGTGCTTATTTTCAGCTGGAAAGCATTATTGTTAATAGTGAACTTAGTGATGAAGATGTAAGTTGCGTTTGGTAAATTCATGTTGTCGAGTATATGTGTAGACTGTAAAATGTATGTTGGATAGCACAGAATGAGGAAAGCGTATGTGGAAGTGAGATAGTCATTCATTTCTCTATTGTGGGAGTAAGTTATATTTCTTTTGTTGATGGTTGAAATTGATGTGGGGAAATACGATTGAAGAGCAAGATGTCCTGCAATGATTTAGCTCTAGAAAATGCAACATATGCAGTTCCCTGTGGTGTTGTTGCCATATCTAGCCAAACAATGATGCTAGGCAATGTTTGTCCCGCTAATTTAGTAATGGTTGTGGCATAGCCTGCAAGACAAGGAAGGGATGATATATTAGTGCTCATGCTTACGGGTTATTGGAAAGAGAGAGAGAAGGTGCCCCTGGGGTTGTTTGACAATGATGGTGTTATTTTCTGTTGTGACAACAGTCACGAACTGTCCGTTTACAAATCTTATACTTTTATTTACATTGTATGTGTGAATGAGTCGCATGCCCTTGCGGATAGGGGTGAGGTGCCATCATCCATAACAATAACTGGTAGTGGTTTGTGTGGGAAAGATTTCTGGATGATAATGTCATTGACATATCTCGCTGCTCTTCTAGACACAGTGAGGACTGTGGCTTCAGGATATGAAGATAAGGCTTCATATACAGTTGCATCCGTGGAATCGAATTCACACAGTACTTTCCTGCTGAAAAGGTAATCAATCATTTCCTGTGTTGGCTTGAAATAGCGAATGTGATTGAGGAAATGGAATAACTTTAGACACTGCTTACGGTGTTGGTGTGTTAAGCGGATGACATGTACATGCTCCATGCAGTGGGCACAGTTTGTTATGTTCAAAACTTGCTGTGTTTCGCTATGTACAGTTGCAATAGCTTGCTGCTGTGCGAAGTCACTGGAAAGCAGAAGCAAAGGTCGTTCAGAAAGTTTGTCTATTGATGTGATTATATGGTGGAATATGTCCGTACTTATTTGGGAAATCTAGTCAATAAATATGACATCAAATGTTGACAACATGTAGTTGAATGAGTTTTCCTGTTCGCAGTCTTGCCTATACTGGAAAATGCTGTGAACAGTGTCACACACAACTCTATCGTCGAATCTCTCTTTGTATGTGCAGGGAAGGGTTCCAGTAGGTAATCCCACACATACAGACATGTTTCTTTCACAGAAATAGTCAATGCATTTGTGAATAGCAATGTTTTCCTGTGCCTGGTTTGCCAAGCACAAGAGTGAACTTACGCCAGAATGTAAGAATATATGAATGTGATGCAAATGAATGTAAGAATATATGTTATAGAATTGTCAATGTTTAATCGAAAGAGAATTATTAGATGGTAATAATTGTGATGTTAGTTATTTAATTGTTTTGTCCTCCAATTTCTTATCATGTTGTGAATCTGATGTCTTCATTTTTTTCTTCCTGTCCGTCCTCTTTGTCTTTTTTTCTTCTTAATTTGGGAGTCATTGACACGGGCATCGTCATCAGATGTAGTAATCTTCCTTTTCTTTGTGCCCTTTTTTTCTTCTGTAATTCGTTTTTGTCTGTGCCATCCTAGTCATCCGATTCCAGCATGGATAGGAGCTTAGCAGTATCCACTTCGTCCTCATCAGATGTCTCGTTTGTTGACTTTTCAACGAATAAGAGAGGCAACAGGTCTTTAAGGTCTTTGTCTTTATGAAGAGTGGGTCTTGTGGTGGCGCAAATGACATGGCATCTGCATAACAGCCAGGCTTGAGAAGGCTGTGGGCAACAAGCATATGTATACCTATTGAGTACAATGCCCCTCCAACCTCTATAGCATCGTTTATTATTCTCATGTCGTTCGACTTTAGATTAATGATATTTGAAACTAATTTCTTAGCATCTTTTTTATTGACATTTCCATTGCAGTCGCAATGGAACTTTGTTAGGGTGTTGATGATTGGTGCCAAAGATGATATTAGGTCTTGAATGTGTTTACTCTTGAGAAAAGTGTTGCTGCTTTCCAAGAGAGCGAGATTTTCCTCAAAGGTGGAGTACAGCTCTGAGGCAGCTGTTGCAGGCCGCCTGAGCCACTCACAGCACTCTGGGTGTAGTTGTTTAAAGACTGTCTCCGTGTCAACCGTTTTCATGTGGCCATATTGTGTTAAGTAATTCTTATGGAAGTGAGCAAAGTAGCTCACTCCCTTTGCTTTTGCGTATAATTGTCTGCTCTTCTAGAAAGGAAGCTATAATATTGATAAGGAACGAGAACGGAAGAACTGATTATGTGCTTATTTTCAGCTGGAAAGTATTATTGTTTATAGTGAACTTAGTGATGAAGATGTAAGTTGCGTTTGGTAAATTCCTGATGTCGAGTATATGTGTAGACTGTAAAATGTATGTTGGATAGCACAGAAGGAGGAAAGCGTATGTGGAAGTGAGATAGTCATTCATTTCTCTATTGTGGGAGTAAGTTATATTTCATTTGTTGATGGTTGAAAATGATGTGGCGAAATAGGATTGAAAAGCAAGATGTCCTGCAATTATTTAGCTCTAGAAAATGCAACAGATGCAGTTCCCTGTGGTTTGGTTGCCATATCTAGCCAAACAATGATGCTAGGCAATGTTTGTCCCTGTAATTTAGTAATGGTTGTGGCATAGCCAGCAAGACAAGGGAAGGCGGTGATATATTAGTGCTCATGCTTACAGGTTATTGGAAAGAGAGAGAGAGAAGGTGCTCCTGGGGGTGTTTGACAATGATGGTGTTATTTTCTGTTGTGACAACTGTCACGAACTGTCCGTTTACAAATCCTATACCTTTATTTACATTGTATGTGAGAATGAGTCGCATGCCCTTGTGTATAGGGGTGAGGGTGCCATCATCCATAACAATAACTGCTAGTGGTTTGTGTGGGAAAGATTTCTGGATGATAATGTCCTTGACATATCTGCTGCTCTTCTAGACACAGTGAGGACTGTGGCTTCAGGATATGAAGATAAGGCTTCGTATATAGCTGCCTCTGTGGAATCGAATTCACACAGTACTTTCCTGCTGAAAAGGTAATCAATCATTTCCTGTGTTGGCTTGAAATAGCGAATGTGATTGAGGAAGTGGAATAACTTTGGGCACTGCTTACGGTGTTTGTGTGTTAAGCAGATGACATGTACATGCTCCATGCAGTGGGCACAGTTTGTTATGTTCAAAACTTGCTGTGTTTCGCCATGTACAGTTGCAATTGCTTGCTGCTGTGCGAAGTCACTGGAAAGCAGAAGCAAAGGTCGTTCAGAAAGTTTGTCTATTGATGTGATTATATGGTGGAATATGTCCGTACTTATTTGGGAGATCTCGTCAATAAACTTGACATCAAATGTTGACAACATGTAGTTCAATGAGTTTTCCTGTTTGCAGTCTTGCCTATACTGGAAAATGCTGTGAACAGTGTCACACACAACTCTATCGTCGAATCTCTCTTTGTATGTGCAGGGAATGGTTCCAGTAGGTAATCCCACACATACAGACATGTTTCTTTCACAGAAATAGTCAATGCATTTGTGAATAGCAAATGTTTTCCCTGTGCCTGGTTTGCCAAGCACGAGAGTGAACTAACGCCAATCAATGTCGGTAGACTGGATAGAACTGTCATGATAGAAGTTTTCCCTTTGCTTTAGCATTTCAGTGAATATAATCATCAACAGTAATTGATTTCCTGTTAGTGTGTTGTTACGTTGACATATAGTTGAAGTTGTTTTCATTGATAGAGGAAGAATTTGCCGACGATATAGGTTGTTCATGTCAGTTAGACTATTGACATATGCAATGATAGTGTCGATGTAGTATGATTTGTGGCCCTGATGTATAACTGTTTCTTTAAACTGTAAAGAATCGTTGAAGAATTCCGGCATGCATGCAACAGCAGTGTTGAAAAAGCGAATAGCTGGAGGAATGTCATGGGAGTTATTTGGCAATACAACCTCAAGCTCTCTGTGTGGGAAATTGAGGAGAATGAATTAAAAGAAATACTCTGGATTGAAGAATGAAATATGGCGTACTCCAACAAGGATGGGACATGTCCCCTTGTAGGGAAGTGGAGGATTTTTAGTTTAATCAACAAGACGTAACCAATCAATGAGGGACAAGGATTCATATGTAAATGGTCGTGAATGGTACTTTGTCAGAGCTGCATTATCAGGAGCGTTTTCACAGGTTGGTATACTGAACTTTTTTCTAGTGGAATTAGTCCATGAAATCTTTTTGCAACACAGATTTACCCACATTTCGGGCTTGCATATGTCTAAGGAAAGGGAATATTTAATGGCTGCTGAAGGACATATGTCAGGTGTGTAAATAATATTCTTATCGTTTTTACAATATGGAATTATTGTATGGGGAAGCACTTGTAGAACTTACATTGATCCCGTTTTTAAATTACAAAAAAAGGTTGTCAGGGCCATCTCTTTTGAGCCTGATAAATCACACTCTTCTCCAATTTTCAAAGATTTGAAGATTGCTAAACTCTCTGATATCTTTCATTTGAAACTTTAAGTTTTTGTCTATGAAACTATTCACAAAATGTCTCCTAGTTGCTTCCATAATCTCTTCTGTTTGAGTTTATATGTTCATCAATATTCTACTAGGCAAGCTAGCAGAGGCAAGATCTACCTTCCTCAAAAGAATACTGTTAGATATGGCTTGAATTCTCTAGGTTACCTTGGTACTTAACTCTGGAATGAACTGCCTGATGATATCAGTACTGCTTAATCCGAAAAATTGTTTAAATCAAAACTAAAAACACATTTGATCAATAATTTGTAATCATGCTCCTATATTCCTTCATTCTTTTTGATAAAGCATATAAATTGAGAACTATCCGATTTCATTATTCTCAACATGACTGAGCTAATGATTATCTACTTTATCCTACAACCATCAACCTTAGGCTTAATAGGGGTCTCTCTTCTCGTTAGTTCATCTACTTAGAGAGTTCCTCTTCTAAAAAATTTCATACAAAATTAATAGTACATCTTACATTATTTTCCTTTCTGTTATTTTGTATTTGTTTGCATTTTTGTATGTAGTTTAAAACTTTTTCAAAACTAATTGTATTGTGTGTAAAAATGAAGAAATAGCTACTGCAACTGAACCTGGAGTTATAATTTCAAAATTCGTTTTTGAAACGAAGGATGGCTGTGTTGAAGTTGCTGTAAAAAAAAACCTTAGGCCACCCGATAACTGATTTAAAAAAGTTGCAGAGTTAGAAGAACTAATCATATAATATATTTTTAAAAGGTTACGGTTTCATGGAAAAACAGAAATAAAGACATTAAAAAAGAACATCTGGACCGAGTAAATTAATAATAAACTGCTGTATATGAAGTATGAGAGCAGGCTTCAATCAGGTCGGTTCAGGTGACGATAAAATCCAAGATTTCAATGTCAATATGTTATATATAAAGATATTTAGCATCATAACTATGTAAAACAGTTTCCTAAAATGTATTACTTGAATTTTTTAGTGGTTTTCATCTCAGATCTAGTAGCTGCACTTGATATTTTGAAGGCGGCCTACCGAAAAGTTGTTACGTGCAAAGTCCATAAATCCGGTCAGAATAAATATAAGCTAGTTTCAACGGTCTTAAATTACTCTCAAATCTGCGTTTTTTGACATATAAAAGTAATTTTTCTTGATTTATCTCGAATTCATTGTCATATTTGGCTTCAAACCAGTGTTGCACGGCATTTTTTCTCATTTTTTCCATACTAAACCTTATGTTGGGGCATCTCGCGCATACATGCAAGCTCTCGCTCCATGTCCGCCATTTTTGGTTACGCTTTTTGGACAATAAGGTTATCATTCCAGTCAGTTCACTGCCTGTAGCTTATTGTACCTGTGCTGGCAGTAAATAATTCCTGCGTACACAGATGTGTTTGAATTTCTCGCCCCTGGCGAGCGAACACCTCTGGTATCGAAAAGATACATTGATGATATATTTATAATATGAACACATACAAAAGAAAAGCTCATACAATTCATAGAATATATAAATACCATGAATAATACATTTAAGTTTGAAGCTTCATACTTGCAAGAGAAGATAAATTTTCTAGAAACTACAATACATGTTGGGAATGATGGCAAATTTACAACGTCCTTATACCAAAAACCAACTGATACGCGTAATCTTTTACATGCTAAATCCTTTCATCCAAGAAGCTGCAAAAATAGCGTGATTTACAGTCAAGCGTTGCGATACAGAAGAAATACTCATAATGCTGAACTACAAGAACTGAAATACAACTTGATTTGAAGGGGATATGACCCTAAAGCAATAGATACCCAATTTGAAAAGGTGAAAAGACTGTCGCAAGCAGACCTCCTCAAAGTGAATATAATTGATAAGAAAAGGCACTATACACGAAATCTCCCATTTGTTATACATTTTGATAACAGAACCATAAAAATTCAATAAATACTACGAAATAACTGGCATTTAATTGAAAATGATGATTCTTTAAAAGATATTTGGTCACCTCACCCCCTTTTCTAGCACTGAAAAGGGACAAAAACATTGGAGACATAATTACACACACAAAATTTACCTAAATGGTAAATATCTAGTGTCTAATGTTGCGTAATTATAATTTTCCATATTACAGGGCATGATCCCTACTCCTATACACACCTATATACCTCTATCACTACAAACAGGAATACATGGAAAATATTTATACATATATATATATATACAAATATATACACAACATTGGTCAAAAAGCCTCTTACGCTGACATTGTTTCTGGACGCACAGACAATGGGGCACCCATAAATAAAATAAGCATACTCATCTTAGCCCTGAAATGCTTTTATGGGGAATCAGCTGATGAGTCAGTACGAGGCTACACAACACAACTAAAAACATACTGCACCCAGTAAAATGGGGGTAATATATGATATATAAAACCTAAAAAATTTTACTCTATACCTACGAATACAGTGGTGGGCGCGGACGGCTTTTCTGAGGCGCAAAAGCGGGGTTGGTACTACACCTTTATATTTTAGTTTCACATGCACGCTAGTGCACCTTCTTATTATTTCACACAAAAAAACCTCCGTCTTGGTAGCCCTGTTGTTTAAAACCCACCCCCACCCCCCCGCCCAATTCAATCTTTTTCACACCAGGTTTTGGCAAAAATCGATTTTGCCTAGTGTTGTTGAGGCGTAATGTAAACAGTTCAGAGAGTTTTTTTGCAACAGAAGACAATGAGAACAAAAACTAAGGTGAGGAAGCATATAATTATGTGATGCAAATGAATGTAAGAATATATGTTATAGAATTGTCAATGTTTAATCGAAAGAGAATTATTAGATGGTAATAATTGTGATGTTAGTTATTTAATTGTTTTGTCCTCCAATTCCTTATCATGTTGTGAATCTGATGTCTTCATTTTTTTCTTCCTGTCCGTCCTCTTTTTCTTTTTTCTTCTTAATTTGGGAGTCATTGACAGGGGCATCATCATCAGATGTAGTAATCTTCCTTTTCTTTATGCCTTTTTTTTTCTTCTGTAATTCGTTTGCCTCTGTGCCATCCTAGTCATTCGATTCCAGCATGGATAGGAGCTTAGCAGTATCCTCCTCGTCCTCATCAGATGTCTCGTTTGTTGACTTTTCAACGAATAAGAGAGGCAACAGGTCTTTAAGGTCTTTGTCTTTATGAAGAGTGGGTCTGGTCGTGGCGCAAATGCCATGGCATCTGCATAACGGCCAGGCTTGAGAAGGCTGTGGGCTACAAGCATATGTATACCTATTGAGTACAATGCCCCTCCAACCTCTATAGCATCGTTTATTATTCTCATGTCATTCGACTTTAGATTAATGATATTTGAAACTAATTTCTTAGCATCTTTTTTATTGACTGCAATGTAACTTTGTTAGGGTGTTGATGATTGGTGCCAAAGATGATATTAGGTCTTGAATGTGTTTACTCTTGAGAAAAGTGTTGCTGCATTCCAAGACAGCGAGATTTTCCTCAAGGGTGGAGTACAGCTCTGAGGCAGCTGTCGCATGCCGCCTGAGCCACTCACAGCACTCTGGGTGTAGTCGTTTAAAGACTGTCTCAGTGTCAACCATTTTCATGTGGCCATATTGTGTTAAGTAATTCTTATGGAAGTGAGCAAAGTAGCTCACTCCCTTTGCTTTGCATATAATTGTCTGCTCTTCTAGAAAGGAAGCTATAATATTGATAAGGAACGAGAACGGAAGAACTGATTATGTGCTTATTTTCAGCTGGAAAGCATTATTGTTAATAGTGAACTTAGTGATGAAGATGTAAGTTGCGTTTGGTAAATTCATGTTGTCGAGTATATGTAGACTGTAAAATGTATGTTGGATAGCACAGAATGAGGAAAGCGTATGTGGAAGTGAGATAGTCATTCATTTCTCTATTGTGGGAGTAAGTTATATTTCTTTTGTTGATGGTTGAAATTGATGTGGGGAAATACGATTGAAGAGCAAGATGTCATGCAATGATTTAGCTCTAGAAAATGCAACATATGCAGTTCCCTGTGGTGTTGTTGCCATATCTAGCCAAACAATGATGCTAGGCAATGTTTGTCCCGCTAATTTAGTAATGGTTGTGGCATAGCCTGCAAGACAAGGGAAGGCGATGATATATTAGTGCTCATGCTTACGGGTTATTGGAAAGAGAGAGAGAAGGTGCCCCTGGGGTTGTTTGACAATGATGGTGTTATTTTCTGTTGTGACAACAGTCACGAACTGCCCGTTTACAAATCTTATACTTTTATTTACATTGTATGTGTGAATGAGTCGCATGCCCTTGCGGATAGGGGTGAGGGTGCCATCATCCATAACAATAACTGGTAGTGGTTTGTGTGGGAAAGATTTCTGGATGATAATGTCATTGACATATCTCGCTGCTCTTCTAGACACAGTGAGGACTGTGGCTTCAGGATATGAAGATAAGGCTTCATATACAGTTGCATCCGTGGAATCGAATTCACACAGTACTTTCCTGCTGAAAAGGTAATCAATCATTTCCTGTGTTGGCTTGAAATAGCGAATGTGATTGAGGAAATGGAATAACTTTAGACACTGCTTACGGTGTTGGTGTGTTAAGCGGATGACATGTACATGCTCCATGCAGTGGGCACAGTTTGTTATGTTCAAAACTTGCTGTGTTTCGCTATGTACAGTTGCAATAGCTTGCTGCTGTGCGAAGTCACTGGAAAGCAGAAGCAAAGGTCGTTCAGAAAGTTTGTCTATTGATGTGATTATATGGTGGAATATGTCCGTACTTATTTGGGAAATCTAGTCAATAAATATGACATCAAATGTTGACAACATGTAGTTGAATGAGTTTTCCTGTTCGCAGTCTTGCCTATACTGGAAAATGCTGTGAACAGTGTCACACACAACTCTATCGTCGAATCTCTCTTTGTATGTGCAGGGAAGGGTTCCAGTAGGTAATCCCACACATACAGACATGTTTCTTTCACAGAAATAGTCAATGCATTTGTGAATAGCAAATGTTTTCCCTGTGCCTGGTTTGCCAAGCACAAGAGTGAACTTACGCCAGAATGTAAGAATATATGAATGTGATGCAAATGAATGTAAGAATATATGTTATAGAATTGTCAATGTTTAATCGAAAGAGAATTATTAGATGGTAATAATTGTGATGTTAGTTATTTAATTGTTTTGTCCTCCAATTTCTTATCATGTTGTGAATCTGATGTCTTCATTTTTTTCTTCCTGTCCGTCCTCTTTGTCTTTTTTTCTTCTTAATTTGGGAGTCATTGACAGGGGTATCGTCATCAGATGTAGTAATCTTCCTTTTCTTTGTGCCCTTTTTTTCTTCTGTAATTCGTTTTTCTCTGTGCCATCCTAGTCATCCGATTCCAGCATGGATAGGAGCTTAGCAGTATCCACTTCGTCCTCATCAGATGTCTCGTTTGTTGACTTTTCAACGAATAAGAGAGGCAACAGGTCTTTAAGGTCTTTGTCTTTATGAAGAGTGGGTCTTGTCGTGGCGCAAATGACATGGCATCTGCATAACAGCCAGGCTTGAGAAGGCTGTGGGCAACAAGCATATGTATACCTATAGAGTACAATGCCCTTCCAACCTCTATAGCATCGTTTGTTATTCTCATGTCGTTCGACTTTAGATTAATGATATTTGAAACTAATTTCTTAGCATCTTTTTTATTGACATTTCCATTGCAGTCGCAATGGAACTTTGTTAGGGTGTTGATGATTGGTGCCAAAGATGATATTAGGTCTTGAATGTGTTTACTCTTGAGAAAAGTGTTGCTGCTTTCCAAGAGAGCGAGATTTTCCTCAAAGGTGGAGTACAGCTCTGAGGCAGCTGTTGCAGGCCGCCTGAGCCACTCACAGCACTCTGGGTGTAGTCGTTTAAAGACTGTCATTGACGATTTGGATGCCCGATTTAGGCACTGTGTATTTACCGGACATTTCCGACAGGTCCTCAAACATTCGCGAGTGTGCCCTGAGATTGTCGTCAACTGTACCAACAGTGGATGCAGAGAGACATTCCCCAGGAGAAACGTAGACAACCACTACAACCAGTGTCCTCTTGCAATCGTCGGTTGTCACTTCTGTGGTCGTCACCTGAGAAGAAGAGAATTAAACTCTCACCAGACCATCTCATGCATTGGCCAAACCATCCAGTGCCCCTTCGGATGCCTTGCTGATGATATAACAAAGTCGTATAACAACTGGTTTATCTTTCTACTTACGTAGATAAGCCTTTAAAATGTGCAGGGGCACAAATCCAAAATATTTTTTCTGGAGGGGTTTAAATGTAGATGGGGTCGACTAAGACTTTGTAGACCCTCTTGGCCTCTTTAAACGGTGACATTATTGTTTTATAGTATGTTATCGGTCTTCAAATCATGCATTTAAAAGTGCTCTATATATTCTCATAACGATGACCTGAAACGCTCCGTTTGTCCTTTACTCTCCATTTTCCAATGTGAATTGGACCAAATTCAATTCTGTGTCTTCAATCTCCTTAAAATGGCATAAATTTTTTCCGATGCTAAAGATATTAGTACTTAGGTCAACAATGTATTAAATTCACAAATAAATTTCATCATTATAGATGCAATAAGTTGCTACATACCTTTTAATGCACATCTGTTGTTAAAAGGTGTGCAGTTCCTCATTGCAGTTTCTGGGGAAATGCAGCTGAACTTGAGGTGCATGGTAGGAATAATGCTGCCAACCATGCAATGCTATTCACAAGGGAGGTGATGTTTTTGCAAGCATCAATGTACTCTAACACACAGGTAGGCAGCTATTTTCTTATTTCCGTATTTCTGCAACTTCCAACACCTAAGCAGGTGCTTCTGCTTCCCATCCATGATAGGCAGACATATCAGACAATTAATGCCTCCCTCATTCTTATTTGCTTGCAGGTACCTCAAGTAGAGCAGACATTCATGATTTATTGTTTTACTTGGGAAGTGCAGAAATTGGATTTACCACATGTTGACAGAGCTGGTATCAAGTCTCCTCTGTTGCGTGCTGGAGGACATATATGGATATGTGCCTTGAGAAAAACCACAGCTGGTTTTATTTTCTACTTAAGTCACCAAAGTGACAGCCAATTAAATATAGAGTTCAAGTGAGTACTCCAACTTTATAGGTCAATGTAACATCCTATTTTCTTGATAATGCTCACAATCTGTATGCCAGTTATATTTTATTGTCGTTGGGGTGGCGCTGAAAGTGAAGGAAGAACTTTTATCAGGATCATGAGAAAACAGCAGCATGACTAGTAGATATTCGATGAAGATTACGATACCGTAGTGTACCGAATGGCCCCCACCCCCAAAGAAGTCACCCTCCAGTAGAAGTTAACGTTAAGAAATGCCAGGGTTGCTATATCAATTTGAAACAACTTACTTATTTCAGAGTTGTGGTCAAGTCGGGAGATGAGAAAGTCCGGAATGGAGTCACTCCTTTACATTGCATGCTTGAAAGAGGCAAATTTGCAAGCACCAATATTAAAATGCCACCTTTGCAGACTGTATGTATTCAGTTCACTGTTTGGGTAAAATTAGTACACTTTACTCGTGTGTAAATGTTAGCAGACTTGTGTAATCCTTGTGTACTAGGTTATCCTCGTGTACTAGGTATTTCCTTAAAAATTGGTGTGTAGTAAGTTTACATGCATGTTGCCAATCGAGGCAAATCACTCCCTAAAAAGTGTACGTGATTTTTAATCAGGGGTTATTTTTTTGTGATTAATGTGATTAATTTGTGATTTATGTGATTTTTCATGATTAATATGATTTCTCTATGATTAATCTTGAAAGTGTATGTGATTTTATTTTGATTATTTTATGATTTATTTGGTTATCTTTTTATTTATTCGATTTGTTTGTGATTATTTGATTAATTTGTGATAATTTTGATTATTTTGTGATTAACTTGATTATTTTGTGATTAAGTTGATTAATTTTTAATTAATCATGAAAGTGTACGTGACTTTAATCAGTGATTTGCCCCTCGTTGCCAATAGCAAATGTCCTTGCAATAGACCATGACGATGATTAGACTTTCGCATTGATAGGAGGAGATTTTATAAATTTAGGCTTGTTGTATCGCTGCTTAGTTAATTATTGTATATATTTACAGTTCAGAGATTGCGGAGTTAGATTTTTAAGTGTGTATTTCTGCACACTATTTAACTCTATTATGCACATTCAGTGGCGGAAATCAATGTAATGACATACTAGATATGTAATCCTTGATTGAAAAGAACACTCAGCAATTTGTTATTATATTGAATTTTAATATAAATGTGTTGTTGTAACTGTTTAGCTACAGCTACATTATTTGACTTTTTGTTTAGTTAGATTATTGCTTGTTCATTGAATTTTTAATGCTCACGTACGACTATGCACCATTTTATATTCATGTGATGATGTTCAACAAATTAGCTCTAATGATTTTTGTTGATTGGTGTATTTATCCGTCGTTTTCATCTTCTGCTTTCCTTTGTATCTCCAATACCCAGCGGGTCCACTTCCATAAGAACTTATATACCATGTGCGTTGCCAAAATCTCTGAGAAAGGGTGCCAGATTTCATAGGAATCTAGGACAGAGATTTTCAAAATAGGGGTGTTTTCTAGAGTCAGAGATTTCCTAAAAAGGAGTCAAGTTCACACATAATAACAAGAGTTTGTATGTTTCACTGTTCTTAACTTAACCTTCAGCCACGTTTAGGTGCCACACTATGTATACGGTACCTAGATACATACTCTATCAACAGTAAAAATAAACAATCTTACGGAGTTCAATGTAACTTTTGCAGAGAGGAAGCATGATACTCCAACTTTTAACTTGCTTTCATTACATGCGCTACAAAAACTTTTTTGGGTACAAGTACTACAAATTCTGCAAACCAGCCACCATTGCTTGCTTTGCCCCAACAGAGTTCTGTTTTTGCTGTTGCTTGTTGCCCTGATCTGCTCTTTCCTTAGCCTCTTAAGGATGCAAGGACAACATTTTTGTAAAGAGAGGCTAATATTTGGCGGGAACTGTACAACATTTTTCTGGGCCAAGGCTAGGTCCAGTCCCGGTGGGGCAGCTGTAACAGGGTTTGAACTGCCCAAATGACTTCCCTGCTACTTTGAGTAGCCAGAAAGTCAGCGAGAGAAACAACTCGCGTGAAGAGTAAAAGCTGACTAATTTAGAATTGATTTTTTACAGATTTATATACATAACGGAAGTAATAAATTAACATAAATCAGAATATTAGTCCTACTACAGTCCACTCTTTCTCCAAAAAAAAGAAACGATTTCTTTTTTTGACTACTTAGTGTGCCTCAAGTATCATCGAGTAGTGTTGTCAAAGTCCGAGTGTTACAAGGAAGGCGCTTGCATTGGAGAACACAGTTTAGAGACAAGTCCTTGAAAAGAATTTGAGCTTGCGAATGATTGATTTCTGCGGCAGTTTCCTGGAGATGGTTAAAACCAAAAATTATGTCCTCCGATATATTTTGTAAAACAACCATTTGGAAACGAGCAGTTTTGTCGTTGGAGAACTGAAGAGGAACGATAATTGTGCCAAGAGACTTCAGTTTTGAACACGATGCAGTCTTGAAAACGATATTCAAATTCTCAAGAGGGACAATGGATGTTGTACTCTTAGAGCATTGAATTATTTCATTTGCATGATGCAGTGATACTGACGACAAAGGGAAACATGTTGCAATAGGCATCAGGATTTCTCGATTAGCAGAGATGACAGGAAGGGCGAATGTTTCGTGCCGGGTGACTAATTTTGAAATGTCATTTGGTGATACGTCATTGCATCTGTGCTCGCAAGGAGCTGGCAAATTCCCAGAGCAATCATCAGGATGCCTAGGAAGTCGTTCGTTCTGTGAGGATTGATCCTTCTTGAACGATTGAAGGGTTTCTTGAAATCTTTTCACAACTGGTATTAGTTTCTCAAGAATTTCTGCATTTCTTTTTGTCAACTTCGAATAATTGTAACCAGATCTCTGATCAAAATGAACGTGGAAATACGCTTTGCAACCAGGTTCCCCGCAGATGGAACAGGCGTGGGTGCGGCTGTAAACGCAGGAACCGTCGATATCGCAAGAAGATGTTTCGTATCGATTAAAATCACGACAAATATGAAGAGGGCAGTCATTCGTAAGGCGCTTTAAACACGTTGACTTGAAGTGTCCTTTAGCTTTGCAATACGAACAAGCGAAATCGAACATTTCGATTAAGTAGGAGAGCTCGACGACTGATGATCTGAAAAGGCGTGGTTTCCGGGTTGATAGGCCTACTACCATCAAGAATCTTGGAATGAATCGTCGAATGAACGAAAAAGCAGCTGAGAGGTTGAAACGATGCTTTCTTTTCCCCGAATCTTTTGTTAGGATTCTCCACCAACTGTAACAGGGTTTGAACTGCCCCAATGACTTCCCTGTTACTTTGAGTAGCCAGAAAGTGAGCGAGAGAAACGACTCGTGTGAAGAGTAAAAGCTGACTAATTTAGAATTGATTATTTACAGATTTATATACATAACGGAAGTAATAAACTAACATAAATAAGAATATTAGTCCTACTACACAGCTCTAGGGGTCCAAGTGTAACCATGTGCGTCTAGGAAATCTCTGAGAAAGGGGAGAAATTTTCTGCGAATCTAGGACAGAGAAACCAGGAAAAAGGGTACTTTTTAAAGGGTAAAATATATTTCAATTTTCATCAAATGTTAAATGATAAAATCACTGGAAACCAATAACAACTGCAACATCAGTTATGTGATGATTTATGTTTTAAAAACAGGTCTTACATGCATGTCTGTTGTCTTGTCTGAGAAGTCTAGGGAAATTCTCATGAACTCCCATTTTAAGAAATTTAAAGTATTTCTCATAATTCTTGTATGCATGGGGATTGGTGTTGATGCACAAAGGCAATTCTTTCTCCTTCACAACCACTATTTGCTTAGCTATTGCAGTTGAAAATGGAAAGGTAAATGATTTGACATAAGAACCAGCAAAAGGTTAGAAAGTTACTTATCATAGAAATAATGGAAGTATAATTGTCTGCGTGTCTTCACAACTTTGTACCTACAACAGGCATATGCCAGTGAAAAGGAAGGATATGTTTCATTTTTCTCTTGAACTGCCAACCAATTAATTTGTTCATAGAACATCAGCATGTACTTGACTACATTTAGCTTAAGCAAAAGGCTTTAGAAACAATAAATTTGCTGGATGGTTGGATCATGCACGATTCTTTGTCATCTGTCATAGAATGACACTGCACAAATTTGTTTTAACTATTACAAAATATATATGAGCTGTGAATACAACTTGACTGGAGCTCAAATAATTTAAATCAAGCTAGTATTGCTTGCTTTGTTTTGTCAATGGTGGCATTCTCTTCTCTGTCAACTGCGAACACTGGTTCGTTAGATTGGCCCGTCGTGTTGTTGGGCCTAAATTGCAGGAAATGAACTGTACCAACCTAGGACCAATCTTCAGCTCTTGCCTCCTCCCTCGCTATCTGTCAGGCTAGCGCCATCATGAAGGCAGTCTGGTCAAAAAATGGAGGAAAAGTAACAGTCGAACCGAAACCTTTCAGCCACTGTTCCAGCCTGATAACACAATCAAGCCATGCATGATAACACGATCCAGCCATGCATGAGGCCAGGGAGATTAAGTAATAAATAGTTTCCCTGCGTATGGGTTTCGCCTTTGTAAACAATCTCTATTCGTTCATGGGTTATTATAATTTATAAATATGATATGACATGGGCTGCTGGTGAATATCTGATTATGGACCTCTTAAATGAAAAGCTGACAAGATTGAAAGTTTAAGAGATTGAGTTGTCAATGCTAAAATGGTATTAAGCATCCAAAACGTAATCTAGGTAAAAAGTTTCACTGTCCTAGTGCTTGTAGTGTCGGATACAACAAAATTTCCCAGACTCTTGAATAGGGAATTTGGAATTATTCAAGGGGCACAAATTAGTGTTATTCATATTAGTTAATAGTGGAAAAACACCTTTTGGCCTTCTTTGGAGTTGTCTCAGGAAAGCGCTGAGCATAACTTGCATGACATAATTTGATTTTGCTACAAATATCTATAAAATCTCTTTTTCTCTCTATACATGGGTCCATATGGGTAACAAATCTTAATCATAGGCATGGATGGGTTTGGAAAACCTGGGTAGCACTTCTAGTGTTTTTAACAATGAAATACCCCTCCCCGGTAGAAAAAACATTATTACCAGCCTTAAAAGACACGTTGAAGATACCTTTTCAATTTAAAATATGTTTCACGATTAAGGTTTAAATCTAACTCATGTTCACTGCTTGAAGAAACTATTTGTGAAGCTTGCAATAGCTGTGCATGGGAAAGATCAATAGCAGATACAGGGACAATCTCATCATCCTCCTCCAATTCCATCGAGCGACACTACCAGCAACGCCATACATCTGCTCCACATCAGCTGGATCTCCTCTGGTTAAGATGTCATTTGTTTCTGGCAATTCACTTCTGGCATTCAGCAATGTACCTTCAACATATAGCTGGTTTGGCGTTCTTTTGATGCTCAGTGGCTATGTTGTGGTTATTCCACTGCACTGTGAATGTGCTCAGGCGCTTATTTATGCTTGGAATAAAACACTGTCTCGCAAAGCATGTCAAGGGTGTTATCTTTGTCGTATTCTCCGCAAGAGTTTAGTTCGTCATGCAAGTCTATGAATAGCTGGGTAACACAGTGTCGGACATCAACCCAAAGGCGCTCAATTCGCTGATTGTGCACAGAAGATCCAACAAGATGTGCATTGTTGACAGTTGGCCTGCCTCTAGCAATTAATTCACCAACCTTTGCATTTTCTCCACCTTTGTCTGTTCTGATTCTTGTTGGCCATCCATATTCACGCACAGCTGACAGGAAGCATTTTTCCACTGTTGATGCCAGCTTGTTATCTGCTGCTTGAAGATACAAAATCTTTCTTGAGAAGCCATCAATGGCTCTATGTATGACAATTCAAAATTTCCTAAATAGATGAAAAGAACACTACTAACAAACCCAGTTTACAATGCCATGCGGGCTTGTCATGGTTTATAATTAACATGGTATGTTATTGTTGTGATATAAAATTATATTAACATGTGATATAATGTGAACAGGTATAAATTTTCATACTTAGTTAGTTTTAAATTGCTGTCCAGGTGCCATAAGGATTTTGGTGCGGCAACCTTGTAAATCGGCGATGAATACCAGCTCTGATGTTAGCGGTAACCAAGACCTCATCTAGTCGCATCATTGATTCCCGAACTCTGTTACGCGATACCCATAATCCTTTGCTTGGCAATTCAGCTTGAATCATTGTGATACCACAAAGAGGCTGTCGACATACTGCAAGGTCTACATGTCTATCCAGTTCATCATCGGTGATGTCTGTTTTTTCTCTTTCGGATAATAAACCAAAATAGTCTTTTCTCCTTTTTATTGTTGCCACACTTACCCCTATGTGGAGAGAAGTAGAGAAATTGGAACTTGTTACAAATCCACTAACTATGTTATATCAGGATGAGGAGCTACAAGTGGTCTTAATATTTTACGGTATTTCATTGCTGAAAAGAACTATGATATTAGTTATATGGAATCCAAGCACAAAAGCAACCCGTGTCATTAAGATACAAGGCAGAAACATGCCGAAACTTACCGAAAATCTTTGCAATTGAAACCAATGAATATCCAAGTACTAACATGGATTCGAGTTGGTCAATTTGAATATTCTTTTTTGGTCTGCCTTGTGCCCCAGTGAAAACCTCGTCAACAGCAAATTTATTTTCCCTTTCCTTGGCAGCAATGACATCTTCGATTGAATCTGATAAGTCCATAAGTTTTGTTTCAGATTCTTTTCTCGACTAGATGACGCTTGTCTTCATATTCGGATTGGCTTGGATGCTGACCAACTACCATGGCTTTGAGGTTTCTTAGAGCATTGCTTGCAGCGTACAGTCTAGCTCCCATATGTTCTAGTTCTGGAACAGTGGGTTCATTTTGCTGACGCAACAACAATTGGGCTTCTTTTCGTACTTTCTTAATATTTCTTATAATATGTGTTGTATCATCCATTTTGATTCTTTCGCGAACGAAACTGTTTTATGTTCTACAATAGCAGTGAAGATGTAGTTTTAAATTCAATGCATTATGGAATTGGGAAGGAGCTGTGAGGCTGCTACCTGTTTAACAACCGACCCCCGTCTGCATGCTAAGCATAAACGCCCAACGAGAGGTGATTCCAGAGGGGCGTTTATTGCAACAGAGGTGTTGAAAAGAGATGGGCATCAGAAAAATTTCTTAACAATTCCACGGGGCGTTTATTCGAGATGGGCCCTATGTTCATCAAATTAACCCCCTTTAAAGAGAAGGGGGTTAATTCGATAAAAAAAGGCATCCACGAAGAGATTTTCATTAGCATTGAGAACTGGAGCTATCCCAATGGAACCGTGGGATTGAAAAAATTTTAATGCGGCTATTTTTCATGGTTATAAATGTGTACATCCCCATGCCCTTTCCTTTGGTCTTCCTGAGTGCACTCTGTTGTTCCTCTCCGTGAAGAGAAAGATTGCACTCAACTCATCCGAAAGACTAATAGGCAGGTGTGTAGAGCGGAGGGTTTGGTCGGGGTCCTAGTTATTTTGTTGATCTGAGAACTAATAGAATTGTTATCGTATTTCTTTCTCCAGAAAGAAATAAAAGCCCTTGTGATCTCCGTTGAAATTCCTTGAATATTTAATATCCTTACATACAGTATGAAAAATATATAACCCTAACAAAAACCAGTTAGAAACAGAAAAGAATATTTTTAACAAGTTTTCCTAAACAAAAATTCTTTTGAAACACTAAATCATTGATTTGCTCACTATATGATAATGAGCGAGTTGTGTGTGCATAGAAAAATACAATGCTTGCTGAATAATCATTTCATAAGCTAAAACCCTTGAAGGACCAAATCGAAGCCCAGATCATAGTCAATAGAAAAAAACACTGGTCTGGAAGCCTATTGTTCTAACTTATTGTTTAGTTTTTAAGCCATCACGTGACCAAAGTAAGTGCACAAGTTTTCCCACACTTAGAGTTTGCATTGTACTTTGTCTTGGTAGTTTGATGGCAAGCAAGCTTCGAAATTGTTTGATTTATATTTTATTAATTTATCATGGTCTCATTTTCATAAATAAGTTTAATCACAATAGGTTTACTTTGCGTTTAGTTTGTGATTAGTTTGTGTTCTGTTGGAGTTCAGTTTGCGTTCGGGGCCTAAGCAGGTCATTTGTTGATTTGTTGTGCAACTAATCTTGCAACAAATTGATTTTTGTTCAGAACAGACCCATGTGCAACATTTGTAAATTTTCTGAGTTTTTTCTCTTTGTTTTTCTGGAAAACTTTTGCCCCTCAAAACAGTCCCCAACGGTGATACTTTTTTCAACTACGATCGAACGTACACAAAATGTTTTCAGGAGCAAAAATTTTCAAGAAAAACAACAAGAAAAGTCTCTAATTTACAGAAATTTACTTCACAACAAATGAAAATTTATAGATATTGCACATAGGTCTATTCGAAAAATCAACTTTGTTTGATGAAATCTCTTACCTAGCAGCAAATGAGTTTCACAAAGAACGGTTCCCATGCAATCCCTGTCGACAAATTTCTAAACGTCACCGTCGGGGGCTGCTTTCAGGAGTAAAAATTTCTAAGAAAAACATGGAGAAAAGACTCAGAAAATTTACAGATGTTGCACATGGCTCTATTCTCTTGGAAAATCCATTTGGTTTGATAAAACCTTTTGCCTGGCAGCAAAATCAGTTGCACAAAGAATGGCCCGCGCACGATCGTAGTCGAAAAATTTGTGTCACCGTCGGGGAACTCATTTTAGGAGCCAAAATTTTTGAGAAAAACGCCGAGTAGACTCTGAAAATTTATAGATGTTTCATATAGGTCGATTTTGTTGGAAAATAAACTTGGTTTGACAAAATCTTTTAGCCAGCAGCAAAATCAGTTGCACAAAGAATGGCTCGCAGGCAATCCCTGTCGAAATATTTCTAACTGTCACCGTCGGGGCTGTTTTTAGGCTGTTGTTTGCTAAATTTAAACATGATTTAAATAGAGTAAGAAAACCCCAATTTCACAGTTTGAATGCTTCATGGAAATGAATTAACAATTTGAATCTTCTCCATTTTACATTTAAATTGCTTGTAGCGCTGTCATGGTGTTATTAAATGATTCTTTGTTCTGATAATCGAAAATAGATAAATCTAATAAATCTAGTCTGCACCTTTCTTTGTATGCGACGATAGGCACATCTTGATCTTTTAACTGCATCCTAAGCACAAATTTACTTGGATGATATTGGCATCAGTGTCATTTCCTTCTCTTTGATTATCTGAACAAAAAACATAATCAAAATCAAATTAAAGAGGGTAGTATGCAAGGTTCTTACTCCATTAGTCTAGAAACATTCGAAAAGTTAGCTGAAAATGTCAATAAATTATGAAAACACGCCTGCCTTTGAAAGAGATTGGCCTTAGGAGTTGATGATCGATACTAGCACTCAGATGTACCTTGTGCGAAAGTGTTTGTCTCGTCAATCTGAGACTCCTTCCCAACAAGCACGAACGAGTGACCAAGAGAAATCGTTACATTCGCTCGGCATTCATGTAGTTTAATTCGTCGGTTTGACTGGTTCGCTGAAAGGGAGGCTGGAAACAGCGGGAAGGGGAAAAATTGGTGCGAAAAGTAGAAATTTGTAAGTAAGGTTTCATCAGTCAGCGAGGAGACAAAATATATAAGTTCATCGATTCTTGTTGTTATTAATCAAATCCGAATAACTCTTTTGCAGAAATCATCTCGTGTTATTGAGGAAAAATTATAAAATAGTATTGAAATAATATGTAGCTGTAAATAACTGTAATTGTAGGGTATTGAGATATTGATCTCAGCCTAAGCAGATCAGATTTCAGAATAAAAGATAACCTGAAGATGGAGGAATCAGGTAAGAACAGATATAAGGAGAAACACAAACAAAATAATCCTTTTTATTATTAATAAAATTTCAAGTCTTGCTATTCTAATTTTACTCGAGCCTTTTCTATAATCGTATGAGCATTAATTTTTATCCTCTATCCAACCATTTATCAAAAACAACAATATTGCTGATTACGTCTTTTTAACTGAACCAGAAAAGTGATTTATCTTTGAATGAGCGTAATATTTGTTATTCATACATCTATTTTGTATGTATTTTCTGTTGCTACAAAAAATTGTGTGGCACAAAATGTAACACAAGTGCACAGGTTTTAAGGCTGCACTAGCTAAAGCATGATTGGCCAAAAAGTAGTTATTGAGAGCACGAAACTTCCCTCGATAAATAGGTTGGGGCAAACCACCTATCCAAACCGTGTAATGTTGTTCACTTATTATAGATGATGGAACTAAAATCTACCTGACGGACACACCAGAAGAAGCAATGCATATCATAAATAGCTACGAGAGAGAACATACAGTGAGATATACAGTCTATCGCTCAGACAAACACATCGGCAAGACAGGTGCCTTTTATGCGTTCGTTATTCTTTCCCTTTCAAACATTTTATACATGATGAACCCTAGTCGTTTATTTTTTGCAACCTAGTTTCCCATATAATCCAGTTTTCCGGCATCTATAGCTTGATCTGTTGCTTTTTCATGGATAGTCGGCCCGTTGAATAAACGGCTTATTCTGTTGATGGAACAGACCCTCGGGAGCAGGGAGTTGCTATTCTTTTTTAAATATTTTACATACTAGTTCACTGAATTTCTACATGAAATAGGTGCTTGGGAGAAAAGTCATATACAGCTTTTAGACCGATACAGGAGATAGGAGACAGAAAAACTGCTTAAAATTATTATGAAAAAGTAGATTGGCTGATAATAGTGTTCTTATACAGATATCTATCAAGCAAATCACAAGGTTTTATGGCAAGATGAACACTACTTGTTTGATTGAACGCAATGGCACACTGGTCCTTAAAGAACTTCTACAAAACAATGTCAACATAGATTTCCACTTCAATCAACCATCTTCATCACTGCAAAGCTTTACGGAAATTTTCACAGAACAACGGAATTGCAACAACTATGTATCATACTCGTGAAAATAAGACACACAACAATTGCAATAAATATTATTAACAAATTGGAGCTTATATATAAAGCTGCAAACGAATGACTTGAATTTTGAAAGACTTGCTTTTTTAAATCTTGATATAAAAATCAGCATATTTTGCTGTTTTATAGGGACATGATTACGAATATTCTCTGGTGCAAGAAACAAAGAAATTTGGCTGCACATCAAAAATTGATCTCAAAGAGATTGTTCTATTTCCTGGATATAAAGTGAAAAATGTTCATCAATAGATATTCGTAGCCATGATGCAACCATATAATATTTTTATAATAGGCAACCAAAATTGTCTCTCAATTTCCTTGACTTTGCTCTAGATATCTGAAAACACGCAAAGATGATGTCACACTGGCTCAAAAAAGTAAAATCAGCAATGGAAGAAAAAGTGAAATCAATACAGTAAAGAAGTAATTGGTAACAATCCGTCACATCACTAGTCACCACAACCATGTCATTGGGAAGGTTAGTCTCAAAGAATGGAATTATCTTACTTTGTGTTATGCTTTATATTACAGATTGCTATCTTTGTTTTATGTCAAACTATGCGATATTGTTTTATTTGGACTGGTTATTCTTTTACCAAAGTTTCTGAATAAGTCTAGACTAATGAGGCATTTGAAAGAACAGACGACATTTTTAAACTTGTAAGACATGTTTCGAATTACATTAATTCATCTTCAGTCACAATGTTGAACACTACAAAATTGTGAAATATAAAGGCAAAAAAATCATTATAATAACAAAGCGAAACATTGAAAAACAAAAGCGTAACAAGATCACTAAAGATTAATAAAAAAACTGTGAAAAAGAAAGATAATGAAAACTAGAAAAACATAGTTATAAAGCTCAAAGGGATAAAGTTAAATTATAATGAAAAAGTTGCTTATTGAGGGTGGGTTTCTCCCAGTTAATATGTAGAGCTTCCTTAATTTTTAACTGAAAACTTAAGTGTTCAACATTGTAACTGAAGATGAATTAATGTTATTCGAAACATGTCTTACAAGTTTAAAAATGTCGTCTGTTTTTTGAAATGTCTTATTCTTTTTTGAATTTCACACGTAATTCCTCTGCACAATCATGTCATACATAATCATGTGTAGAACTTTCTGTTGTCGATAGGTTGCAAAATATCTCTGTTGCTTTTGGCTTGCTGTGAAGCAGAAAGACTTGCTGGCTTTCATTTATTCCTCTACATTGTTAGGAAATAATTTGGGACTGTGAAATTTCCGGGAGGGGGGTACTTCATTGTTCAAGAGACTAGACGTGCTGCCCAGTTTTTCCAAACCCACCCATTTCTACCCATAAATTCTTTTTGTTGTGGTACCCATGTATAGAAAAAACAACGAAATTTTTCACCCATTTGTACCAATATCTCAAATGTTAATGCATGACTAAAATGTTATATATATATTGTGCTACCCATGTGTAGAGATTCTTTAGGACAAACCAAACCATGTGTAGGGAAATTAGCGCTGAAAAAGTGACCCATTTGGGTAGCATGTCTATTATATTGAACAATGGAAGTACCCCTCCCTTGGGTGAATTATTCCATTAAACAATGATTAAACATCTTAGTTGTTGAGATCTTATTCTGTATTAGGTTCAGCATATCTAATAGCTACTGTTATTCTTGATGCTATATGTCGACTTGCTCATTTGGTTCTTTCTTTGAAGGTTGCTGGCATATCCCAAAAGATTGATCCTACCCTTGCTCGAAAAATAGAGGAGCTTGTAACAGAAGGTATTTCAAGTGTGAACGAAATGATGCAACATCTTAAAGTTTATGTCAAATCAACATTATTCAGCCATCAAGATTTGCAAGATACAAACAACTGACGATATTTTCCACGCACAAAGACCATAAGTAATCATATGGTGCGATGTAAGCAAAAATTGCAATATTCAATGATTGACCACGAATACCTCAAGAATAAGGTTCAGCAATGGAAAACAGAAGATTCTGTGCATGTCGTTTTACGTCCAAAAGCAACCACGATCAGAGAGGATGATGGAGAAGGCATCGAAGATGAAGAAGGATATGACTCTGATGATTCTAGAGATGTAAAGGTGTACAGCCACAGAGAAAACTTGTTGCTTTTTGTGTACCAGTCCAACTGGCAACGGAGGCTTTTCCAGTGATAGGGGAATGAGCTTCCTCTCTTAGATGCCACATATAGAACTATGCAATATTCTCTGCCGTTGTTCGTCCTGTGTGTTAAAACCAATGTTGACTACCAAGTTGTTGCCACATTTGTGTCAGAAAGCAAGTCAACAGAGAAAATCGAAGAAGCATGAAATATTATAAAGGAGTGAAATCCAGAATTTCAGCCCAGATATTTTATGACCGACTATTCAAATGAAGAAATGTCAGCAATTGGAACAGTTTTCCCAGGTAAAGAGATTGTTGTACCAGTAATTCTTTATACTGTTTACTTTTTATGTATCGACAGCAGTAATGCTAGAACACAGGCTGAAGCTTCCAGTCAATTTGGAATAGTCAGTGAATTCACCCGCTTATCAACCATTCAAATTAATTAACTGTTGCTGAGGGCAATGCATACTTGCTTTCGATTCCTTGCTGTAAAAAACACCGTTTTGCCCAAAAAGAATATTCTAATGTAGAATAGTTTTTAAGGTTTGGTTTGTTCGAGTCTGTTTGGTTGCATATAGCAGTAATTTGTTGAACGAAATGAAATCGGTTTAGCTGAAAAGCATATTTTGCGGCATTATGACAGCTGTACGAATTCTTAAATGTTGCTTTACATTTATAATAACATATTGTCCTCCAGACTGTGCAACTATCATCTGCAATTTTTACCGTGAACAAGCCTAGGATCGTGGGCTAAGGAAAACATCAAATGGCTGTGCTAAGATACAAATCAAAGTTCTTCAGATTCTACGAAGAATAGCCCGTGCAACTACAGTTTGAGGTAACACAAGCTGAGAAAAAATTGAAAGACTCTAAGATATGGAAGATTCAGGAATATTGTAAACTACAATCACGGACAAAATTGTTGAGACTATATCTTCACATAGCTTATTGGCTCACTTTGCCCCCCTCCCCCCAGTTCAATGTTGATAATTTTGTTCCATTTGCCACGGAATTGAGCGACCCATCATGCAGGCATAATATCTATCAAGAAAGATTTTAAAAAGAAATCAACATTGAAAGGGGGAGGGGGCAGAGACATTGACCCCCAATCAACATTACTGAGTATTTGTCTCAACTTATTTTGTCCATGATTGTAGTTCCTTTCTTGAAAATTACTGGTTCAACATCAAACAGGTATTTTCCAGATACCAGATACTATTTTCATTGCAGTTACGTTGTTCAATTGACATTAAGCTATAACTTAGACTTGGTATATTTTGTAGAAATGGGTGCATGCATACCTTCAAGGCAGGCTTCTGATAAACTGCAATACAAAAAATGGAACAGAACACCAGGACGAGTCTCTCAAGTATCAGTATTTGCAAAAGTATTCAAGGACGTCTTTGACTGCCATGCTTACTGTTCTTGTTGAAGAATTCTTTCCTGACAAATATGACAAGTAAAACATGGTTTAATTTTGCTTTTCTACCAGCATCGAGAAGAAAATTTTGAATACATAAAAAATTATTCTAACCTAAAAAACAACACACATATCCACTTCCTTGTAGATACTGTGATTCAAATATAAAAATGAGTAATTCATACCATCTTTATGCTGACACCATCCCACAGTATCTTAGAAACCAACCAACAGATTTCATAAAGCATTGCATGGAGAAAAAAGATCTTGCACTGAAGATCCCATACAGGAATATCAAAATGAACATCATGGGAGAATTCATTGTAGCAAGTACTTCACGAACATCTCTGTGTGATGATTATGTACTCTGTTTTGCAATGAAGAGAAGATGCCTAGTTGCACGTGCTTTGACTGCCAAAAGTCTGCATATCTTGGTAACACTTTCTGCTGTATTTAGAAAGTTTCTTGTTTGGGCATGGCAAGCGTTACCTGAAATTTATCGATCATCTCAATTTTTGACACTGGATGAGAATGTTGTAAACCAAAATGAGGCCCCTCTTGCCATGCAACCACCTTCAGTGGAGCTAATTGATAACCAGGAATTGAATCCACTGCAAGGAGCAGAAAGTGACACAGATAATGACAGGCAACAAACAACTAATGAAACAAATCACAATCTAGCATGTGGAGGTCATCTTTTTAGAGAAACTTTAAATGAAATCCGTCAGTTGTCCTTTCTCTTGCAAAATCAACCAGAGACAATGGCCAAAATCTATGAGGACCTGAAAGAAATTAGACAAAAAATACATTCTGCATGCCCAAAAGAAAAAGACATTCCTTTATTGCCTTGAAAACCACCAGATCTGGAAGAAAAGCACACAGCATCAAGACTATCGTTGAAGGCTCTTCCTAAGAGGAAGAGAAAATTTCTGTACAGTAATCGAGGTGGTGAAAAAAGGGAGAGGATGGAAGCTATGAGAGATATCACAATTTCAGAGCCTATTGAAATCCCATGAAGACATTGTTCAAGAAGTGGTTATCCAAGAATTTAAAATGGATAATGTGTTAGAGTTTGCTGTACCACGAAATAGCAACAATGGTTTTAAGAATATCTGCTCAGCTCGAAAATAACTGTGTCAAGGACAACCAAATGCTGAAAGATTTGTTCTTAAGACAAGATAAAGCAGTTGCAGAACAAGAAAATGTAAATAAAGGATAAAAGTAAATTCTTCTCAAGGTATCATTTCTAATTATTTGCATTTTGATCAAAGCAGTCAACCATCAAATCTGAAATGAAGATATTTCTGTTATTTACTGAAAGCCAATGTTTCAAACATAGTGATAGGAGTTCAACATTATTGGAAGAAATAAAGTTAAGTTAGGATTTGTTTTACCCTTACCATGAAACAGTATCTTCAGCAGTAATTCCAAGCTCCAAGCAAGGTTGTCTGCTGAAGTGCTGGAGCTAACTTTCAGAGATATGCTGCTACAATATGCATCAATATATTCAAAATAGAGTTTCTGATGTAGGTCCTCTCTGCTAATTAACCTTATCTCTTTAATGGCATATTGATCCTACTCACTAGTAGATCAATAAAAAAGGATGTTCATCCAGTCAGTAAATCGGGCACTACAGTATTATCACAACATTCTATTACAGACAAATGGTTGAATGCTCAAGCTGTAAAGAATGGTATCACCGGATGTGTGAGAGGATTCCACCAATGGCTTTCAAGTCTGGTGTTATGTGGCTGTGCTCTATGTGCTCTTCAAAGTCTGAAGCCTTGTAATCATGTAGTTTTCAAACTGCTTGCTTATATTTTATGATACCTAATCCCTAGAATTAAGAGACAAGTAACACAAATAATGTTTGATTCAGTTTTACCGTAATATCTACCCTCATGACTCATTGATTTATCGTATGTCTTAGTCTCAATAGTATATTGAATAAGAACGATAAAGGCATTTTGAAATATGTAGTTTTGTAGGGCAATCATCTATTTAAAATCATCTGCTGAGCTACACATGAGGTCCCCAGTTCAAGCCCTGGAAGAGCCAATGGTGGACATTAGGAAGGGCATGATCACTCACTGCTCCAGCCACCGTGCTTCTGCTTAGCCCCTGAAAAGGGGAGTATGAGACGTAAGACCACATTTGTTGTATGAGTGTCTGTGCCTCTGTTGGCCTAGGCGTAGGCCTTCATTTCTGGATAAAATTTTGAATTCAAAGTCGCCGAAAACGCATCCTAAAACTTGTTGATTAAAAAAGGCGGGAATCTATTACTTACTACACAGCTGGATTATACCTGTGATTAGACAGATCAAATAAAATCAAATAAATTCAAACCTCTTTCCTCCACTCGCTTTCATTGCAAGTCTCTTGGTGCTTTGATTGACAATCTTGGTCTCCGTTTGTTCGACAATGCATTCGGTCCACACAATTTTCCTGCGAGTGAACCACAACCACTTAATTATGTCCAGAATATCATCGTGGACATTTTCGTGACTGAATGTTTTCGTCAGTGATTTTCGCCTTTTTTCCAACGACTGATGGGTCACCAACCGGCCTTAGGCCCGGCCTAACTGCATATATGAAAACTCACCTTTCCGACTTGAAGAAGGATGCAAAATCACCAATGATTCTCCAGAATGGCAAATTGATAAAAGAGACAAATCCGATGGATAAAATGTTCTTTCTTATAGCGCATTTTTGCCCAATAAATCCACTTTATGTGTACAGAGTTCCAAGCAACACCAGCTTTTAACCTTTCTCCGTTCTGAACAGGAACACGACGAACAATGTTTGTTGTTGATTTATGGATTTGACTTCTAACCGAAATCTACCACGTGACTTCTCTAAACCAATAAGAGCGCAGTGTATCTCATTAACTGAAGTGCTTAGTAAATTTAAAACAAAAGAAACATCACACTTCACAGTTCAAACAGAGAAGAAAGAAATTACTTTGGTGTTCTGTTTTCTGCAAGGCCATCATGTCAGTTATTTCATATTAATTTTTTTCATTACGGGCAGCAAGTTGCCCATCTGGGATGTTTTATTTCATGAACTTATTCAGCTTAAATAATTATCTCTTGATTCAATTTTCAAAGGGGATTCACTCTAAAAATCCTTTGGATTTATTTATTTATTTATTTATTTTTTTATTAATATCGTAGATACATAGGCTGAATTGGCCCTTTATCTACTTAACAACTGTAACATGAAAATCTAACAAAATAACAATTTATATGATGGATGGATTTCTCTAGAAACACTAACAGTCAAACGGGAGGAGAGCCTTGGGCTGTTGGGCTGTATGACTCAGAAAGTTAATTTCACAATTGATTTCACAATGGTGTTATTTTTGCCACTGTTGTATTTAACAAGGCTATACAATTCATTAGGATATTTCAATGTTGTGGTATTTCACTAAGGTTGTTATTACATAGTAAAGGAGGATTTCACGGGGTATTCCACGGTGATAGTATTTTTAGAAACGTTCGATTACACAGTGTTGTAGGATTTCACAGGACATTTCACTGGACGTGGCATTTCACGCGTGGGTTATTTCACTACATTTTTACCTGTGTAACTCTTAAAATTCTACTTTCATCTTGGGACTTTTGTTGACATAAAAAGACTTTTTTGTTCACAACAGTACTGTAGTATTGTATTTGAGCGTGAAGTTGAAAGATAAGACACAATCGCATGCTGCCAATAAATATACCCTTGGGAAAGGTATCTATTGTCTGGAAAGCGTGTTTTATTTTCATATCTCAAAATATCTTGCAAGAAAGACTGCATCACAACTAAATCATAGTAATGTAATCGTGAAGGCTCTGCTACGACCAAAATGTCACAATTTGTATTTATGGTTGTGCGATAATCGTGCGAAAAGAAATTCTCACGTCTCACGAATGTGGGATAATCGTACGAAAGTTAAAATTTTATATGGAATCCAGGCTTTCAAAGCCGCAAGTGATTGAATAAACCCCTGAGAATTGCACGCAAAAGATTTAATCTGAAAGTAAATAACAAAGCGCATTGTTTACATTATTGGCCCAAAGGGAAAAGATAATTTACTACACAGCGATGATGTTGTCCTAGAATCTGAGTATTTTGAGGGTCTTCTTGCCCCTAATAAATGAAAATAACTATTTTTGGGTAATTTTAGGTGGTGTTTGGTGGTTTTAATTCGATCATGGGTCGTTTTGGGTGATTCTGGCTGGTTTTGGATCATTTTGGGTGGTTACGCGTTTTAGTAAGCAGGACAAACTTCTGCAGGACAAAAGAAGCACTGTTCTTGTAGAGAAAAGAACATAATAGACGGCCGCCATCAAAATCAAAACTTTTTTTAGCCGAGAGAAAATCGAAATTTTAACCAACTTATAGGTTTCAAAACGCTTAGCAAAATCTTAAAACAGTGTCCGGCCAGAAACACGATCGACTCCAAGAAGAAGCGCATTTCTAGCTGGCTTTGGGAAAAAGCCTTTCCTGTTGAATCGAACAAAGGGCCACAACAATGGGGCAACTCATTTGCATATTAAGAAGATTAGTAATAGAGATTGTGTCAGTTTACATTTTTCTTGAAAAATGAGTATTTGTTGAGTCTGCTCAAAATGTACAAGCCAAAAAGCAATTTATCTAACCCGATTATTGATGTGAATGATATTGTTATTGTCAGAAACGACATGGTCAAAAGAAGCTTTTGGAAGATCGGTAGGTTACTGCAGTTATTGACAGGAAGAGACCATTCAATGAGAGCAGCAAAAGTGGAGGTAGGTACAACCGAAAAGGGTAATAAGGTTTTTACTAGATCTTTGAAACATTTAGTACCCTTAGAAATTCGTAATAATACACAGCAGCGTGCAACACCAGTCAAGCCGCAGCCGAGTCACCAGCACTGCAACAGTCGCCGCAAGCATTGCTTTTGTGGCGTCCGCCACAGCGCAGCATGGGCACAGAGCAAGAAGGAATGCAGCGGTTATCGAGAGCTTCCGAGACAAAGTATGAGTTAGAAAGCTTGTAGTAATCATTGTTTATTCCTCTTACTATCTTTGATATTCCCACGTTTTGTTTAGAAATGGACACTTAGTATGTAGCATCTAAGCGTTTTATTGCTATTGCAGTAAGGAAAGAAATATTTGTATGTTAGCATTTCTTGTGATGTAAGAAAGTAATATTGTAACTAATACGGTATTGTTTGATCACGTTATGAATCAAACGGGGGGAGTGAGTTGGAAAGTGTAGTACCTCCTTAAGTATTCAGGCCCAGGGCCCCACACAACACGTGTTGGAAAAAGATGGTGTGAGAGATCAATGGAAAAGTATGAAAAAAAGATAATTGGAAGTAGTAATCATATCAAGTGGGCAAGTTAAATCATTTCGTAAATAGTTTATTCTTTAGTTATTATTGTTTCTGTTAGTTATTATGTTATAAACACTAACAGAAGTATTTTCTTGCTTCAACCCTATTCACTACAACACTCTCTTCCTCCTCCTCGCAATCTTTCTCATTCACATTCTCACTATTATCAAATACTATACTGGCTACAGCTAAGTCTAATTCAGTTTTTTCAGCAGATAAGTCTAAATGTCAAATAGTTCATCAGTGGGTGATAACTGGAATTTCTTGCCTGGTTCTAAAGCAGTTGACAATGGCTTGCAATTCTTCATACCAAACTTCTCAGGGACCTTTTCAAGATTTCCTTGTTAATTACTTGTAAGGACTTTTGATTCCCTGTCACACTTTATGATCAATCCAAGTAGGTAATGAATACAGTCGAGTCCCGCTATCTCGAACTCGCACGGGAAATAAAAATTTGTTCGACATAGCGGGACTTTGAGATATCCGTACTCTGAATTTTTTCGATCAAAAAGCGGTCATCTGTGTGTAAAAGTAGAATATAAACCAAGGAAAAGACCTGATTTGTCTCAAAAGCTGTGTTAAACATCTATTTTAACTAAAATAGTACATTACTTTTTACCTTGACACCCACGATGCGGGTGAGTTTTACCTTGACACCCGCGATGCGTGTGAATATTAGTACCAGTTTAGCCTTGGAATGACAAGATACCACTCAGCTGCCTTTTAACTTGCTGCCTTTTAACTTGCAGCCTTCTGAACTTTCGCTAGAGTCCGGGGAGGTTGTGGGATGCTATGGGCATCGCGGACGTCAAGTTAAAAAGCTAGTCTACTTGTAATGGTTAACACATAAGAGAATTGATAAAATGGTATTAAACTGTGGACAAAAAAAGATCATTATCATCATCATCATCACCGTCAAAATTATCAGTATCGCCATCATCAACTATAACATTCTAATCACCATTAGAATCATCCTTATCATCATCATCATTACCATCATCGTAATAATCATCATCATCATAATCATAATCATCATCATCATCACCATCAACATCATGCTATCAAATAATAATAATAATCATCATCATCATCATGATCATCATCATCATCACAACCTTCATTATCTTCATTTCATCAAAATCATCATCACCATCATCATTATAATATGAAAGCTGAAGGTCAAATATAAGCCAAGTTTTATAAAACAAAACCTTGGGTGGGATAGCGAGCCAGTGAGTCACGGAGGTTAAGGGTTTCTCTGACTGTGTTCCATCCACTTGAATTCTAATGCAACGTTTCTATGCCCTGTCTGCACTCAAAAATCCTATTATTAACAGCCTAAATAAAAGTAAAAAAGTTCGACGGTAAATGCTTAATGAAATTTTTGCCCTACGGTGGCCCATAACTGTCATATGCACACATTACAAAATCGATTTATGAAAATTGCATACAATTTTAATGCAAACAGACGAAATAAAAAGCCCACGGCAACTAAATGTTTTGAGAATCAAAACACTTACGGCAACAACAAAAACATATACGGCAACAACAAAAACACTTACGGCAACAACAAAAACATATACGGCAACAACAAAAACACTTACGGCAACAACAAAAACATATACGGCAACAACAAATTCACTCACGGCAACAACAAATTCACTCACGGCAACAGCATATTCACTCACGGCAACAACAAATTCACTCACGGCAACAACAAATTCACTCACGGCAAAATGATAATGCTGTTGTTAGGCCAATAATTTTATTTAGCGAGAAGAAATGCATTGTGATAACTGTGGAGTGTTAGCACAAGTCAATGCTAATTTTTGCACTTTTTGTGGACATGGTAAGTAGGAAAACATAATTCATATGACTCTTTTATTGCAATGGAAAACCCTGTCAGTTTATAACTTAAAATAACTTAAATGGAAAGTCTATGAACATTTCTAACTTCCTCAAAATTCAAAATAAACGGGGATGGTTGCAGTTTTTTTGACAAAAATTGTCAGGAAACAGAAAACTACAAAAACGCAATGGGAACAAGGCCCCTAGTAACAGGGCCGTCGAGAGGCAGCGCGTTCCCGGGGTAATGTAATCGTACCTACCGGGCCTTTAGGAGGTTTTAGGAGGAAGCATTAAGATAATTTCAGTTTTCGCTGGCCCCTTCAGGCCCCGGACCTCTGACCCCGCCAGACCCTCCCTCTCGAGGGTACTGCCTGGTACTTATAAGCTTGGGAGGAAATCAATAGCTCTACAAAGCAAAAAGAGTATACAAGTGATATTTTAAACAAAGAAAGTAGCAGTCAAACAAGTAAAACACATGGACACAAATATTAATTCCAATCTTAATACGCGGGATGTCGTGATAGGAGCGGTGGTTGGTAATTTCTCAAAAATTAATTATTCGGGGACGACAATTAGGCAGACAAGAGTACTAAGATTTCTTATGAAACAAGCGTATCCTGTATTCACTTGAAACCAAAATTTACTTGGTACGTTCTATTATTTCCACACAGATTTGCATTCGACAAATATTATTGGCACTGACGAGGAATCTGATGAAGCTCAACAGGATTGTGACGAAAAAGAAATTATTTCGTACTACTTTTATGCAGGTTATCAGTACGAAGAAATAATCCAGTTTCTGGAAAGATTTCATAATGTGAAACTAAGCTATAGTACTCTACTACGAAGACTTAGAAAGTTTGGGCTTCGAAGACGCTCCGACCGCAACAGTAATACATTCCAAAACACAGTTATGTTTGCTCGACAACAGATTGAGAACATGTTGAATGGACCAGAAAGTCTAAGTGGCTATCGATCAATATGGCACACTCTCCAACTTAACGGAGTACGAATTCCCCGTTCAGTGGTACAAGCACTGCTGAAAGAAATTGATCCTGAGGGAACTGCACTTCGACAAAGACATCGCCTACGTCGAAGACAGTATGTCAACCCTGGACCAAATTTCTCTTGGCACATCGATGGCTACGATAAGTTGAAGCCTTGGGGGTTTCCAATCCATGGCTGTATTGACGGGTACAGTAGGAGAGTTCTATGGTTAAATGTAACTAGGTCCAACAGCAGTCCTGATAATATTGCGCAAATGTATCTGAACACAGTAGAGGAGCTAAATGGTTGTCCTCAGAATTTAATAACAGACTTGGGTACAGAAAATGCTATTGCAGCTGGTATTCAGTGTTTCTTTTGTAACAATCTGGCTTCCCATAGATACGTACCGTCGCCCCGCAATCAACGTATTGAAGGTTGGTGGTCGTTTTTCTCAAGACAATATGCATCGTGGTGGCGAAACTACTTTGCAGATCTAGAAGGTAGTTCAGTGCTCGATATGTCATCAAGCCTTAGTACAGAACCATCACCATCATCATCATCACTACTCCTTCCTTTTCTCATATCCAACAGAAAACTCCAAAACTTCAATTTCAAACGACCTTCATAAAAAATATTCTACTCATTTAATATCGACTTTTTTGTATTTGAGATCTGACTTTTTCAAGGAAGGCGAAAAAAATTTAGGCCTATTTGAGTTTCATTACGTGTTTGTTTTGTTTACATTGCGTGCACAGTAATTTTATTTTTAACTGTGTTTATTAGTGGAAAAATTTTAGAGGAAAACTGAGAGGAAAACACAACTCTTACCGTGGGGATTTCTGAAGCTTGTCAAAGCAAGAACTCTTCTTAAAACCCGAAAGAATATGGGCAAGATCCCTCGTAAGATTCCAAAATAAATTAACGTGTCTTTTGATCTGTTTTTCCTCTGAGGGGAAGAAAATCCAAAGACAGGACAAAAGAGTCGAGATGCGTGATAAATCTTGAATATATTTGTGGAATCATCAGCAGAAATAATGTCCAACTATGTTTGTGGTTTTGCTTCTCTGGTTTAATTCAACGTGACCTTGACAAAGTAAGGTTGCACTGGAATACTCATTTTATAAGAAGGTCTAGGCATAATACAGTTCATGGAAGACCAGATTCTATGTTCTTTATGCCAGATATTCATGGTGGTGAAAGAAATCTTCTGGTAAGAGTACCAAATTATGAGCTAAATTATGCAAAACAGCACATAATGGTCACACAAGCTGTCAATGAGTATCAAGATTATTTCCGTATGGTAAAAGATACCTTGGGTGTACCGCAGCCAGAAAATTGGAACCAAGCTAGCAACCTTTATGCAACAATAATGCATATTGCTGAAGAAGGACTTTCATGAGGGATAGCTAAGTAAAATTAAAAGACCCTATGAAATTACATGCATCGACAAGGATGAGGTTGATAATGGTTAGAGACATGAACATGGACATGGAATAAAATTGCGAGAAAGAGCGGAAACATCTTTTGACATACTTAAAAGCTTTTTTAGTGTGACCCTCCTCAGAGTATTAACGTCGCAACAGACCGAATCAAATGACTGAGGCGGTGTCAATACCCAGATGCGGATAGAAACGAACCAATAGAAAAGAGTAGCTAGAATGTGGGATACCTATTCCAGTATCGCAGTCTGCTTCTGACGTTCATACTCTGAGAAGTGTTAGACGAAAAATCTTGTAAGTATGCCCAAAGATGTTTCTGCTCTTTCTCTCAATTTTGAAATTTTGTGCTACTCAAAAACTATGAACATAGAATACGGGACATTAATGATTTGTATAGTAACGACGTCAATTAGTAGAAATCACGAAATTTTAACCTGAAATCTGATGGGTAGCCATAAGAAAAATGCTTACACAAAGCACTACCAAAGTTTCCAACAAAACATGCATAAACAAAACAATTTAAAAAAATAAACAATCCACAAAAGTTTCCTGACTTGTTGTATCAAACTTCTTGTTCCAAAATGTAGCCTCTGTTTCATATGTTTCCAAAACCGGAATCAGAACGAATATCCTCCAAAAAGCTCTTGTTAAATGACTCTGCCGACCTATAATACTTCTCCAACACAGGGAATGTCAAACAAATGTTACATGTATTTACAGTAACTGTGCCGTGCAATCCACAGTGATCAAACAAGATTGAACCTTTACCTTTTAGAGCTGGAGTTATGTATTTCGATCCAGTGAGGAACATGGCCACCTCCTCTAATGTAATAACTGTAGTTGTTTCTTGTACAGTACCATCTTCTTCAAGCAGTAATAATGGCAACTCAACTGGTGCATCGTATTGTAAACCTTCCAGAAAATTAGTAAAATGGTAAAAAATGTCCTCCTCTAACTCCCTTTTCTTGCAGTCGTCTGTATTGTCGGTAGCCTTTGTGTATGCTACATTTGTAAAAAGGGATTGGATTATTGATGCTGACTGTTTAACAGACAGAAGAAACTCATTCTTGCTCTCTTCAAAATGTTCCTCTAGAATGGCAAGGATTCCAAGCAGCTCCATCCCTTTTCTGACCTCATGTATTTCTTCACTGCAGACAGAAACACAGAAATGCTTAGCAATATCTCTAACTAATGCATCTCTCTCTGAAAACTCAACTTTTGCTTTTGTGACACCGAATAGAAACCTCTCATCAAATTTCTCGAGTAGCATCTGAAAATCTTTATCACTTGCTGCAGCCAGAAGATCTTTCAATTTTTCCTGTACTTCGATGTCAGGTATTTCCTCCATCTTTGGAAGAATTTCAGGACCATTTAGCAGCTTTGAAGTCAAAGCAGGTGTGAAACATTTAGGACCAGCACATTCACTTGCCAGTGCAATAGCGATCATGGTCCCGAGAAGTCTGAATTCTCCCTGTCTGATTTTCTCTACATCATGTAGTAATGTAAAGCTAGAGCCATTGCCTGTGGTCAACAGGTGTTTTCTTGAATCTTCAAACAGTAGTGTAAAAAACTCTCTTTTGGGCCCCCCAGCATCAACTCCTGCCTCCCCTACAAATGAAACTGAGAATGGCTTCACACCATTGGAAAATAAACGGCCAAGTTTCTGGACAGAGTCATGCCACACCTTTCTGCGTCGTATAGAAATTGTTTGAATTAAAGGATCATTGCCCTCATCCCTGAAGATAGCACCAATGTTTTGTAGCTTCTCACTCAATGTCAAAGATATGTCCTCTCTTGCTTTTGCATCTGTAGTGCTGCTATTTGAAGGGACATTGGAATTGATGCTTGCAGGAGTCCAAGAACTGTTTCCAGTGATGCTTGGAAATATGCTTGAATTAGTGTACAAAGAGGTTTCCCTGCTGGTCTCTGCACAGGATGATAGACATGACATGTCTGTGCCTTGGTCAAATGCAAAAAAATCTCCATCAATGTTTAATGGTTCTTGCTTCAAAGGAGGCTCATATTCATTGTCACAATCAGATTTTTGTTCTGCTAGAAGGTGATCTTTATAGGTGCAGAGGTAGAATACAATTCTTTTGTAATCCTTTCCAACTTCTTCTTTGTATTTCTTCAAGTCAAAGAAATCACAAGAGCCAGGCATAAACTGGGCACATTTCCCATTGCTATATGTGATAATATACTCTTCTGTTTCTTCATATAAATCAGGGTTATAGTCCTTCCATTTCTGCTTTGCCTTGCTGAGAATATCCATATAAGAATCACTTGTTTTGACTCTTAGAGCTAAACGATTACCTCGCTTTGGTTTAAGCATACAATCTCCCTCAGACCATTCAGTAAGGCCAATTGTTATAACAACATCATGACATGCAGCTTTCTCATCTTTCTTAGTAACTCTGGATTTCCACTCAGAGCCTTTTGCCTTTCTGTATGAACTGAATGATTTTATGGGGGCATTCTTTTTTGATAGATCTACTGATGGCTTCAATTCTGAACCTAAAAAGATTTTCAAAGAATATTTCTCATTCATCTGGAATTGCAGCAGGTAAACACAGAAAAAACTTTGCATCAGAACTTGAATGGTGTCAACAAATACCTAGCTCAAAAAACAAAACTAAGAGATGACAAGAAATTCCCTGCCAGCCTTTGCACACCATTTTCAGTAATCATACAATGAATGTCCAGCTCTTAATTTCCTGCCTTTTGCATGTATGCTCTTAGATAAATAAATTTAATGTAGGTACTATGCTACAATGAAAATTGTTGTGTCATCATTGATTTGGTTTTTCCACCTATACCTTTATCATCCAAGCTCCTTCTTTCTTGCTCTTTCAGTCCTGAGAATGAAAAAATGTGGCTTCAATGGTTGTTAAATTTATGCCTTGTTTCATTCAGATTCAGGCAGTCAGTGACAATAACATAAAATTTCTGAGGTCTTGTTGGTAGGAGTGCAGTTTAGGGCCCCTAGTTGCCTACTATCTTGTGTGGTTAATTGGATTCATGCATCTGGCTTCTAGTCAAGTCAACTGACTTACTGCAACCGCCTTAGCTTAGCCAGCCAAAAAAGGGCCTAGTATAGTAGGGGTAGAGTAACCGTTCGTTCGTTTATAGGCCTATCGCAAAGTCTTTAAAACATTTCGAACATTTGTGATAAACATCATTGAAGTTGCTTACCGTGTCCACAATGCTGACAGAAATTGCAATCCAATCCTATTTGTTCTCTGCACAATCTGCAAAACATCTCAGCACCGCAGCTTCTTTCCACTGGCACTCGCTTGCCCTAGGCTTCACCATCCATGTGACCAACGAATTTGTTGTTGCTGTTGCCGAGGATGAATTTGTTGTTGCCGTGAGTGAATTTGTTGTTGCCGTGAGTGAATTTGTTGTTGCCGTGAGTGAATTTGTTGTTGCCGTATATGTTTTTGTTGTTGCCGTAAGTGTTTTTGTTGTTGCCGTATATGTTTTTGTTGTTGCCGTAAGTGTTTTTGTTGTTGCCGTGGGCTTTTTATTTCGTCTGTTTGCATTAAAATTGTATGCAATGATTTTGTAATGTGTGTGACAGTTATGGGCCACCGTACCTTTCACTACACGTACATTGAATCTTTTGCGTGCAACTCTCAGGGGTTTATTCAATGACTTGCGGCTTTAAAAGCCTGGATTCCATACAAAATATTGATGTTGTGCGACTATTGATTTTTCATCATCTCACTCACATGATATGGAATAAAACCATACGTAGATTGAAAAAAAATATTTATCAATATTCAGTTGGATATGGCCTTATTGTGCCAGGAAAGTTTCAATCTACGATGAAGGATGCTAGACAAGCAACAATTTTAAACAATGCAAAACACTCAATGAAGATGAAGTAGACACCTTTCAAATTAACTTCGGAAAAAGGTTGCATCTAAGTTGTTATATTTTATTTGATGAGTTTTGTAATGGATTATTCTGATCCGAAAATTTTTTGATACCCTTGCAAGGGAGGGTCCTCGTTAATTTATTTTTTTAGTTTTGAGGGGCTGCTTATTCAAGGGGGGTGCTCTTTGAAGAGGAGCTGCACATTAGAGGAAATACAGTATTCATGATATGAGCTCAAAAAATTATGCCATTGAACTTAAGTTTCTATATTAATTCTAAAATACACCAAGGGCAGCTATTTATAATGTTTTTTTTTGTTAAATAATAATAAAATACATGCATAAGCATGTTTAGCAAAAATATATAATGGTCTAATACCAACCCTAAACTGCGCGCAGACCATGGCCATCTATTGCGCCCCAGTACATCTATCCGAGCTTTGTATATTCATTTATTCTTTCCATAACTTTGGTATATTTTGTGTATTCTTGTTTTAGTATATAGCCTCGTACTGACTCATCAGCTGATCCCCATATGAAGCATTTGGGGCTAAGATCAGTATCTTTGTTTACATATGGGTGCCCCATTGTTCCAGCGTACAGGAACAATGCCAGTATTATGAGGCCTCTCCATCCAAATATGTGCATATGGTTTGTTATTATTCTATTCATGCATATAAAACCAGAATACACAAAATATACCAAAAGTTATGAATATAAATGAATACGACAAAGCTAGATTGATGTACTGGGCCCTGCAATAGATGGATATAAGTTGAATCTAGCGCAAAGCGAGGGTTGGTATTAGACCATTATATATTTTTGCTAAACATGCTTATGCATGTATTTTATTATTATTTAACAAAAATTTGCTTTTCTGGTTGAATCCTAGAACCCCGAGTAAGGGGTACGCTCAGCGCATGTGTCAAGCAGTAGCCAGTGTTGTCTAGCACCCAGGGTGGCACTCAGTTCGTTACAAATTATGCCTCAAGATATTTACTTAATTAGAATTATAAATCAGTTTGATAAATGTTCTATGTCATCAACTATAATCCTCTGAAGTTGACCGCTTCCTTGAATTAAGTATAAAATCGGGCGTACGGCTTGGTTGAATACCTGCTTTTATGCACCTAAGCAACCTGAAATCTAACATCGAAACTAAAAACTTATCGCTGATATCAACTAAAATGGCTTCTAAACATACAGAAAAGATAAGAAAAAACAAAGATAAAAAGAGACCTGGTGAGTTTTTGGGACTTAGAATTTAAATTTTTAAATACATACTATAAAACAGGTATATACCCAAAAGGTATTAATATAAAAATATAAAATATAGGTCTATCTTGATCATAGATAAACCTGACAACGATGATGGTATTGAAAATGAGATCCTAATGGTAGAGGAAGAGGACGAGAACTCCCTACTTGAACACAATGATAACAATGGTGATTACAGTTCCTCAGACTCAGGCTGTGAAGCACCTATACCTCCAGGACAACGCTCACCATCTGTGATGGTGAGAAAAGAATTAAAACGGATAATGAAGGAACCCGCCGCACAACCTGCTCCCTCCTCTGCCTCTGTCAATTTACAAAATCCTGCAAGAAAACGCAAACCAGCCTCGGTAACTTTGCCCGATGACTATAAACGCCTACAAGACCTCATTGCCTATACCCGTGCTAGTCAATACTATCACGAGGATAAAAGCCTGGAATTCAAACAAGCAGCTGATTCTGGGAGATATCCTAAGTTTCTAATACCCGAAATTGATATTCGGTACGCCAATGATATACCTTGGGAGGTGCAAAGCGAGATGAGGGAGGCGTCCAGCACATTTGCGAAAACAATGTGCAATCTGCTGCAAAAACACCACACCCAAATGATGGAGGTAGAAAGGAGGCAGGTTGATATACACATTAAGACAACGGAGAATAGATACCCAGATGAAAATATGAATAAAGAGATAGTGGAGAGAGCCGAAGTTATAGCCCTGGATAAACGTATCCAATATAAAATGAACAGGGACAGCTCCCATGTGGGACACAAAAGGGGCCGTAGATAGTATCTATGGACTGATGAGAACTCTTATACTTTAAATATTATAATTTGATAGATGGAATTGAAGTTGATAGAAGTTAAAATGAATTGTCTACATTTCTAGTTTTGTTTTAACACTATGCTACATTTTTGGCCCTACATGAAACCTCTTGATTTTTAGATGTAAATAACGAAGTGGATGCCCATAATATACCCAATACGTTACTGCTCAGAAAAATAATTGGCGAAAAACGAAAAGTGAGAAAAAAGGCTAAAACTAATAAATCCGCAAGACGTAAATACCTTAGAAGAGAAGCTGAGAAATATATCTCAAAAATACATAACAATGACAAGATCTTCAATGTGAGTAACTTGGCACTTGATGATTCGCATAAGAGGCTCCTTAATAAAGGCCTGTCCTTTATAGAAACACCAAAACCTATACCTCTAAATGTAACATTACAAGCTTTTTTGGACTTTAAAAGGCGAATGCGGATACAATTTTTCTTCAGACATGATAACAAAGAAAGAACCATAAATCCATTCAAGTTAAAATCTAATTGGGAACCTGATACAGATGATAATGAAACTATACTAACATTTCTAAATAGTGTAGAAAACCAAATTAGGGAGCTTTACCCCCAACGACATGAACACAGTGATATCCTCTCTATAAATGAAAAAGAGGCTCTTAAGAAATTAGCGACCCAGAACGAGGTCACTATTCGTCGTGCCGACAAAGGTGGTAAAATTTGCCTTTGGCCTAATGACAAATATCTTGGTGAAGCCTATAAACAGCTTAATGATGAAAAATACTATAAAGAACATCCCAACGATAAAACAGGAGAAACAGCTTTACTAATAGCAACGTTTCTAGCTTATATGCATTCTAAGGGATATATTGACTATGATCTTTACACATACCTCCTACCTAGCTCCGTGGGTAGAACTCCAATTTTTTACATGCTTCCAAAAATACATAAGAATGGCATACCAGGTAGACCGATCATTTCTGGGTGTGGCTCACCAACGGAAAAATTATCTATATACTTGGACTACTACCTTAGGCCTATTGTAGAAAATAGTAAATCGTTTATAAAGGATACAACTCACTTTTTACAATCTCTGTTCAGTATAAAAAATAATGATATACCTATAAATTCTTGGCTAGTCACATTAGACGTGAAATCATTATATACCAATATACCACAAGACGAAGGGGTTTTCATCTGCATAGAAGCTATGCAGAATTTCTATGGAATGACTACCCTTGCCCACACACTGCATTTTACAAATTATGGAGTTTATCCTGAAACATAACTTTTTCACATTTAATGGGAAATTCTACCAGCAAACACATGGCACAAGTATGGGAAGCAACTTTGCCCCAAACTATGCTAACATCTTTATGACAAAAATAGAAAATGAAATTCTTAAAAATGCCCCTGGACAACGCAGACCATTAATTTGGAAAAGATACATAGATGATATATTTATAATCTGGACACATACAAAAAGAGAATTGTTGGAGTTCCTTGAATATATAAATAAAATTCACAACACAATTAAATTTGAAGCTACCTACTCTCAAAAACAAATCAACTTCCTTGATACTACTATAAACTTGGGAGACAACGGCAGTTTTACAACCTCCCTATTTCAAAAACCAACAGATACATGTAATTTGTTACACGCACAATCCTTTCACCCCAAAAGTTGTAAAACCAGCATTATATATAGCCAGGCCCTGAGATATAGAAGAAACATTACTAGTGATGCTGAACTAGTTTCGAAACTACAGGACCTTAAATATAACCTGATTGGCAGGGGATACAACCCTAAATTAATAGATACACAATTTGATAAAGTGAAAAAATTAAAGCAAGAACTAACACTTTAGCTAAGAATAAGAAGTACAAACGGAACCTTCCCTTTGTCATACCTTACGATAATAGAACAATTCAAATTCAAAAAATTTTGAGAAAAATTGCCACATAATAGAAAATGATAATGTTTTAAAAAATATCTGGCCTCGCCCACCATTTCTGGCATTAAAACGGAACAAGAACATTGGTGATATAATCACTCATACAAAATTCTATTGATAACTATAAAATAAACCTTTTCATGGAGCATGGGCGTGTCCAGGCTATACCATATAATATATTAAAGATGGAAACTAAAAGATTTTGTGAAACATTTTTAAAGTTCAAGAATCAGTAAAACAATATAGGTGATTTCTTATGATTGAAATACTTGAAAATTAAACTGAATCGACTCTTCATAACTGAAACTTATATCTTAATTTTATGCAGCGCAGATCGCAGGGGCGTATAGATCAATCTAGATTTTCGTGGCTTTATATTCAATATGCATGAATAGAATAATAACAAACCATATGCACATATTTGGATGGAGAGGCCTCATAATGCTGGCATTGTTCCTGTACGCTGGAACAATGGGGCACCCATATGTAAACAAAGCATACTGATCTTAGCCCCGAAATGCTTCATATGGGGATCAGCTGATGAGTCAGTACGAGGCTATATACTAAAACAAGAATACACAAAATATACCAAAGTTATGGAAAGAATAAATGAATATACAAAGCTCGGATAGATGTACTGGGGGCGCAGTAGATGGCCATGGTCTGCGGCGCAAAGCGAGGGTTGGTATTAGACCATTATATATTTTTGCTAAACATGCTTATGGATGTATTTTATTATTATTTAACAAAAAGTAAAATTCCAAAATGAATTACAGTTTCCTATTGTCCTTTGTTCGATTACACAAGAAAATCTCTTTTCCTGGGCTACCTAGAAACCTGGTTCTTTTTTAGACCGACGCCCTTTCTGCCCAGGTAGTGCATGCCGTATTTTTCTAAATGTTTTGAGAATCAAAAGTTTGTTAAAATTTCAATTTTATCTCGACTTCAACAAGTTTTGGTTTTGATTGCGGCCGATTGCCGCCATCTATTATGTTCCTTTCACTACACGTACATTGAATCTTTTGCGTGCAACTCTCAGGGGTTTATTCAATGACTTGCGGCTTTAAAAGCCTGGATTCCATACAAAATATTGACGGTGTGCGACTATTGATTTTTCATCATCTCACTCACATGATATGGAATAAAACCATACGTAAATTGAAAAAAAATATTTATCAATATTCAGTTGGATATGGCCTTATTGTGCCAGGAAAGTTTCAATCTACGATGAAGGATGCTAGACAAGCACAATTTTAAACAATGCAAAACACTCAATGAAGATGAAGTAGACACCTTTCAAATTAAATTCGGAAAAAGGTTGCATCTAAGTTGTTATATTTTATTTGATGAGTTTTTTAATCAATTATTCTGATCCGAAAATTTTTTGATACCCTTGCAAGGGAGGGTCCTCGTTAATTTATTTTTTTAGTTTTGAGGGGCTGCTTATTCAAGGGGGGTGCTCTTTGAAGAGGAGCTGCACATTAGAGGAAATACAGTATTCATGATATGGTCAGAGCCTGCAGGATTGCCAATTGTCTCTGATAGTGGCAAGTTAGTTTTGAGTTTTGACCTCCCAGCTGATATTAATGACCGTAATATTCAGGTTCTCACAGTAGCAAATGTCACTAAAATGCAACACATTACCATTATGCTGTCATTTTGATCAACTTTTTTGTTTCAGTTTCAGAAGTCAGTGAAGATGGCACACAAGCTATTAGGCAAGCTGAATCGAATGATACTCAGACTGGCAAGTTTATTTTAAAGCTGCCACTGATAGTTTCAACACAGAACTATAATGATAATAAATATTGTATTATTTTAAATATGACGTTGATATTCAATCCTAAGATAATTCATAATCCTTGTCTACTTCAGATTTGGTTGATGCGACTGATGGCCTGCTGACAAACAAAAACGTTATGGAAGCTAAAGCTGGTAAGCTGATAATTTAACATTTGTTTGAAAAGAAATTGCTTGTGACTGAAATTGTAACTCAAGTTTCAATTATGCTCATTTGCTGATCGGATCCATTATATTATCAGTTAACATGCATTTTGACTAAGGTTTTGAATCCAAAAGTTCTTTTTGTCAAGTTGTTTTTTCTTAAATTACTTCAATTCCCAAATGATTATATGCTTGGGCCCATGGTCTTTGAGAATCATTGTCAGTTCAATTATGTGTCTTAACCTCCAATTTTTTTAATGCAAACTCTTAAGAAACTTTGCCTGACAAGTAATAAGGTGAAATGTGAAAGTAATAAGAATAGACAAACATAGAAGTAATTATTGCACCAGTTGAAATTTATAATATTAATAAGACTTGTGGATTTCAATTAGTCAATATTTGCTTTTGTTTCTCTTTATTCTAAAACTTCTATGCTGTACCAAATTGCTAATACTATTTTCATGTACTACTATATGAGTTCGTATTATAGATACGGGAATTTAATCCTGCTGTGTTATCTACCCCATCGGTCCAGTCTTGTTTCTGATATGGGATACTGTGACTTTTTTATTTTTGATTTTAACATATAAACGTATATAAACGATCCATATAAACGATTTGACAATGAGTGTAAAAAATTTCAATATCCAAATATATGCCGATGATACAGTGATATCTTTTTCTCACAAAAATGTAAACGTCATAGAAGAGACTTTAACTGCTGAGATGACAAACATTACTAAATGGTTAGACAATAACAGATTAATAATAAATTTAAAAAAGGGAAAATTGAAGCAATGCTGTTTGGAACCGCAAAAAAGGCTGTATTGACAAGGAAATTTAAAAGTTTCACTGAAAGAGCACCTCATTAATTTTGTAAGTGGATATAAATACTTGGGAGTGTCGCTGGATCCATCACTTAATAGAATGACCATCTAATAAATACCCAAAAGAATGTGGCCATTCGAATAAGGCTCTTGAAGAGAATGAGATATCCACTGTCAAATTTCGTGGCTGAATCAGTCTACAAAGCTATTGTTCCTCCTAAAATATTATATTGTTCAACTTGCTATTCTCAAAGTCTCAGATACGATGGCGAATAAATTCGAACAATTACAAAGGAGCGCAATTAAGATCATTCATAAACAACCAAAGAGCGGCAAAGAGTGTGGACTCATGACCATACAAAATCAAAAGAAATTCAAGGCAGCAATACAGATTTCCAAATGTTTGCAGGGAACTGCCATCCAAAATCTTGCGGCATATATCGAGAAAGTGGATCACAAATACAACACAAGAGGAAATTCATCGACGCTCTGCCTACCAAAGGTAAAAACGGAGGCTGCAAGAAAATCATTTCGGTTTCAAGGTCCTTCTTGCTATAATGAAACCCAATTGACATTCGGAAATTAACGTCGGTGGTTCAGTTCAAACATCACTTGAAAGAACATTTCTTGAACAACTAGTTCACCACAGAGTACATGATAAACGATTTTGACTATTTGTTTTACATTTTAAGATAAGATTAGATAATTTAACATTGTACTTAACCCAATATGCAATTACTTTCATTTTTAACAACGTATATAATTTTTTTTAAACAGGACCCTTATTGATAACAATGCCTTTTGGCATTGAAAAGGTTTTAACCTGTATAAATATTTCTATTATTATTATTACGAAGTCTGTGTTTCGGTTTACCGAAAGAGTGCTCGATACATATAAGTAGAGCGGTATATATATACTAAGAAGACAAGACTCAAAAGACTAGACTCTTCATCTCGACAAGCCTGTTTCGTGGTTTCCCACTCATCAGGAGATGTGCAAATAAATATATTCCTATTTCCATCATTTATATGCTAGGGGTAATTAAGAAAATTTAAAAAAAGATAATTTACAATTTTCGTTCAATTGTTCCTAAAATCAAAAGAGTTCCGTTCTATTCTTCAAGTTGCGATGTGATTCTGATTGCTTAATTCCAAGGGGTTAAGTAGTTAGCGGCTATGTGTTGACTTATGAGTGCTTTGTTTCGGTGGCGGCAGGCAGACACGAGTTCGTTTCTCTTGTTTAGGGTGGCCAGGTGGGGTTGGCATATAATAAAAAATTTTTCTTTGATACATAAGTTACATCTTTTACTGGATTTGTCATAGGCTCGGCTCGTTGAAAGGATTTTCCATGAAATGGTGTAGTCGATGTTTTCGTCCTTGAGTTTCCAAGTGTATTTACTAAGTTCCGTTGAGTGTCTATGTTTGTTGTGTCGAAAAGATGATGTGTGACTTCTGTACCTGGTCTTGAACTCGTTTTCTGTTAGTCCGACGTATGTTTCTGTGTTGTTGTTGTCTTGTCGTGTAACAGTGGCTTGGTAGATTACTGATTTTTGAAGGCAGTTCTCGTTGAGTGGGCATGTGCTCTTGCGTCGGCAGTTGCATGTCTTATTCTCCTTAGCGTTGGTAGTAGTATTATTGTTGTTGCTGCTGTTGCTGTTGGTGGTGTTATTGTTGCTGTTGTTGTTGATGATGGTGGCGTTGCTGTTACTGTTGCTATCTGGCTGCCGTAAATTGATGATGTTCTTATTGTGAATGTTGATAATTTGTTTGGTGTTTTTCATGCAGCTGTAACTGATTTTGACGGTGTTTCAATTGAAAATTTTGCGTAGTGGGTGGTTGACAGGAAAGTGCTTGTTTATTAGGGTGAGGAATCTGTGGCCGATGTTGGTGCTGACATTTTTGCTGTAGGGTGGATTGTACCAGAGTATATTGTTCCGTTGCCTGTTCCTTCGTTGTGTGGCAGTAGTTGGTTTGTATTCCAGTGTGTATTGGTATCCGCTGTCGTCGAGTGCTTTCTGGTAAGGGGGGCTGCTTGGTCGGAATGCTGCACATGATACAAGCAATAAAATTCAAGCACGTGAACAACCCATTCCTCAACAAACTACAGAACGACATCAAACAAATTAACGACGAAACCAAGCTTCTCATTCCTGCCGACAAAACAACCAACTTCTACAAACTCGAGCCATCAACATACAGCACTCTATTGAAACAGAACATCACCAAAACTTATAAGAAAGCAACACCGGATACAGTACAAGCCATCCACAGGAAAAATAAGAACATCACAACAAAACTAGGCATAGAAGATAGGGTAGACCCCACAGCCAACAGAGAAGCCTTCATCACATTAAAGGACCACAAACCAAACTTCCACAACAAACCCACCTGCCGACTAATCAACCCCACCAAATCCGAAATTGGCAAAATCAGCAAAGAAATCCTCGATCGAGTCAACACTAACATCATTAAAGCAACCAAGTTCAACCAATGGAAAAACACGTCATCAGTCATCAAATGGTTTGAAAACATCAAAAATAAGAAAGATCACAGCTTCATCAGTTTCGACGTCGTAGAATTTTATCCATCCATCAGCCAAGACCTCCTCAACAAAGCACTCAACTTCGCCTCATCTTACGACAACATTACCGCAGACGAACGAGACATCATCATACACGCCAAAAACTCCATCCTCATACACAAACAGCAACCATGGCAAAAGAAAGGGAACACTACATTCGACGTTACAATGGGGAGCTTCGACGGAGCTGAAACATGCGAATTAGTTGGAAGTTTCCTCCTTTCACAACTACAACACCTCAACATCAACGTAGGACTTTACCGGGACGACGGACTCGCATCTACCAACGCAACACCAAGGCAAACTGAAAACTTTAAGAAACAAATTTGCAGTATTTTTCAGAAGAATGGACTACGCATCACAATCGAAGCAAACAAACACATCATCAACTTCCTAAAACGAGTTCAAGACCAGGTACAGAAGTCACACATCATCTTTTCGACACAACAAACATAGACACTCAACGGAACTTAGTAAATACATTTGGAAACTCAAGGACGAAAACATCGACTACACCATTTCATGGAAAATCCTTTCAACGAGCCGAGCCTATGACAAATCCAGTAAAAGATGTAACCTATGTATCAAAGAAAAATTTTTATAATATGCCGACCCCACTTGGCCACCCTAAACAAGAGAAACGAACTCGTGTCCGCCTGCCGCCACCGAAACAAAGCACTTCTAGTCAACACATAGCCGCAAACTACTTAACCCCTGGGAATTAAGCAATCTGAATCACATTGCAACTTGAAGAATAGAACGGAACTCTTTTGATTTTAGGAACAATGGAACGAAAATTGTAAATTATCTCTGGGAAACCACGAAACAGGCTTGTCCTCACAATTTCTTAAATCTTTTTTCTCATCCCTAGCATATAAATGATGGAAATAGGAATATATTTATCTGTTTTTTACATCTCCTGATGAGTGGGAAACCACGAAACAGGCTTGTCAAGATGAAGAGTCTAGTCTTTTGAGTCTTGTCTTCTCAGTATATATTTAATTCCGTGATTAATATATGAAGTGAAGCTAAAAAATCAAATAATTTGATCAATTGTTACGTTAAGTTGATCGTTTTATTTATTTATCTTAAAGGAATGGTTGAAACACAGTCGAAAGAGTTGAGAAACAGCAGAGTACAAATTGTTTGGCCTCCCGTAACTGATTGTGTCGAAGATTCATGAGGAAACAAATTCTGGGATTGTGAATTCAGAGATGAAGCACCCAATGAAGTTGAGGTTTGTTATAGTGGCGAATTCACAACTGCAGATGGCACTTGTGGCTTTAATGATATTGGGAAATGTACAGTTCGGACATCAAAACTCAGCCTGTTAAAAGAATGGGACATTTGCCTGGTTGAATAGTTATATATTAATAACAAGGGCAGAAAATTTGCCAGTTCCTCAGCTAATTTGTTCACACTGTTTTGATATTATTTCGTAGACAAGCTGTGGCAAGGTCAATACAAATATATCTCTTTAAATTTCTGTCTAGCTGCAAGCGGGTGATGAAGATATTACCATAATTTTACAAATTCAGACACAATATAGATAAGGGTACAATTCTACCACGCTGCGAAGGGATTGCTCTGTTGTTGTATAAGAAATCACGCTTTTAAAAATTAAAGATGAAAATCCTTTGAAGTGTGAGTGAAAGCTTATCGACAACTATTGTTCCATGTACTGATACTCATAACATAAAACTGTTTTAGAGGTCTCCTCCTGCCAATTTTCACGGCAGTATAAAACTGTTTCAGAGGTCTGGAACCAAGTCTAAAAATAGCACTTGGGTTTATTTTGAAGTAATAAACTGCATCCTATCTTTTTAAGCATACGTGATTACCCACTTTTGCCATTTTTTAGCAGTATTGTTTATAATACGGCAGTTATTCAATAAAACTGCTTTGGAGGCCTGGTACCAAGTACCCCTATCTAAAAATAGCACTTGGGGGCATTTTTCAGGTGGGGTCTACATCTAATCTTTTTCAGCGTGTAAAATTACCCATGTGCACTAATTTTCATTCTTTCTTCCCGATTTGCACGTTGGTTGTGAATTCTCAGGCTAACAGTCCCGACTATAAAGCAATTCTATAGGGCTTTTAAACAACGATTTACCTTGATATTAACAGCAATTTAAACAGCGATTTAAACCACAATTTACCACAATCTTCCACGGTTTTAACGCGATTCTATAGGGATTTAAAACAGTTATTTACTGTGATTTTGGCAGCGAATTTAAAGCTTTTTTGCTGCGATTTACAGCGATTTTAAACAGTGATTTTAGACAATGATTTACCACGATTTGAAATCCATTCTAAAGGGATTTTAAACAATAATTTACCGCGATTTTAGCAGCAATTTAAACACGATTTATGCAGCATTTTAGCACGATTTCAATGCGATTCTGAAAAGGGATTTACCACGATTTCAAACCGATTTTATACAGATTTTAACCAGTGATTTACCGTGATGTTAACAACGATTGTGAACAGCTATTTGTCGGGATTTTAAAGCAATTGTACCGGGATCTTAACCAGTGATTTCCCGCGATTTTAGCAGGGATTTTAAAGTTATTTTACTGCAATTTACCGTGATTTGCAACAGCGATTTGTCATGATTTAAAAACAATTTAAACCACAATTTTCAAAAACAATTTACCAGGATTTGAACGCAATAGGGGTTTTTAGCAGTTATTTACCACGATTTTAGCAGAAATTTAAACAGTGATTTTTCAAGATTTCAAAGTCTCGCAACCAAGAGCTATTCGTAATAAATTTAGGTCATTATAATTGCAGAAGGCATCGATAAGGTAAGGCAGTTCGTTTATATAAATTTATTCCCTCTACTTGGTGCTATGTGAAGAACTATCAGGTCGGGGGATGGGTTAATTTGTGCAGCGTGAATTAAGAAAGCCCCCTTTTCCCTAAGGGAGAGCAAATATTTTCCGGACAAAATAGGAAAGACTTGTTTTCTCCAATATTCTGTGACCCTTTACTTCATGATGACAAGTTTTGCAATGTGGTTTTTTATATCCTACATATGAAGCTGCAAAAGAATCTTAAAAATTATCTGCAATTTCCTTAGGTATCAATAGGGCAGGATGGGAAAAGTTTGATATTTCAGTTTGGGTGTCCTTAATTCTTTCTACCATTTCATGTGATGACATTTCTTGTATTCAAGGGTCTTCCACACTTGCATTCTCAGAATCACCCATTCCTTTCTCAGCATGAGTCTCAGCAGTCACATTACCTATAACTGCATCCTTTGCAATTTTTTATAACTGTCCGTTCTCCTTCTTCAAAAACACTTACATAAAGGACATATATTTTCTTTGTTAAGGCGTCTTTGGTGAAAAGCATGTGCACACCCAAATTGTGTTCAAGAAAGGCTTTCTGTTGCAGAAAAGATACAACCAGGACGATAACAGCATCTATTACATTGAGGGGAAAAGCTACCTTTATGACCAACTGGAAGACATTCAAGAGGTATTTTATCACTGACCCAAAAATCCTTGTCAATGTCAATTGCCCCATAGACCAACTTTCTAATTTTTCCCTAAAACAGTGACTTAAGTATACGATATTTTCAGAAAATGCAATTGATTGAAATTAAAAGAATAATATCTGGGTGGAGTGAAAGCACTTGTGAAACTATGCTGATTATTTTGTATGCAAAAACTGATTTAACCCTTTGGATGAGCTTGCTTACAGAGAAGTAAGATTTAGTCTGAGCCCTAAAAATAGAATGTGCATTCTCAACAGGATATTCATCAAATAAAGTGATATTGCTTCTGATGATGTCATACAAACCTGGGACAGATTTTTTCCAGTATATAATATTTGACAACCATACAAGAGGTGTTTTGTCGTAATGTCTTTAATATGATTTAAACTCAAGAAGTATGTATTTATTAAATGTTTTCATTTCTTCTTCTGCTTTTCCTTTTTCAGTGTTTTGTCGTCACTTGCATCATCCTTCTCATGTAGAAAAATTTCCAATTGTATTACTTCATTTAAACGATCTTTAAACAGTATGTTTTTTGTTATTTTGTAAAAGTACAAAAATACCTTTTGAAGGCTTCTTTTTATTTTTGCAAGGTACAGTTATGTAAGTTCCATGGTCTTCGTCCACCTCTAAAATGTAGTAAGTAAAAATTACAATAATTTAAGCTCTTTCAAGTCACATTGGTGTGTGTGTTAACAGAAGACTAAATGTTATGTCATAGGCAGTACTTATACCACTTTCTTGGCTGTTTTAAGTTAACATTTCATAGTTTTATGCTTTTTATAAGACATAAGTTTTTATGTTGCAAAGAGACAAGTAAACATTTCAAAAAACAGCTTGTCATTATACCAGTTTCTTCACTTTTATTTTCACAACAAGATACTTTTGTGCCTTTTTCTTTTGTGGCTTTTTCTTTTGCTCGTTCTGTTTTGTTAATTACAAAAATCATGAGAACAAAATGTCCACTGATTCTAATGAGATAGAATTGGAAACACGATTGCATTAGTGGCAAACATTAATCAAAATCAGACTGAATGTAAAATGCAACAATATATATTTTGCCATTTGATCCATTTTTACCTTTTATAGGCTTGTCTTCATTTTCCTTGGAGAATTTCTGGCAGGCTCTTTTCAAACAATAATAAAAGTTAGTTAAATTGCCATTAAATTTTGCAGGTAAATCACAATTCGGAAACAAACAACGATTTCTGTACAAGTTGTTCTAAGTCTAACTACAATTACCTTTTTCTATTTTAATTCTTTTAGAATGCTGCTCTATTTCTGTATCAGATGAGATTGCTAAAAATATAAACTCATTTGGTAAGTTTGACATTTAATTACGTAACTTAAACATTATTCAAATTTGAAAGGTAAGTTATGGAGAAAGATCCTATGGAAGGCACAATACCTTGTTTGATTTTGAATTGTTTTGATGTTGATTCGTCTGTTTCATTTTTTGTTGCAGAGAATTTACTACCAGTGGTTTTTTTTCTATTTATGTTCCTTGCAAATGCTACAGTAAAAATGGTAGTTAATATTAATTTTTATATAATTATATAAATAGCTTGTACTTGTTGGGCTAAGTAATTCTTACTTGAAGTTTTCTTTGGTGTTGCTTCATTGTCTGTAGTTGGACCAACGTGCTCCTCTTCCTTTGAGTCAGATTTTGCAAAAATTTATCTGTATGTAAAACTGCATGCAATTTATTATAGTTTTATTGCTTTCAAAAGTTATTTCTAAAATAAAATAGTTGAAAAGTCGATTTCTTTACTTTATCTTAAAATATTGTGCCAATCATTTTATTGCTTTGCAGATTCTAAATTTGCTCACCAACATAGCACATTAGTATTTCATTTCTTCAGTGTCTTTAAATTATTTGTCTGAACAATCTTGTCTTTTCATGTTTTCAGCGAGAAAGGCTGGATGCTTAAATAGATGTTGGACCACAAGATAATGCACTCCTACAGAAAACAATGCATGGTCCAGTAGCATCATCTCTTCCAAAAGTCTCAAGAAATTTTGAGCATCTTCCAGCATTTTTGAAGATTTCTGCTTGCTTAGTCAAAGAATTTGCTACTATCCACCCAAGGTTCCACTGCATCATTAATTTTATGCTTTGATCTATCTTCAAGAACCTCGCTATTATGGATTATTTTCAAATTTTCACTGAAAGTTTCATAAAAATCACTTGCAGCCACCAATGGTCGCCTAAGCCATTCGCATTTTTCTGTTTTCAGTCTTTATATAATTTCAGAGTCTGTAGGAATCAGTGCATCAGTGTAGGAATCATGTTGTTGACGAAATTTCTTTGGAAATTGTTGAAAGTGCAAATTCCTTTCTCTTGCTTAACCATCTGGGAAAATGGAAGACATTTTACATTACCTGTCTTGCATGCCTTTCATATATAAATTGAATCAACAAAGATAAAATTCATATAAATGCAAGTTATAAGAAGGAAATATATTGAAGTACATAAAAGATATGTGAAAACGTGGCAGAATTGGTCAGATGTAGCCATCACATCTTTTTTTTAAACAGTTCTTCTTTCAGAAATTACTTCAGCAAATAGAAAATAATAAAAAAGGATAAATACAAGAAAAGTTAGGTAACCGTCAAAACAGTTTGCTGTGGTATCATTATTGTTTCCTGGTTTATATGTAAATGTATAGCTGTAAATTTTCCAAATAATCTAAAAACACAAATATAGAAGGGTGGTTTTGAATTTCTTGAAGGGTGACTTTCAATTCTTCAATAATGTACATTTAACAAATATGTATAGATAAGATTGGGAATATATTAATTCATTGTTATTCCTAATACATATCAATGATGTCACATCTAATGTAAACTGTTATTCACACCTTCAATCCTATTCCATTTGTTGTCAAATAATACCTTTATGCAGATGATACAGTGCATTTAGTAGCTGACAAGTGTGCAAAGAGTATTGAGATCAAACTGAACACTGAATTGGGAAATGCACATAGATTTTTTACTGACTATAGGCTCACACTTAACGATAAGAAGACCAAATACATGATCTTTGGAACTGCGAGAAAGATAAAACAACTTGGTGATATCAACATCCAGCTGAATTCTAACAAAATTGATCAATTGGAAACTTTCAAATACCTAGGTGTGCATTTTGACAAGCAGTTAAACTGGCAAAAACACCTTAACAGCTTATAAGATTAGCTTATAGTTAAGAAAGATACAAAGAGCAGCACTGTTTCTGTCAAAGCATTGTAAACAGTTTGGTCATGCTCTACTTTGATTATTGCTACGAGACCTGGTCATCAGTTATTTGTCTGATAGATTCAGGTGCCCAGCACTAGTTCACCAGAAGAACACAAGATCAGCAGCAGCAAAGAAGATTCATGTGGAGCACGCAAGAGGCAAGGCCTTGTCAAGTTTTAGAGCAAGAGGAACCAAAGTTTGGAACGACTTACCTGGGCCAACAACATCAAAGAACAGCATTTTACAATTCAAACCAGCCTTTCACCATTGTAACAACAATATGCAGTTTCGCATTTTATTTTACGCACTTTTAACTGCTTATTGTACATACATCTATATACTTTAAACGATTTATCTTACTTTTAGTGGGCCCTAGTGTAAAAAATTAACTTAAGTATTGTTAATTATTGTAGACTACCCATTTAGATATGAATTATTATCATTATTATTATTAATATTAATTCTGTAATTTGCAATAATTTAAAGAATATATATTGAACATATTGACAACTATAAACTAGAAGAGGTCAGCAAGATGGAAACTGTAATAATGTATAATAAGAAAAAGGATATTTTAAATTATGTAAGTAAATATAGAATATTATAGGTGTTTTCTGTATCCGAGGATAGGTTATAAACATATAGATAATGTAGCGATAAGTAGGAGGAAGAATGTAGGTATAATAAATAGAATAAGAATTATAAAAATAAGGTACCTGTGAATACAGCTCACTTTGGCCTAATGAAACTCTTCTGGCGGTAGTGAATAACTACAAATATGATATATACAATGAATGATATGGCTTTGAACACTTATTTCCTTTATAACAGAACCAGATTACATTCATACGGCATATAATTCTTTCATATAATATTATAATATAATCATATAATACGTCATAACCCATGTCTTATAATCCAAATTTTCCAATCCCACCATCCCACCAAAATTAATCCATGTATCAAACGTAGCTGTATTTTTTTATAGTGAACTTCAAGTTCAATGGCGGAGGAAAGGTGATGGGAAAAGAAGGTTAACATTGCAATAGCAACTTGGAACACAACATAGCCATGTATAAGAAATGAATAGCACTTGAAAATATAAAAAAATTAAGAAATTTAAAAGTATAATGCATGATGTCAAAGTAGTTTATAGCAGAATATGATGCGAAAAAAATAATGAATGGTATTTCAAGTTATTAATATTTTGTATGTAACTGTAAGCAGTCAGAGAGATATCGAGAAACCGAGATTAAAAATATATCAGTTTATCGATATCACCGCTGCGAGGCTACCCTTGTCTGAAATCCCTTGAAAGTCAAACCGTCCCTTAAAATACTCATGAAAACCTTTTAAAATGTATCTAAATAGCGATATAACATTCTTAGCTGATTTCAGTGTTGTTAGATATCGGCTCGTGAAGTTTTCCGCGTCGAAATCGGTCAGGTGAGTCCAAAGATAAACATATAAAAGTGCGCAGGTTCGCGATCAAAAACAGAAGCTCGCCGGACGACATCAAATCAAGTGCGGAGAAAGTATTTAAGAAGAATTTTCCCAGGTATGAATATAATTTTATAGATTCCATATGTTTTAAAGTTTACATTGATGTATTTTTCGAAACGATGTCGCATTTATTTCTTGGATGTCGCGTTTTAGTAAAAATGGGGTTTCTAGGGTTTTGTCTTGAAAATGTAGTGCTCTCATGGAGGCGCTTCATAATAAGTTCTCATCTAGGCTGCTCGTAGTCGATAACTGTTCACTATAGGGCATCTATCAAGTATCTAAACATGAAATGAAAAAAATAAAGGATCTTTATTAGAGATTCAGAAATATAAGAGAATTTTCTATAAATTCCTGTCCATTTACATAAGCAATATTATTCTAATGCAATTTAATTAAGGTGCTCAACTTATATTTTATTCAGATATTCATGGTTTTATGATAGGTATTTATTCTGAAACTCTATTACCTAAAGAGAAATTCAACAACTCTACTGTTTTAATTAAAAACATGTAGGAATTAAAAACTAACAAACACATATTTTTTATAGCAATAACGCACTACCTAATTACAAACGTATGGTTACAAAACTACAAAAAGCTAAATCTAATCCAGTGAAATTATGTACATTAAGCATCATAAGACAAGTAAAGAAAATATTGAGAGAAACCAAACAGTAGTAAAATATGTATATGTAGATTCTGGGGTTTCACAGCTTAGGTTCTCCGGAAATATCTATGTTTGTTTATCAGATTTTTAGATTATTGATTTATATTGAATTTTGTCCGTATTGTATCACTAAAAAATGTTTGAATTATGCATAGCTTTTTCTGTCAAGAACCTTATGATAATAAACCCAAAATTTCTAGACAAAAATTTAAGAAACTCCACTACTGGGGAACTTATCTGGCAAGTAATACGAACATCTATATTTTTTTTAAATATAAGGACTGCTGGGTTCTATTTTGGGCATTCCGTTTCATTCCTGAATATTACATTTGCTTTTAGTTGTGTTTTTATCGATGAAAGAAGACTTTTCAGTCCTCTCCATTATTCAAAATTTTAATTTGATGTGTTATCAAAACCTCAATAGTGTCACAACCTGTTTTAGGTGTATGGCCTGCTCTGAAGAAGATCACCTGATTGCGTTGAACCAAAGATGTCGAGTAGGTAATTGCTATATCGAGGAAGGGGAAAAGCAGTTTCTTAAAGATAAGTACCAAGAAGCCTTTTTCCTAGCTTTCGGTGTTGACATTAATAAGGACCAGAACAATTTGCATCCCAAGTCAGTTTGTGATAAGCATCGTTGCCTTCTTGAAAGGGTGGTAAGGGCAAATAAGGAAAAGTCAAATTGCACCCTCAAAAAACTGTCACATATTTTCCGCGCACAAAGATACCGATTATGAAGTGTGTTGTGTACCTTCCAAGAAAGCTGGCCGAAAACGAAAAAGAGCGGTTTTGCCAGGCCCAGGACGAAAAGTCAAGGATGGTAATGAGGGTGTTACTTCAAAAATGTTAATGAGTGTTTGAAGAAATTTGACCAACTTTCTTGCGAAGAGAGACTTGAGTTTCTTGAACATCTGATCAACAAAGAACGAATCAATGACCAAGAACTTCTTGCTGTTTCAAAGTTAATCGGTTCATCTCAATATCAGTCAGTCTCAGAAACCATAATTGACTGGGCACAGTCTTACAGGGACTTGGATTTCCTTGTAAACTTGGAGGCAAATCAATATATCAGTAAGATTAACTGCGTACTAAAGGAGTTTCTGGTAGGATTTTGTATGCGTTAATGTTGAACGTTTCTCTATTAAAGAGCTGGGCCTTTTTTGTCGAATATGTGAACTTGTTTACTGGCTAGCCAGTAAAACACCTTGCGTATTTCCCTTAAATTTTCTTCAAAGTCTTGGGATCTATGCTGAGACGGGAAGTAGAACAGCTGTTGATTTAAATGGATCAGGCACCGGTGGGGGTTCTTATAGTACCATTAAAGATTGGTTAATCAACCAGGCAGATAAACCACTTGAATGCCCATCTGGTGATATAGCTATAACCTTCGACAACACTCAAGTCATAGGAAGGTCCTGGAATGTGCGACCTCGAAACAAAATCAGTACCTCTGTTATAACTAATTCCATATACATTCAACTTGATGAGTCCGGAAACATCCAAAGCAATGCCGACCTCATGCCAAGAAAATGGCTTTTTGCAGAGGAGAGCATATCAGAACATGTAGGTAGAATTCGTAACATTGATGCAACTGACAAATATTTTGCAGATCTAGATGAAGCTCACTACGAGCAGTTATATTATTTCATTTCCAAAGCAATTGAGGATGTTAAGGAAAGTTTAGACAAAGCAGAAGAGCAAAACTGTAATGAAGAGATTGAAAATCTTATAAAGCGGCTCGATGAAGAGGAAAATTGTATCCAATGCATGCACTGTGCCAAATCTAGCCAAGGTATTCACTATCCGAAATCTAAGCAGATTTGTGATATTTGTAAACGAAATCTACGCGCAACTATGAGAGAATATGTAGAGTCTATAGACCCTGATCTTCCAAAATCTAGGGAAAAGCGACAACACAGAAAATCTCAAAATTCCAACCTGAGGGTGAAGATGAAGAAATAGGAAGATACGAACGCTATGGCCATATTCCCTCAAACCATAAGCAAACTGCTCCTAACATATCCTTGGGTGATCCAGTATTTCTGAATCCAGACTCCTATGCTAATTTGACTCTTGTTTTAAGGAATATCGGGATAAATGCAGGCTTGCACAGGTATGGTGGCAATTTGCGTTATTGGGTCATTGTTTGCTGTGACGGTCTACCATTTAGACTTTGTTACAACTTGATAAAGGAAACAAGGGTGTGTATTGAATGCAATAAGTCATTTTTTGGTCTTGACAAATTTTCAGATCATTGTAAGTCAGAGCACGATAACATGATGGAATTCTATTACGAGTTTGACTGGGTTTTGCTAAGGCCAGGCGGAGGGCACATTGAAATGAATGCAATCAAGTCATTTTTTGAGTTGAATTGGATTCCTTTTCTAAAAACATTGTGCGATTTGATGGGATTCAAGTCTGAAGCTGCACAACATTGTGCCAAGAAGTGCACAGATCATCATAAGGCATGGTCACTTCTCCTGATATTTTACATTGGCTCCTTCGAGAAATGGTCTTCTGCTACCTGAAGGCTTTGAGTGATGGGGAATTTCCAGAGAAGAAATGCACCTCTAAGACAAACCACCCAACAGCTGAAGGTTTTCTCTCTTACTGCAAGACAAGAGAGGGGGATCCTCAGTTCATGTATATGTTTTCTCAAACATTGCACTATGCCCAAGCTATCATAAACTATAGGATGGGTATTCGTAGAAACAATGCTAGGCTTATCAAAAGTGCGTTATTTAAGTTCATGGATCTCTTTTACGGCAGAAACCACCCAACTTATCAGCATATTGAATCCTACTTGATGCTCCTCGATATAAGTTGTCCTGCAGAGTTAAAAGATCTTTTGGACAGCTACTCTTCCATCAGTACAAGCAACGATCCTTCCAAAGGCGAAGACTGGGATTTCGTTTTAGAAAACATCAACAAAGCCGTAAAATCGTGGATTCCAAAAGGCGTACCCTCAGAATCAATGTGACTTTCAGCATGTAGAAATTTTGACGCACTAAAAGCCTTGAAAGACAAAATTTTCAAAAGTAGTGGAATTTCACGTAAGAATGAAGGCTATCGAATTAGAGAAAATGCTGATTCTATACAGTTATGGAGGGCAACTCTGCGTCGTAAAATATACTTAAGCCGTACAACACAATTCGATGGCGTGGACGGTGATCAGCTTGACATCTCCCTTACCAAATTTACCGAACTAGCAAGATGTAGAAGATATTATCAGATTGGACATTTGTACCTGAACGAAGAATATCCAAGCGTAGCTCCGTCAAACAGAATTGTATTTGTGACGCCAGAGGAAAGGAAAAGATTAGACAGCAACTCAAATCAGAACCAGGGTGCTCTCAGGAAGGAAATTGAAAAACTGATAAACAATGCTAGAAATCGAAATATAAGAGCATACTTTAGGAATAGATACGAACACGACATCCCAGCAACTGTCGCATCATTGCACCACTTTTATATGGAAATCTTATCATACATCGGTGCGGAGCAAGACTACAGTATTTGGCAAGAGTAAAGCCGTGTAGCTTTTGTGTACTCTTTCATGGGCCAAGTATCGTTGGTACTCTATACAGATTTAGTAGTATCAAAAATACCAAACTGATTAAGAGTTATTCTTGAAACTTAGTTTATCATGTCGTTTTAAAATCACATCTGAAAAGCAAACATAAATTTTTGACCACTATTCATACCCAAGCAGTTTTAACTCAACCCACTATTCATGCCAAGAGACAATATTTCTGTGTTTCAAAAAAGAGAAACTTTATTAAAGACCTTTCTATGAAGCAAGACCTAATTCAGTTTTAAAAGTGAAAAGTCAAGGAAAGTCAGTAGCGTACAGAATAATGTTAATTTTGCATCACTTATAGTAGCTATGTTTGCAAGATCCTTGGGCCTACTGATATCAATAGAATTAAGTCAATTTTTTGTATCTTTCATGAAGTTGAGGCTTGAAACTTATGTTGCTTTTCATTATGGATGTTTAGACCAAGCACTATTTCAACCGTATGAGTAGCTATCTATAAGCATAAAGAGTATCTAGAGTATCTATAAGCACTATAGTAGTGATAGATATTCCAGAGAATTTTCCAGCCACTGATTTCTCTTCTTTTCGAAACCGAAGGATGATTTAAGCTCGAGAACTTTAAAAGTTTATGATTGCCCCTTTTCTCGAGTTTGAAAGTTTCAAATTTTAGAGTTTTTGACAAGTTAACGAAGCAGATAATGAAATAGAAATTCAATTAACACCTTTCGGCAAATTGTTTTGAATGTATCTGAAAATCAGTGGCCTGTAATGTTCCTTGATGTAGCCTATTCCTTCGTGTCAGGTAAATTTACTCTGGGCCCTTTGTGCACATGGATATACACGTCTTTCCTTTATCAGGAGGTAACTTTTTCCTAATACTTAAATGTTTCTTGCTTTCCAGAATTATAGGAGCCGAAAGTTCCTTAGAAGTTTGAAATAACAAACAGAGGTCAGATCAGAAATGATGCTGATTGCATTCTTAAAATTATCAGTTGGTAACAGAAAATCCTGGTTTTCTTACAAGTTTCTTATAAAAAGATAGTGACGTGTATAAATGTTATCATAGAAGCCCAGAGTCCAATTAACGTAAAGATTCTGTAGTCGTATACATAGAGTTTGCTTACTTACAAGGGGTTCAATTCTCTCCAATCTATTTAAAACATTTCACACACGTAAATCGTAGGTTTTTCAGCTGGGATTTTTTCAAGCCCTTAATCCCAGAGCAGGGCTCGCACGTTGACCCATCGCAATGATCGCAGTAGATCCAAGTTTCATCATCATCATGGTTCCACACTTTCGCACAACGTGCACATGTGTTTGGGTCTTGCTTTTGGCAGAGTTTCGTGCTTTCGTGCTCTTTTCCGTTTTTCCGGGGTCTTAGGGGCTGGCTCAGTTGGGGAGACATCTTTCTCCAAATGAGCAGCCCGTAACATAGCCGTTGACTTGGACCCGTTTGGGGTTATAAAGGAAAGAGCAGCGGGCATCTTTTCGGGGCTTGGCTCAACAACCTCGGGAAGATCACCAGCTTTGTTTCTAACAGAAAGGGTCTCTTCCTTTCCAATATTATCATTGAAAACAGCTGTTTCAGAGTCTAAGACAGCCTGATTATTCTTTAGTTTGTACTCAAAATCTGGGGATGCCCAATAGGTAACATTACCTGTGTGTGTTCTTATCACAGCCATGCAACTTAACCCAGTTTCGCGATTCAGTTCGAAAGCCTTTTTCAGAAGACCAAATGACCGGCGACTTCGTTTGTTTGCCATTGCACATTTTTCGAGCTTCTTTTCCTTTGCCGTTTTTTGTTGTTGCGCCACTTTCTTGGGAAAGACCGATCTTCTTTTCCTTTTTTTGCTCTCGGCGCCTTGAGAGGGTGGAGCTGCTCGAGGTTGGAGAGCTGGTTGAGGAAGTGTTTGGGTAGTATTCTGCGGGGCTGGCTGAAAGCTTCCTCCAGGAAATAATCCCTACAATTAACGAATTACTTTAGTAAGGTGTGAGTTTAGTTGAAAAACAGTACTTATGTCAAGATAAAGATGATTACTATAAAACCAAATTTTTCTTTCCCTTTTAAACTGCAACGGTAATAATACGCAATTGAAACATTAGATACTTACAGGTTGTAGAATCTCTGCATTGTCAGTTCCATCAGTTCCAATTATCTCGAAAGGAGTGGGTAGATTTCCAGTTAGACCCAACTGGAATGGTGATAACACGTCTGAATTTCTGGCTATCGTCGACAGTGCTGAATAGTCTGGCGGGCAGTAGGCTGCAAACTGGCAGTTGTTAATGCAGTTACTATTTCTTGGAACGAGTAGTCCATATCAGCCGTTGCCATTTCGTCAGGGTTATAGTTTGAAGATGCCATTTTGAAATTCGGACAATTGCGCTTCTTACCACCTTTCCTTCTTTAAGATTCTGAACAAGTTTGGTCGAAACAAAAGAAGTGGTGCCTTTTTATAAAGATTAGGTGAAAGACCCTCCCCTTTCAAAAGACACAAGTTGTATACTATTTCGACTCTCATTTGGGTGTGTGGTCCAAGTCTTATGAAAGAAGTATTTAATATTTAAGATTACTTTACAGCAATTTATGGATTCTAGCTAAACCTTAAATATGTTCTATCTACGTAAACAGTGTTGTGAGTAACCATGTAACCATAATTGATATTTGTTGTTTATTCTTGGGATTAAAATAATAGATTTTTCATTTGGTGTGATTTTCTCTTCTAAGATTAAGTGAATGGCATTCTGGGCATAATGCCAAAGACCAAATGCTTTCTATCTGATAGGAGACCAATCAAACTAGATGGATATCTATAACACAAATGTTTGATTAGACTACGCTTTTTTTATAAGAACAGTTTACAATCTTCTCTAAAATGTAAGAGTTTGATGAGAAAAATTCAAGAGTTTGAGTGAGAAAATGCTCATTTGATGATAGAGCCTCAAAGTTTCTTATCATTTTGTAATCACAGCAATGGGTAGTTATGTAAGCTTTGAAACTTCCAACCAACTGAAGAAAATAATGATTTCTGAATGAATCTTATTAGCAACTAAGGGCAACTCCTTTAAATACCAAAAAGTTAGATTTTCGTAAAATAAGGGGATGCTATAAGAGATAAGATAAACAATAAAAGAAATACCAAGAAATTTTCTATTACGTAAAAGTTCTATTCAAATTTAAAAACATTTTTTAATAACATTGTGGCTTCATCTTTTCAATTGTCTGTCCCTGAAACATAACTTTACTAAGTTCTTCTACAGTAAGCTTTTCTTTGAAGATGGCTTTCGCTTCGTCGATGTGCGCCATCTTCACTTTCATAGTGTACCTGCAACTAAGCTCTGCACCCCCACCTTGTCGGTCATGGCCAGCACGGGTTCTAGCTTTTTTAAACGACTGCCAGTGTGGTACATCTACAGTATGTCCTGCTCTGCCACCAAAAAAGCAGGAAATATCGCTCACCAATAATCTTTTTTCCACCAAACTTCGAAAAACTTTACTCAAGTTGGCTGGTACTCGTCCCACTGTTTTGCCAATTATATCTTTCACCAACTGGGGTCTCCTTTTTGCATCTCCTGCTCTTGTTACCTTCTCTAAAAGCTGATCAGGAACAGTGTCGGGCATTTTCACCAACATAGCATGTGGATCATACCTGTTGCCCTCCTCTGGTGTAATTATTAAACTTATATCTGAGCAAGGGCGAACTTTAAAGGCATGGTACCCTTTATAGACCAAAGTACTGCAATTTCTATCCAGGTCTCCTGCACAAAATCACTTGAGTTTGCCATAGCTAATCAAAAACTTTAAATTCAAAGTTTATTTAATAACTAACTTATAAAAGTTGCACTCGTTTGGACTTCTATATGAAGTAAGAGATTGCCTAAACCAACTTCTTTCGAAAAACATACTTTTTAATTCATAATTACGAATACGATATAAATGATATCGCTATTTCGATATTTTTTATATCGGTTTAGCGATATGCAAAATATCGCGATATCGATAACCTCGTTATCGGTTTTGCGATAACTTTTTTATCTCGGTTTCTCGATATCTCTCTGACTGGTAAGTAAACTCTAAATATAAGTGAAGAAGACGAATGATATTGTTTCCTTGCATACATGGTATTAGAGATGTGGATCATTGTGAAAGACATCTTCTGTTTATAATTTCTGGCTTGTTTCTTCATTGTTTTCTCTTGTTGTTGTTTGGTTGTGGTGGAAGGTTTTCTTTTTTTCTTTTTTCTTGTCTTTCTTCTCTTTGTTTTTTTTCCTCATCATGCAATTAAGTACTTTTTGTCTACTTTGACTTTTTTGTCTACTTTGTCTACTTTGACTTTTTTGTCTCTCTTTCTGGCTTTTTGTGATGGTTGTTCCTCTGTCTTGGAATTGTCTTCGTCATCTGATGATATAATTTTTCTTTTCCTGGGAACTTTACTGTTTTTGTTTATCTTTTCGGTCTTCATTTCCTGGTTCGTCAGACTCCAGCATCTTGGAAAGTCTTTCGGTGTCGCTGTCGTCATCATCAGTATCTGTGTCCTGTGACTTGGTAACGAATAGCAATGGTAGAAGATCTTTAAGATCCTTGGTCTTCTTGAATTTTGGGTCAGCCTGAGGTCCAAAGGACATTGAATCTGCGCAGCAACTGGGTTTTTTAAATAGTGAATGGATGACAAGCAAATGTATTAACATAGAATACAAAGCTCCAACCACTTTGACTGTGTCATGTATTTTCTTGATTTCAGAAGAGTTGAAGTGGAGGATCTTCTGAACGAATTTTTTGGCATGGTGTGTCTCCACCTTACCATTGTAATCACAATTGAACTTTTGCAGTACATCCACAATAGGTGTCAATGACTCTCTTAGCTCTGTTATTTCCTTGTTTTTAAGAAATGTGGTCTTGCTCTCCATGAGAGCAAGATTCTCATCTAATGTAGAATACAACTCAGAGCATGCAGTTGCTGGCTTGAGTAGCCACTCACACTCACAACTTGTCTAGCCATATAAAAATTTTTTGCAATGTTTGTCCTTGCACTTTTGTTATAGTTTTAGCATGCCTGGAAGGCAGGGGAATGATGTTGCATATTCTTGGTCATGCTTGCGTGTAATTGGAAATAGAGAAATGATGTGGCCTCTTGGATGTTTGACTAAAATTGTATTATTCTCTGTAGTTATGAAAGTTACAAATGGTCCGTTGACAAAGCCAATGTCTGCTGGGTTTTGTTAATTCTGTCATTTATAAATTTCTCGAAAAACAATATCAACCTAAAATTACTAAACTTGGCGTTTCTAAACAAATAATTTTTCTTTCCTTGCCTTTTCAGGGTTTTCATAGTCTGCAAATTCGTAAAAAACTTAGTAAAATTATGCTTTTCCTTATGCTGAGCTTAGATTAATAATTAAATCCTCTAGGCGTATTTCTTCGTTTTTTCCATTTAAAGACCGTATTCCTACTCCCACATGTTCTAGAGTGGTTTACAAATTTAAGTGCAGAAGCTGCAATGCTTGTTACTATGGGAAAACTTCCCAACACTTGGATACTCGCTGCCGTGAACATTTGGGAATAGGAAAAATGGGTAATCCTGTTAAAGTCTGTTCCTCTGCTATTTTTCAACATAAATTTTCTTCTGGACACAATGCTTCTCTTGATGACTTTTCAATTTTAAAGAGAGCCCCCAATGATTTTGATCACTTAATTCTTGAATGTCTTCTTATTTTACATGATAAACCATCCTTTAATAATCAAACCTTGAGTATTCCTTTATTTTTGTTTTAATTTTTGTCACGATGCTGTAAAATTATCTTGCCTTGTCTTTAATTAATTCAATCTTTAGTAATCCATTGTTATTGATTAGTATAAATTTACCATGATTGTAACTTTCATTTCACCTGATGATGCTAAGTGTTCATTAGCAAAGCGTTGTTAACATGTTTTAAGTCAATTTCTTTCTTTAATTTATGGCCTAGCCATTTATTCAATTTATTGAAAAAACTTCGATTTGTCGCCATGATTTGAATTTACTACTGAATATGCTGCTCTGTTGCTAAAAAGTTGTCTTTTATTTTCTACAATGTTTGTGGTCGCCGTACTGGTTTTACAATTTTTTCTGAAGCTATGCTTCCCTAAAAGTCAGCAAAAGTTTTTATTGACATTCTATGTGAGTATCAATCGCATACCCTTGTGAACAGGGGTAAGGGTGCCATTTGTTCTCATTAGAAACGCCTTTTCAGAATGAGGGGCATTTTACTTCTACAAATCCTTTCCTTCAATTAGGATTAACTGGACATTATTTTTCATGGAAATATTATAGTACGAAAAAGTTCTCCTATAAAAAGTTGCCTCTGAGATGGGAAATATTTACCGAAACTCTGAGACTGAAGAATTTGAAATGTTGACAAATTGAATATTCAATGATAGAAATAAATATACAGAGGGTAATACCTATTCGGCAGTATGTTATAATAATTTTAAATGTGAGCATTTAACAATATACAGGAGGGGAAATGAAATTTATATATATACAAGCATGCTGAAGAAAATGAGAAAGCATTTGAGTTGCTGACAAGAAAAGGTGTTTAACCCTACGATTGGGTGGATTGTGCAGAGAAAATGGAAGAAACATTTCTATCACCGAAAGAAGCATTTTACAACAAAATTAGTGATTCTGACATCAGTGATGAAGATTATGAACATGCTTAACAGGTTTGGCAATTCGTCAACTGTCAGACTTTTGAAGATTATCATGAACTGTAATTGAAAACATAGTCATTCAAAAAACTCTGGTCTGGAGACCTCAGGAAGATCACAGAGCACCGCTGTGCATGTTGAGTCATTGAATATTTGATATCACGTGACCCTTCACTGTGCACAGATTTGAAAACATGGCGTCTAATGCTGGAGATGATATTGTATCTGGTGAAGATTTAGACGCGATTTTGGAGCTTTTAGAGTCAGAATTTCTGGAAGAGGAGATAGAAATACAAAATGCGGATTACCTTTAGAATACAGGACCACCTCGAAGTTATACCTTTTATGTTGTGAGCCTACAACCTACGGGTGTATCAGTGCATATGTACCTACAAGGCCCATGCGTGATTAGCATTTGTGGCCTGCAGAAGGTTGGGAGCCCTAATCATGTCGATGTACAACCTGGAACTTACAACATAGGGTCATAGTTATATTTGTCCGCCATGCTAGGACCCTCCACCTAGAACACACAGTATTGCTTTGTAGCTATGTTATTTATCAACCTACGACCTACCACCTACAACCTACAGCTAACAACCACACAACGAAAAGCGTAGCTATATAGCTATGTTATTTTGCGAACCTACGACCTACAGCCTACAACCTACAGCCTACAACCACAGCATAGCTATGTAGCTATGTTTTTTTTGCCAACCTACGACCTACAGCCTACAGCATATCTATGTAACTATGTTATTTTACGAACCTACGACCTACAGCCTACAACCTACAACCACAGCATAGCTATGTAGCTATGTTTTTTTGCCAGCCTACAACCAACAACCTACAGCTCTGTAGCTATGCTATTTTACCAGCCTACAACCTACAACCTACAGCCTTTTCCAAGTTTTAATAAAGGGACAATTTTGTTAAGGGTCAAGTCTTTGCTCCCGTCCTTTTAAACGGACAATATGCGTTGAGGGGTAAGGGGTATTCTTTCCATCTTTTAATAAACGGGCAATATTTGTTGGGGGTAAAGGCTTTGTTTCCATCCTTTAATAGACGGGTAATATTCTTCGAGGGGTAACGGGTGTCTTATCTATCTTTTAATAACCCAGGAATGTTTGTTGGGGATAAAGGCTTTGTTTCCGTCCTTTAATAAACGGGCAATATTCTTCGAGGGGTAACGGATGTCTTATCTATCTTTTAATAAGCGGGGAATGTTTGTTGGGGATAAAGGCTTTGTTTCCGTCCTTTAATAAACGGGCAATATTCGTGGAGGGGTAACGGGTGTTTTATCTATCATTTAATAACTGGGGAATGTTTGTTGGGGGTAAAGGCTTTGTTTCCGTCCTTTAATAAACGGGCAATATTCGTCGAGGGGTAACGGGTGTCTTATCTATCTTTTAATAACCGGGGAATGTTTGTTGGGGGTAAAGGCTTTGTTTCCATCCTTTAATAAACGGGTAATATCCGTTGAGGGGTAACGGGTGTCTTATCTATCTTTTAATAACCGAGGAATGTTTGTTGGGGGTAAAGGCTTTGTTTCCATCCTTTAATAAACGGGCGATATTCGTTGAGGGGTAACGGATGTCTTATCTATCTTTTAATAACTGGGGAATGTTTGTTGGGGGTAAAGGCTTTGTTGCCGTCCTTTAATAAACGGGCAATATTCGTGGAGGGGTAACGGGTGTCTTATCTATCTTTTAATAACCGGGGAATGTTTGTTGGGGATAAAGGCTTTGTTTCCGTCCTTTAATAAACGGGCAATATTCGTGGAGGGGTAACGGGTGTTTTATCTATCATTTAATAACTGGGGAATGTTTGTTGGGGGTAAAGGCTTTGTTTCCGTCCTTTAATAAACGGGCAATATTCGTGGAGGGGTAACGGGTGTTTTATCTATCATTTAATAACTGGGGAATGTTTGTTGGGGGTAAAGGCTTTGTTTCCGTCCTTTAATAAACGGGCAATATTCGTGGAGGGGTAACGGGTGTCTTATCTATCTTTTAATAACCGGGAATGTTTGTTGGGTGTCTTATCCATCTTTTAATAAACAGACAATGTTTGTTAAGGGTAATGGCTTTGTTTCTGTCCTTATTAAACGGGCAATATTCCTTCAGGGTAGCGGGATAATTTCCATCTTTTATTAAACGTGAAACGTTTCCTGGGGGTAAAGGCTTTGTTTCCGTCCTTTAATAAACGGGCAATATTCGTTGAGGGGTAACGGGTGTCTTATCCATGCTTTCAATGGCTTGCAGTGTTAATGGTTTTCCCTGTCATTTAATAAACGGGGAATACTCGTTGAGTTGAGGGGTGACATAACGGGTAGCCTTTCCACCTTTTCATAAACGGGGAATGCTTGCTGGGAGTAAAGGCTTGCAGTGTTAATGGTTTTCCCCGTCATTCAATAAACGAGAAATGTTTGTTGTTGGGCAGCAGGTTTTCCCATCTTTTAATAAACACTTGTGAAGACAAATCAATTTATGTATGGTTTATTGAGTTTGGACAAGTTTCCAGGATGTTATAAGTTTCAAGGATGTTATGCTATAAGTTTAGTTTTTTGCTGACATTTCTCCAAATATGGTTATCTGGAGGTAACATGATGAAATATATGACAACAGAAATAATAAAATATCTTTCCCAATATCTTTCATGTGAAAGTCAGGAGGTTTTATCACATTTTGCCCTATGCTTTTGGAATTTATTCTACAATGTTTGGTTGGGCGGTTTTTACCCCCCTCTACAGCCATCTAAAATTAGGTAAATAAAAGGGAAATGAGAAATGAATACACGTTTTTTTTTTATAAGAAAGTTTTTTTGGGCCAGTATTGAAACTTTCTTAGATATTTCATGTTTTCAGTACCAAAACTTTCTTGTGACTTTCTAAGCAAAAATTTTGGAAAGCAATATTTCTAAAAATGCACAGTTTAAGTCACCATATACATTGCACAAATACCCCGCTTTTCAAAGAAAATAATCATTAGACTCGTTTAATAGCAAGATGAGCGACTGAACAGAAGAGCGAAAACAACACACAGAACATTAGGAGTGAAAGTATGAAACAGAACTTTCTTAAGTTTCAAGAATCCAGTGTTGAACTTTCTTAAACTTTTAAGATGTTGAGCACTACTTTCTTATAAATCACTTTCTTATAAAAAAAATGTGTACATGATAATCTTAATGTGTACATGATGAAATGTTATGACTGTCTTCCATGTTTTGATAGAGGAAGAATGTTTGTTTTGGGATCAACAACCAGGCAATTATTCTTTTGAAACAGCAGTTGCTGTCCATTTCTCAACAGGCAGGCAGTGTTTGCTTGGGGTAATGCTTGTTTTCCATGTTTAATAAGTGGGCAGCATATTTGGTGCGGGGATTTTATTTGGTGTTAAAAACAAATAACCACAGCAGGCTATTAAACTCTTTTCAAAGGGTATTTTATTTTATGTCAAAACAATAGTAGTAATAACAACCTAGCATGAAAATTTCAAAGTTTATGTATATGTTTAGAGGCATAAAATAAACAAAAGCGAGAAAGCTATTTTTAAAACCCATCCATAATATTTGCCTTGCCCAAAGCAAAGAGAAAAAGTTCTTCTTGAAAGAAACCTACAGTAGATACATTGGCCTATATTGACATTGCTTTATATAAACACTAGAACAAATTTCATTATCAATATCATAGCACAAAAAAGGGTTTCCCCTAAGAGGTTCCCCATACAATTTCATAAATTCCCGACTTTTCTTACATCTTTCTTGCTTCAACTATTAAGTCCCTTGCTTTGCTACCAAGAATTTGCAGCCGGGTGGTTAGGCCTAACGACTCATCATCAGGTTGTTGGAACAACATCGGACAACGGACAATAATTACAGGTTGAGTCTTGAAGACCTTTTACTCTGCCATTTTAAATATCCCAAAGTTACAAATACCCTGAATCTGTAGTTCTGTACTTGCGTAAGCCATCCATCACTTGTAAATTTGTCGCTTCTATCTCCATGACCAGTGAGCGAAGAACTCTGTGGACCACCTGAAAACGCTATATTCAACATGGCGCTGGCCTAACATTCACAAAACGAGCTCCAATTCCATCCTCACTGCCGTAAAATATAATTTCTTAACTATGCAAGTTAAGGCTGTTTTCTTGTCCTACATATCCGTGTTGTTTTCAGCTTGTTACAACCAAGACTATTTCAACTAAAATGAGAACAAAGTCGCCACTGAAATCTCGTCCACCTCGTCTGACCGCTGATCCTCTAGAAATGCGGGACTAAAAACAATAGGTCATCCTGTGTTAAGTACATATTGTCCTGGGCAAAATACAATTGTCATTCAACAAAAGAGCATTGTTTCAAATTATATAAATGACTCTGTTGGTTGTAGGCAGCCTACAATCAATACCAATGTATGGCCCTGTATTCTAAAGGTAAGCCCAAAATGCTTTTGAGGATGCGGTTGAGGAGGTAAAGTGTAACAAATATTATCCCAATTTTCATTTATGATAGAAAGAGAAACGATAAGGTAGGAAAACATATCTATATGAACTAAAAGCAAAGAAATAACATGACTTTATGTTTCTCTACCCTAGATTGAAGATGATGAATTTATCTGTGATTGTTGTGGAAAGAAATGCAGGAGCAAGGGAGGTTTGAAAAGACACAAAAGTACGGAACATAAAGATTCGCCAACTGAAGCAGAATCATTTTCGGTTGAAGATTATTCTTTGCTGGTAAGCCAATGTGCTCACAGTCTTTCCGAAGACAAATGCTACCCAGAAAATAAGAGGAAAGAATTCCGAGATTATGTATTTGTTTATTCACCAGTAGATGATGATCTTGAAGTTATTCAGTTGTTTGAAAAACTTAAAATCATTTTCATAACTCTGAAAAAAAGGGGAAACGTTGAGAAATTCTACTCCAGTTATTTTGGACTTGTTCCACTTAAAGCTAGAGATTATTTTCCAGGCATTTCTTTTCAATCCTCAGTTCTTCTGGCAACCAGATTAGCAGATAGAATTGTATCCTTCTGCAAGGCAAAGAAAGAAGACGGCATTCCAACAGCAAAAGCTGCCTGCACCAGCTTAACAACAAAAGAAAAATCAGCGTTACAGTATCTTGGTGGCTATGTTCTGTTTTCTCTGAACAAACGTTTACGAAAATCCAAAAAATGGAGAACTGCATCAAGTCAGCAGGCCATAGCATTGGTTCAAGCTGGAAAAAAAGCTGAAGATTCGGGCACAGCACACAAGCTTGTTGATTGTGTTAACAGAGGAGGACTATGGAAAATTAACATTGAAGTTGAACAAATTTTTACAATTGCCGAAATTCATTTTAAGAGTGTCACATTAGGAGATCACATCACAAGCATCAATAAGGAAAATATTGTTAACAATTTAACAAAGAACCATGAAATAATAACCTTTTTTGATCAGTGGGTAAATCGTGCAGAATTAGAAGTGCATAATATTGTGTCAAAAGATATTTTGTATCAAACCTTATTGCTGTATATAAAAGTGCGATCATTTAGTTTTGCCAAAGATGTTATCAACAGGTACAAGGCAAAGAAAAAACAATTATCAAAGGTAAAATCATTAAGGAAAGAATTAAAACGAAAGACAGACACACCAGAAGTTTGTGAATAAACCTTTTTAAATTTTGAAAAAAGTTAGAGTTAATAAATCAGTCAGATAGTGTGATTTCAACTGTTGTTCAAAACTCTCCAAAGATTACTTTCTGCGTTTGCGTCTGAGTAATTTATTATTATCAACTGTGCGCCAGCGTTTTGACCAGTTGTATTTCCAATTGTATTTCCTCTAATCTGTGAATTTGATCTTTGTATTCTGATTTTGTTATCATTATAACCAAAGTTATAAATGGTGGGGTTGTCTGACCTTCGTCCAATTGACCTTTGCTTTCCAAAGTATTGTTCAACTTGATCCTGACTTAAGTGATTTGTGAGAACATACTTCATCCCTGCATTAAGCAAAAATTTGACAAGATCTATCATTGAATAAATGCTTATCTGGATTCCTTCATATGTTTGATGTGAAAGAAACATGCGTTCTTTTGCATTGTCATCAAAATTGCCAGGCCTTTCCTTGATGCTTTCCTTCCATTTGGACAAATAATTAAGGAAAACATCTGTCAACCATGAAAATCTTTCATCATTGCAATCTTTGTATGGCAACAGGAAGCTTTTTCTAACCCTTTCGCCTTCCGAAGTGCTACGCACATTAAAGCAATCAAAAAACCTGTCCATTTGCTCACAGAAATCTGCTGTTCCTGCAGCATCAGGTGGACCAAAGTTTTTCAAAACATTAGCCATTGTTGAACTTAAAACCTGTGCTACCAGACTTACTCTCATAACAGAATATGCTGTTAGCTCTATATGGTCAGTGGTGATTCTTGGCAGAAAATATAAACCATCTTCAATATCTGTGTAAAACATTTTGGACACATGATTCCAGAGAAGATTCTGCCCATTGTTCCACATTAGTCGTTTCTGGTTGCCTGAGCCAGAATTCAATAAACAATTCCTTGCAGTTTTAAGAAGGTGTGGTGCATCGCTAAAAAGTATATGTTCCTCTCTGGAGCAAAAAGATTTTTTTGTGCAGTACACAACATTTTTACCATCATCTCCTTGAATACTTTCATGCATGAGAAAAAATTTTCGTTTCTGAGATGCACCATCACCAGTTGCACCAACAACTGCAAGTCTGCAGGTGATATTGGAAACAACTGAACTCCAGTAACACCTGTGGTCGAAAAATATCCAATGGTATGCTTTAGGGGTGATGATATCCCTCTCACCATAAACAAAAGAGCATGAGAGGCTATTTCATCCACTTTCTCCAAAGTTGCATAGTCAGTATATGGGTCACTCAGACTTACGTAACCAATGAGTTCCCCAGAATGTTTGTCCCAAATCAAATTCCCTTGTACTTTCATTTCGTCAAAAAGAATGAAGACAAATCTTTGGTGATTGACATAGCCTTTTGTTGCATTTCTAATTTCATTGATAATTCCAGGGTTAAAGCCAGTCCTTCAATGAATTTACTGTTAACATAGTGCCCTTCAACAACTTTGCCTTGCATCTGCAACAAAGAAGATATTTTATATTGGCCAAGTTCTCAAGGTCTTGCAAAATGACTTCACCAAGAATATCATAAGCCCCACCAAAACACCATCAGCAGCCTGATAAGCTAGGTGCATATTTGATTGAATACCTTGTCGCTTTCCTTCAAAAACTGGGCAGACCATTGATAGTTGATTCAGTTTTCGCAAATTTGTTGACTTGTCTGCTGTTTGGCTTCAATCCAGTATTTGGTAGAGGTGTTGCTAAGAATTCAGCTGTTCTTTTGTCGATGTAAGATGCCATTACTGAAAACATTTCTGGAAAAAGCTTTCTTGAATGGCCAAAATCACCAACATCTCCACCTGCCAAAAAAGGTCGCCAATTCTTTCTTCCTATTGTATTGCTGCAGTTTTTTATTTAACAATGCATAATGCTGTGTGCAGTCGATTTCTCGCCACTTTGATTTCACGTTTCCAGCCTTTTTCAAGTGATTTAGCATTAATTGTGGCTTTTTGATGAGTATAACCAGACAGATGGTCTAGAAGATTTGCACTTTGATTCCACCACAAATTGTAGTTGACTGACAATAATTTTGTCATTTTGTCGTCACTTATCTACAAACCAAGGCTTAAGGAACCATTTGTGTTGCCTGAAGGCTTTGCTGCAGTTGAGGAAGGTGAAGTTAAAAATATAAAACATTCTCTGCATCTTAGAAGTTTGCATTGACTTTCACCAAGAATTTCGAAGGTTGGAAATTTCTGCAAAAACTCATCTTGGTTTTTTGCCTTTGACTCCATCTTTCGGATAACACTAGGTGGCTGTTGACTTTTAGGCAGGGCTTTTGTCAATTCAACTACTTTCTTCGCAACTATTTTCAGCAAAATCATTTAAATCACAAGGAAAGTAAATTTGTTGCACTGGTTCTCTAAAAATAGGGCTCTGGTACTTGTTTTTTGGTTGAATCTCTTGCTTATTCGATCTGAAAAACAAATCAAATTACAAGGATGTAAGTTGTAATCAAACAAAGATCTCAAAAAGTCAGACGGGGGGTCATTGGATTACATGACTGACCTAAATTCAGGTGTCGTAATTGCTAACTGGATAGACAACAATGCTGTCCATTTGGCCTCCAATTTCATTGGTGTTCAAACAATGCAAACTGTAAGTAAATAGATAGCTGAAGAGAAATGCAGGAAAGATATTCCATGCCCAAGCATAATAAAAGAATACAATGCTGGCATGGGTGGCGTTGATGTTGCCAATATTCATACAACATTATACAGAATTACAGTGAAAACACGTTGGTGGTATATCAAAGTTTCCTGGTACTGTGTTGATATCTGCAAGGTAAATGCTTGGCTGCTGTACTGCCATTACTGTGACCTCTCCAAGATTGCAAAGAGGAGGCAGCTGAATCTGTTGAAGTTGTCACTGCAAATTTTTGAGGGCGTAGTAAAAGGAAACAAATCATACAATGTACATACACTGGAAGGCACTGAACTATAAGCTGGGCAATATTGATGACCCGGCAGTGATAGCATTTGTGGGAACGGCAATGAATGATAGTGAAAACAGTGATGGGAGGGTTTACTGCATATTGTTGTTTTACAAGGAGCACATTCAGAACCTGTAGTGTATGACACCTTGAGCCTAAACCAGGACTCGGCAGAATTGAGTTGGAGCCCAGCCTGGCAAAAAGGAATAGATCAACTATTACTATCTCTAAGTAAATAGGGATCAAATCCCTACCCATAATGATTAATCGCCCAACTGGGTGCTGTCACGATGACTGGTAAAAGGAAAAGGATAGTCTGTGAAAAGGATAAGAGGAGTAGGATATGTGGGAGCAGCAGTGCAACAGTCAAATACCACTGCTTTTATCATTTTTTTACTAATCCAGCTGAGAGGAAGCAATGTCATGGCACTTTCTGACAAAGGGGCCCCATCACAACTGGTCAATCCTTGCTGAAGACACTATCAGGTTAGGAGTTCGGCTGAGGCAGCATATCGGTTTAATGAAAGCACATGTCTTCTAAGGAGAGTTCAAAAAGATTTAAAATCTCATTTAGAAGAAAATGGAAACTGTGAAGGCATGACAATCCTTAATATGGGAAGATCAAGAAAAGTATATTATGGCTTTAAGAAAATCTGACAAAAGTTTACAAGAATATCTAAGTCACCTCAAATCTCTTATAAATACAATGCATGCACCTAGTAATTAAAGATGGGTAAGCGTAAGAGACAGGATAGAAAGAAACAGCGTACAAAGCAACGACGCATAAAGAGAATTAGGGGTAAAGGTCTTTTTAAAAACCTTCAGAATTGGATCGTCAAAATAGCGATTGGCATTACACCATTACCAAGCTTACAGCGCGAATTAAAACCGAGAATTAGGAAAAGGGGTGGAAAAAAGATAAACCTTTACAATTTATCCCTAGAGAAGTCTGGAGAGCTGCTGGGGTACCAAAGAAAACGCTGGATAAATTCGCATATGCTAGAAAATCCTATTTCAAATAATGGCATCACTAGCAGGAACTATTATTGCTTCAATGATTATTGATGATATGTTAAAAAATGATGGTGGACAGGAAGCAACCGAGTTGATGAGAGGTGGTTATAAAAGGAAGTCAGCATTAGAAAATTCTAGAAAGATGGGGTCCGCATTAGCGCGAGCAGCAGTTAGACAAGCAATTAAGCAAGGAGGAAGAGCAGTGACTAGAAATATCAGTAAACAAGCCGTAAAAAAATTCGCATTAAAAGGAGCAAAAGTAGCTGCAAAAGGCGGTGCTATAGCTGCAACTGGTTTAGGTGTTGAGACTGGTTTAAGAAAATTAGCCGGTGGGAAAGTCCCTAAGAATCCTACAATCTGATTGGCCAGAACTTTCCAGAATGTTCCACCAGATTCTAGAAACGAGAAATCCTGCAATCTGATTGGTTAGAACTTTCCAGAAGTTTCCAGAAAGTTCCACAAGATTCTAGAAATGAGAAATCCTGCAATTTGATTGGTTAATAATTCGAACGTCACATTCGATCAACCTATAAAACCGATACGTAAAATCAAATCAGTTCAGTCGTAACAAGTTATCGTAGAGAGTGGAGCTTAAAAAAATCATTAAAGAGTCATGGCTGCAATTTATGAAGTTAGACATGAAGAGGGCCTAATTAAGTCATCATTTGCTGTCCAACCCGGTTCTAACAAATGGTTGTTAGTGTTGAAAGATACAATTAAAGATGGATTAGCTGTTAAATCAATGGGTATTTCTCATGCAGCACTGTCTCGTCTCTTGGAAATAGTTGGTGAAAACATAAACGATCAATTCCAGTTCCGCGGAGAAGATCCTGAAAGCCTGTTTGAGAAGAACAAAGCACACATTCAATCAAAGCAGTACTTTGGTAGGATCACACAGTTTCTAACACTATACATATACACTGAAGTTTTGAGTAAAGAAGAAGCATATGAGGATAAGCTGGAAATCTATTTGCAGAAAAATGGTGATTTCCCTCTACGACTCTGTCTTGGAATCCGAAGATGGAAGAATGATAAGTCATCAAGGACGGGAATAAATCTAAAAGAGGAAATGCTGAAAGCATTACATGGAAAGGTTGCTGAGCTGAAAATGCTTCCACAACCATCCCAGAAAAGACCAGCGAGTGATGATGATGAGCAGATTCAAAAGAAGAAAAAGAAACAAGAAGAAGATCCAACAAAGATTGATGTTCAAGTGCAAGAAGCATATGCCAAAATTCTCCTGAAATACATTTTCAACAAAGCAAAAGAGTATTGTGAAAAGTGTGCAACTACAGAGATGTTGGCAAACAAATTGATGCTGCTGATCATAAGCAAGATTGTATGGTACATGATGCTTTTAGATTTCTATCATTTCATGTTAGCTATGTCAACTCTGACACGCTGGCTGAAGGGAAAGAATCGTTTAAGAAATCAATGTTTGATGCATTGAAGAAGAAGAATGGTCGACTGAATCAAACAATCAAATCCAGAGTTGAAAATCTGCATGATGAATTATCTCATCCAAGTCTCTTCACATCGATGTACCTGTTGCAAATATTGAGCAGAATAATAAACAATTTAATCATGGCAATTGCCTAGACTGAACGTTGTTATACAGTTGTTATTCATGAGATGTTTTAAATTATGTGAACATTAGTTCGATGTTATAGATAGTATTTTGATGTTATAGATATTAGTTCAATGTTATAGATATTAGTTCAATGTTATAGCTAGATGTAAAGAATTTGTTATAAATAGATGTTACCTGTTGTATGAGATGTTTAAAATTTGTTATAAATATGAGTTATGATTTGAGATTTAAAGCACCTTTTTCTTTGATTTTATCTGGAGTAAGCGGAAGCGGCAAAACGACTTGGGTGGAAAATCTGTTGAAAAATTATAACAATATAATTGATAATGACAGACAATATCCCAATCTTATGTGGATCTTGGGAACAAATCAACTGGAATTGTTTGAGCGCGTTATAAAAAGTTTTAACAGGAATTGTAGATTTATTACTGAGCTACCTGAAAACTTGTACGAAGAAATCGAAAGATCTGACAAAAGATTAACTATTGTTGTTGATGATTTAATGCATGAAATTGCCAACTTTAAAGATTTGGGAAAATTGTTCACAAAAGGAAGATCTCATCTAAACATCAATTTAATTGTTATGATGCAAAACCCTTTTCCAAGAGGAACAGAAATGAGAAATTTAGCTCTCAATACTCAGTATCAAGTTCTTTTCAAGAATCCTTGAGATAGAAGTCAAATTAGATTTCTTGCACGGCAAATTATGCCCTCATCTCCAAAAACATTCCTTGACATTTACAATGATGCAACAGCAAGAATGTACGGCTACTTACTTTGTGATTTCACACAATCGATTGGAGAAGATATGAGATTTCGCACTAATATTTTCCCTAATGAAGCTCCTTTAGTGGTGTACAAGTCTAAAAAAGGTTATAAATAGAGATCAACAATTCTATCAGAAAGTAAAAATGGATTCTTTTGAAAAGATAGTCATGGAGCCAAGCAAATCTGACGATGAAGCAGTGAAGAAAAAGCCTAAAAAGGTTATAAATAAAGGAAGAAAGTGTAAGAAAAGAAAGCGACGAAGAAAAAAGTGTACAAATGTTAAATTGTTAATTTATTTATTATGAGTTTAGAAAAGTTATATTCTGATTCTTCTGTTCCGGGTTCTCTCGGGGGTTTGGATAAAGCATACAGAGAATTCAAAAAAGTAATTCCTAATTTGAAAAGGAAAGATGTTGAAGAATGGAGTAAAACTAGTCTTGCCTATTCACTGCACAAACCAAGTAGAAGGAACTTTAAACGGGAGCGGATACTAACCAATAACATTGATTATTTATGGGAATGTGATCTTGTTGATATGACGCATTTGAAAAAAGAAAACGACAACATTACATTCCTCTTATGCTGTATCGATACTTTTAGCAAGTATGTGTGGGTAAAGCTGCTAAAAAGAAAAACTGCAAAAGAAATTGTCAATGCGTTTAAAGAAATTTTATCCGAAAGAAAACCTAAAAAGGTACGATCCGACAAAGGCAGCGAGTTTATAAACAAAGAATTCCAAGCTTTGTTGAAGAAAAACGATATTGGGTTTTACACAGCAAATAATGAAGTAAAGGCAGCAATTGTTGAACGATTTAACAGAACATTAAAAGGACGAATGTATAGATACTTTACAGCACAAAATACGTTGAGATACATTAATAATTTGCAAGATTTTGTCAACTCATACAATAACACATACCACAGATCTATTGGTATGAGACCTTCTGAAGTCAACCAAGACAATGTCGACACTGTTCGAAAAAAGACTGTTTAAAAAAGAAACCAGAAAAAATAAAAAGCTTTTCAAAACTGGAGATTATGTAAGATTTAGTTTGAAAAAGAGAATGTTTAAGAAAGGTTCCTTGCAAAATTATACTGAAGAAATATTCAAGATCAGTAAAGTCTTTAAAGAAAGATATCCAGTAATCCATGAAATTGAAGATCTACAAGGTGAAAAGATAGTTGATCGTTTCTATAAAGAAGAGCTACAGCGTGTGTATCTTCCAAAAACATTTGTTGTCGAGCAAGTGTTGAAAACTAAGAAGAAGAGGGGCAAAAACTTCTATTTAATCAGATGGAGAGGTTATCCTCCACAATTTGATGAGTGGGTAGCTGAAAGTCAATCGGAGACAATATGATTGATGAAGAATTTGATTTGGTTCTTCCTTCGGGATTTGCTACCGATAGAATGAAATTAGTAGATTTCACAGTTGATTTACCTCATGTATTTCAATTAAACAATAAGAGAAAATGGGAAATGGCATTGTTGCAAATGACGTTGCCCGATAGAGGAGAAAAATCACTGCAAGATCAATATTGGTTTTCAATAGCAAATGAGTATGTAACAGTCACGGATGAAGAGGGAAAATTGATTGATTGGGGTATAAATGATTATTTTAATGAAAAAATCTACCTTGATAAAGAAATTATTGAAACACGGGATAATACTCTCATGTATTATGAATTCAAAAGGCTTTTCAATAACAGGGTGTTGAATTTCCCTGAGTTTGGTTATGAGTTGAAAAACATGTTATCAGTATCATTGATTGGTGGAAAGATACAGTTTGAAATGAAAGACGATTTGAAATCATTGGGATATTCAACATATCAAGGAAAGCGACTGAAATTTACCAGTGCACTTCTCATAAAATTTTCAAGACCTTTGGCACATTTCCTCGGTTTGGAAGATCAAATGAATCACACTTTACCAAATGGTTTAACATTAACATACATTGAATACAAGACTTCTGACAGCATACAACCTCACCAGGCTATGTATCTGATTGTATATAAGAAGAAGGCAGATGGAGATCCGTTAACTGGAGGAAAGATCAACTGTTTGAGTAGAATAAAGGATGGTGTTCATTTAAATGAACATACATCTATAAATATAGAATGTGACCTATTGGAAAGTAACTATCTTGGTGGTATTGGTACTTGGTGGTAATTTGCCATCTTCATTACATTTAACTTTAAACACCCAACGAGATCCAAGTAAATTTATTCCCTCTGGGAGAGGTACAAATTGCCAAGTACCATATTTAATAATATATATTTGCTTCTTTCAATTTCTTGGATATTTCACCATTTAAAGCTTGAAGTACAGAGTCTTGGAATGCTGTGCATTTTATGATTATCAACTTTTATTTGATCATCAAACTATAGGTGCTAGACTATGCCAGAAATATTCATGTAAAGAAAGATTTCAAGAAAAAATTTTAAATTATCTCTTGAAATATAAAACTGAAATTTGTGATGATTTTCACTCCTTCATTATCAAAAAGAACTTTAAAAAAATGATATACGATTTCTTGCAAAATGAAGGAATTAGAGCCAGAAAGCCAGCTGAATTAGGAGAAAAATATAAAAATTTCAACAATTCTTCTGATGATGAAATGTTTGAATTAGAATTGTACAGGATGCTAGGACTTTGGGACAACATATGTAATAATAATAATAGTAGTGACTGATTGTGTCAAACTTTTTTTACTTTTTTATTTGATTTAGTAAAAAAGTACAGTATTCATTACTTGTTTAGTCAGTTCAAATATCAAAATAGATAATTTCTGGATGAAAATCATTCTTGAAAAGAAAAAAGCTTTATCTTGTTGCTCTTTTTATTTTAAATTTAATAAAAACTTCCAGATACTGGCACTTAATTAACTTCCTTATCTATTGTTAAATTCAACATATTCATTTGTTTTATAAGAGTTTCACCTTTTGTATCATGTAGTATTTGCAAAGCTTCTTGATGCAATTGTTTAAGTTCATTATTTAAACAGCCTTGCAAAGAATGTTTAATCCATTCACATTCTTCAACGTGAATATAGCAATTTTCCAATAAATTCATTCTTATTTCAAATCAATCAATCAATTCGTGCCACCAAGGTTCTTCTGGTCCAATTTCATGTATTAAAACTGAAATTTGTATTTGAATTTTTTCCAATTTTTGTATCTCTTTAAAATGAAGATCTTTGAATATACATGTCAATAATTGAGTCTTCTCTGTTAAAGAAATTAAATGCATATACCTAAATTTCTCAACTTGTAAATAAATCTCAATATCTTTGTCTGTCTCTGTCATCTATCTCAATCTCTTGATATTTTAAACTTTCTTGTCAATACTTCTTTTAGCAATAACGTTTTTTATTCCTATTTAACTGCTCAATAATTCTACTAAGCGTAAGTAATGGTTAGAAAGCTTCTGATTTGAATGAAGATCTTGAGCTGATGATATAGATGAATCATTTCTCGTTTGAAATTGACCGACTGGCTTCTTACAAAACATAATTAAAATGAATGATGAAATTTTAGCCTGTTTATTATTTTTATAACTATAAGCTGCCATTATTGATATACAGATGACATCTATCAATAAAATAATCATAAAAGATTTCTATAGATGAAATTTAAAGTACAACCATTTCATTATTATTGTTATTAAAATGGTGTTAGCAGAAGAGCAACAAAACTCCTAACATGAAAAAAATTAAGTAAAGAAATTGCTATAATTGTAGCAGACCTTAGCTAACTGTATGGAGTATTACATCAAAGAAATACAATCACTTTAAAATTTGATGAAGACAAATTATATATTGATCCAAGAGTTAACACCGTTATTGAAAGATAAGAAAAACAGAAAATAATTACAACTCTCTTAAAGAAGAAATAAAACAATTTTACTATGAATATAAAAGAGATCATGGACGAGATCATGGACTATCCTTGGCTATTTTGGAACTTATCATGAATCACCACATGAACGGGCACCAAAGCACCCGTGTTGGTTTTTAGTCTAATAAATACATCCCTTCCAGAAGTTTGGGCTTTTCGCATGTATTTGCTCTAGAATTACCACCGTTATCCATGAAGTAAGGTACAATCAAATAAACAATAACTGATTTAATGAGCCATTCGCAGTTTCACAGTACAAGTGCTTATACTTAGACATGCATGGCTTAATCTTTGAGACAAGCATATGACTACTGGCAGGAACAACAAAATAACGATAAGAAGTCGTACGACGCTGTACAGGACAGCACCGTTTGTTTCTCGCAACTAACCAACTTGACTGAGCAAGGCAGCCTGCTGGCCTCCAGTTCGATTGCCCTTTGGTTGCCGTCTTTCTTTTCCACATCTTTTCCATTCTCCTTGGCCTGATGCACTCACACACACGGCCGTCAAACACTGCAATAGTGCTTGGGGCGGCAAGAGTGACTGATGCTGGAATGTTTAGTTCTGAAGGCTACAAAAGTCGAGTAGTTGGCCATAGACCATCCACACAACACAGCACATGTTTCTGCTCGAGCTGCAAGCAGCCGATAGTTCTGGCACCACTGTGGCGTGCCAAAGCATATCAACAGAGGCCGACGAGGCATTCATCATATTTGGACTTCATAGGCCTGCGAGTCCTGCCGCACAATCGTTTGCTCAATTGTACGGTCCCCACTAACTGCAAGATGGCCAACAGAGTCAGCTGCGACCCTTTGGCCGAAGAGACGACCTGTTCACATTCGAATTGCAAGCAACCCTTCCATCAATCGAACACATTTATCTGACATGCCACCAGTGTGATTCCAATTCAACCGTGGCTGGTTTCAGCAGCCAGAGCAAAGTTGAACACAATGAATCCAACAGGTAACAGTAAGTGCCACTACAATTCAATGTAGTCATAGAAGAGCTGGCTTCTCCCTTCCCAAGCTTCATTATCATTGCTTTGCTCTCTACGTTCTTATCCGTAGGGACTCACACGTGATCTTTTAAGTGTTTCATTGCATATTTACTCTACAATTCTACTCTGAAAAATTCTACGATGCACATATTTGCAGAAAAGTTTCCAAAAAAACAGTGCAAGCCTCTTGAAGGGCATGACGCGGTTTCGCACATGGAGAACCACACCCCATTTTATAAGAAACTTTTTTCTACCAATTTTATTGGAGTTTCATAATTGACTTGACTTTCTCTCTGTACTTGTCAAAAGTAAAGATTTCTTTTGTAAATGTACCAAAATATGCCATATTCAAACCTTTATTTCGCATTTGAAAGGGCATTGATTTGAATTGATTTGAATTGTTGAATTGCATGGAATCTGAATCTGACGAATGTTCGGTTCTGAATGTCAGACTAGCCTTCATAATTTCGGTCTAATTTGGAAAATGGTTAGCTGTTTTTTCGCTGTTATTTTGCGGCTGAAATGAAGTGGGAAATAGAAAAGTAGGAACTGGGATGTAAGTACATTTCTTTCTTGGGATCTTCATTGTGCTTTCCCCTGGCTTTCCCTTTCTTTATTTTCATTTATATTTTCATACAGGAGCTAGTACTGTCCTGTAGGGCTTTTCCCTGTTTTCGGAGGGCAACTCTTTCCAGTTTGTCTTTTTTATTGATCGCATGAATTTGTATGACCAATACACTCTTGCTTTATAATTTTTCCACCCCAAATTGCTGTGAAATTCTTGCAAATTTTTCTTCCCAAAGTTAATCAAAACTGTCTGCAAATATTTCATGTTTATTTCATTTTTTGCAGACAGACGGCAACCTCAATACCCTGACAGGTTTCCAATTGGGAATACAATGTCTACTTTTCACAACGGAAACCGGATTTAAACATTTAATTCTACCTACTATACGTCAAAAGGTCATACTTCTTACTTACTTTCATTATTTTCATTTCTATATGTGTTAAAAATGTCTTGTTTTCATTTGTTAAAATTAAAAAGAACAAACCTGTAATTTTTCAAAGACTTGTGCTATCTTTCATGGATCAACATGGCCTGGTCCGTAAAATTAACACACCATGGTAATTTTCATTTTCATCGAGAAATAACACTGGATGTTAATTCTACTTCACCATACACACGGCTATTCTTGTATAGGCAGAAGGGCATACAGCTGTGTTCGCGGAGTTGGTAAAGTGTGGGCTCTTGTATTCGTTTTTAATTTTTCTAAAAGGCTTAAATTGTTCAGGTGCAATTTATTTGGCTGTTTATTTTATTTCTCATTTAGACTTGCCCATCCTGTTACTCAAAACAGGCTGTTGCCAAAAGAATATGTCAATCATGCTAACAGCCTTTTCAAAAGTCTGAAAAATGCACAGCAACACTGAAGTCAACTAATGTTACTCGGATGAAGCAGTACATTAAGAAATATGTATGTACATTTCTCCTTTGCTCTTCCATTGTTTAAGTGCTCTTTCTGCAAAGTGTCAGAAAAAAGGTGAAAAAATAAGAAAATTGCAATGTTCATCTTGGATTTTACTAGAATTTACTATATTATGCCAGACCATGCAGTTGTAAGGCTAGAAAATCATGATTTTAGAAATTGAACAAATGCTATCTGCAAATTGTTGTCTGCAGATTTATAAAATTTCTAATGGTGTTTAATTGAAGTGAAATAATTTTTTTAGTCTGACACAATGGCAAAAAACTCAAACTATGATGTCATTGTTCTTTATGGCTCTCATCACCAGCGAAAGCTAAAAAATGGGAAAGAGGCTGCAGTTTTTGACATCGCAACTTATGCAACAAGTGGGTTTGGCAAAAGTTTCATTGGTGAAGGTGGTATGCCTTCAAGACCTCATACTGGGGTCAAAGTGATAGAGCTTCTGAAAGCGTCAATGCAAGGTTTGTTTACTCATATTTCCTCTAATGTGGCACTGATTAAATTTTTAGTGTTTTGGGGGTGAACATTGAAGGGGGACACCTTCCAGGGGACACTCGTTAATATTTTCATCATCTCACTCACATGATATGGAATAAAACCATACATAGATTGAAAAAAAAATATTTATCAATATTCAGTTGGATATGGCCTTATTGTGCCAGGAAAGTTTCAATCTACGATGAAGGATGCTATACAAGCGACAATTTTAAACAATGCAGAACACTCAATGAAGATGAAGTAGACACCTTTCAAATTAACTTCGCAAAAGGTTGCATCTAAGTTGTTATATTTTATTTGATGAGTTTTTTAATCAATTCTTCCGATCCGAAAATTTTTTGATACCCTTGCAAGGGAGGGTCCTCGTTAATTTTTTTTTTAGTTTTGAGGGGCTGCTTATTCAAGGGGAGGTATAATAGTGGTTGAAAACGTGTTATTAACCATTAGGAGAAGTATAGCATTAACCATTATGAAAGAGGGACGACTGAACACAGGGAAACAACGCTATGAATAATCAGAGGCGGGCAACGCGATTGTGAATTTGTTAATGGCGGATGCTACTCTAAGAATTTAGGCCCAGATATACGAAACCGAAACCATGGCAGAGTCTGATCGCCAGGCACAGCAACATCCAATTAGGCGAGAATTGAAGAGCAAGAAGGCAAGTGTTTTCTATGCCAATAGATTAATAGATAAATGTAACTAACTGAGTTCCTCCAAATGACCTTTTTGCTGTCTCTTTAAGGCCTTTTATGCCTAGCCTTCTAGTACTACTACTACTCTACTATATCAATGTAGGCATAACCTAGCCTATTTATACTATTTGAACTATTATTAATGCTTTTTGCATCAGTAAGGTTATATAGATATATAGGAAAATGAAATTTATGATTCCTACCGCTGTAGGAATCTGTAGAACAAAGGTAGGATTGACTCCTGAACATTTTTCTTCTATAAGACAAATTCCTTTATTATGGATCCTTGTAAAAGGCGAAGATTTGATATAAACAAGGTGAAGCAGATGAAAAGCAAGGTATTTATGTTTGGATTATTATGTTAATGCTTGTGGCAAGATTTGATAGTGCTCAACCCATTGCTCACACTTAAATGATGTTGACTAAACCTTGCAAGATGTTGTTTTGCTGCTTGTGATTATATGTTTGAATTCAGCATATCTGACTTGACATATGGCATATTGTGTGTCAGGACAGGAGGATACTTTTCCTGGATGCAGAAAAAATTCATTCTTAAGTTCTCAAAAGGACCAAAAGATGTCCAAAAAGAAAGTAATTGACATGTAGTGTAGATGTGGGTAGATGAGTATCTTCATGCAGGTGGACAAGTCATTAATGAATGAAGACAACTCTCTCTGCCACTTATTTGACCTAGATTGGTTATTCTCTGAGCTCATGTATGTTCTTATGTGTATGAATGCATGACAAACATAATCAATATGCATTTCGCATCGTTTGGTGGGTTTAAATCCCCTGTGTACATACCAAGCTTTGATTTTGATGGACCTTGAACTTGACATATATGCATAAAAATAAATTTTTGGCTTTGCAGATAGAGAAATGGTATTCAAGGACCAAGGCATCAGTTGCTTCTTTTTCATTTATTGAGGGCAAAATATTTTTTTCAGGTATGTCTTTACAGATGTATTGTAGAGGAGAGGTTTTGAGCTGTATTCCTATTTTATAGCACTTAGAAGGTGAAGAAGGAATTGTGTTTTAGCACAAATCGCTAGGATCTCAGTTATAGGTTAACTAAATGAGAACTTGACCCTGGCTGTGATGCTTCCATGCCTGGTCTCCAGCCCTGGCCACACCAAGCTCTGTTACCACAATTCAGCTGGATAACACACAACGCCACAGCACTTTCATAGCTGAGAAAATAAATGCAAAATAGTTTTGTATTATTGTCTCACGAAGTTAGAATTTCTTACCTTCTATCAGAACAAGGAGAAGTTGCTTGTTAATTTCCACCATTTAGTTCTATTTAATGAGTAAATTTCCCTAAATTTACAGCTTCACCAGACCTCAGAACTCTTTGTGAAGACCCACTGGTCATGGGGAAGATTGTTAATCTTATTGAAAAGGGTGTCAATGCTGAAGACGAAGGTAATCCAATTTCCATTGTTTTGGGAAATGGTCAACTTTTTCTGCTTCCAGTTATGTACTGTAAGAACTGCTTTATAGAGAGAAAAGGCCTTGATCTGTGACAGAAAATTGTGTGCAGCTTAAATTGGTTAAATTGGTCTCTGTGGCGCAGTGGTTAGCGTGCAGGGTTCTCAACGAGAATGTTGTGGGTTCGAGCCAAAGTCTTTCAACTGTGACAGCAGAGATAATAACCTTGGGCAAGTTGTTAACACAAATGTGCCTCTCCTCACCAAGATGCAAAATTGGTACCTCGGCAATGAAAGCAACAAAATTTCAGAAGCGCCGAATGTGGCTGCACGCTGTTGCTGTTCAAAAATATGCTTCCCAAGGGAGACGCTCGAGCTGAGGGGGTAATAGAAAATGCTCGAGCTGAGGGGGTAATAGAATTGTGAAGCACCTTAGAATATTGAATTATAGTTAGGGCGCTATATAGATATAAATGCAATAACCTTTACCTTTACCTTTAAATATGCTCGATATACTATGTACCTATGATAAATTTCTATGTTCATTTTTACTTCAAAGATTTTGGCTTAGTAGATATTGGTTGAAAGTAACTTTGGTACTCTGCATGTTCTTGGCATCTGAAGGTACAAAGTCTAGTTATCATAAACCTGTTTGATCAAACATCATATCCTGTTCAAAAAACCTTTTACTTGCATATAAAATATACGGTAATGTATATAATAATGGAATAAACTAGTGTATTCACCCCACCTTGTGCTTTCCAATATTAAACTTAAGGCTTATTTGCAGGGTAAAATAGCATCATTTATTTTTCCACAGGCCACAGCACTCAGTGCTACTAAATAACAATCTCTTAATTTTTTGATATTTATTTTATATTGAGGCTGAAAATGGACAGCTTTTATGCTGTTATGACCCAGTTATTTTTACTTGGGTACCTTTATTTTTTCTCTTGAGATATTCAATATCCAGAACTGACCATCCCGTTTAACTGGAAGTCAAGAAACGTTGTTTTCAAAAGAACTTTAGTTAAAGAACTTGTGACAAGCAAAGGTTTGCTCTCAATGAGATTAAGTAAACATTATTTATTTACATCATTATGTTTAGCTTTACTTTTAGTTTAGGGTTAGTATTACCTATGTGACTATAACTTATTTAAGAAATATTTTCTAAATGAATAGTATGATTTTCAACAGGAAGCAAGGCCCCACACTGGGGAAAGGAGGAGCACAAACCATTCTGGTGGCCTGGAGATGTTCCATTTGTTAGCCCAAATGATAACCGCGTTCATTGTCGGCATAGAGTGCAAAGCCTTGATAAGATCATACATGCTTTTCTCACATCTAGACCTTCAGGCACAACCACAAATAATACCAATCCTGCCAACATCCAAGAAGCTGACAATCACGCAAAATAGTTTGATATTGTTAGCTATTTACATGTTGGGAATGCCTAAATGTGAAATTTTCGTTATATCTTGTGCAAAATGAACGTCAATGATGAAAATAATATAATTATGATTGCTTTTCCAGGAGACTACAAGTGATAATGCAGAGAAGGTGCTGCAACACATGACGAGAATGAGTTGGAGTCATTTAACGTTGTTCTGCACCAAATTCTCTCCTTCATTCAGAGAAATGTTTGACGCTTGCTCTGTTGTGGAAAAGTCTATTACACCAAGCGATGTTGCTATTTGGTAGGCACTGCCTAAAGACTTATTCACTGCACTGCTTCAATGTATAGGTGCACATCTAAATGATGTATAATGTATATGTAATGCTGTATATGAATTTCGCTCTACTGCAAAGTCGCTCCTTTTAGAATGTCTTTTTTTTTAGGGAGAGATGCAATGTTAAAGTTAAAGATCATTACATCATCTAATATTTAAATTTCTCACCCCTCCCCAATCTTAGATTCCTTCCGACGGTCTTGTACCTTTCGCAAAAATTAGTTATCATCATTGATCAGTACTTATCGTACCCTAGCTGCCAAAATTTCTTATCTGTCCTGTCCAGACGGCTTTCGCTAATATCACCATAATTGCAATCCCTGTTAGTACAATCATCTTCTCCTTATAATATTATGGAGGAGGGGTACCCCACCCGATAACCAGTGAAAAAATTGCGAAAAACCTGAGTTCCCGGATAAAATTTTGGCAAAAACCGGAAACATTTAGAAGGAAAATAAAAAAGCCCAAAAACTGTTTATCATTACCGGAATAATTATCTGTCAAGAGGTTGGTATCATCGTTTCATGTCATTTTGCTTAACTGGCTTCATTTCTATGCCAACAACATATTCAAATAAACTATTGTGAAGGATTATCGAAAAACGCAACTAATACGACAAATTTTGACTCCAAACAGCTCAATAAACCCGAAATCTCGCACATTTTTACCCGCACATTATCTAAAACCAGAGCTAAAAAAAAATGGCGAAACACGCCCCGAAACACGTTGACCGTATAATATGCTTAACCCGAAAACCCGCACAGTTTTTTAAGGAACCCGACAACCCGAGAGAGAAATCAGCCAAACCCGCAACCCGTGAAATCTTAAAGCCCCCCTTCTTATATATTTCCGCGTAGCCAAAGGGATCTTCCAATAGTATTCCATAAAAGCAATAAGAATGCCACAAAGAGTTTGCAATATTTCTTATCATTGAGATTCTTCTGCTTCTGATCATCCTGTTAATCGGGTCTGCGGCTTTCAGGTTGATCACAATGGCGTAGCGTAGGTATATGGGGCCCTTAGTGAAGTAGGGGAACTGGGGCCCCTTAAACCTTTGTCTTGTTCAAGGGAATAGGAAAGTGCAAATATATGTCAAAGCTTTTCGGACGTTTGAACTTCCATTACTTTCAGTACGACGTGGCAAGTACCAAAAAAGTTCTTTAGCAAACGTAACAAAGCACTATGTTACTACGTAGTTAAAAACAGATTTCTTAAGATAAGGGGGAAACAACGTTTATTTCATCTTACAAAACGCTGACTTATGACGAAGTTTGAAGCATTGGGCCCCCATAGGGATCCTTAATCAGTGGACGCCCTTAGTGGTACTCCCTGAAGGTAACCTCCGTCGGCTACGCCACTGGTCGATCATAAATTAAAAACATGAAAAAAAAAACAAAAAATTAAAAAAGAAAGCAGTGTCAATGTAGTATGTCTGGAAATGCGAAATCACTATTTAAAATGAGTTTATGGAGTTTCCAACGCTATCCTCAATTCTAACGCTATTCCCGCACTGCAAGATTTAAGTTTTGATAACCTCCTGTGTAGGTATAATTGTAAGAAAAATGTAAAGAAAATGGAATACTTACATATGTACATTGGTTAGAAATGAGTACATGCATCAAAAAAGAGTAACCTTTGCAAGAGTAACCATGGCCCACTGCTCGGATATAGTTTCTCAGACTTCTTTTGGTACCTTAATTTTTTTTTATTTTGGGGTACAATCTAGCAAAGAAACGAATCAAATGTAATGAGGAGTTTTCTGCTTTGCTAAACTTTAAACTTATGTTGCTGGTTGCAAGAGGATTGTTTCATAGGGTGTATGTCATAGAGGGAGTGCTCATGCGTATGTGCCATTCAGGATGCAAAGGGTACGTTCACAAGAGCCAGGTTGGCAAGATTTCGAAAACATCACCCCATACACTGGTAATAATCTTTAAGGCATACCCAATAGGTAAGCCTGAGGGCAATCATATTACAAGGCGAATAAGAGAGAACTCTGGGGCAATCATTCACTGCTGATCTAGCAGATAATATGGTTGCAGCGAACGTTTAATATTGAACTTGGGCTTATTTCAAATTTTCACTTCAAAGGAGGGCCTTTAGAGTTTTTACATCCTGTAAGTCGGAATAGAGAAAAATACGGCACTGATAAACTGTATAATATGTTCCGTTTGGGTCAGCACCATTTATTTGAAGTTTTGTTTCAAATAGTTACTCTGAAAAACGATACATCTGTGAACGTACAGTTCAAGGTTTACATTACGTTCATGCATTGCATGCCATTTAGTACGCCTTGGCTAGTACAAGCAGTCTCCCTAGCTAATTTCTTACGCATCACCCAAAAGGTACGTTATTTGCAGCAAGAGGTCTATTAGAGGGTAGGGGTACTAGTCAAAGTGGCTTATGCAGAGGGTTATCGCAAAGAGCAGTGCAAAGAGAACGACAAAATAAGCCAAACCGTGCAATTGAATAAAACAAGCTGATATAACAACATTCTCTTCATTATAATGTCATTGCAAAATTAAAAATGAAAAACATGGATAATTGACCTACTTTCACAGCGATGGAAAGGGGATCAAACATGTACATTAGCCGACAGACAAATCACATTCATAACGATTATATGTATATATTTATTTTGGAGTTAAAGATAATGGACTTCAAAATAATAAATTACGGAGCTGATAAAAAGTCTAAACGATTAAGCTCTTCGCCAGATATTTGGAACCAATTGCTGCATACGAACTGCAAGCAAATCTATTTCCTGAGCACTAAGCGATTTCGGAACAAAAAAAAAAATTTACAATGAAGCATAAAATTTTCTTGGCCCATGTACGACAGCTGAGATCGTAGCTTCTTGATCGTGGAGTTCTGTTGCTCGTTGACCTGGCTGTTAAGCGATGTGTATTTCACATACTCCGAGATGTTATAGCCAACGCAACAGCCTAAAACATAACCACAGTCAAATAATAAAAACATTAACAGTGCTTCTGAATGAAATATCATTCACAATATTTCCAGAAAGCACAAGACAAGTCAGGCCATAACAATCTGTGCCACGCTTAAGTGAGAAGCAATGTCAGTAACCACCATTCTATCTACAATCTTAGCCAAAACTGTTGAGACAAACTCCAACCTAAGCTATTTTGATCGACAAAGACAACCCCTTCCCCCCAAGTCAATGTTGATTTTGCTAGAAAACATTTCATGGTCGATTAACTGTTTTTCTTTAACAAATTCAAACCAAAATTTACTAGCGGGGTGGGGTTTAGAGTAAAGAATCTGCAAAAAGAAGGAAAAATACATCTTCTGTTATTAAGTCTCAACAAGTTTTGTTCAAGATTGTAGCTACTCACCACTGTGATTTTTCCAGTGAAAACGATCCACTAGAAACTTAGTCTCTTTGAAGAAGACAGGGTCCCGATTCAGACAATATGCATGAAGATTGCAACTATTGTCATTAATGATTGTTTTGGGGCTGAAAATGGAAGCATAAGATAACCATTGGCATGCAAGAGATTGAATTCAGAATATAGTAAACGTTTACAATGAAATTGCTCTGGCCTTTAGATCTGAAAGAAAATTTCTTAATGCACTAACCTTTAGAAAACCGCGTTCGAAAAACAGTGCAAGGCACATTCGGCGACTCATGCGACTCCATCGCCTGAAAACCATAATTTATTCCTAAAAAATGAAGTCAGGCTCATGCAGTTAGTTTGCAACAATATCAATGAAGTAAAATTGTCACAACGAAGAAGTACAAGAAGAATCGCAAGTGAGAAATAACAAGAGTACAGTAGCAGATGAGAAGTGACAGTGAGAAAATGTCTCATAAATTGGGATTGAAAACAGATTCTTACCATGAGGGCAGTAAATGGTAAAAATCCCAGGAGTAAGTGATGGATGTCCGTGACTTTTTTTTGTGCAGATGTCTTCTTTGATTTGCGTCTGCGTATCAATGTCAAGCAACCCCTCTCACGACATTTTGGAAGCGTGGGGAAGAAAGATAGTAAATCATCTTCACTACTGACTCATGGACCTGAAACTTCACTGTCGCCGAAAACGGAGAACATGCAATGTCGAATAGCCAATCAAACAATTCTTGCCATTCCAAAGGAAAGTGTGTGACAGGAAGAGCACAAAGAATATTATAGAGGAATGGTAGTTCATCCCTAACTTGCATTAATAATGATGGCTTCCCTTTGACATCAACATTACATATATCCCTCAACAGAGACCGAATGGCACCAGAAGGAGGTATGTAAGAGCACACAGGACTCTTGCTACAAACACAAAGCAAGAAAGAGGACACTTCATGTATGGGAATACTAGACGAGTTATCGACAATCCAAGAAAATACACCAGATAGGGCAGCATATTCTTTTAAACCATTTTTCAAGCTTAGCATCTCACTCTCAGACACATCATTTTTGCTTTTACTAGTTAGGCTATTCACCCATTTAGTAAACAACTGACGCATTTCGGGATTACTGATACCAATTCTTTCCTGAAAATACCTGAGAAGCAATGACAAACAAATGATAACATACCCGTGAGAATGAAATATAAGCAAATTAGCTTTGTGTCAATTAATTTCACAAAGAATATAAGCACTAGAATATGAACTTGACTCACGACTTTCTCTGGATTGTCTCGTCGTTAGAATTACTCTTGTTATCAAGCAATAACAGCTGCTTACGGAACCCAAGACTAGTACCATCACATACTATGGTGCTTGGGTTTGCTCCACATTCACCACAAACCTCAAACTGATCAAAATTGATATCCAGCAGATGAAGAAATCCGTACCAACTACACCTCCAGTGATTATAATTTGTGGAAATTTTTATTTCCACAATCTTTCTGTTTAACTTTCCAAACCAAATAATAGCCAAAGAAAGTACAACTAGAAGCAAAATAAAAAGCCAAAATGGTCTTCTGCTGCTTTGAAGGTGCCAAAGTTTTTCAATGCATTAGACATAATAATGTTTCTAAAGCTTACACGCATCAAGAACACTGGAAATTAATACGATAAAAGTTAATGAAGACCATTACCTGCAGGTATGTCAAAACATTTTCAACTTATAACGGTCTATGAGAAATGTTAATTAAAATGTTCTCGTTTGCGTTGAACATAGCCGCACACACAAAAATAGGCACATACAAATACTACAGTTAAACACACATAAGCTGTTAAACATAGAGATTAAGTACTTGCCTGTTGCCAAGAACGAAGTGATATGTGTAATCTCTAAGAACATCGTACCCAATCAAAAATTTTCCCATATTCAATATACCATGCTCAGCACCATTGTATAGCTTAGTTACCATGCAACCTTTGCATTTTTTCGAGTAAACGGATGGAAAAGAACATGAAATGTTCAGACGGTGTGAAACAAATTGGTTGACATAAAGCAAATCTTTTGAAAATTTAAAACACGCAGTAAGAATACACAACAGCAACATGCTGTACTTGAAATTAGAATTGTTTCAGCCTGGGCACATTAAAAAAAACAATTTTAGGACAGTGTTGGAAATTATAGAACTGAACGCAAGCAATTTTGCGTGTCAGTGTCAGTAAGGCACCACAATTTGTGCCCTACGATACAGAGCCAGACCATTGCTCGTGTTCATATTATCGTAAACAATATAGTTAACTCTCTCTATCTCAACTAACTCGAACTGAAGTCTATGTTTGTAGAACATTTTAGTGACAACCACCTTGAACTTCTCTACCTCCAATCGATTTTCTCTCTTTTTCGAACAATATTTTGGACACCGTTTGATGTCCCCTTGTCAAACTTCCCCGGGTTAACTGTAAATTGCTATGATTAAGATATTTTGCAGGCAAGGTTTTGAGAAACAAACTTCAACAAAGTTAAGTGAAAAGAAAACTAACGAACAGAAATTTCTTAAAAATGCGAGATCATTCATAAGGTCGAAAAAGAATGAGAAACAAAGAGCCTTCTGAAAAGTTTGGCACTAAAAGCAAAGAAAAGAAGTTTGGCTTATGGAAAAGCTTGCTCATAGGGAAGTTTGGATGGCAGAGAAAATAAACTAATTGAAAACACGAAAAGGCATTACCATGACATGTAATAACATCTTGGGAAGTGTACAGATTTAACTCTTCATATGGTCCGTTGGAAAGAGTGGTTGTGCAGTGATCACAGGTGACTTGATTATCTGCTAAATCCAAAACATCTTCATTTGTCCTCAGGAAACTTCTATACCCGCAAGCCATTCTTTTTGCAAGACCTGGTTCAATATCAAAAGCAATTATTCTGTTAGAAACGGGCTTAAGGGTGAAAGAGGATGAACGTTTCCATTCTTGCTCCTTGGCTAATAGATCAAATAGAACATCAGGAATTTGCTGTAATTCATCTTCTGTGTTCTGCTCCAGCACTTTTCTTGCAAACTGTATATGAGAACAAGAATTGCAATTATAAATACAATTTGAACATTTCAATTTTCCCATGTCTATAGACGCAAAGCCAAATTTTTCATCCACACAGACACAAACAGTTGATGCATTGCATTGCAGCGAGAATATTTCTGAGCCAGCCTGGGGAAAAACAAGATAATGTCAAGGTTACTTACATGTATTAACGAAATTACAAAAAAGGTGAACCAAGACTGATAGCTAAAACTTGCAAGATCAAAATATGACATCATACATTGCAATAAAAAAAGAATCAGATATCAATATTCTAAAGAATTATGTCTTTTGAAAATCATACAACAGGCCAAATTACCATATTTTCTCTTTCAACCATGCCTTAAAATGAACAAAGAATGCAGTATGTGAGCAACAAATAAAATGGAAGGGTACCATGCAAATACAAAATGAAAGATGAAGGAAAAAATAATTTTAGTATTGTAAACATAGATAATGACTTTGCAAGTCATAGGCCAAATCCTAAAAATATGATATGAAAGAAAACTTTGACCATAACAAATGTAAAAAAGTTATGTATGTCTTAAAGAATATCAAAGAAGGCTGCTTAATAGGCAAAGATTCAAAAAGCATATGGCAGCATTCAGGACAAATCATTTTGGCATCATCATATGAAAGTTTCAAAGAGCTCACCAGATTCTGGAGTTACTCCATTTCTCAAGTCATTTGGTACAAGAATACTTGAAACTGCATCAATGTGGATGCAGTTATTTTGTAAATCTTTTAAAGCTGTAAATGACAAGATAAAAAGTTAGGACTTACCAAAAACAAGTTTGAGAAAAACTCAAATAGTTTCCAAAAGAGTGTGAGACAAAGTTCTTTAGCATAAGAATTTCCAACATTTGAAAGAAGTTGCTCAAAAAACAGCAGCCACAACAATGAAGTCATTCTGGACATTTAGTTTTCTTTGCTTTTTGGACATGTTTCGAGATTTACTCAAATATTGTAACAGTCTAAAATTAATACTTTGCTCAGTGCACAGTAAATTATGCTGCAAGTTTTTCACAAATATTTCCTGTGCTCTGTTGCAGCTACAGCTGTACAGCCAGATTGTTTTTTTATTCCCATCTTCATTAATTATTGACAATGCTCTTCGTTTCAGGATGAGATACTTTTGTGCCTATATGAACAATTCAGGTAGATTAAAATGTTACAAATAATTATTCACTGTACAAGTGCTCCTTAAAATTAAGTTTCCTGAGATATTTTACATAAAAGAGCATAGTTATTGAATAAAAAGCATCAAATCTTTTGTTGCTTGTTCCTTCAACAACTGGAGTTGGCTCATAAGGAATCTGTTATTTGAAAGAAACAAAAGAAAAATGCAGTTTAATAATAACATATTGTGGTTTTTGAACAGAAATGAGGGTAATAAAATGCAATAAAGAAATGTGGAGATAGAAGCATACTGATACTGTTTTCAACTGCAAATTGAAATCGGGTACTGCAAAATATTTGCTTGACACTCCTATTGGTGTAATAGCATCTAGCCTTGCAAGCTCCATCTTATATATTCTCAGCTGTCCTTCTTTACCTAGAAGCTCTTCATCACCACCAACCTGCAAAATATGTTACCTTATGATTTGCATGCTGCAGCAGGCATAGCCAGTCTGCAGAGTGTGCACTTTTTCAACCAGATAGATCTCACAATTGCTGCTTAAGGCATACAAAGACGATTTTCACAAAGATATTGACAGAAAAACAAGATAAAAATGGTGTATACCAAATTATTTCAACAGAAATATCTGGGTTGCCCCACTCATACATTCTGCAGACTACTGGGGCATAAGGGAATATATACCATGATATTCCCCTACTGTCCAGTAAAAATAGGGTGTGCTCTTTGAAGAGGAGGTGCACATTAGAGGAAATACAGTATTCATGATATGAGCTCAAAAAATTATGCCATTTAACTTAAGTTTTTATTTTAATTCTAAAATACACCAAGTGCAGCTATTTATAATGTTTTTCAAAATTTTAAAGCTCAAGAAATTAGCAGAATCGCATATAAATCATAGGAAACACAAACTTGTATGAAAGAATACAATGTATTCTTATATCTGTTTTTGTATTATTGTCTTTTTTATAAATAAAAAAAGAAAAAGCAGCCTTTTTTCTTGAATATTTATACACTTTGCCAAGACTTTTGTCCATAACTTTAACCTGGTGATTATTGGTGGTTGCTTAAACTAATTAAAAAGTATTATGCTTTGCAGCCTACTATAGTAGAAAAGAAGATTCTTGTGATAATATTGGTAAGAGAATTTTCTTGTTTGAATAGCTCTCATGGGCATCAAGTAATGTTTTATATTTCAGATTGATTGATGTTTGAATTATCAAATTCCTGATAATAACCATCTAATCTAAGCTAGTTGCAGTTTGTGATCATTTTCCCGATTTTTAATTCCTCCTTCAGATATCAGTGAGGATGCATTGGAAGCTACTGAGCAAGCCGAATCAAATGACACTCAGACAAGCAAGTTTAAAGCTACCATTGAAAATTTCACCACAGAGTTATTATGATATTCAATATTATTTGGTATGATGATTTTCAATCCTGAGATAATTTTTTGTTTCTTGTTTTCTTCAGATTTGGATCATGCAAATGAAGGCTTAATAGAGTCAAACGAAAATGTTATTGAACCCCAATCTGGCAAGTTTATCTTTAACATTTACATTTACCTTTTTGAATACTTGATGACCAATACTTAGCCAAAGTACAGAATAACCCCTTTAAGGCACAAACCATAACTGCAAGTGATATTGTGTTTTCATTTAATTTCCCATCATTTTTCTGAAAAATGTGTTGCTCATAACCTCTTGATGAAAACCAAATCCCAACATTTTTCTTGTATTTTGTACACATGCCACCTTACTCATAACACTATTCTTCAATAGGAAGTTATTTATTCTCTTGTATAAAAAACTTAGTAAAATAGGACTGTGTCATTGACGTCAATATTGGAACAGACCCAAAATTTAAATCTTGATTCAGTAATCTGTCTGATGCCTTATATGGGTGTTGTATCCAATCATCATCATCTTGTATTTCTGCCCTCTCAGCTGCAATATTGAAATATTTAGACACTATAAATTTTTGTTGCAAGAGACACTTACTTGAAAATATTGTTAGTTTAAAAAAAATCCTTTATCATAAGAGCCACTTTCTAAAACCATATGTTTCTATCCTTGAAGACTACCACCAAGTGCTGTCTGGCAAAGTTTTGATTCATTCCCTCTGTCCTGAAAGCACATAATTTCTCAAAAATTGATGAAATTGTTAAGGACTTGTTAAATGATGTGCAGATTATTGAATAACTACTGTAATTTTCTTTGCCTTCATTGCCAACAGACTGTGATAATGGAATGGAAATTTGGTCAGAGCCTGCAGGATTGCCGATTGCTTCTGATAGTGGCAAGTTAATTTTGAGTTTTGACCTCCCAGCTGATATTAATGACCATAATATTGTGGTTCTCGCAGTAGCAAATGTCATTAAAATGCAACACATTATCATTATGCTGTCATTTTGATCAACTTTTTGTTTTAGTTTCAGAAGTCAGTGAAGATGGCACAGTTTGCTGTGGTATCATTATTGTTTCCTGGTTTATATGTAAATGTATAGCTGTAAATTTTCCAAATAATCTAAAACACAAATATAGGAGGGTGGTTTTTAATTTCTTGAAGGGTGACTTTCAATTCTTGAATGATGTACATTTAACAAATATGTATAAGTAAGATTGGGTATATATTAATTCATTGTTATTCCTAATACAAATCAATGATGTCACACAAGCTATTAGGCAAGCTGAACTACATGCTTAATTAAAATTACATCCTTCCGAATTGAAAATCATCCCTCCTAAAGTTTACAACTTCCTTTTCATATTTGTTTTTTCGATTATTTGAGAAATTCAAACACATCCGTGTACGTAGGAATTAATTACTGCCAGCACAGGTACAATAAGCTACAGGCCGCTGTATTCACAGGTACTTCATTCTTATCATTGTTATTCATTTTCTATACCAACATTATTCCACATATATATTATTGCATTATCTACATATGTTTATGAGGAAATACAAATAAGGACCTACAACATTCTATATTCCCTTACATAATTTAAAATATCATCTTCCGTATCATACAACATTACAATTACGATCCTTCCGGCCATCTCTAATTCATAGTTGTAAATGTATTCATCATAAATATTTTTCACTTATGGAATTAAATGAATTAATTATTTGGTATATTCCTAATATCTGTTATACATGTTTTTTTTTTAATTTACATCCTTCAGATATATACTGGAAATGACAGCATTGTTACCTAATTGATGCAGTAAACCAGTAAGGTTACCCATCCATGTTCATTACCATTAGTCCATCTGCATAGTCATTTCCTATACCACTTTGGCTTGCTGATATATCGAAAAATACAGGTTATGGTCGCACTTGCCTTCCCTTCTACGAAACAATGCACTATCTCCATGTTCTTGAACAGATTCTTTGTGGCTACCTCACTGGCTCTAATGATAGCCATTGGAAGAACCATTTATTTAACTACAATAGTCTTCCTAACCAAAGTAATGTTAAAACATATTGCTATCATTTTGAGTTTCAAAAGAGAGGTACTCTTCATTTGCAGTTGTTAGTTTGGTTAGACAATCCCAAATACATTCAATTGTTGAGACATTACAGAAGTCAACCAAATCGTCCCTACCAATAAACAATGGACCCAGGACTGTTGATATTAATGAAAGTTAGCTAACAATACGCTTTTGCCATCCTGCAGATGCACACACTGCATGTCTTTGGGCATATATTGATACAATTCTTCCTTCACTTTGATGTCATATGGATGTAGAATCTAGCGATGGCCATGGGATGCTTTTGAAATATGTTTCTGCCTATATTTCAATATCCAGGGAGGCATATCACAGTGACATGTTATACACCCCTGATATTGCTCCTTCAGCGGCAGGTATGAAATATGCACTTTCATTGAATGTGTGTGAGCCTGAAATGTGGGTTAATTTATCTTCCAAAAAAATATCTTTGACTAATGCAACAAGAAAAAAAATTCTCTGCACCAACATTTTGTGTAATTTCAACCCCAAAATTTTCATCTGTCGCTTCAAATTCTCTCCCTGTTTGCTAATGTTTTGTAATTCTTTTCCTCTAAGGTTTCTCCATGAAATAAATCAAGGTTTTTTTGATGAAAATTTTGATGATGAAATCATATGTAATCTACAATTCTGTTTAATTTGCTCATAATAATGATTATGTATGGTCCAAGTAACCACCCCTTGGATGCCCCTTCATTGGCTGCCCACACTTTTTGCAATATGAAGCCTTCCGTTTTCTGTTCCCATCTGATGTTGTTGCTCTGTTACTTGCTGCACTGTCTGTCTAGAGAGTATTTTGTTCTTCTTTTGAAAAATTAAGAACAAGCTCTTTCATTTGTAAATATGTAAAGTTTTCCTTTAAATGCATAAATTGGTTGCAGAATTTTTGCTTGTTCTTCAATACAAAAATGCATTATAATTATATTATCAACACTAATATTATGTACCTGATGGATTTAAAGATTGGACCATGGTCTTTCTCGTTCTGTAAAAATCAACAGCTTCTTCCTTGCTTTTAGTTTTTTTGAATTTGCTGACAAAAGGTTTTGGGGCTTTTTCGGAATACCTAGCATTTATGTGTTCCAGCTCCTCTTCCGTGGCTGTAAATAGTTTTTCTCTGATTCGCTTAACATAGTCTAAAAATGAATGTTTTTCACAAGACTACAAGCATATTTGAGAACAATTAGCATTTCAAATTGGTAATCAATATCTACTTACTGTATGATGGAGGGACTGGAATTGGTTTAATTGTCTCTTCTCCGAGTTTGTATTTGGGATATGAAACTCGGTAATAATCTTTTCCATCTTTTGATTTTTGTGTTAACCTTTTTAAATTTTCATTGAAGTGGGATACTGTCAGTATATGCCTGTTGGATTAGATATAACAGTTACTTCAGCTCTGATTGTAAATGAGTGTTAATATGTTATCAGCACATTAGCATTTGACTAGCCTTTGATAACATACCTGCAGATACTTCCAGCCCAAGAGAAATGAATCATCTTAGGATGCCAGTAGTTTAGGGCTACATGGTATCCCTCAAGGCAACTTGTTTGCGCATTTGAAGATAGCCTCTTCACATCCTGCAGAAGTTTTTTGTTCATCAAAATTTTATACACAGTGTCATATGCAACAGTCCCTGTTGGTAAAGAAAAAATTGGTTTTCAGAGCAGTAAAACAGTTTTGCAAAGCATACAAAGCTTAGTATAAGGGGCAAAGTTACACTAAACTAGCACTGGCACTATTCATTTCATGTGCTTTCAAGGTTCCTGATTCTATTAGGGCTTTGACCATGAAAAATGACTGTTGGTAATACTTTACACCCAAACTAGTCTAAGCCTTTATATTATCCTCAGTTTTCAATGCTCCAAAAAATCAATAAAACAATTGCTAAGGAAGTAAAACTTTGCCTCTAGACTAAATTTTGACTGTTTGACTCTATGTCTAAAAGTTTTCAAGGTTTCTACAGTCACAACCCTGTCTTTGAAAATTTCTATTTTCCTATTTACTCACCATTCAAAATCTATTTTCGTTGAGGATTTACTTGTCCATGGGCACACTTTTCAAATAATTTGTCAGAATGCTGTTCTTGTTTGTTCTGGATGTAATTAACAAACGATTTCCATTGTGCCAAAATCAGAGCACCAAAACCTTCTTTTGCTGATGTTGCACACCAGTATAGATGATTTCAAATGGATGATAGCCAGTCACCAAGAATTTCACAATTTTTTTCTTTGCTAGCTTTGGATATCTTCTTGGTAACAGTGCGAGCTACATGCCAGATGTCAAAGAAATGCTGAACATTTGGAAAAGACTCTCGCAGCCACTTAGCAACTCCTTTGTGCCTATCTGATATAAATGAGGCAATCCCTATGCCAGCATCTTTCATGTACTTGAAGCATCTCTGCACACCAACAAGTTCCATACCTGAACTACTTTTGCATTCATTCGCCTATGCAATGAGAAAAGGATAATATTGTTTAGTTTCACATGTAAATATTATGCTAACTACAATTATGACAGATGAAATGGTTTGCAGTAATGATGCTTACCTGCACTAATTCGAAATGTATGATCTTTTTTATGTTTTCACAATAAATTGTGTAAAAACCATATTTTGCTGAATGCCCCATAGAGTCAAATCTGCCATCACCACAAAGGACAACTCTATCTTGACCGTGAAGCTCTGCCAGTAATGATTCTCTATACTTTTCCCAATGGTGTATAATGGCAGGGAGGATAATTTTTTTTTGATGCCTAAAGAATGTGCGTGCTGTGTAAGATTCAAGATTGAAATGTTTGAACACAAGTAACAATTTGCTTTTTGAAGCGTCAGCTGCAAGTGTGCCCAAGCTGAGTAGAATATTACCAGCAGGATAGCGACCAAGGACATAAGGCTGTGATCTCCATTTCCAACAGTCCTTACCACATGTAATGCAACTTTGGTAGACTGTCACAATTGTTCCATTTTGCTCCATTCTAATGGTTGGCTTTAAGGTCTTGCATTTGAAACAGAACAGGGTGAAAATCTGCAGCAGCATTGTGTAAAATAAAATAAACTTTGGTTCTTCTGCTGGAGTGACTTGTCCTTCTACCCTATAATGAAAGGCTCAAACTTAACAAACCAGTCATATAACCCCTTGAAGAGTTTAACTGTATATTGAACCTGAATATCTCGACCCTAATTAAAGCAAATATGTACCTGAAACACTCAAATATCGTTTGTCTCCACTGATTCTAAATTGCTGTATGAAGACTCTTCATACCCCAGAACACTCTTTACTCTTACAAATTTCCATTTTTACTCATGGTGTTCAGGCCTTTGACAACGTTCAGGCTATTCAAGATATTTAGGTTCAGCTATACTTTTTTCTTACTGCGCATGATGCCTTCGCTTTCTTTTAAAATCTTTTCCTGAAGCGTTGTTATAATCATCATAATCATCTTCAGAGGTGTCACTGTCTGAGCTGACTTCATACTCTGAGTCACTTGATTCTGTCTCATTTGCTGTATCTTCATCTTCATCTGCTGTTGGTTTGGCTTCAACAGTTTCAATATTCACATTACTGTCTGTATTCATCTAACAGAAATTTTAACGCCAGATGAACTTACCGTATGTAGTAGCAAATATATAGCATAGAATTTTCATCGCTTATGGGTAAAAGGTAAATTTAAGCTAAATGTTTATACTCATGTTACTTACATTGTCAATTTTTTGTTGCAGTTTCTGTATTGTTTCTTTAAGTCTGCTGTTATGCTTCTAGTGTTGTCGATTTTTCTTCGCGTCGATAAACATTTTGTACACATCATCGAAACCTGGCTTGATATATGCTTTTATTCGAGCTAGTTTTTTGACCATGACATATGCAAAAACTAAAACTTTTACACAAAAGTACGCATATTTTAAAGCAAGATGTTAAGGTAGAGGTTAGCTTTTCTTTTTCTCATTAATCTGCTTTTAAAGAAGTAGTGATATACTAATAAAAAAATTAATTCTTACCGCTCTTCTCTCTCTCGCTGGCATCACCTTTACAGCTGAAGTGCTACCTGATTCTGGATTCCTTCTTTCCAGATAAAAAACAGTCGGTACTGCATCTTTCTTTAAAAAGCGCCTCGTGTTTGAACTGTCAAAGCCAGGAAAGTCTAGAGCAAACAGCTTCTCGTATGATTCACGTGTGAAATGGTTTGAACACAAATACGGGCCAAATGAGTATGTTTTAGGATTAAAATTCACACGATACCTCTTAACAAAACAAGTCCATTGCCTCCGTAAATTATCTTTTCTTGGAAACATATGCATGCTTATGCCTGGTGTCATACTGCTGTTCCAACAGCTGATGCCATTAGCTAATCCTGCCACACAGAACTGACCTCCCCGTTTCGCCTTTTTACTTTTTGGTACACACGATTCATGGTTTGGACTGCCAGCATGGCTTTCTTGAAATTCTGATAATTTTTTAGGATCCATCTCACTGCTCAGTTTAGTGCGTGATTCTATTTAGCATAAAAATCTCTCTTATAGTTAAAGAACGTGTCGTTTTCTTTTGTAGACTATAAAAACTGACCAAACATCTAATTTACCGTCATTTATATTCTGCGAAGCATTCGGAAATGCCTTTCAATATTGAAAAGGTCCCCGATATCTATTAAAATGACACATTTTCAGACAGGTCAAAGGAACTGGTCTTTATCTTTATATGTATTCAAACTTATTTAGACATTTTGTTATTTAGAAATTTCCTGACAAATTTCCTTCGCACCTTAAAAATAGCAATTTCTTTGATACAACTTAACAAAGAGTACAAAAGAGTCGATTTCCATGGTGTAATTACTAACTCCAAACGTGCAAACAGTACTGAAACTGAACAGAGCCGACTCATTGTGTCCAATTTCTGACGCCACAGACATTTGGCACCAGCCATTTGACCGCTTTCAAATTTCGCTGCCCAAGGTCACCAAATCGAATTTAAAATCAACGTAACTCAAAAACTAAAGAAGCTATTGAAAAAGTGTAAAAAGTTTTGAATTCAGCAAAAAAAAGTCCACTATATGGGAAAATTTTATTGTTCATGTCATTTCTTCTTCAAGATAACAAATAGGTTCAATAAAATGACTTGTAGCTAAACACAACATGAAAATTTCAATATTGCTCCATAAACTAATATTCTAAATGCACAAATCACTGTTAATTAGTTTGGATATAAAGAACATTTGATTTCTGGAATATAAGTTCAGAAAATTGCCATTATTCTTTATAATTTTTCATTTTGTGGGAAATATTGGTCTGCAAAAGGATACAAAGTTTAAACAACAGAAATGTTACTACACATTTCAGAAACAATTGATAAAGTGCATATTTCTATCAGTCTAAGGAGTGAAAAGTTCCAAAGCAAGTTTTCAATTTTGTTATGATTCCTTAATATGTTGTTAATATAAACTACCTAGAATAACAACAATAAATGAAAAAAACAATTCAACAATGATGTCAACATTCTTCAAAAACTCTTCCTTTGGTTGTTTATTTTCTTTTTCTTTTTTAAGAGTCCACTGTTGGATTGGGCCATTTTACTAAAGATCTTTCCTTTTTTTGCTTTTCTTAGGTGGTGGGGTTTCTAGAAGATTAGAAAATTCTATTGGATGGAATGAATCTGTTGATTCTTCTTCTGTTGTTAATATACATGAAACATCTTCGAAAGATTCATTTTGATTTTGCTCTGTGCAGATATCCATTTCTGGCATTGTTCTTTTCGTTGTAGATGGGGCTGCTGGTAAAGAGATACCGTTTGGTGAAGATGAAGGAGGTGGCGTTGGTGGAGGTTGGAACATGTATGGTAATGCATTATACTGTTGATAGTAATATGGATGCACTGGATTGTAATTGAAAGATGTGTTATGAAATGGATGGTAAACTGTAGGATGCGCTGGAAATTTATTTGTATGGAACAGTTTTTGTCATGTGTTCATGTAATTTTCAGGTGGATTTGAAATGCATGGCTGTGGTGTAGTTTTCTCCATTTTCCTGAATGTGTGTGCTACAGAGGTCATTATTTGTTCAGAGTTAGCAGTATTCTCGGAAGTATTGTTTCGGATAAGATATGATAACTCTGCCCCTGTGTCTGATGGTGTTGGTGGCCTTAATATATTGATTAAGGATTCTACATTTCTTGAAATTGTGACATTGCTTGCTTTTTCAATGTGCATGAGAGGTAGCAAGTCGAGCACATTTCGAGAGGTTTTGAATGTTGGCTCTGGATTTGGGGCAAATGTTAATTGTTGCGCATATTTCTCTGGATTGGAGATTAATGTCTGAGCAACTCTGACATTAGCCCCAATGGAGAAAAGTGCAGCACCCAGCTCCACACAGTCAGATAACTGTTGCTTTAATTCATTCAATGGATTTATCAGCTTTAGAAGGAGTTCTCTCCGTTCTTCATCAGTTGGATTATTGTTACTATTCTTTCCAAACTTTTGCAAAAGATCTTATAGTTCAGTGCTTACACTGAATAAACATAATTTACTGGGCCTACCATTTCTGGGCCTAAAATATCTTTGTTTTCCCACCTTGCAGCAGTGACTTGACGTAGCCCTGGCGTTTGTGTGGCACTGACCCAATTTTATTAGTAATCCCATCTTTCTTTTAGAAATTATTTTACATTCCTCTGAACCCTGCTTTCAGTGATGTTTGCTGTCTTGTTTAGATTCAGTGCCTACACTGAATAAATCTGTCTCTTTTTCTTAATTGGTGTGCTTTCCTGAAGAGATAGCTTTTTCTTTCTTCACAATTATTCCAATCGCCATTATTTTGTCACATTTAAATGAGGCTAGTAAACCTATTGGCAGCAAGTTACATGGATTGCCTAAATTTCTGCAGTTATTTCGTAAAATATTTTGCGAGAAGCATTCACTTACTTCTTCATTTCTCTCAATGTATCTGAAAAATTTATACATACAACACATTAATGCGCATGTGGTAATAGTCAAATCTAATTATGAACCGTTAGTGAACTTGGTACCCTTTCCCTATTTCAGTGCTACAACTGCCGTTTAAACAATTGTACCATAAAGAATTGTACCACTGACACTTGGCTGCTAATTGAGTTGGTCATGAATGACAACAAAAGTCGGGGCTGGGCGGGAGGGTCGTAAGAATTTTGAACAAAGATTTAGCACAATTTCAAAGCGATTCTATACAGATTGTAAACAGTTATTTACAGATTGTAAACAGTTAGTTATTTACTCGAATCCTCATAAAATTTCCTGTCCATTAATGTCTTTTATGATGCTCTTTTTTTTAAATATATTCTTGAAATAGCCGCAACAACTTGAAATCATCCTCATTTCTTGCTAGCAGTCATTGCAGTAGGATGTGTTTTGGAAATCAGAAGTTGAAGTTCAATATCAGTCATTATATCGTCATTGCTTTGTTTTGTAAAGTTGATAGTTGTTGAAAGCAGTGCTATTCATTGGATTTATTCCATTTCTAGTTATTCACTACTGCCAAACGAATTCAATTAGGCCAATGTGGTCAGTATTTACAAGTACCTCTTTTTTATAATTGCTATCTGTTATATTTATTATTGTTAATTGTTATATTATACACATTGCTATGTTTTTAACCTATCATTGTATATAAATAGGCAACTACAAAATCCTATAGGCCTATTCACTTCAACAATCAAACAACATTACAATTTCTATCCTATTCTTCTTCTCTAATTTATAATTGTAAATATATTTATCATAAATACTTCTCGCTATTGCAATTAAATAAATTCATGATTTTGTATATTCCTAATATTTGTTATACATGCTTAATTAAAATTACATCCTTCCGGAATTGACAATCATCCCTCCTAAAGTTTACAACTTCCTTTTCATATTTGTTTTTTTCGATTATTTGAGAAATTCAAACACATCCGTGTACGCAGGAATTAATTACTGCCAGCACAGGTACAATAAGCTACAGGCCGCTGTATTCACAGGTACTTCATTCTTATCATTGTTATTCATTTTCTATACCAACATTATTCCACATATATATTATTGCATTATCTACATATGTTTAACCTATCATTATATACAAATAAGGACCTACAACATTCTATATTCCCTTACATAATTTAAAATATCATCTTCCGTATCATACAACATTACAATTACGATCCTTCCGGCCATCTCTAATTCATAGTTGTAAATGTATTCATCATAAATATTTTTCACTTATGGAATTAAATGAATTAATTATTTGGTATATTCCTAATATCTGTTATACATGTTTTTTTTTTTAATTTACATCCTTCAGATATATACTGGAAATGACAGCATCGTTACCTAATTGATGCAGTAAACCAGTATGGTTACCCATCCATGTTGATTAACATTAGTCCATCTGCATGGTCATTTCCTATACCACTTTGGCTTGCTGATATATCGAAAAATACAGGTTATGGTCGCACTTGCCTTCCCTTCTACGAAACAATGCACTATCTCCATGTTCTTGAACAGATTCTTTGTGGCTACCTCACTGGCTCTAATGATAGCCATTGGAAGAACCATTTATTTAACTACAATTGTCTTCCTAACCAAAGTAATGTTAAAACTTGTTGCTATCATTTTGAGTTTCAAAAGAGAGGTACTCTTCATTTGCAGTTGTTAGTTTGGTTAGACAATCCCAAATACATTCAATTGTTGAGACATTACAGAAGTCAACCAAATCATCCCTACCAATAAACAATGGACCTAGGACTGTTGACATTAATGAAAGTTAGCTAATATTGTATTCTAAAAGGATGTTTCAACCATAGAGAGTAAAAACGTGTTCTACATGTCCGCCATTATCCAAGACAAACTCTCCTCGATAACGAGGCTACATGTATACAGTAATCAACAGTAAATAAACAGTAAATAAACAAAACAGTAACATAAGAAATGTCATTTAGCATTATAATATCACCCCTCTTCCTGGGGAGTTCGTTTTTGAAGACACTGTTCTAGAAGTTCTTTCGTCTGGTTCCTCTGTGTCTGTTCTTTTCCACATGCTCGTGGACTGGTTGTTGAAACATTATTTCTGGTTCTTTGTTTGTTTCGATGTGGCTTTGGTTGTCTGTTTGTTGTGTGTCTGATTCTTCATTCGCTGGAGTTGCCAGTTCATCAACTTTACCACTCTCCTTTTATTTTTTCGGCTTGGGATATCCACAGGTTTATAATGAGTTGGAGGAGACGATTTGGTATCCTGGGACATATTGCAATGTGTAGGTTGCATCGAGGGCATTGGTTCCAGGAATAGCTTGATTTGGGACAGGTGGCGAAATATTGGTTGTCGACGGCGTTTGGGGTCGCTTGCTAGTAGTGTATATTTGGCCCCTTGAACATCGATGACGGTATATGGTGTTGGTTCATATAGAGATTGAAATTTCGTTTTCCCACGTAATCGCTTTACCAGAACTTCGTTTCCTTGGATTATTTCCGGATACTGTCTCCATCGAGAAGCATTTATTTTGTTGTTAGTATTGGCCTTTTGAAATCCGGCCAGCTTCCTTGCATTTTCAACATCATGATTTGTGATTGGGGCATCGTTTATTGATAGATGAGACCTGTAGCCGCCTCGAAGGAGCATATCACCTGGAGCAAGACCAGTCGACCTATGTGGTGTCGAGCGGTAGTCAACCAGGAGATCTTGAACTGCTTGTTTCACCGGTTTATTTGTACCCAATGCGATCTTCAGAGCTTTGCCAAGGGGTTTCATGAAGCATTCGCTTCGTTTCCTTGTGGGTGATAAGGATACGAATGTTTTACTGTGATATTTCTTTGCTCTGAGAATTCCCGGAATTCTTTGCTGTTGAAGGGTGGTCCATTGTCTGATTTGTGCTCTTTTGGGTTCCCGTAGGTGTCATATATAGATGCAAGTTCTGGAAGCACATGTTTTGCGCTTGTTGATTGAACAACTTTAGCATCTGGGAATCGGGAAAGATTGCAGCGACTGACCAGTATGTGAGAGCTGTCAGGCAGTGGACCAAAAAGGTCAAGAGAGACCGACTCCCACGGATGTTTTGGGACCGGAGTTGTTGAGAGGGGTATTTTGACTGGGCTTTTTGTATGGATTTGACATTCGTGACAGGTTTCTAAACGTGTTCTTACAGCATCATCTAGTCCTGGAAACCAGAAGTGGGCTCTGATTCTACGTTTCACTGCACTCTGTCCAGCGTGTGATCCAGTATGAGCTATTGTAATAATTTCATCATATAGTGAGGGAGGTAATAAAATTTGCTCACCTCTGTACATAATGTCATCTGTTCCTATGCAAAGTTCTGGGAAGACTTTTGCAAATTGCTTCAGAGTTGGATCATACTTTGGTGCTTGGCCAAGGGCAATAAAATGACGCAGACGTTCGAGTTTGCTGTCTGCTCTTTGTGCTTGCTGAATGTGTTCTTTGGAGATGGTTGAGATGATCGGTTGATGAAGGAGGAAAAGGAGCTTCTGGTGTTCCTTCGCTTCTTCTGTAGTCTGGGCTGGTAGCTTTTCAATTGGGATTGCATGACGGCTTAAGTAGTCAGCAGGGTTGTCCTTGCCCTTTTGCCAGATTAGTTTGTGATTGATGTCTTGGTGTCTCAGGAGTATACGCTCAATCCTTGAGGGGAGTTTCCGTTTTGAGTTCCATAGTGAGACAAGTGGTTGGTGATCGGTAACAATTATGGCTGCTGGACCGCCGATGAGAAGGTGCCGAAACTGTCGTAGTCCAAAATCCACAGCTGTTGCCTCTAGGTCAATCTGTGAGTACTTCTTTTCGGCTTCTGTTGCGACAGCTACCGCTTTAGTAGTATCAATAGATGGCCCTTGTGTAAGGATTCCCGAAAGACCTGTAACATGTGCGTCCACAAAGATATAGGTAGGCAGAGTGGTGTCAAAATGGCGTAGGAGAGTGTCCTCTCTAAAAGACATCTTAACATTCTGGAACTCTTGTTCATGTTCTTTCGACCATTCAAATATTGAGCCATCTTTTGTAAGATGCGGAGGTTTGCTGTAGCTGCAGCAAGGTCTGGAATGAACTGCCCGTTTGATCTTATCATACAAAGAAATGATTTCACCTCATCTTTGTTCATTGGTCGATCAGCCTGTTGCACTGAATGAACTTTATCGGGGTCAGGGGTGATTCCATCTTTGTAACTCTGAATCCCCAGAAAGGTATTTCAGATGCAGCAATAATACATTTTTTGGGCTGACTGTTAGACCGGCTTTTTGGAGAGCATCTAGTACATTTGTCAGTGTTTCTTTGTGGCTTTGCTGGCTGACTGTGGCAATGACTATGTCATCCTAAATAATTGCCGCATTCGGAATATCAGCTAGTAGAGGACGGAGCCGTCTATTCAATTCACCAGAGGCTGGTAGTGTTCCCATTGTGAGCCTTTTATAGCGCATGAGTTTGTCGCCTGCCCTGAAAACAGTAAGTGGACGTGACTCCAGGGAAAGTTCTAACTGATGGAAAGCGGTTTTGAGGTCAAGTTTGCTGAACACAGATTTACTATTGAACATTGGCATGATATCCTCAACGCGTGGAATAGGCAGGTGAGGGTTCTGCAGTGCTTTGTTCAGGTTTCGTAAATCCACAGTGATTCGTATGCTGCCATCAGGTTTAGGAACCAGGACAGGGTTGGAGAGCCACGTTACAGGACCAAAATGTTGCTCTATGACATCATCATTTTCCATTGTGTTGATTATTTTGTCAAATTCCCCTTGTAGGTGGAATGGTATTTGACGGGGTGGCTGAATGCTGGGTTTTGCATCTGGTTGCAGATGTAGCGTGACTGGATCAGCTTTGAATTTACCAAGGCCATCGAAGACATCTGAGTAGTTGTCCAAGATAGGTACTATATCCGATGGGACTTGTTTTTTTAGAATCTCAAATTCATTATTTTGTAGAGTGATTGAGTGAACATTACTCTGTTGGTTGTGAAAGGATATGATTCCTAGTTCCTCAGCTAATTTGCAGGAGAGTAGATTGCAGGGGTTGCCTTGCAGATCTTTTTTATCAACAACAACCCAAGTTGCCTTTTTAGTTGTATTGTTCCAAGTGGTATCCATTGTTATTTGGCCTTTTGGGATAATAACTTTGCTGCCATGTGGTTGAAGTGTTACAGAAGTTTTGAAAATTCTTCTAATGTTTGAAGGTACCTTGCTTTCAAGAAGGATGTTTACTTCTGCTCCTGTGTCAATCAGCACATCAGTTTTAGAATTACCAAGGATAATCTGTGCACGTCGTGGAGACTCAGTCACAGTGTTGATTTGTTGTGGACTAGCTGTGTTCCGTGCTGTGACAGCTGATATAGCCTTTTTGAGGACAAGCAAACAGCTGAAAATGTCCTTTTTTCCACAAAGATTGCAAAACCATGTTTTGCTGCACAGTTAGTCCCTCTTTCACAATTGTTCTTACCACAACCTGCACAGCATAGGATCTTGTTAGGACTTGGTTGAAATTTTTGGGATTCCTTGTTAGGACTTGGTTGAAATTTTTGGGATTCTGCCTGTGTTTGCTTTCTTTGAGCTTTCTGGGAATATTTTCCCCCTTGTTTTCCAATTTTATTGATTGAAGCATTGTTAAGAGTTTCATTTTCAACATTATTGATGGTAAAATGAGGGGCTGGGGTATCATTGTCAATGACTTTTGTTGCTTCCTCAGTTGCTTCCATTTTCCTTGCTTGTTTAATTAGGGTTGGCAAATCATATTCTTTTTCAAGAGCCTGCTCACGAAGATTTTGCATATTGGTGCCAATGATGATTTGATCTCTGATGAGAGAGTCATGAATCTTATTTTCTCTGTACATGACTGATTTATGCATTTGAATGAGCATTTATTAGCATGAAGTTGCACTCTGTTCATAAAGGTATCAATATTTTCACTGGGATCTTGCTTTAATTGATGAAACTTGTAATGCAGTAGAACTTGGTTTTGGGTTGGTTTATATCTGTGCTCAAGTTTCTCTATCATTTCATCAAAACTAGCAGATTTAAGTGCCCTAATTTCTTGATTATATTCTGCCTTTAAATCTGTTTTAATTCGCTCACCTTGAGAAACACACATTCTAAACACCTTTGATTTGTGTTCTTGTCTCTCTGCGTCTGTGGCATCGTCTTTGAGTTCATTGAGACAGGCGACATCATACCACATTTCCCAAGATTCGATGAAATTTTGAAATGCTTGAAGAAAATTTCCATCGTGATCCGTTGGATCAAAATTGGTGTTCAGTTATCTTAGCCAGTGGATTCATTGTTTCGAGTGAAATCCGCTGCTCGTCGCCAGTTATTGTATTCTAAAAGGATGTTTCAACCATAGAGAGTAAAAACGTGTTCTACATGTCTGCCATTATCCAAGACAAACTCTCCTCGATAACGAGGCTACATGTATACAGTAATTAACAGTAAATAAACAGTAAATAAACAAAACAGTAACATAAGAAATGTCATTTAGCATTATAATAGCTAACAATACGCTTTTGCCATCCTGCAGATGCACACATTGATACAATTTCTTTGGGCATATATTGATACAATTCTTCCTTCACTTTGATGTCATATGGATGTACAATCTAGCGATGGCCATGGGATGCTTTTGAAATATGTTTCTGCCTATATTTCAATATCCAGGGAGGCATATCACAGTGACATGTTATACACCCCTGATATTGCTCCTTCAGCGGCAGGTATGAAATATGCACTTTCATTGAATGTGTGTGAGCCTGAAATGTGGGTTAATTTATCTTCCAAAAAACATCTTTGACTAATGCAACAAGAAAAAAATTCTCTGCACCAACATTTAAAAAGGCTCACACAAATTCTGCTCTTGCAAAATACTATGCAAGACCAGTCTCTGCAGAGTCCATGTCCCTCATACAAAGGCTTAGGGCATTCGATTATGATGAGTAAATAACATCCAACTATTTATAAACATACATCATATGTTCTCATAGGCATACAACATTGTTCTTTCTTCAATCCAGAGTATTTCTTTTAATTTCTGTTAATAGACCATCGATTCACATAGACAACTCGATACTGTTGCCCCAAATAATAGCAAAGAAATTCCTCAAGCCATCACATTCTTCATCACTGCTGCATCTTTAATGCAACAAACTTTCTCTTCTGGTAAACAATTCCAGCAATTCCTCATGAATGAAGGACACAAGAGCTACTACATTGACGCTGTTGTTGTTTACATCCAAGGCCTCATTGACATGAACAATCTCTATCGTCATCAACTTCTCTCATTCACACATGACGATAATGTCATATCACCTTCATCATGTGAAAAACTTAATGGTAACCAGCTACTTGTCTTCAATATGTTCTCAGATATTTTGTAGCAGAAAGACAACTTCTACCACAAAACTCCTTACAAACTTTAAGATTTTGACTGGCCTAGGTTTCCACTTGTCCTTGGCAAACTTAGTACAAGAAAAACTTTCACCCTTGAAAAGTGCATACAATACTGCATTGAAAATCACATTGCTGTATGTGTTTATTTGCCAACTGGTGCACTTGCATGCAAATACAGGAACAGATATGCCAAAGCTGTTGTATGTGACACAGTACGCAGTTTATTTCATTACCAATGTCATAATGAACATGACAACAATTACAATTTCATGCTTGCAAACCTTGATAGTAGTATATATAGGGTCAGGAGCAAATTCCAGATTTTTCTTCGAATAATTTGAAATTTTTTTGGGGGGTATAAGGTAGAGAGGTCAGATAAAGCAAAGACTGAGGGGTCGGATAGAAATATTCGCTAAGTTATTTATAGAATGTATAGAACTGAAAAAATTTTTTGAGATAATAAATAATTATAATGAAAAAATTATTTGAGAAAGTAAAAAAGCGAGAAGTAAGTATTCAGTTATTCATTTACAAAAAAGAACACAAGAGACAAAATGACTATTATAAGACATAATAGAGATGTGAAAAATGGTGGTTTTTATAGAAATAGTATTCATCGCGGAGTACTAAATATGCACGATCCACTTTCAGGAGGTGGATTGTTTTCAAGAATTTAAAATGCTGGTTCTAAATTGATAACAAAAGTAGCTGGGAAATAATTAATTAATAAAGCAAAAGCAAAGGCAGCAGGAGTGTTGAAGACAGCTGTTTCTAATGCCCCAAAAACAAATTCAAAAATTGAAAAGAAAAGCTGTGAATAAAATAATGGAGGGTGCACCTCTGTTAAAAAAAATTAACTACAGCGTTTGGTAAAGAAATGCAAAAAATAAAGAAGGCGACAGTGGGTGGAAAGCTTTTGAGTAAAAATCAATTATTGAAAAGTTTAAAACCATTTTCAAAAGAGAATTAGAAGGAGATAAGCCTAAACCTTCAATTCCATTCGGACCCGGACCTGTTTTGTCATAAAAAAATTCTAGAAAATTGGCAGAAGGTAGAGAGAGTAATGTAAAAAAGAGTATTAAAATATCAAATAAGAAAAAGAAGAACAAAGAGAAAAGAAAGATGACGAATGCAGTTAAAAATTATAAATTGATTTTAAGAGAAGCTTCAAAACATCTAAGAGGGGAAGACAGAAGACATTTAAGAAATAAATTAAAATATAATATGCTTTTTTAAATAAGTATTTTTATAAATTTTTTATATTTTTTCTAATGTAGTATATTGGAGATAAATTATGTAGATGATCATTTGAAGCATTTATTTAAGACTGATTTCTTAAAGTTATGGAATTGCCTGGTGCAATACCTGATCAAATTACCGATATCAGGACAGGTGCTCAATATGCACCTGATGTTGAGCAAAGATTTGAATATGATCATAAAGAAATATGAGAAAATCTTATTCAGCACCATGGTACTTCCGTTATTGTTCGGAAAATCCCTGTACCTGGCCGAAGTCAAAATAATATTGATTTTTTTGTGCGACATCAAGCTGGACTTTTTTATGATTTGTCAAGAAGTCAAATTTACATGGAAGTAAATATGTAGGTACCTCCCAACAATGTTGTGCATAGCATGTTTAAGAATATAAATTGTACACAGGAAAATAGTTTAGTACAAATGCAAGAGGGACTGTATCCATGGCAGTCTTATGATTACAATTTAGTTGCAAGAGGAAAAGAAGCATTGGGGCATGAATTGCAGTTTCAAGATTGTTTTTATTTTGATCCAAATATTGACCCGACCAATGCTGAAACTGACGACATTCTTGATGAGTATCAGATTACAAGAGTTAATGATAAAATTACGAATGTGAATACTGGTGCTGTCCTAAGAAATGCCTTATTTAGAGATAATCAAGTGAAGAAATTTTACTTCACTCCGATTTTGCCAACTTGGAATAATGGTCAGTTTTGAAATGGAGGAAAGTCTTTTCACTTGCAATTACAGAGAATGGACAGTCAAATGTCGGTCATGTGTCCAGATGATGAGAAGGGTAAATTGGCTTACGATATAAAAAAGATTGAACTACGCCTGAAAACTTTGATTCCATCAACAGAGAAATTAAAAGAGTACATCAATCTTTATAATGTAAATGAAGCTACTCAAACATATAAGCTTATGAATTATTATCCACAAGATGAAAAGTTGACCAATATCCATATACAAAATTTGTATAATGGAAGTATACCTGATATGGTGATCGCAAAGTTCAGAAATCGAGCTTATACCGCTGGAAGCACTCAAGTGAATCCTTTCAATTATAAGCATATTCCTGGCGATAAATTCAGTTTGCAAATTTTTAGCAATCACGAATCTCAAGCTAGTGCTGCAGAATATGTTGATAGAGAATCAGCGTTGAATGGAATTTATGATTTATTTCAAAGATCAAGCAATATGTTTGATGCTGATCAATATTTGCAGAAAAATGGTTATGCATTATATCCATTTCAATTAACAACAACTAGATATAAAAAAGATGGAAGTTAAGTTGTTGATAGTCGTACTGGTCAAGTTCAGTTTAAATTAACTTTGAATACAGAATTTACTGAAAAATATATAATATAATCTACCGCCATATTCAGTAATCATATGGAGATTGTTGCTGGTAGTGGTACTGTGTTGGATTATATTCCATAATGCAAGGGTATGAAATACAAGAGATTTGCAAAGAAAGAGATGAAGATATAAAAAGAAGTTTTAAGGGTATATTAGGTAAGGATGATATAAGATTAAAAGTTTATTTGGACGAAGATTTGTTAATAAAGCTATACGAGGAAGAAGGACCATTTATGTTTCCTGCTTCATTTATTTTGAATACTGGTAGTTATGAAGAAAGAGGGAAACACTGGCAGGCAGTCTATTTTGATGTTGATGGAAATTGTTTCTATTTTGATTCATATGGAAATGAAGCTAAAAGATTGTATTTGAAATGGTGCGAGAAAATAAATAAGTTTCATAAGCGTCGTTTTAAGCTACATCATCTATATAGAGAAATTCAAGCATTTAATACAAGAGTATGTGGGGAATATTGTATATATTTTCTACATGAGATTAACATAATGAAAAATCCATTAGACATTTATCGATTATTAGAAAGAGATTTCCCATCGCCAGATAAGAAAACTGAGAAAAGAGATATAGTTAATAACTATAGACAGTTTTATATAATGACGAAAAAGTGAGAGATTGGGTACAAAAAAAATTAATTATTATAAAATAAAAAGTTTATATAATAATATGAAGGAATGAAAAGTTTGTTAGTATTGTTTTTGTGTGTGCCTGCAATTAATGAAAGAAGTACGATGGCGAAAAGAAAATATTATAGAAAGAATAAGCTATATAAGTTGAGAGGAGGAGGATTATTTGATAATTTTCAACATTGGGTTCTTAAAACAGCAACGAAAATGGTTGGGATACCTCGTTTGAAAAAATTTAAAGCCTATGGTCAAAATGAAGGGCGAAAAAAAATTAAAAACCTTTACAGTTTCCTCCAAGAGAATATTGGAGAGCTGCTGGTGCATCAAAAAAAAATTAGATAAATTTATATATGTGAATGATTTTATTAAGAAAGGACTTATAAAAAAGAAATAACTTTTTTCTTGAACTAGTTGACTTAAAAAGGGTTAGATGTTAGCACTTATTATTGTACGAAAATTTAAAAAATAATGGCTTCTTTAGCAGCAAGTGTATTAGCTTCTATGGTAATTGACGATATGTTAAAGGATGATGGGGGAAAAGAAGTGGATGATATGATGGGAGAAGGATATAAATTTAATGGTCGTCTTTTTAAACGTTATTTATTCAAGATGGGTTCAGCATTGGCACGAGCAGCAGCGAGAGCTGGGCTTAAACAAGTAGTACGAAAAGGAGGACAGATTGCTGCAAAAAAAAATAACTAAACAAGCTTTAAAATAGTTGGCAATAAAAGGTGCAAAGTCTGCAGCAAAAGCTGGAATAGCAGCTGGATTGGGATTTGCTGGTGTTGCAGCACTAAAAAAAATAAATGGTAAAGGTTATAGTAGAGCACGTGAAGGTATCAAAAGGAAAAGAAAAAAGAAATACACTAAAATATAGAGACTAGGTTAATTTATCGATATGTTAGTATATATAAAAAGATATTTAGAAAATATGTTTGATGAAACAAAGTATAAAAAAAATGCTGTTTCTTTATTTATTTTTCAACAAATCTCTTTTAATGTTTTTATATGCGCTGTCAACCAATCAATATACTCTTTATTCGGAACTTCACCATAACGTATATCAGCAAATTCACTTTCTAATTCATCAGTTAAAAAGTTGAGAGTGTGTAATTGATCAAAATTCGGTAATTTCTCTACATTTTGTTCAATAGCCAAGTTTAAGTAATTCATGTTATTTTTTAACTCTTCATGTCTTTTAAAATACAAATCATAATCATGCGAGCGCGGGTCAGTCTTCCAAACATCGTTTTTAATTTTTCGCAATTCCTGATTCAAGATTCTTTCAAGTTTATGTTTCGTCCATAGTCTTTCCTTTCCAAAGACAAATAATTCCCATTTATCATTGTAATTCATTTCTATTACTAATATATCATTGTAATTGTAATTCATTTCTATTGCTATGCGTTTACAGTAAAAATGCGTTAATGCTCTTTTTTCTTGTTCATACTGAACAATACTTGAATGTTTTCTTTTTAGTCCACGATTAGTTGCATTTATGGTCGTTTTATTATGCAAACTATCTTTACATAGATCAAATGGATTTTTTCCGTCGAATTGTTTTTTCTGGATACCTTTCATACTAAATTTATACTCTTTCTATTTTTTGAATTCTGAACGATATAAGTTTTGCTATTTAGACTAAGCATTTCAGTTCCTTCAAACCAGTTTGAATTTTCCCCGTGTTCTTTTGCCGAATTTTGCTGTAGGAGTTATGAAATATTCTTGCTTTAATTTATCATAGACTCCATTCATTTTTAATTCAGGCTTCACATTATTTTCAAATGATTTTCCATTTTTTTAAAACATATGTACAAACTGTCAGTATCCATTTCACATAATTTGAATGAACCAGGAATGAGTACAACTTTAAAAAAGTCATGATAACATTCAAGCATTCTAAGTTTTGCATAACAGAATACATACTAACCGATGTAATGTGCTTGATTTTCTGTTATTGTTTGTTTTGGCGAAATAACTTCAATTACTCCATGCTTCATAACTGACTGTCTAGTATTTGCCCGGTGTTTAAGTTTCTGCTATTCGGAATGCCCTTTACAAAATAATTTACATCTCGCTGTTTTGCTTTATTCATAATTGTTATTCTAAACGCAGAATTACCAATAATCTTAGATGTTTCAGCTCACATGCTTGAAGAAGGATCTTTATCTCCTCGCACACAGTCTCTGGCGATGTTTTCAACAAAATCATTGAATATTACTTTGGGTTTGTATTGAATGAAGGAATAGATTTTTGTAATTTCTAATCCCGTGATCAAGGTACCATTTTGCCAATACGCTGTTTAATCCATATTTTTCACCAAAGTAAGAATTGATTAATAAACAACGATCTGCAGTAGAAAACCCACATTCTTCGACGACATTTTGCATATATTCGCCAATATCACCAAAAGAGACAGTTGCATTTTTAAATATTGGCGTAAACTTTTCAAAAGTTTTTGTTAAATTGTGAATAAACTTCTTTCGAACAGGTTTAAATGAACCATAAGTGTTATTTGATTTAGCCCATTCATTTACTTGCTGTCTAGTTAATTTCGGCCATTCTTTTTTTGCATACTGATAAAATTTATTTAATCCACCCAAAGAACCAGGAAAAGCTGGATTATTATATAAATCGCTAAATTGCTCAAATAATGCATTTTCCATCTTTGAGCATTAAACAACTAATATCACAAACTTAATGTGTCACGGCTTTTTTATCATACAACCTATTTTTTTTTAATTTTTATATTTATAATCTTTTTATATTCTAGAAATATTTAATTTTATAAGCATTCGGTATTTCGTACAACTACTACTCACTTACACGAAGAATATTAACGCAGCATACAAATGCGATCATAAAAACACATCTGTATACCGCAAAGTCATCTATCTCTTAGAGAAACATATTTTAACAAATTATAATTGTTATATATCCAACTCATGTCAAGGAGAAAGAGCTGCCTGTAAATTCTGGAATGATTTAGATGAAGAAACAAAGCAAGACATGGTTGAAAAATTGGAAAAAAGTGAAAAAACTGTTGTTATTATAACGATTTTAAATTTATGATTACAACTGAACTAGCTGGACTCAATGATGAATATTATAGTAAATTATATACAACTTAATCTTTTTTGAATAAAATACATCAAGTTTCAATTAACAGTTGTTTTATCTGCCTCCATGAATTTTATTTTCAAAGACTGCATTGACTTTAAAAATTTATATTTTTTCTTATTCATTTTAGAGCCTTCACTTTCAGCTTTTTTCAAAAGTTTCATGACCTTTTTACCAAACAAAGATTGCAATTTCAAATCTTTTTCCTTAGTTTCTTTATCTTTATTTTCCGATCCTTCTTCTTCGATGTCAGTCTCGGTCTCTTCACCTGACGAACTTGAAAGTTGAAAGTTCACTATCGCTAGAACTACTTAATTCCAATATCTTTCTCTTCATTTTTCTCTTGTTGTTGTTGTTCAATTTCTTTTTCTTTTCCTAGTATCAATTGCCTTAGCAATCTTATAAGCAAGAACATTTTCATCAAATTTCTTACTCACTCTCCTGCATTCTCTGAAACTTCTATCTCTGTCTTCTTCTTCTTTTCTATTGATGTGATTCCCTTTGCCGCTCCTAAACTTTATTGTTCTTCACTTTCATAGCTTGACAAGTCACTATCACTATACAAGCCTATAGAGATATCTGAGAATATGGAAGAGGCGTGTATCTCTCAGCGTGCAGCAAGCAATAATCAATATAACTATTTACATGAAGTACTTAAACAAACAAGCATAATTAACATAATTAACATAATACTAATAATCACTTAATCACTACATCGCTCCCCTTTTTTTTTGATTTTATAACATAAGCAATGTCCTTGTCAAAAGTTTATTATTTACACTTTCAAGTTCGACGGTACAGCAAACCCAAATCTTGCGACTGGTATACGTGACCTTTGTGATCTTCTAGGTGTATCATCAACTTGGTTTTTCTCGGTATCCTTTTCCTTTTCTGGCAGAACGACTTTTCTTTCATTGTCTCTCTGCGTTATTCTCACTTTGTCATCTTCATCTAGACTGTCATATTCTGGAACCTTTTTAAAATGAGATATGTTTCTCGTGATGATATGTTTCTCATTCTTGGCTACAATCCTTGTCCCTTTACGTTGATATACTGTGAAGCGTTCAGGACTAAACTTTGGTGTTAATTTGTTATGTCTCTTCTGCAAGCATATAACAGTGTCACCAATTTGAATGTTTGACTCTTTAGTATTATTTCTTTTGTCATAATGCTCTTTATTTTGAATCTTCTTTTCTTCGATGTTTCTTTTTGCTTCCAAGTGTTTGTTTATTACTTTCCTTGATGGTAATTCAGGTAAATGACCTCGAATTTTTCTGTTGAACAAAAGTTCACTTGGTGATACTTTCGTTGTTGAATGTGGCGTTGTCCTGTACGTCAATAGATATCGCTGAAGCTCTTGTCTCCAGTTCTTTCCTTCCAACTGAGCCGTTTGGAGGACTTTTCCAATTGGCTTCATTATACTTTCAACATTTGCGTTACCTCTAGGCCATAATGGAGTGCTTGGTTTCCATTCGGTTCCAATGGCCTTTGTATATCTTTCGAATTCTTGTCCATTAAATGGAGGTCCATTATCGGTTTTGAGAATGACTGGTATGCCATGTGTGGCAAATATTCGGTCTAATTTCGGAATGACCGCTGTCGCTGATGTGGACTTTACAATTTCGATTTCTGGAAATTTCGAATAAGTGTCTACTACTACCAAAATATATTGTTCGGTATTTGCGATAGGTCCATGAAAATCAATTGCAACTGTGTGCCAGGGAATATCAACTGTAGGAGTTAACTGCATTGGTTCTAGCTTGCTACTGTTTCCAACAGCTTGACATGCATTACAATGTTCTATTACTGTTTTTACTTTATCACTCATATTTGGGAACCATATTTCTCTCTCATTAGACTTTTGTCCTCTCTATACCTTGATGTCCAACATGAGCTAATTTTGTTGCTCTCTCATGTAGACACTTTGGCAAAACTAATTTGCTTCCTTTAATATTAAACCTTTGTCTGTATGCACTGTTAACTCATCTGCACACTTTTGTACTGTTGCAGATCAGTATCCTTTGTATCCCAAAATCCAGTTTGAACAGCTTGTTGAACTTTTGTAATATTTCATCCTTTTGTGTAGCAATTCTGACTTCATCAAGGGTTATTGTTTTAGGTACACTATGCTTGATAATGTAGTTTACGTATTCTTCGGCTTGTTTCTCCTCTTTACTTTCAGATGATGCAGTATTCAAGGGATGTCTACTTAGATAATCAGCTTCGTTCAGTGATCCTTTTTTGTAGATTACACGAAAGTTATAGGGTTGGAGTCGCAATACCCATCTTTCAATTCTTGCAGGAGGTTTAGATCGAGCATTATTAAAGATTGATCCCAAAGCTTTGTGATCTGTGATCACGTCAAATTCAGTACCTAGCAGAAATAATCGAAAGTGTTCTATTCCCCATACTAGTGCAAGTCCTTCGATATCTGTCTGGGAATATCTTTTCTCCACCGAGGTTAAAGCTCTACTGGCATATGATATGATCTTATATTGTGACCCTTCTGAGTCCTTCTGGGCTAAAATAGCACCTAAAGCATGTGGAGATCCATCTACAATCAAAATACTTCGTTTTTCTGTGTCAAAGTATGCAACTACTGGCTCTTGAGTTAGTTTCTTCTTGAATTCGTTGAAAGCTCTCTCTTCAACTATAGTCAATTTGAAAACTGAGTTTTTCTTCGTTAATTCACGAAGTGGTTGTGTTATCGTTGCATAGTTTGGTATGTAATCGCTGCAAGTATTAGCCGGATATGCAGGTAAAAAAGTCTCAAAAGCACCTTTAAATGAAGAAACATGCCAAGAAACTGTTATAAGTACTGTGTATGACATAACATTTAGTCTTCTGTAAACACACAAACAAATGTGATTTGAAAAAGTTTACATTCTTGTAATTTTTACTTTTTACTTGTTTTCAATATAATTACTGTTCGTATAAAAGCAGTTCTAGCACCATAAGCAACTATGTTTTCTTCTTATGTTTGGAAAATATCTTTTTCCAGGCTGCTATGAGAGAGAAAGGAGAAGGACTGATGCGAGGAAAGATACCAAACGATGCTTCAAATTGAATTAAGTGCTGAGAAACTTTGAGGGAAATGAAGACGGAGCTGGCTATGTCCGAAGGAGGTGATGGCGATAAGAAGGAGTATGCAAGGCTGATGCATGACTTTGTAATTTGCTGTTGCTATGTGGCATCAGTCCCAGCAGAAATCTGGACTTAATCATGCTGAGAATAGCTTATTGAGAAGAGCCAGCCCAAAGCAAGGAGGAAACTAGCAACTGGATTGTGTTTTATGACGATGGCACAACATAGATGATAATAAACGACTACAAAACAACAACATGCAATGGGTTCAACAGGATTAAAGCCAGTGATTACGAGTATGTGAACAGGCATCTGAAAAACAATGTCCAGAAGGAAAGGCGGAGACTTCTAGGAGACAACAAGCATGATTTTGGTTGTATGAGGACCAGTGGAGAAACATTTTACACATCATTTAATTTCACAACTAGTCAACTGGCTCATTGATAATGAAAAGGATGAAGAAGACAGAGCCTCTGTTGCATGACAAATGTTACACAGCAACAGGGTTCAGCCCCTATGCTACAACACCTTAGACTCGCAAAGAAAACTAGAACATAATGCATTTGAAATGACTGAGTTCTTAGGCGTACATAAGTGCCTTGCCTCTCAATAATATTTTCCATTCATTGGTGAAGTTGTTGCTGTTGTTGACTCACAGAGTTAAAAAAAAAACAACCCCGCAATTTCACGTAGAAAAGTTATTGGTTTTCAAATGGAAGACAAGAAAGTTGATATGGCTGAATTGTTTGAGGGAACACTCAAATGCATTTTCAAATGAAAATTTGAAGTTTGTGGGAAGAGGATCTTTACAGAATTGTGCACCATATAGTCGTAGCATACCTAGAAAATAAAAACTGCTATATTCAAAGACCCCAAAAAAAAGCATTCATGAATTTGTTAAACCCTTTAAACAAAGAAGATGAGATGGAGTGATGCATAGCTTCTAGTATGTAGACTTTTTGTAAACTGGCATGCATAAAGTATTTATAAAGGATAAAGTATTTATAAAGTATAAAGTAGTAATTAATGAATAAAGTAATCATTATAGTAAAGGTGGGTAACTTTGTGAAACTTCAACGTTTTTTGAAATTATTAAAAAAAATGCATTTGGTAATATCATCAAATCATATATCTTCTAGATTAAAGCTTGGTAGTTGTTTGAGTGAACAAAGTAACACCACTGAACAAAGTCACCCCCATTGAAGGTAGTATTTCTATGTATAAAGTTGTTGCAAAATGCCGTATTACTGACAATTACTAGTTCAACTAGTATCATCATATCATAAATCACGCATTATTCTTTACATAGCTTCATAAAGATAAATTCCAAGCTGTATCTCGTTATTTATTTCTAGTATTTCTAGTTGTTTGTTTCTAGTATTTATTTCTTTTAATAGTTTAGTTCACATACTCAAGCTTTGTCCTTCATCAATAATTCAACCTTTGCCCTTCCTCAAAAATTATGATGGTAGAAAGAAGAATTTCTATTGCTTGTTCTATTGTATTATAGACAGTTGTTTATGTGTTTTCCTACTTGCTTAAGCGGGAAACGCATATTAAAGTCTTAACCTAACCCTAACCTAGAACCTGCTGCAATCACGTAACCTGTTTTTGTTCTTGGTCATGCAACAAGAAACCACAACAGGTTAGGCCTTCCCTTCATTAACTGTCAGAATTCACTGCATTGAAAAATCGTAGTTGATTGGGAATAAAAAAGAAATTGTGTGTAGTTAAATCCTAAGAGTTGCTTAACTTTTGGCCCAATTTTAGTTTGAAAAGTTTCCTACGAGTTTCTTAACTCTTTTCTCCTTGTTCTAAAATTGTCTTTACTTCTAGGTGTCAAGTCCTAGGTTTCTTATAAACTGGTATCTTATAAAAATACGGGTGGACTCAAACATTTTTTTAAAGCAACTTCTCAATAAGCAACTAGGGCTAAGATTTCCTGAAACGTTTTGGTTAAAAAAAGCTATCTTGGCAAACATCATTGCAAACTTTACAGTTAGATTAAAAAGCTAGAAAAGTGCGAGACAAAAATTGATTCTGCAAGGACTGGAATACTAGATATGTCAAGCAAGTTGCTTATGAAAACACAGTGTAATAGGCAAATTCTTGAATTTTAGCACTTTGAGCACAAGTATTCATATAGACGTTGTTGTGAAAAAAAGAGGAAGTGTGTTAGGAAAGGAAACGAAAAAAACTACAAAGTGCTCGGGTGCATGGTGGAAATGTGAAAACCTTGATGGGGAAAAATTGATACAGTGCCATGTAGAGCACAGCATGGCAAGTTTGAGTATATTTATGATATTGATAATAATAACTTTAATCGTGAAGAAAATGATGTTTTAAATAATGTTCGATGTATATTTCAAAGTGTTGTGAGAGATTTTAAAGGAACACCACTGTGCATGTACAAGCATAGAGCCCTGTAATATAGACGCAGCAACGTGAGAAGAAGCAGGTAATATGTCTAATGTGTCCAAGTCAATGACTATATCAGAACTGCATGTGGTTTTCTAATTATGCGATTGCAAGGGTACCACTTTGTACCCAGGCAGCAAATATTTACAGGATACAAGGATATGGCACAAGAAAAAAGTGCTGGGGTTTTTCTTGACAAATGATTTTTGGTGTGAACAAAAACGTTGCTTCTTATTGAGGAAATTCTTCAATGTTCATAGTAGTTGTTCACCCTACAAGAAAACGGAGCAAACTGTTATTGTCGCACAATAAACCTGTCATACAAGTGTGCTGTACAAGTGTGTCCTACGGTTTAGGCGACAATTGGTCAATTGAAGCAAATTTTATGAAACTTTCAGTGAAAATTTGAAAATCATCAATAATAGCAAGGTTCTTGGAGATAGAGCAAAGTATAATAAATGATGTAGCGAAAGCTATGGTGGATAGTAACAAACCTTTGTCCAAACAAGCGAAAATCTACAAATCAACGCTGGAAGATGCTCAAAATGCCATGAGACTTTTTTTAATTGACGACGTACAAGAAGATAGACAAGCCATGGAAGAGAAGATGCTACTGGGCCATGCATTCTTTTCTGTAGGAGTGCATTATCTTGCGGCCCAACATCTATTTAAGCAGCCAGCATTTCTTGCCGAGAATTCAAAGACACTGAAGAAATTAAATAAAGACATTATACTTTTGAACTATTTTATCATAGAAATAATTCAGGAAAGCAATAGCACTATAATAAATTGCATGCATTTTTACATACAGATTGAGTCTTGCAAAATCTGATTCAGAGGAATAAGAGCACGCTTGTCCAACTATAAAGAATGAAGCAACACCAAAGAAAACTTCAAGTAAGTATTATTTAGCCCAACAAGTCATGCTATTTATATTATAATATGAAAATTAATACTAACTACCATTTTTACTGTAGCATTTGCAAGGAACTTAAATAGAAAGACACCACAAGAAATTACCTGCAACGAAAAACAAAACAGACAAATCAACATGCGGAGTACCTATAGAATGCAGGTCCCCATGAAAGATGTACCCTGCAAGTAGTGGGCTAACAACCTAAAGCACTGCACTCGTAGCTGTAGGGAGGTGACACATCACTGTACACTAGCAACTGTGAAGTAGCAGCATACAGCTCTGTGTAGGAGGTCATAACGAAGCGACGCATCAGACGATAGGTATGTGGATATGTCATGCTCCCGACAGGTCACCTGCAACGTGGGACCAACATCATAGGTATGTATGTGTTCAAGGGATGCTACGGCCTACACGCTACAAGCTAGAGCATACCTATGTAGCTATGTTTTTTTCCAACCTACCACCTACGACCTACAACCTACAGCAGACCTATGTAGCTATGTCTTTTGACAAACCTACCACCTACAACCTAGAACCTAGAGCATACCTATGTAGCTATGTTTTTTGCCGAACCTACCACCTACGACCTACAACCTACAACCTAGAGCATACCTATGTAGCTTCGTTTTTTGGCGAACCTACCACCTACGACCTACAACGTACAACCCAGAGCATACCTATGTAGCTATGTTTCTCGGCAAACCTACCACCTACGACCTACAACATACAACCTAGAGCATACCTATGTAGTTATGTTTTTTGGCAAACCTACCACCTACGACCTGCAACCTATAACCTACAGCATACATGTGTAGCTATGTTTTTTGGCAAGCCTACAACCTACGACCTACAACCTACAACCTGCAGCATACCTATGTAGCTATGTTTTTTGCGAACCTACCACCTACGACCTACAACGTACAACCCAGAGCATACCTATGTAGCTATGTTTCTCGGCAAACCTATCACCTACGACCTACAACATACAACCTAGAGCATACCTATGTAGTTATGGTTTTTGGCGAACCTACGGCCGACGACCTACAACCCACAGCATACCTATGTAGCTATGTTTTCTGGCAGTATTTCTCAGTTTTCTGATAGTTCTTGTAGATTTCTTATGGAAAAGGTTAAAGAGGTAGATTGGGGCCAGCCCATTTAGTGATTTATACATTGTTGTAGCTGTTTCACTTTTAATAATTTCATCCGGAGTTGGCCAATTCAAATTTCGAATTAGTTCAGTAGCAGGCGCATCGAATCTACTTTTAGTTACTATTCTAGCTGCACGATTCTGCAACTTCTGCAACGTTAGCAATTTAGTCACCCCAAAGCACCCCGACACTGAATAGCAGAACTGGAAATGGGGCTCGACAATACCCCAATACATTTTACTTAACGTAGTTTTTGGTAAAAATTTTTTGGAATATTTCAGGAAACCAATTGCACGAGAAACCTTGGTACGGAGATGCTTAACCTGGCCTTTCCAATTCAAGCTCCTTTCGATAATCATACCCAGATAGTTTGTTCGGTCGACATTTTCAATTTGAGAGTCACGAATAAAAAATTGTGGATGGTCGACTATTATGTCAGCAATTTTCTTAATTTTGGGCTGGGAACCTACAATCAGAGCTTGTGTCTTAGGATCATTCAAAGAAAGTTTGTTACCTTGCAACCATTGCTTCAAGACGTTCGATTCGCTATTTAAAGTTGGGCTTATGTCTGTTAAGCTCAAAGAGGAGTATGAAATACTGGTGTCATCAGCGTACATGGTAACTTTACCTTTTTTTACCTTTCACGGGTAGGACATTCAATCAATTGTTGTAGGCCAAATAGATTATACTGTATGTTTCTAGCAGACGTGTAGAATGAGCTGGAAGTTCAGTTGAAACTCTTTCGTTGGAATGCAGGGGGAGAAAATCACAGTTTGTATCGCCTAGCACAATAATTTCCTTCTCTTCCCCATCAAGAAATTGTAGGCATTCCTCTAGAATTTCAAGATTATCGATATTTGCATTCGGTGGCCTATACCAGGCCATAACAAAGAAAGGAGCAGCACAAACAGGCTTAATCTCAACGCATAAGAGCTCAAGAGATGATTTGGGAACATCTATCCACACAGTGAATTTTTCTGACAAAGTATCTTTAATATAGACTGCCACACCACGATCACACCTTTTGATAGTATACCAATCGATATTAACTGAATTATTGTCGATAGTATTATCGAGCTTGGTCTCATTGATAGCAAGAATGTGAATCCCCAATTCGCTTAAGAGCATTCGTATTTCGTCGAGATGCAAGAGAAGACTATTTACATTTAAAGACGCGGGTAGCCCTAATACCTGTTTCAGCATGGGGAGCTGTAGAGGGTGTTGTCAATTGAAAAATTCTGAGCAGGTGGGATGTTGGCATTAAGAATTTCTGAGGGCCCTAGTCAAATTTCATTTAAGAAATTAATTGAGTTATTAGCTAATACGTTACCCCCATGAAAGTTCAAATGTAGTCCCCAGTCATCTAAATGAGTATCATTTATGTTATTGTGCGTGATGAGTTTGATACCAGTGCCGATTAGTCCAATTTCGTTGCTCCAGGAAACGTTTTAATATATGATTTGACATGGGGCACTTCTTTGTTGATATCCTGTTTTCGTAGCCTGCGTAGCATTGAATCGCCAACTATTGAAACTGTTGGCTTTCGATTTGCTTGGCTCACTCGTAAATTAGTTTGATTAACTCGATACCTGCCATCCCATTGTTGCTGGGGGGCTTTGTCCGCACCTGTTCCCTCGGCATGCAGCGTCTCACCTTGAATAACTTGAGCATATGAACGCTCTCCCAGGACCAACTTATTTTGACTTATTGCTGAAATTTCCTTTCTAGGATTTTTAGATTTTTTAAACATTTGGGAAACTGCAGAAGGTTGAGACATGTTGATATTTAGTCCAAAGGGGCCGTTAGGGATAACATTTTCATTCTCTGTTGCCAACATGTTAAAGCAATTTTGCGTAACAAAGGAAGTTGAAGTGGTTTGTTGTCTTGGTCTAACACTCGAACATTTGAAATTGCCAACCATCTGATTCCCTTGCGGTATTGCAAGGCACTCTTGCAGTTTGTGTATTAAGAATTTTAATGATGATGATTTTTGATAGTTTTATTTAACTCCAATATTTTTAACTTTAAACAGTAAACTTCATCCTATAAAGATTGATTTTCCTTCTGGAGTCTAATTTCACTGGCCAGCATATTTTCATACATAGTATGCCTTTCACCACTACTTTTCTTAATTTTATTTCTATCAAGTCTAGCTTCTATCGATTCTAGTTTTTGCTCGATTTTTGATAAGCGCTGATCAGTATGGTGATATGCAGTTGTATCAGGATTCTTTGCAGGCTCATGACTATGAATACTATGACTACTATAGCTTGATAAACTTACCGCATCGCTATCTCTCTCTTCTTCTGAGATTTCAATTTGTTCTTTGTGCCTCGCGGCCTTATCAGTTAGTTCAGATCTCAGTTCAAATATTCTCTCTTCATCGTTAGATATTTTTTGAGTTTTACCATTTCCCACCTTTTTTGTTCCTTGTTCGCTTGAAACAGAAGGCTTTTGACTAAGATTCGATGCCTTGCCTGTCGTGTTTGCTTCTTTGTTTTCAGAGGGGAACCCGGTTTCATCATGAAACATATCTAAAAAAAAAGGATTGTTTCCCTTGTTTGGTTTTCAAACAAATAGACTTCGATTCAGCAAGCGATTGCAGAGAATTCAATGTATCCTCCTGACTTAGGCCGTATTCCTTGCCAGCAAGCTTTATGATTGGCAGCACACTTTACGATTCTATTATACATAGTATTGTGACTCCTTTGCATTATACACAGAACGTTCTAATTGTCTGAGGCAAGTGAGGACTTCTTCAACAGAGTTGGCATACTTGTCCAGAAACTTTGTCTTGTTCTCCATTGGGGGATACGTGAATACTTAAAGAAAGAAACGAAATGTACCGAAATGGTCAATCTGTATGCTTCTTCGGTGGGTAAGTGTCAGGGATAAGTGTCTTTGTTTACAAAATATCAAATGTTGCTGCATGCCAAAAACACGGGCCTATTGGAAGTGCACTTTTTTATGTAAAAGAAACCCGTTGATAAGAAACCTAGAACAAGACACGGAAAAAGATAAGAAGCTTTTACAATTACAAGGATGGAAATGTTTGTGTTAGTTTTCCAACATACTGATTTCACATTTGTGGTGGAGGTAGTAATAACTTCTCAAGCATCCATGTAAGCTTTTTTGTCCTTGTTAGTGCAATGTATATGCATTTAATTAGGAAAGTTTTAAGAAAGTCCTGGGACTAAAATTGGCCCAAAAAGTAAGAAACTTTGAGAATCGGCTTCATCTTGCTTGTGAAAGCAGCAGGAAATTTGAAGGCAGAATAAAATTTTTCAAATGGTCAAGTAAACCGACTTTTGTGAAAGCTAGGCAAATTGAATCTGAATCATATACATAAACATGTTCTCCTTTGCCTTCATTGTGGCACCATTTTCGAAAACCAGATTGGACAAGACTGTGCACGCTTTCTAGTATTGTACTTAATCTAAAACTGGTTTCTAATCTACATCAAAGAACAATGGAAATTTAAGAATAATAATGGAAAATTTCAAGCCTTGGCAAAAATTAGGATCTTCTTCTAAAAGAAAAAGTGTCTATCTATAGACATAGAGCAAGGTAACGCTTTTCTTTATAAGAAACCGGTTTATAAGAAGCCTAGAACTAGATACCCGAAAAGTTTAGAAACTTTTAGAACTAGGAGGAAGAAGTTAAGAAACTGTAGAAATTTTTGCGTCCGTTTTCCAGCATACTGAATCACATTTGTGGAGGTAGTGATTAGTTCTTAAGCATTTCCCTGCGATTTCTCGCACCCACATTGTTAACTATGTGCGATTTCTCTTTTTCATCTTATTGATGCTCTGTGCCTGTGAAACTTCACAGGTTCGTGCTCAATGGCTTGTTATTGCTTGTAGATGGCTCTCCTGATCATAAAAGCGTCAGGTGTCCATGTTGACAAGCAAATGAGGAGAACAGCGACGTGAAGATATGGGAAGAGCAGGGAGAAACAAAGCATGATACGACACTGTGCTTCGTACAGAATATAGTATAGAAGGCGGTTCACGGATCATCCAAAGTATAAATCTACTATGATTATACTACTAATACAAAAAATACAATTTAGAAAGCCATTATTCACAGCTCGCAGGGTTATATACCTTTTTAATGTCATTTAAGAACATGAGAAACAAGTCCTCATCACGATGGATATAACGCCATAAGAACTCCGCTATATAAGAGTCGTAGTGTGCCGTTTTCCGACCACTGGATGGCAAACTACACTTGAGCTGCCTCCAGTGGCCCCCAATTGTGTTGATATGGACACCCTTAGATGTGACATATTCTACGTAGTGGTTGACAGTGTCATGAAAATACCCATGTCTGCTAAGATTGATGTATCCTTTCCAGCAATCACTTTGAATGGTAGTTCCAGGGTATATCCATTTTATTACCTCAGCAACAAGAGTTTTCTCCTTCCTATCTGGGACACAGACAATGAAGGACTTTCGTGACCCTTGCTTGATCCCTCCAAAGATTTCTCCTGCCAACTTTACTTTCATCGATCTCAACAATTTTACCTTCGCCACCCAACATCTGCCTTTCATAGTAGATCACAACTGAGCATGTCTCTAGGCACAACAACAGTGTTTGGACTGAGGCTCAGCTGTGCGCAAATCTGATTCTGGTTTAAGTCGAAACACCACAGGTATGTCAATTTCAGGATTTCATTGATAGACAGATTTGACAGTGCAAACCAGCTGGCATGCCTTATGCTTTTCACTGACTTTTGTCGTTTGCCATCTGTGGTAGCTCTGCATTCCCAGCGATAGGCATCCAGGCGATCCTGACAAGATTTCCATACCATCAGCCTTTTACAAACTGGGCAAGAATGTGATGATGCTATGATTTTTTCGTCTTTCAGCCAGTTCAATGTTCCTTCTCTAGATGATAGATAATTGCTTATTAGACTCTCAGATGTTGTAACAGAACACCTAGACTCCCTTGTGTATGTGGCAGGCCAGTTTTCAGTCTGTGTCTCCTCGTCAGTGGCAAAAGAAGTGCCGGCTTGAGTTGATGCTGCGCGTTTCGGTTGAATTCTTGACACGCTCATATCGAATGTTCAGAACAAGATAATGTCTATAGTACAATGCTATATAATGCTCTGCTCGTTACACTGTTATAGAGGGGAGCAGGTGTTCCTCTCAGGTAGCAACATGTGATAAATGAACAGCCCCGTAGTCATTTATTGGAAATATGAGATCAATGATAGTGAACAAGCACACTCGACAGAAGGCCCAAAACCTGAATTTACTACCGCAAATCACTGTCGTTATTTGTCAATGCATGTTTATGTGGTTCAACACCCAATACAATTATCTTGTTATAATGTTTGTTGCCATAGTATTGGAAGTTTCTTAAATTCTCATTCCTTTTGGAATCATATCTCTGTTGCAATTGTGTCAGCCGAGAGTCTGGAATGTACTCTAATGAGCCAAATTCCTGCCGGGTCAGAATAGGCAGGGGTTGGAACCACCTTTGAGGATGTAATTGGCGCGGCGTCGGAATTAACAGGGGGTCGTACTTTGTTAGGTAAACTTTGCCTGGAATCTGTTGAAACACAAAGAGAGGGACCCTGTAATATTTATTAGCTATAGCTAACCAATTGAGAAATTTCTCATGGACAAGGTCAAAGCAAGTTTCAAGCCTTTGTTCACCACCATCACAAATGTTGAACATTTTATTAGTGGAATCCTCCAGCCAGGTAGATATGTGTGAAAATAAGACAAAATCGGAGGGACAAATGTTCCGGGGGGAAGAGGCGAATGTTATGAATTATCTATGCAAAAAGCCCAACGCATGATTAGGGGGGGGGGCTTTGGGATTTCACCGGTAGCGGGTTTGGCTGATTTTATCCTGAGGTTTTTGGGTTTTTCCAAAAAATTGTGCGGGTTTTCGGGTGAAGTATATTTAACAGGCAACAGGTTTTGCCATGTTTTAGTCCGGGTTTTGGGTATTGTAGTTAAAATGTGTGGTTTTTTGGTTCTTAAAACTTAGATCATCCAGGTTTTCGGGTTTGCCGAAATTGTCTTCCAGGTTTTCAGGTTTTGATACCCCTAAAGCTCGTCTCTTGATAATGGCAAGCATGTCATCTCTTGGCCTCATTTGATGTCATAAAATGAAAGTGCATCGCAAAAGCTGCGGAAGAAGTGCTCACTTTCCTCCGCATTTTCTTTACTTTCAGAAAAAGAATACCTCCTGACTTTATAATTATGCAGAGTGTCTTGCTGGCTGAAAATTAGCAATTTACGCTGAAGAAAATGTTAAAATATTCAGCCATTATGAAAAAGAGAAGCTTGGAGGAAGTCGATATTGAATCTTGCTCTATGTAGAAACACAAGGATGGAATCTGTACCCTGGAACTGGAATTTTTCACTGATCTGAATGTTCCCTGTATTGAAGACATATTACAATGCGTCATGCGTGAAGAACTAAAAACCACAGGGATCGATTGACACATAGCAGGTGATCATTTCATGTTTCCACTAATTCAATGTTAAATTTAGTAATTATGACTTTACAAAGTAAGATATTAGAAAATTATCATAAAAAGACTGATTAACTGAGATAAGTGATAGATATATAATTTTGTTTGTTGTTGTGTTTTTTATTTAAGTGCAACAGAACAAATATGGAAAACCACTATAGAAAAAACAACAGCAATTATCCTTCCCGCAGCGTAAACAGTAGATTGGACAAGAGAGTGGTGGATAGACTAATATGACAATATGGACTGTAGAAATATACAGAGGAACATAAGTATATAGGAACGTTACCAGACTGGTAGAATTGTTAGTGTCAGTGTGCCATAGGAACAATAAACCAAGTGATATAGACCTAAGAATTGATACTAAGAAATTTCCGAATGTAAGCGAGAGAACAATGGACAATGTTACCAAAATGTTACTTCATCGTCATTTCCCATTGTTCAGGGGGATTTAGTACCTGCAAAACAACACCATTTGTGAAGGCCTAGAAGGTCATTGTTTTGTAACTTTCTTTCAGAGCTTCCTTCAATAGACGGTGCTTTTCTGGCGAAATATACTTGCCCATATTTTTAGATTATTTCATCTACTATATTACAAATTTTACTACAATGAGAATGCCACTACTCCTAGTTGCAAGATTAATGCCCACCCCTCCCCGTTTAGTAATTTTGCATTTCTTCGTCGGACTCCCATGGACCCCAACTACCCCCCATTTAGCAATTTTGGAGGAAACAATTTCACTAGTGCAAGTAGTGAAGTACATTTATTAAATTTCTCTCATGCCCGAACAGTACTAAGGGCCCCCTTCTATCAAAATGTTGGAAACATTTTCCACCTTCCGTTTATTTGAGCCCCCATTCTTTTCGCACCTAAGGCTACATTAGTTCCGAAAATAATCGAACCCATATATTTTGGGGAAAATATTTTCAGGCCAAAACATATCGGACGATATTTTACCTATTTCTGACAAGTTTCCATTCCGATTTTGGACAAAAGAAAAGGCAAGGTGTTTAGAAAATTCCTTTGTAAAATTAATAAAACTGACCGAATTGAAATAGACTTTATCACATCCCTTCCACTGATAGATTCTTAATGAGTACCTTGATGAGTAACTTAATGGGCAAGTTAACGAGCATACCGGTCCTCAAATTTTCGCTTTTGAAACTGATTTGCAAATGCGTCAACAGTTAGGTCTAAGATTTAAAATGATTTGTTGAATTTGATGGAATGAAAACATAAACATGATGATTTGTTGTGATGGTTTTTTGCACTCCCACAGACGTATGGCCTTTTAAGAACATGTAAAATCTAAAGAGCCTTTTGATCCATCGTCTGGAACAACATTTACTATAATAATAATAGGGATGATTTTTGGTAAAATGCTTCAAACCAAGAAAAAAGAAATCTGAGGCCTCCTTTCTGGTTTGCTCTCAAAGTAAGAGAAAAAATTGTGAAAATAAAATTTTGGACGTTTCAAATTTAGGGATACCTGAAAATTCAGACATTAATATTTTCGAACAAACAAATTGGCCAAAATTAAAAGTGTCCCAAAATTTTCGAAACTAATGTAACTAGATCTGTGTATTGTTCATAATGAAGTATGAAGACTGTGATCTACACCATATTTGGCGTAATGTGTCCAGCCCGAAGTAGAGCTGCTCTCATCACCTGAGTAATGGAGGAGTGAATCGCCTTTTGGAATTTCCAGCGATATCTCTCCTCTGCACACATCCTGTCATGCCACACAATTGTGTCCAGGTTCTTTTTGACGAAGAATCTAACTTGCCGCCAGTTCGGATGCAAGGAAATTGCTACCAGAGTGCCGTAATCATGAAGGAGCCCCACTTTTTCAAGGTGCACTGCTTGAAAGTGCGAAAGTTGACGAATTTTTCTCAACAATAGTTATACAGAAGACTCGGGTTGAAAACAATGCCCAAACTCCAAGAGAACTCGCTGTACTCAACGCAAAAGCATATAACTTTTTGTTAAATAATAATAAAATACATGCATAAGCATGTTTAGCAAAAATATATAATGGTCTAATACCAACCCTCGCTTCGCGCCGCAGACCATGGCCATCTATTGCGCCCCCAGTACATCTAACTGAGCTTTGTATATTCATTTATTCTTTCTATAACTTTTGGTATATTTTGTGTATTCTTGTTTTGGTATATAGCCTCGTACTGACTCATCAGCTGATCCCCATATAAAGCATTTCGGGGCTCAGATCAGTATGCTTTGTTTACATATGGGTGCCCCATTGTTCCAGCTTACAGGAACAATGCCAGTATTATGAGGCCTCTCCATCCAAATATGTGCATATGGTTTGTTATTATTCTATTCATGCATATTAAATATAAAGCCATGAAAATCTAGATTGATCTATACGCCCCTGGGATATGGGCTGCATAAAATTATGATATAAGTTTCAGTTATGAAGAGTCGACTCGGTTGAATTTTCAAGTATATCAATCATAAGAAATCACCTATATTGTTTTACTGATTCTTGAACTTTAAAAATGTTTCACAAAATCTTTTAGTTTCCATCTTTAATATATTATATGGTATAGCTAAGGAGTGTGTAACAACACACCTGCCCAATCAACTAGCCCTGAAAATGGATGGCGCTCAAGCGTCGTGCCTATACTTGGCCGTCAGAAGAACTGCACAGCTTCTGACGAGTAGGAGGGCGTGGAGGTTGTGACGCAGCCTTTGGCGTGAGCCTGGGTGAAACGGCCTCTAGTGCAGATCTTGGTGGTAGTAGCAAATATTCAAATGAGAGCTTTGAAGACCGAAGTGGAGAAAGGTTCCGTGTGAACAGCAGTTGGACACGGGTTAGTCGACCCTAAGAGATAGGGAAACTCCGTTTCAAAGTAGCCGATCGTGGCTCGTGCTATCGAAAAGGAATCGGGTTAACATTCCCGAACTAGAACGTGGATATTCCCACTTGTGGGAAAAGGGGCAACGCAACCGAACTCGGAGACATCAACGAGGGCCCTGGGAAGAGTTATCTTTTCTTGTTAACGGGCTGACACCCTGGAATCAGATTGCCTGGAGATAGGGTTTCATGCTCGGTAAAGCACCACACTTCTTTTGGTGTCCGGTGCGCTCTCGACGGCCCTTGAAAATCTGAGGGAGTGATTGATTTTCACGTCTGTTCATACTCAAAACCGCAGCAGGTCTCCAAGGTGAGCAGCCTCTGGTTGATAGAACAATGTAGGTAAGGGAAGTTGGCAAAATAGATCCGTAACTTCGGGAAAAGGATTGTCTCTAAGGGTTGGGTCTGTCGGGCTGAGACTTGAAGCCGGCGGTCCCATCCTCGACTGGCCGTGGCACGCAAGGGCTATGGCTGGACTTGGACAAGGCTGCCGGTGAATTGGCCCAACTTTGCCAGCGATGGCAGTTCGGCAGGCAGTTAACAACCAGCTTAGAACTGGTACGGACAAGGGGAATCCGACTGTTTAATTAAAACAAAGCATTGCGATGGCCGGAAACGGTGTTGACCCAATGTGATTTCTGCCCAGTTCTCTGAACGTCAAAGTGAAGAATCCAAGCGTGGGTAAACGGCGGGAGTAACTATGACTCTCTTAGGGCCCCAAAGTAACTATAACTTTAGGGCCTGTGGCTGGATACCTTCTCGTGTAGGAGGCACCGCCTTGAGCATGCTTGGCACCCTAAGTGAGGGGAGTCGAGACTTGGGGATTGTTGGAACAAACGCTGCCGCTTGTTGGGGCGTCCAGTGCACGAAGGTCTGGCTGGTGGGGTCTGGGCTTGGTTGCGCTCTGAGCTAAGCCACTCGGTATGGTGATTTTTGTGGGTAAAGCAGAAGAAATATATTAATTTTTAATTCATTGATTGCCATGATGAGTTAAAAACCGCCATCGCGTGCCTACGCATCCCGTCACCCAATGAGGTAGACTATAAATGGACCGATGGTGGGACTCTGCCATTTGCAGCTGGGTAGCTGTGCACTACCTCAAAAAGAGGGAGTGTACAGCAGGCGAGAGCAGCAGAGAGTAATCTGAGCATTGCTTTAAGCTATTGCTAAATACTTATATTATAAGCCGCCATGATTTGATCCTGCCGAGCAGTGGATCTTGGAGTGCGGTCTTGTCCTTGCCTTGCTTGTCAGTACACGTGCTGGACGTCTCTGACATCTGGCAGTTGTGCGTGAATGCGTGAACCTTGTCTCTTCTTCTTAAACAAGGAGTGTCGGGCTTGTAAGGGGCTGTGTCCTCCTCTGTGGTGCCTTGGGAGGTCTTGTACCTCGGTGACCAAATTCCAGCTAGCTCTGCATCAGGTTAACCGCCCGATGTGTGGGAATCTCTTGGGTTACTAGCAACAATAGAAACGCAATTGGAAGGGCGGCCCCAGCCGCCCGACCAAGAGTAAATATCGAGTTGGGTGAAGACTCGGCTACGGGTTTCACGTGTGCAATATGTCAGCAAGTGTGTAAATCCAAAGGTGGCCTGGCGGTGCATATGCGTAGCAGGCACCCCACAAATTATCATGCTGGTAACATCCCAAGGCAGCGAGTAAAGGAGCGGTGGTCAAATGAAATGCTCCACCTAGTAGCTAGGGAGGAAGCACGGCTCATAAATCTTTGTTTGACTCAACTAGGATCAACCAACGCTTAAATGCTGTGTTCCCTAGGTACACCATAAAGCAGCTCAAAGGAGCGTGTAACAAGAATCCAAAATACAAAATGATTCTTGCTGAATTACAAAAGGATGATCGGCGTGATGTCGATCGGCGGCCTGCGAGGGTCCCCTGTGAGACTGGTGTAAATCAGTCGAATGAACAGACAAGCGACAGGCCTGAAGGAGCCGACCAGGGACAGTCTGTCAATCCTTCCTGGGCTCAGGCGGTGAAAGCTGCAATCTCTGAAGATTATCTTCACTGTGAGATTGACTGGGAGAAGGTCAATCCTCACTGATCAGAGCATCTAACAATTTGCAGAATGGATCAATTCTCTGCAGATTCCTCCACAAAGAGGAAGCCAGGCACGTAGACAAATCAAGGTGCTAATCTGACAGGGAGACGCCTGAGAAGGCACCAGTATGCTCGCATACAAGGCCTATACAACGGAATCGAGGGCGTTGCGCTAAAGAGGTTCTCTCCGGTGATTGGCGGAAACCAAACACCAGCACTGTGCCGCTAGACACCATGGAGCCTGCCTGGAGGGATATTATGGAGAGTCCATCTGTAGTGGACGAAAAGACCCCAAGGGCTGTTGGACCGGTGCTTTGGCAATTATTAGCTCCAGTTACCGCCGAGGAGGTAAGGCAGATGTTGTGTAACTCAGGTAGATCTGCCCCAGGTCCGGACAACATCTCTTTGGAGAGGTTAAAAAGAATACCGGTAGAGACACTTGTTAGCCATTTCAGTCTATGGCAGTATGCTTCCTACCAGCCCGACCCCATGAGGGTCGGCAGAACCATCTTCATTGAGAAAGTAGCAAATACCAATGATCCGCTTTGTCATCGACCAATAACAATAGCATCCTACTTAATCAGGAGCTATCACAAGATCCTTGGTTTTCGACTTGAGTCGACATTGCCCTGGCATCGCCGACAAAAGGGCTTCATGAGTGGCGACGGCATCGCACAGAATGTTTGGATGCTGGATGCAAACATCAATGAGACTAAGGCTAAGCTAAAGCCCCTTTGTTTGGCATTTGTTGATGTCAAGAAGGCCTTTGATTCCGTTAGTCACGACACCATCCTTGTTGCAGCAAGGAGGATGGGAGTCCCAAAACCGTTACTTATCTACCTTAGGGAATTCTATAAGGACTCCCGAACGGTATTTGAGGTCAGTGGTGAACGAAGTGAGACAGTAAGCACTTCCCGTGGTGTAAAGCAAGGCGATCCTCTATCAGCATATCTATTTAATGCGGTAGTTGATATGGCACTTGGGAGTCTAGACGCGGGTATAGGTGTAGAAGTTGGTGAAGAAAAGCTAAATACATTAGCTTATGCTGATGATGTCGTGCTTTAAGCAAGAACTCCAGAAGGATTACAATTCCAGCTATCTGCGTTCATTGAGAACCTGGCTCTTTGGGGACTGAAAATCAGTGCAGGCACTGATGGGAAGTCGGCAAGCCTGAGAATTGACGTAGATGGTAAAGCCAAGAAGTGGATAGCGAACCCACACAGCTTTTTGAGGGCCGGAAACCAAGATAATCCTGCAATGTCTGTCAGCGGAATATAAATACCTTGGCATAGCAGTCTCTGCATCAGGGAATAATAGCAAAGTCAAGGACAAGTTGGATAAGGGGTTGAAGGAACTAACAGAGGCGCAACTGAAGCCTCAGCAACGCCTCTGGTTTCTGAGGCAAAACCTTCTCCCCCAATTGTACCATCAATTGGTTCTTTCCGGACCGACAGATAAGCTGCTTAAATGGCTGGACAACTGCGTCAGATCTGCTGTAAGGAGTTGGTTAAGACTTCCGAAGGACACGCCAGTAGCCTTCTTCTATGCCCATGACAAAGATGGAGGTCTTGGTCTTCAATCACTTCTTTTCCAAGTACCACTAATGAGAAGGAAAAGGCTAGGTAAGCTGGTTAACAGCGATGATCCTGCAGTTGTAGCATTAGTGGGAACGGCACGCGTACGAGACCTAATTCGAAAGTCAGAAAAACCTCTCAATTTTGGAGGAAAAGTAATGACTTGAATATTGCAGTGCGAGTGCTGGCGTGAACTTTTGATCACAACAGTAGACGGTAGTGGACTTGTTAGTCACAGTGAGGTTGGTGCGATCCATAAATGGGTATCCAACGGAAGTTCACTAATGAGTGGTAAGGAGTTCATGGGCTTTGTGCAGTTGAGAGCTGGAACTTTGCCCACTGCAATTCGAGCAAGCAGAGGAAGGCTGACTAGGTCGACCAATCGTGACTGCTGCGGAAAAGCAGAATGGCTGGGACACATCATACAAGTATGTCCCAGAACTTGGGAGCATAGAAACAAGCGGCATGACAACCTATGCAACTTCCTTAGTCAGAAGGTGCAAAAGAAGGGTTTCGAGGTGATTCAGACGCCCTTCATTGCTACCGATGTTGGTACTCGTATACCGGATCTCATCATATCTTGTGGTGATGATGCAATTATTGTCGATGTGACTGTAGTCGCAGACAACGCAAGACTGAACGACACTCAAAGGAGGAAATGACGCTATTATAATGACCCTAAAATGATCGATTCGGTCAAAAACCGCACTCGGAGTAAGAACGTGGACTTTGGTGCTGTCGCTATGAATTGGAGAGGCGCAATGGCGCCACGCTTGAATGCCATGCTGAGGGATTTTTTTGGCCTATCACTGAATGTCATTCAACTGATGGCAGTGAAGACAGTGATAGGAGGATTTGCTACATATTGTTGCTTTAAAAGGAGCACATTCAAAACTCGTAGCGTATGATGCCTTGAGCCTAAACCAGGACTTGTCTTGGCGGCTCTTGGTAGAATTGAGTCAGAGCCCTACCCGGCAAACAGGGACAGATCACCCTTTACTATCTCTTGTAGATAGGGATCCAATCCCAGTCCATAATGATTAACCGCCCTATTGGGTGCTGTCGCTATGACTGGCAGTAACTAGCCAAATGCCTCGTCATCTAATTAGTGATGCGCATGAATGGATTAACAAGTTGCAATCCGTGCGAAGAAATCTCATGTAGAACAAAAGGGTAAAAGCTCACTTGATTTTGATTTTCAGTATGAATACAAACTGTGAAAGCATGGCCTATCGATCCTTTAGTCTTTACGAGTTTTAAGCTAGAGGTGTCAGAAAAGTTACCACAGGGATAACTCAACAGACAATGTTTGTTATCTTCTATGCATTATGTGTTCGTGCACGATTCATGTCTCTATGTTGTCTTCTGTATTTGATTCCTGGCATTTGATGTTCTGTTTTTTTTTATTTTCCTGACTTCTTATGTTGCTGCGAATTTTCCTCCTCTTGCTGTTTGGTCGTATAGCAACGTTTTCTTTTTGCATTTTCCTCTTTCTTCTTTGCTTTTTCCTCCTCATGGGATGATGTTGACTTGTTACGTTTAGTGGTTTTACGTTCCTTGGTTTTTTTTGGTTTCTTCTTTCTCATTATCTTCACTGTCTGAAGAAACAATTTTTCTCTTCTTTGAACCTTTTTTGTTTTTTTCTTCTCTTCTTCTTCCTTATTTCAGAGTCTAGCATCTTTAAGAGTCTTTCTGTGTCACTGTCATTATCACTCGATTCCATGTCGCGTGACTTTGGCACAAAGAGAAGAGGCAAAAGGTCTTTCAGATCCTTTGTTTTTTTAAACTTTGGGTCAGGCTGTGGCGCAAATGACATAGAGTCAGCATATCGACTTGGCTTTTTCAACAACGAGTGGACAACAAGCATATGTATCGCTATTGTATACAATGCTCCACCCACCTCAACAGTGGCATGTATTTTCTTAACCTCTGATGAGGTTAAGTGTAGTATCTTCTTGACAAACTTTTTGGCATCACTTGTTTCAACTGTTCCATTATAATCGCAATGGAACTTTTGTAAGATATCTACTATGGGTGACAATGATTCTTTCAAGTCTGCTATGTCATTCTTCTTTATGAATGAATCGCGAGTGTACAACAGTGTTAGATTTTCATCTAATGTAGAATATAGTTCTGAGCATGCAATTGCTGGCCTGCGAAGCCATTTGCAACATTCAGGACGGATTCTTTTGAATATAGTGTCCTGGTCAACGAACTTCATTCTTCCATATGGAGTGAGGTAATTCTTCGGAAAATGGGCAAAGTAGCTGACCCCTTTGCTTTTAGCATGAAGTTGTTTGCTCATCTGCAAAAGAGTAAGAAGGAGAGTAGTAAATAATTTATTATCGTACTTATTCAATTGAATGAAGTATTTGGGCATTATATTAATACTTTTATTGATAACAGTAACTTATCTGTTTTTATGGGAAGTAGGTTATAATGATGTATGTATTTTAAAGTTTATGTTTAGATGGGGAAAACTGATGTGTAGCAACACGTTGCAACAGGTAAACTTGTTGCAATATTTTTGCCCTGGAGAATGCGACGTATGCTGTCCCTTCTGGAGTTGTGGCAGTGTCTAGCCATATAGGAATTTCTGGCAATGTCTGTCCTTGAACTTTTGTAATAGTTGTGGCATAGCCTGGAAGACAAGGAAATGACATTGCGTATTCTTGTTCATGCTTACGTGTTATGCGAAAAAGAGAGATGATGTGGCCTCTTGGATGTTTTACTAAAATTGTATTATTCTCCGTATTAATGACTGTTACAAACTGTCCATTGACAAAACCAATGTCTTCATTTACATTGTATGTGAGAATCAACCGCATACCCTTGTGAAGAGCTGTAAGGGTGCCATCATCCATCACAACAAGCACTAGTGGTTTACCCGGGAATGATCTCTCTATGATGATGTTATTTATGTGTCTCACAGCTCGTCTGGATACTGTGATAACTACAGCATCAGGATGTGAGGAGAGTGCTTCATAGACATCGGCATCAGAGGTGTCATTGTCACACAGAACTCTTTGGTGTAAAAGGTTGTCAAGCATGTCCTGAGACGGTTTTAAAAAGCGGATATGGTTTAGAAAAGGCAACAAGTCATTGCATTGTGTTCGGTGCTGCTCTGTGAGACAAATGACGCAGACCTGATCCTTGCAGTGTGAGCAGGTGGTAATATTACTGACTTGCGTCGTGAGTCCATCAACAGTTGCAATTGGCTGCTGCTGAGCAAAATCACCTGAAAGGATAAGCAGGGGACGCTGTGGTACCTTCTGTACAGATTGGATGATGTGATGGAAGATGTTAGTGCTGATTTGTGATACTTGGTCAATGAAAATGACATCATATAATGAGAGCATGTAGTTGAATTGATTTTCGTCCTCACAGTCTTTTCAATACAGAAAGAGGCTATGAACAGTGTCACAGTGAACAGTGTCATCGAATTTCTCTCTGTATGTGCACGCAAATGTGCCTGTTGGCAATCCCACACAGACAGGGATGTTATTTTCGCGGCAATAATCGATGCATTGGTGAATTGTGAATGTTTTTCCAGTACCTGGTTTCCCAAGCACAAGTATGAACTTGCGCCAATCAACATCTGAAGATTTGCAGGGAATTTCATGATGGAAATTGTCTCTCTGCTTTAGCATGTCAGTGAACATTGTAAAGAGAACTTGCTGATTACCAGATAGTGTTGGTGCATTGTTATGTGTATTTGGATGTATTGGGTTGGATAATGGAAGTAGCTGACAGCGATACAGATTATTCATGTCAATAAGGCTATTAACATCTGTAATGATTGTATCAATGTAATAAGATTTGTGACCTTCATGTATAATTATGTCTTTAAATTTTTGGGAGTTTGCAAAAAATTGAGGCATGCATGATGCAGCAGTATTAAAATAACGTATGGCTGGAGGTATGTCATCAGCATTATTGGGTAGAATGGTGTCCAGCTGTCGATATGGGAAATTTAGAAGTAAAAATTGAAAGAAGTATTTAGGGTTGAAGAAGGAGAAATGTCGTACACCAACAAGGACGGGAGATCTCCCCTTGTAGGGTACTGGGGGATTCTTACTTTCATCAAGAAGACGTAACCACTCCATTAAAGGCAAGGATTCATATGTGGAAGGTCTGCTATAGTATTTACTGACAGTAGCATTGTCACGTACGTTGTCACAGGTGGGTATGGTGAATTTTTTTCTCATTGAATTAGTCCATGAAATTTTTTTACATGACAGATTTACCCACACCTCTGGTTCGCATATATCTAAGGAAAGTGAATATTTTATTGCTGCTGTTGAAGGACAAATGTCAGGTGTATAGAATATGTCTTTATGATATGACTCATGAGATTTGGATATGTATGCAGATACATATTTCAATAGCATACCGTGACCATCACTGGTCTGCACATCCATACGGCATTGGAGAGCTGGAAGAACAGTGTCTATGTATGCCCGCAAAGAGACCGCATACGCATTTGCAGGATGACAGAAACGTATGGATTTGCATGTGTCCGTCTTGTCAACAATTGTGGGTCCATCATTAATTGGTAGTGAGGATTTTGTTGATTTCTGGAGCTTATTAACAAAGTATCGAACTTCAGCATTATAAGTTGGTAAGTCAGCACGTAATCTAGGTAGCTGAATGTGAGCAGGATTTTTAAGCCAAACAAGGAGATGTAAGTGAACAGTGCCCCTTTTTTTAAATTCGAATCGATTAAAGTAAGTAAGGACGTTTGATGTTTTTTGTTTTCTATTGTAATTGAATACATGGTTTCTTAGTGCGGTCCCTTGTGTTTTCCCGCTGGATTTTCGTGTTAAAATTGATTTTTTCATTTCATGTTGCTTGACTACCTTGTATGAAGATATTCTGAAAGTCTTCGATTTTTTTGACCACGCCTTCCTAGAAAATGACCACGCCCACTTTTGGGCATATGAATTACATCCTTTGTTGCGGTGAATAATGGCTGTTATGTAACTTCTTTGATGATCTTGCTTAAAAAATGCACAGAATTTACTACTTTACATCCTTTTGCCATAGTTACTGGCAAAACCAGCCTGATCTACCTTGTTGGCCATGACGACCATCGATGACGTCATTTTTCAAAGTTAAAAAATCGAAAAAAAATCAAAAAAATTGCTAAAACGTATGAAAATTGATGTAATTTGCTATGCAAGTGCTAGCCATCAACCAAAAAATAGTTTCTGGTTGAAAAAATTCAAGGGGGAGATAGGTGGGAGGGAACAATTTTTCCCTTACCCCACCCAGTCGTGTGAAATATGCCCGAGGTTGATTCTATAGTTGAGAAAAGACTGTAAAATAACTTTTCAGCCTCAATTTAAGGTGGTGGAACCAGCGTCATGCTACAAGACTGCTGCACATTGTATACGGACTGTGTGAAAGATGGTGAAAGAAACAACGAAAAAAATGCAAAGAAACAAAACAAAAATTTGAATAGTTTCAATTTAAATAGATACAGAAGGTGATCTGAAGCTGCACCATCGTGGTATATGGCATTCCAAAGCCGTTCCATATTTTACATCAAGTCTTTTCATGTCACCTTTAGTGTCACCTTCACCTTTAAAGCCCCACTAGTCTTTTGAGTGGGGGCTTGGTGCTACATTTGTCTTTAAAGTCTGTTGCCAATATTTGACATACCTGCTTGCTCACACTTGTGACTTGTGAGCACTCTGACAGCCGTGAGACAAGCATGAAAACAACCATTGAAAATTTCTAGTGTCTTCCGGTCAGTAGCAAGCTTCATTTGGTCATACATGCAGCAAGTATCCACTTAGGGAGAAGTGACAGAACGTACTTCCTCTTTAGTCTCAAATGCTCTTTCTTCTTTTCAATTTTCAGAGTGCTTCCGAAAGTGGAGGCAAGACAAATTAGTGCACGTGAGAGCGAGTCGCCTTGAAATAACCCTCATTGTAGCTGCACCTGCCCAGTTTTAATCAATCTCTTTCCTAATCCAACTTGGATGTTCGTAGCCTACAAACGGATTTCTTGATCCATAGTCTCCACTGCAGATTTGGTCGATGCCATGCCCGATGTCATGAGTATCATCAAATGCTTTCTTTTGGTCCAACAGATTCATTTTTGGACGCCTGGCGTGCGCATGGATAAAATGACCAAGTAATAAGCAATGCATCCTTCCTAAACGAACATGCTGCCTAGGTCTTATTATGGATAGCCTGTGGAGACACTCTATAACTATTGTTTTAGTATTTTAGTTGATCTCTATCTGATACTCGGGTAGCATCTCTATGAGTTCCTCTCCAAAATAGCTATCTTCTCTGATGGCAATAAATTGTGCAGGAGCACGTCTCGTCAAGTCTCTTGCGAGCAGGGCAGTCGACTTTTAAAGCAGAGCATTCAGACAAGCGATCGGCCTTTAGATGCCTACTCCGGCTGCCACTCTACCGTTGTGGGTAAGCAGGTCCTGTTCTGCAAGAAGCTCGAGGAATTTCCTGTCGACGTTCCACTCAGGCTGGCCAATTATTTTGGCCCAGAACTCTGTAAATGTAGTTTCCTTTTATGGAATTTCTGTCTTTTCCGTTTCTCTCTTACAACTACACTCTTCGATCTTCCGTTTCAAGGTAGGAGGTTGAGCGTCTTTTCGGAGGTATGGTCTTTTCACAGGTCGCTTGATACATTGCTGCCTAATTGTTTTTACATTTTCGCTCTCCACTCTATCTATTTCTGTGCCTGTTCAGCTTTAATCACTGATACAGCACAGCCTTTTTACTTCGCTAGTTGATCCGCATGCCTGCTTGTGTAAGAGGTGTTGGCTTGACATGATCTCGCAAGCCCGGTGCATTTGATTTGTTACTCCTGCGGCTGTTTCCCCTAATAAGCTTGAACGCTATTAATGCTTTGGTCGTCACTCTGTTCTGCTCTTTGTCCATGTGCAGCTCTGGTGCTACTTTCCGATGGGACTGAGCACGCTATCTCAAGGTGCTAAAGAGTGCCACCAGCTCTTCCTGCACTGAAAATCATGCTGGCTCATCCCACAACGCTGGTAATGTCTCCCCTGCGGTCGAATTCCAATTACCCATATGAGGGTAATTGGTAATCTAGTTTCACTCTCCTTTGTGCGACTATGTCAAGCTGCCTTTAAAAGCTCACCAAAGTCACCGGATATGGACCATTCTTCAAGACGCAAAATTGCCTCCCACCTATTTCCCCCTTGAATTTTTTTCACTGGAAACTATTTTTTGGTTGATGGCTAGCACTTAGATACCAAATTACATCCATTTTCATATGTTTTAGCATAATATTTGACTTTTTATAGATTTTTTATCATTGAAAAATGACGTCACTGGTCACGTGATTTTGAGGCCCTATCTTCGTAACCTCCGTATTCGATTTAGTTAAAAACAATTTGGGGTTAGGTAGCTCCTTAGGATTTTTGGAATAGTTCCCTGTCTATTATATTCTTATCCCAGTGAACCATTTTTTCCAGAAATGTTTGTGATTTGATCTGCACATCATTGTCGATGACATCATTATTTTGAAATCACGAAAACACAGAAAAGATTATGTTTAGAAATTCGAAGACCAATTCCATTAAAAAGAGCATGTTTTGAAGTATAAAATTCAGTTAAAGTTTTGATTTTAACACGAAAATCCAGCGGCAACTGTATATCCAGACATAAGGGACCGCACTATCTCCAGTTACTATCATTGGAGCCACAGGTAACCACGAACTATTTGCTCTAAGACATGCAGGTAATGAATAGACTCATAAAAGGGCAGGGATGTTGGGCCATAGCCTGTGTCTCTAGCGATATCTTGTAGACACATTGGAAGAGGAAAGGACCACTCTGATGGACTAATAGTTAAAAAAATGGATGGATAACCAAATTGGCGGACAGCATCCATTAGATAAGGATGCTGCCATTGCCGGTACCCAGATGCGAAGGGTTTATCATCTAATGCTTGAAAAGCTGACATTGTTTTCACGGTTTTTGAGAAAAAATGGCTTGAGTTTATTGCGCCCATGACTGTTTTATAAATCCATCTCTCGAAAATGAATTGTAGAAAATCGAAGGTATTTGAATAATCAACAATGGAGGAGCAGCATTTTACAAGAAATGATATTTTGTTGCTGTTTCTACTCTCTTTTCCGTCGTGTAATGTGTCACACCAAGACGTATAGGGGTATAGGTGTGGCCAAAGTGCACATTCTATCCCATCCCAGGAGTATACAGAGAATGGGTCTGGCTGATTATTCTTGTCAATATATTCTTGGCATTTGTCGACATAAGTTTTGTAGGAGGATTTGTGTGACGCTATTAAATAGTCATAAGCGGTTTGACATGTTTGTCTGTCGTCTGTATTCTCCATGGCAGATATTTTTTGCTGTAGAGAATCCTTTGAGCATGTCAATTTAAGTAACGCTGTTTTCTTGCAATAGCCATGTTTCATGCGCTCATACTTTCCGTAATCGATGTCAATAGGGCGCAATACAAGAATATGTTTCAATTGTAATGATTTTAGCTGTTGGGGTATTTCACTTAATGTGGGAACAATGTACTTTCCCAAAGTGCATTGACAGACATTTGAAGAAGAGCATTTCTTTCCTGCAGAGAAGCTAGGAAGAAGTTTTCCAAACATGAGACTAGAGCATTTGCTGCAGAAGCTCCACGAAAGTGTCTCTGCCCAAGACTTCAAAGCATTACTTATTGTCATGACATGTTCAGAGGATGGTGTGATTGTTTTCTAAGTACACTTATAGCTCTTGATCCCGCCTTCTGTTGTTTTTTTCCGTGCTGTCAATGCTTGCAAATTTTTTTCAATTCTAGTTTTAGAATTTATACCGTAGTTGAGGACGTGAAACGTGAAACTGTCGGCTATCCCAATAATTGCGTGCAATTGTATTGTCCCAAGGAATTGGCATTATGACAATAAGTGAAAGAGTGTAAAAAGAAATAGAAGCTAACCTTTATGTGTTTCTTATGTTCCTTGAAATATATATATATACAAGCAGGTAAAAATAATAACAGTAATGAAGTGGTAATGATCAATTATGAAATATTAAACTGTATGAAAAAATAGTGAAGAAGAAAATGTTTTGTCCAGTATTTGATAACAATTATAAATGAAAAATTGAAACAAATGAAGGATAGCAATGAAATGAATTGATGTAAAATGAGGTGAAAGTAAATAGAATAAATAAATGTCAATAGTGGAGAATGGAATATGTTCTTGTTTACTGAAATAGAGAGAGAATGGGCCTATTTATTTTTCAGTATATGATAATAATTATAAATGTGACCATTGAAGAATATAGAGGAAGTGAATGAAATGTATAAATATATAAACAGATGGAAATTATTTGGAAATTCCAAGAAATTTGTGAAACAAAGATAGTATTGTAATTTTATATTTTTGAAGGATGTGAATTTAGAAAAACATGTAGAAAAAATATTTACAATATACAAATGTGTGAATTCATGAAATAGAAATACTGGAAAGTATTTATGATGAATATATTTACAACTAATAATTAGAGAAGGCCATGAGGATAGAAACGTCAATATTGTATGATAGGAAGTTAATTTAGAATATTACAGGTTAGTATTTATATACAATCAAAGGTGAACACATGTAGATAATGTAATGACATCTCTCTGGAATGAGGTGGGTATAAGAAATGGATAAGAATGAGAAAAATAATGTACCTGTGATTACAGCTGGCTGTAGGTAATTCTTACTGTACTGGCAGTAAGAAATTGCTCTGTATATGGATGTGCTTGAATTACCAAATAATCTAAAAAACAATATCAGAAGGTAGTTTTAAATTTTCTGAATGCTGGTTTTCTATTCTTGAAGGATGTAAGAAATGTAGCAAAACATTTATAACAACTATAAGGAATATAGAAAATCATAAATTAATTTAATTGCAATAGTGAAAGCCATTTATGATGAATATTAATAAGGGAAGGCCAGACAGATAGAAATGTGAATGCTGTATAATGTTGAAAAGAAATGTAGAGAGAGAATACCTATTTTGCAGAATGTTATGATATCATAAATGTGAAAATTGATAAATAAATATCAATGGAATTAAATGTATATACAGAGAACTAACAATTAGGAATAAATATTATATGTTAACCTTAATATTATATATAATTTGAGGGGAAATGAATATGATATGAATCGGATAATTATTATGTTATGTCAATAGGCCTAGTGTAAAAAAATAATGTTAATAAATACCTGAATGTTGATGTAAAAATAGAGCAACAAGAAACGTTAGATAATGTAAAATTTTTATATCAGATGAACTTTGACAATTATACAGCTTTCCTATTTAACAACAGGACGTTAGTAAAATAAAACATGAAGCAAATGCTTGGACAGGAAATGATTGGATGGGTATTAGTATTACCCAGTGCAAATAGCTACATTTGCTGAGCAGTTAATAGTACTTCCCATCTAAATATTTATATTATTTACTTGTCTTCTTCTTATCTATTTGTATCTTTAAGACCCCTGCTTATTTACCACTAGTGGTGTTTGTATACAATACAGACATATCTTCATTGTCCTAAAGCGGCCTTCCCACACAATCCTCTTAAGTGCCTAATTGCTGGGGAATGGGGTCAGAATAGGCGGGGGGGGGGCTGGAAAATTGTTAAGAATGTAATTTCCGGGGTGTTGGAATAAACCTGGGGGTCGGAATTAGCTTGACAAATGTTGTCTCGAAACTGCTGAAAAGCAGTGCAAACAGGCCTTATTGTACTTGTAGGCTAAGGAAATCCGTTCTCAGTCCTACCTGAGCTGCAGAACTTTTCCTTTTCTAGGCTAAGGAAATCAGTTCTCAGTTCTACCAAACATAGAGTGAACAAGTGAAATTTTAAGCTACGAACGTCCCAGCAAACTATGTAAGAGATATCTACGTCAATTTGAATGCAAATGTTAATAAGCAGGAGGTCATAATAAGGTCTGGGGGGTTGGAAAATTTTCAAAAAATTAAATAGCGGCAGGAGACGGCAATTAGGCCCCTAACAGTGGGGCTCACTTGCTTAACCTCGTTTCAGCGCATACCAAATGTGTTCCAAGATTTATTAAGTCTTAAATCATTTGAGTACTACCTCTCCATTAAAACACGCCCATATAAAATATGGGTGTAAGCCCTTGTATGCTTTGGACTGCTAGTGGTTGAAATACATAATACAAAACGTGCGCATTCAAAGATTTAATTGTCTATGTTCTCTTGCTAAGTCTCTCTGATCCAGTACTAGCAATTTCTAGAAGTTTTTAACCCTACATGCGCTGGGGTAGTTTGGATGAACTTTATACTAGGGGGCGTTTATTCTTCAAGCTTTGTAAATGAGACGATCTTTCTTCAAATAACTGACATTTTTCATCTCTCCCTGCTTACACTTGAAACAAATGCTCGTTTGTTTCTATGAATTAGGCAACTGTAATTGTACATTTTTGTGTTAGGCGGGGTTTATTTTTATTGAAAAAAGCACGAATAGTTGAAGATTTATGACGTCATTAAGATATATGAAGTCATAGTTATAATAATGACTGAATAAGAGATAAACAAAACAAGTCATATATCATATAAAGGTTTTTGAGTAGACGAATCGACATGAAGTTATAAGAAAAAATTCAATTTAATTGTGAGTGCTTACCAAATATGAGCAATCTTGTGGTCGTGTCTCCATATTTATTCTACAATAGATTGTTTGATAGGGGGTGCCCCCCTGGACAGATAGGGTTCCAGCACTTGATTATAAAAAATCGGCAAGCATTTAACAAATGTATAACACAAGTATTGAACAATCATATCCTATTATAAACTATTAATTTTTTGTAGAAGCAATTTATCGGGTATAGTTGAAGAAGAATGAATGTTTAAATAAGCACAACATTTAAGAACATTCGAGCTTCAAAATATTAAAAAAATAATAACATTTAGCCTCGGCAAATATTATCGGGTGCTTATAAAATGGTGAAGCGACTAACCGAACGTTGAAACATACTAAATGAGGCTAATTCTATTCCTTAAATTTTAGGGCAGAGTTTTATCGATCGACTGCAAGTGGCCACGCGGTTGAAAAATTGACTTTCCAGCAACAGTTCCCTTCAGGACAGGAATTACTTGCGACGTACAGCAGAAGTACGGCAAAAGTGTTTTCCTATTTGAATCAAGAAGACGGGAGAAGTATTGCAAATGAGCCTCCACAAAGCCCCATTATAGAACCTCTGCTGGACAGAGAAAGCCACCCAGAAGCTCGAGTTCAACTAACTCGCTGCCAGCTGCTGCCTCCAGTTCACTCTACTCCAGTTCAGGAACAAGAAAATGAACCTAATGAAGGAAGCAACGTGTTGGAGATTCCTGACAGGCAGGAACAAGGTAGCTATTCTACCTGTAGTTCTTTCCGTGGCTGCATGCGCTTTTTGCATAAGTAAAGTGCTTTATAAGGAAAGTAGTACTGGGTTAGGTAAAAACTTAAGGAATTTCTAGTACTGGATCAGAGACTGAAGCAGTGGAAAAAATTAAACCTTTCAATGAATGCATTTAGTATCACAAGTTCCAACCACATTAGTGATACAAAGCATACAGGGGTTTACAGCAGTTTTAAAGAAACATAGTATAATAAATAACTGTCGCCCTAGAGCACCTGGGTATAATTTCAACAAAAATAGTAAAAAGTCAAGAAATTGCAAATTTTGTGTTCTCAAATTTGCTGTCAGTGAAGGAATTTTCTCAGTAATGAGACTAGCCGGAACTTGCTTAGCGAAAAACAACTTTCTTAAGAACCCTAAACTATAAAGTAGGGTACGTTATTAGGGTATCTATAAAAATATCGAAGCTCAGAATCATTCTATTTTTAAGAATATCATCAGAATATTGTTCAGCCTTGGCTCAAAGATGTGTCTCATTTTTTGGCAGTTGCCTGTTTTGCGATGTTCGTTGATCACTGACATATCTTGTCTTTTTTTCAAAAAGTGTGGTTTATTCGTGGCCAGCATGCATTCCAGGATGTGCTACCGCCACTCCGCACAAAATTTTGTCAAACATTTTAAAATTGTTTAACTTTTGAGATCTTTGAGAACATCCTTATTGCTATAATAACTTAAATTTTTCTTAAGATCAACTTGTTCCTGGTCTTCACATAAGATTTTGTCTAACCATGTTACCCTGATTCCATATCAGTTTGAAAAAGTAAGAATACCTACTTTAAGAATATATCCTGGCTCAAAACTAATATTTCTTAAGAATATCAAGGCTGGACAAAGTTTCAAGTATTCTTGTAAAAAAAAGAGTGTATTCCATCAAAATTACAAGATTAGAAATGGTTTGGAAAAAGAAATAATTCATAAAAAAGATTCACTTTATTTACCTATGTGACATCAATTCATTATTTCTTTAGCTATCAATCTGGTTGAGGAAGAAAGTGAGGAGATTGGTATGATCTACTCTTTTAACTCTTATGATGCAAGCATTTTTTATCACTTTGCAAGGAATGCAGAACAGAGATAACTCGGACAGGGGCTTAAGGAACTTCGTTTTGGGAAGGACAAAGTAGGATAAAAGGCGTTCGACCAATTAAAGCTTTTCACTTTATTGGCATTAGCCAATAGGATGCGTAGTGGTTTTACATTTGAAGGATTGACGCTATGAAAATTCAGCTAGTGAGAGAATAGAAGGGAATATTGGGGGAAAACCACATCTACTACTTGTCTACTTATCAAGATGAAACAACTGTGATGACCTAGCATAAACCGGACTCCAGGACAGTTCTCCGAGCAATACGCACAAAAACATTAATCAAAGGGACATTCATTACGTTAATCAAAAACCACAGACGTATTTTCGCTAGTAACCTGCAAAGGGACATTCATTACGTTATAATGACTTCTATCTTATAGATAATAACGCACAAAAAGTAGTGGAAGCTGAGCCTTATGTTGTAGTGATTGAAGAATCTGGCGAAGGAAGTCCGAATTGTAATGAATATTCTCCTATTATATTTCTTTATTTCGTTCCATTCGAGCCATGGCAGAGAGCAAGCCACCAGGTGCATATTTTCTTTTCGATTCATATGAATTCCACTATAGCGAATCTATACACACTGCTGTGGCGGATACGCACAGCTGAATTGGTATTTTTGCGTACTATGGTGGATAGGCACTACTGTGGTGGGTTATAAAGCCTGACGTGGTAGGTTATTATGCTTGAAGCAGTGGTAATTTTTGCATACTATGTTGGATAAGCAGAGATGTGCTGGGTTATTATACTTGATGTTGTGATATTTTCTGCATGTCTGCGTGAAAAAATGCATCTCTAAAAGGCCCCCTGACTAAATTACCAACTCATTCACGGAGCAAATTTTTGGCGTTCACATTCAAAAACCATTTTCTGGAGAACCATTTTGAGAACCGGAACAAACTCCTTTTTTCACAACAGTGCATTGTTACACCCTCAAGGGACTGGCTGCTGTAGGTATGACGTCAGACGGAATATCGCCATCCTGCAGTTTTAAACCGAAGCTCATTTTCTTACGAGAAAATGAATGTAATATTGATATTTTTTTCAGATGTTGTTGAAACTGTTGACGCATCACAGGATATCAATTGGCTCGAAAATGCAGCAACAGACGAAGAGATAGCACACTTTCCGCAAGGTAGGGAAATGGCCATGGCAAAGAATTACTGAGTTCATAATCAAAAAGCATCTAGCACTCTAACCATTATTTTTAGATAGCACAAGCAGAAATTTTTTGACAGCTGTAAATAAGGACGTTTTATCTGATTTTTTTTTCAATTGTTCAATCTTACAACATGGATCTAATTTACATCGATACTTTGAACATCAAGAGAGTAGTTTTGAAATTTTAAGGTTGAGATTTTTCGGCTCGTTGTGAACCAGAAAAAAACTTTGGAAACCAAACAAGGATAACGTAGTTTTATTTTACATTTGGTCGAACATTAAATTTTCTTTAAGGTGGAGCATGTGAAGATCCTAAGGCTTTTGATCCGATTGAGCTTCGTGGTGAGTAAAATAGGTTTTAGACACTACAGTCGTTGAGATTACAAAAGCATGCACGCACACAAACATACACACACACACACACACGCGCGCACCTCAACTGATAACTGTGCCAATAAGATTGAACTTGTGAAAAATTAGCTATGAACACTATTTCCAAACGAGACCCTTAATATCTATCAGAAGTGACTTCATCTGATTTTTTACAATCAAAACTATTTTCTCTGTTGATTTAGTCAAATTGGGCAGTGTGACCAGATCTCAAAAGCGTAAATATGCTAGAATCGAGACAAAATATGCTAGACTTCGCAAAATTATGCCAAAATAAGGTGTTTAAAATAAACAAGAGGTTGAAAGATGAGATGCGCAGAAAATGCATTTTGATGTTTAGCAGGTTCAAAATTATGCTAAATTGGACAAATTTATGTGAAGTGACCATATTTGTGCAAAATTATGCTAAGAGCATCAAATTTTGCTAGGTTTGGTCACTCTGAATTTTGGTTGCAATACAGTGCCCCGGAGGCAATAGATAAAGACCCTTGTTCCCCATACTAAGGAATTATACCTATCTTTATTACTTTATTACTTTAGGTGCTGATTCAAATCTAGATAGCTTAATTCACTTGACACCAGTGACAGATTTTCTTTGCTCGCTACCTGAATTATCGACCTTAAATTTTGAAACGGTAAGAGTATACTGTGCATTTATTCATGTTATAACCTGATTAAATCGATTTTTGGCTCTGTTCTTGATCTTGTGCTCTGTTATTCCTGCTTCTACAAACAAAAATAGAATTATGTTTTATCATGCTTCCATGTTGGTATTATGAACATTATTCATGCAATATTTATTTATTGACAGGTATGCACACAGTGTGTTAAGTTTCGCAGAATTCTTATCATCGTTGTTTTTGAGCCTAATACCATTGAAACGTTCCAGAGGTAAATAATGCCAATGCCAATTAATATGAATATAAAACTTGCTGAATCGTTATCTCGACGCAAAGCTTTGTTATGCGATATTCTGTAAAAGCGAAAGGCTTGTAGAATTCCTTCTTTTGAAAGACAACTGAATTTAAAAAAAAAACACATTGCTACTGATTTCAGTTTCTTTCAAAACACGAAAAAATTTTGGTATTGGGGTCGGGGGGTGTCAACTTTCAAACTTAGGAAACTTACAAACTTAGAAAACTTGATGTTCAATGCATCTAGTAATAATTTTGTTTTTCGTTTCTCCTATATACGTCTTACCGCACGCACAAGCTAATTGCCTGGAAGCCTTGTTTGCATGGCTGAGGGACATCTATACGAAGGGATATTTTACACCTCATTAAACATTTGTTTTGCATTCAAATGTGCTTCATTGGGCTACTGTACTAGGGTTGGTTGAGCAGTGGTAACATAAAATGTACCGAATTGCATCCCCAGCATTCTGAAACAACTTGACATTACATCACAGTATATGGATAATTAAGCCATTTAAATAACCATTATAAGTTCGTTTCAAATATATTTCAGAACATCTAAGAAAATAATCAAAAATTTACGCTAGGACTCTCCAATGTCTTCACAGCGAAAATTGCATTTTCTGGTGCACTGCCGTCAACACACTAAATTTTGGCAGAGGTTTGTTATAATCGTCTTTAAACAGCTACTGCTGTAAGTTATACCATAACATTAAATACATGTTTCTTTTAAAAGAACACTTGGCTTTCATTTTTGAAGTGATCTTTTGCCAACGTACTTTTGCCAACGTATCTCAAAAACATGTGTAGTGTAGTTTGTTTGTGAGTACCTCCAATATTTTTGGACCAAAATGTTGACCCAAATCTCAGCCTGGTGTTTGCTATAACGGTTTTGTTGTTTCCTAAAACAGTAGAAAACAATAAGAAATTTAACAAACTTTGACTAGTTAGGCTTTAGATACGTTTCTTATACAAACAACGTGTAAGTGTATTTTCAAATAGACTTTAACTGAGATTAAAATGAAGCCAAAGTGGAACTATAACTAGCATTACAACTCATCATATGCTCATATTTGATACTGCTTTAAAACCTTTCTTTGCTTTTCTTTCCCTGCCTAGCTCGATATTTGTTTTATGAAAAGAAAACCCAGTGGTTGCTTTCAACTTAAACTATTTCAGAATCAGTTTTACAGGTGATAAGGCCCAAACACCCTCCATGCACATTTTCATATACTTATAGGGGTACCCAAGCATCAGCATTTTCAATTAAATTACCCAAGAGCCTCTGGACAAAATTTCCTTAACAGGGTTAATAGCAGGTTTCTATTATTCAAAGGTCAAGAAGGAAATTTTGCTGACCCATCTGTTTTCAAATTACACATTTCTATTCTTTGGAAAGATTGTAGAGTATTTTTGGTTCAAGCATAGTCTTAGACAAAACAGTAAAAAAGTACCAGATTGAAACCAAATTTCTCATTGCTTTTTATCTATTTGTTTCAGTGCTGGGTAAGTTTGGTGGAGAGCAATGTTCTCAAGTAATGATTTGCCTTTCATCAGCAGAAGAAACAATAGTGTGTTTGGAGAGATTCACCAGAAATGGTAAGGAGGTATTTCTGCATCAAATTTACATTTCCCTATATAATGATTATTAACATAAGACACTATTTCCTTATAGGGTGATTAGGTTTACATTTAATGTCTCCAAATCAAAGACATCAAGTTTTTGATGCAAAAATCGCACAAAGCATCCAAAATTAAGTCTAGGTGCAACATTTTACTTTCTCAGCGCTGGTATTATCATTTTTTCAAGCGTTCAAAGTTCAGGATTTTACAAGGGCTTAGACCCAGTGGGTGTAAAAGTTTCACCTACTTCAATTTTTGTGGTCAAAGCTTTTATAGAATCAGGACCTTTGAACGCTTATAATATTAAGAATACAAGTGCTAGAACAGTGAAAATTTGTACTTAGACTAATTTTTGGCTGCTTTGTACGATTTTTACATCAAAAACTTGGTATTTTTTTGATTTGGAGAAAATAAGATTCTACCAAAATGCCCTATTATAACAACCAGGAAAATTTTGACCCAGGCTGGCTGTAATTGCCTTTTTTGGCATGAAATGTTCTTAATCTGTTCTAAATTCCTTGGAACTAAGACAGGAATATTTTCACTGAATTTCAGGACTAGTATAGGTTTGTGTACAATACAACATGCTTGTCTATTTCTCTGGTCTTTTGCCTTTCACATTCTGTCTGTTGGTCTAACTTTCATATTCAGCTGATATATACTAAGGGCATATGAAAAGGGCAAGCCTCAGCTTGTTCTTAGTTTGTTCTTAAAACCTGGGCAAAATCCTGGATTGTTTTCTTATAAGACTTTTGTTATGACAAAAAGAGTGTCTATTGTTCAAAATCATATTTGTCAATAATACCAATATCTTAAAATTTGTAGATTGTGAAAATGTACAAGTAATACAAATTGGTATATCCCGAGCATGGGAGACTCTTCAGACAATGGAAAGGAGGAAAACAGGAAAATAAACAATATTTACCCCTGGGAAACAAGAGAGGCAGCTGAATTTTTAAGTGAAGATGGGATTAAATTTTGCCTCTGCAAGTGTGCATTCAGATTACTTGCAATGAAGCAGTCAGCTCCAGTAAACCATGAAATTGATTCCTAAAACGTTTTTAGTTGATGTTCAAAAATTTTAGGGCCAAGTAAGCTTAATTTTCTGCTTTTTTAATAGCAGTTGAAAGCAGAAGTTGAATATATAGACAGTTTTGCTGAAAATTTGGGCAAAGTGCGAGAAATGGAGCTGCAAGTTTCTGTGGGGCTACAGACTGGCTCAAACTGCCAAAACCTATATTTCAATAATGTTATGCCACAATGGGTATATCATCAAATTCAATGACAAAATTGCCATCAACACAGTGCGGAAGTGGCCATTCCATTGTGCAATCAAAAATTGCGGAAGTTGCCATTCAATTGTGTAATCAAAAATTGATTAAGCCAGAATGGCTCTGATGGTCATTTCAAGCATCAGATATGAAAACGTTAACAACAGGATGGGAAAATTTTATCAAGCACAGCAAGCGACTGAATTTCATCCTAATGTCTTAATCAAAACAAGTTTTATCACTGTACTTTGCTCATTGCTTATCAGCGGACATTTTCATTTTATCAATGCACGAATCAGTTATCACTAGTCCCTTAAAATTTGGTGTGTTTTGTACCAACATATACATGTATTGCACCAACATGTACAGAGACGCTTCTCATTGATCACGGCTTTGCTATGTAAAGAATACCAGCACTTTTTATAGACTGAGTTATAGAATGAAGAAAAGCCTGCTTGCATAAATCAGATGTATTTCCTACTCATTTCATCACATATGGCAGTTTCAAAAAACAGCTACCTTAACAATATATGTATTATGCAACAAAAAATTATACCTAGACCTTGAATAAATTACCAGCTATTTTAGTTTATAGAAAAACATTATTGTTTTTCAGGTTAGATGGAAGCAGAACCATGATGGCTGGCTCTAGAAACTCAAGCATTTTGAATGAAAGTGTAAGTGTTATCTATGAGTCAGCTAGGGAAGAAAGCAAACAGGAACAATCGCAAATATTTCCCTTTGTTTTGGGTAGAAGACACTGAAATACTTGTGCATTTTTTCACCACTCCTAACATATGTAGAGAGCTGGTTTGGCAAAGTCGAGTGATGATGCAGCCTAGTTGTCAAGGCACTCATCTCAGATTTGTAAGGTACTGGATTTGAATTATTTGGGACCACTTTTAAAAGGCCTATAGTCAACAACTGAGGTACCCAAGGTATTTGTTCTAGAACATTGCTCTTGGGGTGCTGCAATTTGCAAATCAGCTAAATAGCTGCCAGTACCCCTGAGCAGCGTAACCAAATAAATATTGCTTGCTTGCTTGTTGCCTGCATTGAGGCAGGCAAGTTTTTCAAATTCAATTCAAATTTTCCACAGTGGCCTTTTTTAATGTATCCACAACTTTTGTCTTGAAAATCGATAAAATTTTGTAACGATAGAATTTGGAAGGCACTGCATCAAAGTTGTTACTCGTTTTTCTTTCAAAATAATGAATACACTATTGCTGTTTTATTTTAATTGAAAGTCTATGAAATTGTGAATATTTACCCTCCTAAATAAAGTGCGGCAAAGCCCTTGAGCCTTTGCTGCTATGTTATGTAAATTTTGTACTTTGGGCCTATGGCTACAGCTACTGTTGGCTGCCAATTTAGGTCCAATGTTGCAATACTTTTGTGCCCTAAGTGTATTCTCCCTGCTTAACCCATTAATTAAATGTATTGGCCCCATCAGAATTGAAAAGATTTTAAAAGCAGCCCATTTTTCTCAACTTTGTCTTGTTCTCTCCAAAAAGCAGTGGGGTTCGCAAGCCTCCATTTTTATCGATTTCATTCCATCTATCAATCTGAGGAATTTCAATCAATTCAATTTAAAGAAAGAATAATTTTTTGGATCAACGGAAATAATGCAGGTTCCCTAATAAAATTCGGCCGCGGCCCTTCCGTTCCAGCCATATGGACCAGCTGAAAACTGAACTTACTTATCGCTTTTCAGTCTATGCTTAGATTAATTACATAAGTCTCACTAAAATTTGCTGAATAAGGCTAGACTAATGAGGCATTTAAAAAAACAGACAACATTTTTGAACTTGTAAGACATGTTTCGAATTACATTAATAAAATAAAATAAAAAATCTTAACGATCTTACCTTTCCTCTAAGTTTTCCCACTAGGTTGTTGTTTAGACCCTCGTCTTAAACATGATTCTGCCATAGGACAACATCTACTCGATAACCCAATTTGTGCGGAAAATTACAGCGAGGATTTTTTCAGAATCATTGGCAAAGCAAGATCTTTCTTTCACTAAGGGGTTTTGGAATCTGTGTACATCAAAACCAAAAGGCCAGTTCTGTGTAGACAGAAAGAGTTCGTTTTCTCACTTGGACTCTTCAAATAATTCATTGGTCTTCCCGCTGTATCCGACCAGCTGATTGGTGTTTAAAACACAATGCCAATTCAGCTTTTCGTTCTTTCTGATTGGTGCATTTCGAGCCCCATCTGGGTATAAATTCCGCCTTAGTCTATTGTTTCGGTCTGTTTCTGACGTTCATACTCTGAGGAGTGTCAGACGAAAAAAAGCTTTTAAGTATGCCCGAAAATGATTCCGCTGTTCATCGCAATTTTGAAATTTTGTACAACTCAAAGACTATTCACTTACTTGCGGACACGGTACACAAGACTTGAGATTGAAGATCTCAACAACACGGTAAAACTTAGAGGAAAGGTAAGATCGTTAAGATTTTCTATTTTATTTTATGAATTATGTTTAGCTAATCGGGTTGTTCGTAAATTTATCACTGCTCGCATCTCTAGGTCTTGTGCTCGGCATAGCCCTACCATTGAGCGTGCTTTTCTTAAGGACGAAATTCAGAAGGCCAAAACTAGCATTCTGCAACTTAAAAAATCATATCAACGCTAATGGTCAAATATTCGCACTTTTCTCTCATTTTTCGACATGGTTTGGTTCAGCGGCTACATTTCCGAAATTGACCAGCGGAAAGAAAAAACTACAAAAAACAAACACCATAGGAACCTCGCTTTGCTTGTTAAGAAACGTTTCGGCGGTTTGTTGAGTGACTCTAAAAAGCATATTTTAAATCTTTCGGATTACTCTCTCTCTGAATCTGAAGAATTTGTATTAGGACACGGTTTAGAATTTTGTATTCCACCTCAAAATATAAACAGAGAGGAGCTTTTTGCTGAGTTCGAAATTCTTCACACTCAACTAACCAGGCTAAAGCCAGATTCGGAAGAAGAGCTTAGCTCACTAAAAGCCCGTTTAAGCGATGTAGCTCATGCTTATTGTTGCACACCTATCAACCTCACGGATTTTTATACCATAGGGAACATTTTCAAGCGATCAAATCCCTCCGAAACAACAAACAGATTCTTATCACAAAACATGATAAAGGATCTGGGGTCGTTATTTTGAACCAAAAAGATTATATTTCGAAAATGGGCAACGTGCTCAATGATGAAAATAAATTTGAAAAACTAGGCAACGTCGAACAGCACGATAACACGGCTAAAATAGAGCAGAAACTTCAAAAACGGTTGCTTGAATTGGTCAAGAAAAAACTATTGACTCAAGAAATTTACGATAGGATCCGACCAACAGGTTCGCAGCGTCCACGAATGTATGGTCTACCTAAAACTCGCAAACCCAACGTCCCTCTTAGGCCTATTCTATCTATGGTTGGTTCAGCTCAACATGAGCTTGCTAAATGGCTTTCGGAAATTTTAGCACCTGTTTTGGAACTTTATTCTAAAAATTGTATTTTGGATTCTTTTTCTTTTGCTAACGTTACTCAAAACCTTCAGTTAGACCCGGCAAAATCGTTTATGTGTTCCTTCGACATCAGCAGCCTTTTCACTAACGTACCTTTGGATGAGACTATCGGGATTTGCGCTAGAGCTCTATACCGGGGTGAACTTGTCAGTCCACCGTTCCCTGAGGAGATATTTGTTGAATTGATGGAGTCTGCTACCAGATCGGTAGAGTTCAGCTTCAACAATGAGATGTACCGACAAAGGGACGGAGTCGCCATCGGGAGCCCATTGGGACCAGCGCTAGCAAACATCTTTGTTGGTTTCTACGAAGGTCAACTTTTCGGCTCCACATCAAAACCTCCGGTTTATTTTCGATATGTTGATGACACTTTCGCCATTTTCAAAAAGAGTCTGATTGTAACGTTTTCCTCCAAAAACTCAACGCCTTGCATCCGTCTCTAAAATTTACTTTCGAAAAGGAGCAAAACAAATTTGCCGTTTCTCGACGTCTTTGTTGAAAACACTGCTACTGGATTTCTCACCAGTATATATAGGAAACCAACCTTTAGCGGCCTCTATACACGGTGGGATTCCGTTAGTCCAAAACAGAGGAAAATTAACCTCATCAACACGCTAGTTCATCGGGCACTTATGATTTGCTCTAAATTCCGGCTTGATTCGGAATTGGATAAAATACGGTCTACTCTCATTGAAAACGGTTACCCTGACGATGTCATTTCGGATTGTTTTCGCAAGAAGATCGCAAGTTTTTCGGCTGATAAAAAGTATGGTCCTAAAAATGCCTTGGATAGGAAACATCTCGTTGCCATTCGAATGTCAAATTAAAAAGGCCATTACTAAGTGATTCGCTGCTGCCAAGCCTCGGTTAGTTTTTGGCACTCGGAAAGTTCTACCATCCATTCAAATGGATTGCGTACCTGCCACACAAAAAAGTTTGGTCATTAATGAATTCTCGTGCCGGTGTGATGCCAGGTACGTAGGTCGTACTTCCAAGATATTAGGTGATAGGATAAAGCAGCATGTCCCTACTAACATTTGTCTGCATAATTTTCGGTGAAGAGAGCAACCACCCCATGGGTCTAAACAACAACCTAGTCTTAAACATGATTCTGCCATAGGACAACATCTACTCGATAACCCGATTTGTGCGGAAAATTACAGCAAGGATTTTTTCAGAATCATTGGCAAAGCAAGATCTTTGTTTCACTTAGGGGTTTTGGAATCTGTCTACATCAAACCAAAAGGCCGGTTCTGTGTAGACAGAAAGAGTTCGTTTTCTCACTTGGACTCTTCAAATAATTCATTGGTCCTCCCGCTGTATCCGACCAGCTGATTGGTGTTTATAACACAATGCCAATTCAGCTTTTCGTTTTTTCTGATTGGTGCATTTCGAGCCAAATCTGAGTATAAATTCCGCCTTAGTCCATTGTTTCGGTCTGTTTCTGACGTTCATACTCTGAGGAGTGTCAGACGAAAAAAGCTTTTAAGTATGCCCGAAAATGATTCCACTGTTCATCGCAATTTTGAAATTTTGTACAACTCAAAGACTAAGCCTGTGTTGATGATGTCATTGTATACTACAATGGGAACTGTAATGATTCAGGGGCAAGCACATGCTCGTGAGAGTGATGTGGTAATGCGAATAAAAGGAAACAATGATAAGTCCTGAAAGACATCTAGAAAAATTACGCTCAACTTTGATCAATAGAATAAGTACGCAAACTCATCTGGAAGTGCCTGAAGACATCGCCAATTTACCTCTTACCAGATGGTGGGGATGATAATCAAAGTCTCTCCGATAGTACTGAAGATTTTATAAAACGAATTGATATCATGGAAAGTGAAAACAGTATCTTGAAAGAACTATAGAAAGAACACAAGAATTAATCAAAGAATTAATTCTTTGATTAATTCTTCATTAGTCAAAGAATTAATTCTTTGATTAATTCTTCATATAGAAAGACAAAGAATTAATCGTATCTGAAAATTATCTAAAGAAATATCTATATGAAATTCAATCTGAAAATAAAATTTTAATCAAAACTATGAAAAAAGAGAAAGATGATCTAAAGAATGAAATTGACCATTTGAAAAAGCAAGCTGCAGAGTCCCGCCAATCACAGATAAAACAGAAAGAAGAACACGACGAATTGAACAAAACACTTTTGAATTTTACTGAAAACTTGAATGATCCTAAGGCCTGCGAAAAAATCTGGAGAAAAATACACCTAAAACAAATAAGTGATTTAAGCTCTCAGTGTCAGAAAATTACAGACAATGTTGAAGAACTGAAGGTTAATTTTAATCGCGCTAATGACAAGATAAAGAACTTTAATCAGTCTCTAAATAATTTCAACAACATAATCAACGAGACCCAAAATAGTCACGAGAGTGTCAAACATGAATTAGCAAATTTGGCACCAAGGGATAAAGACGTTGAATCTTTTCAACAGAACTCAATCAACACCAACGAGAGAGAAGCCGAAAATAATGATGAGGTCCGCAAATCAAATGATGACAGTCATGGTGCCGAGCAAATGAAAATTGGCAGTAAAGAGACTCTAGTCATATGTGACTCGATATTGAAAAGAATCAATCCAGGATTTTGATCGCAATCATAACTGTTTTATCAAAACCGTGAGAGGGGGGAAAATTGATGATATAAGCAAAATCTTAAACTCGTCTGATGAAACAAACCTGAAAACTATAATTATTCATGCTGGAACAAATGATCTTTCGACTTCACCAGCTGAGACTCTTGCTCTCTTTTTACTAATTAACCGCAAAGACAGAAGAAATGGAAACAATACCTTTTTTAAAGAAATAGAAAACATCAATGGTAATTTAATCAATGCTGCTAAAACTTTCGGATTTGAAGTAGTCAACAACAACTTATCAGACCCTTCCTATGGCTATGATTGGCTTCATTTGTCGAATCGGGGTACAGCAATGCTGGTAAAAATATAAAATCGAAAATTAGAATGCAATTTAATGACAAAGAAAACACCGAATTCCAAGCACCAGAACCCAGAGGATCGGAATCCAGAAGACAAGAACAAAGATCAGAAATACAAAGACCAGAATTTGAAAGACCTAAATTCAGAAGACCAGAATTCAGAAGACCAGATTTCAGAAGATCAGAATTAAAAGAACAGATGAACATGCCAAATGCCAATCAACAGCTTTTAAATCAAGGTAGACAGGTATCTCTTGAAATGCAAAATCCATTGGCAAGTGGATGTAGACTATTACCAAATACTCCTTTCCGATTCCCATTCTACTGGACTTACCCTACTATGCCTTTTAAAGTATTAAATCAGCAACCATATGCGTACAGAACATTAGGTCACTGTTAAAAAATCCATTCTACACGTGATGAATAATACGAACAACAATAGGTACATAAATGCTATGTAACCTTCCATCTTTTTTGGTTTCAAATCCTGAAATCAACCTTTTATTTCATCCGTATAAAACAAGATTAAATGATTTGATACATAACAGCAACTTATCAACATATTTAAATGAAATAAAAGATCTTTATGATTGTTGTAGTTGTTGTATTAGTTGTTGTTGTTGTTTATGACACATCAGTTAGGATCGAAGATGGCTGAGGCTTGAGATATAACATGGCGCTGCGAGCAGGATAATTTGGATAACAAGCTGGAATAATGGCTGAAATGAGTTGGTCTCCACCAATATTAGATCTATTTGTGGATAGGTATGTGGCCTGGAAAGCCTGGCTCACAAAATGGAATGACTATTACATTGTCACCGATCTTGGAAAGAAACAGCCATCCTACCAATGTGCTATGCTGAGATACACATGTACCGATGAAACAAGAAATATTTACGATACCCTGGCTTTGTCAGAGAATGATTCAAAAGATGTTGATAAAATCATTGAAGCCTTAGAATGCTTTGCAAAGGGAATAGTCAACGAAACTTTAGAACGACATGTTTTCAATTGCAGAGTACAAGAAGATGGAGAAATGTTTGATGATTTTTTGACCGATGTTTAAATTCTAAGCAAAAACTGCAACTTTTGTGATACGTGTCACAATGGCCTTATCAGAGATCGTATCGTATCTGGAGCGAACAGTAATCAAGTGAGAAGAAAATTGCTATCTGAGGACAAATTAGATCTGAAAAAAGCAGAAAAAAATTGCACAAGTCACGAAAAAGCCATAGAGGGTGCAGCTACAATGAAAGAAAAAAAATCTGGGGAGATAAATGCTTTAAATTCCAGAAGATTACCAAAGAATAATCCAAGAAATCAAAAGCCCACCTTTGATCAACAAGGTGTCCCGATCAACCAAAAAAGGGTTTGTAAGTTCTGCTGTCAACATCATCAATGGGGAAGAGATTTTTGTCCAGCATGGAACAAAAAATGCATGAAATGTTTCAAGAAAAACCAGTTTAGCTGCAGTAGTTTATGCAAAGGGAGAGAAGCCGTTGGTAACATTGACGCAGATATTGAGGAAGAAATTAATTCATTATTTCTAGGGGCTGCAACAAGCATTGATGAAAAAAGCATAAATAATTTTGAAGTGACAATGAAAACAAAGACAGGTTCCATAGATTTTAAAGTAGACACTGGAGCTGATGTAACTGTAATTGCAGAGAAAGAGCTAGAAAAGCTTGGAATAAGCAGAGATAATCTCAAGAAAACAAATAAGAAGTTAACTGGTCCAGGGGGACAACGCTTGAAATGTCTTGGTTTCACTCATATTACATTTACGTGGGAAAATTTCAAAGCCAGACAGATTTGCTACATAATTAAAGATCTTCAGAAGAACTTGCTAGGGAAACCAACAATTAGAGAGCTACACATCATCAACTTGAAAATGCTCACTGAGCTAAGATGCGATTCAGTTGATTCAGCAAGTGAAAACCCATTTATTAAAGAATACCCAGAAGTATTTTCTGGCTTGGGTTGCATTAAAGGTCAAGCAATCAACATAGAATTGAAAGACAGCACCATCCCTTATCACGTAAGTGCTCCTAGACACATACCCTTACCATTGTTAGACAAGGTCAAGAAATCTTACGAATGGAAAAACTGGATGTTATAAAAAAAGTAGACAAACCTACAGAGTGGTGTCATCCAATTGTTATTGTAGGAAAGCCTAATAACAAAATTCGGTTATGCATTGATCTCACAAAGCTAAATTTGGGTGTAAGGAGAGAATTCTATCAATTAGAGAGCATAGAGGAATCAATCTCCAAGCTAAGCACTAACTGCAAGGTTATGTCAAAACTAGATGCCAATTCAGGCTATTGGCAAGTACCACTGAATGAGAAAAGTCAACTTCTTACAACTTTTATCACTCTGATCGGAAGATATTGTTGTACAAGAGGGCCTTTTGGACTTTCGTCAATGCAGGAAATATTCAACAAGAAAATAGATTTCATAATTGAAGGTCTCGAAGGAGTTGTTAAAAGCACCGACGATTTTCTTGTTTTCGGTAGAGACAAAGCTGAACATGACGCTAGATTGAGAAATTTTCTTGAAAGATTTAAGGATAATCAAGTGACTTTGAATAAAGAAAAATGTGAGTTTAGCAAATCTGAAATTGAGTTTATTTGTCATAAAGTAAGTGAGAGTGGTGTTAAACCACTATCAAGTCGCATTGAAGCAATATCAGAGTTCAAAACACCAACTAATATTACAGAGTTGAGAAGATTCTTAGGAATGGCCAATCAATTATCTAAATATAGCACAGAGCTTGCTGATGCAGCTAGTCCATTAAGAGATTTATTAAGCACGAAGAATGACTGGGTGTGGGATGCAGTACACACAAAGGCATTTGAAAAGGTAAAAGAAGTATTAGCAGAACCACCTGTACTAGCACATTTTAGTCCTGAGAAGCCAACAAGGATAAGGACAGATGGCAGTAAATTAAATGGTATTGCTGTCATTTTATCCCAGGAACAGCAAGACAGGATTTGGAAACCAGTAGCATGTGCTTCCAGATTTTTACAACCACAAGAGAAAAACTATCACCCAATAGAGGTTGAGATGCTAGCTATTGTTTGGGGATGTGAAAAAATGAAGATGTTTTTAGGAGGATTGCCAAATTTCCAAATCCAAACAGACCACAAACCACTGATACCCATACTTCAAACAAAGATGCTTGGTGAAATGTCACCACAAATTCAAAACATGAGGTTAAAACTTTTAAACTACTCATTTGAAGTTGAATATTGCCCTGGAAAACAAATGATAGATGCAGACGCATTATCTAGAGCACCAACACAAGAGCCAACAGAGCACGATTTGATAGCTGAGAAAGATACAGAATGTCATGTTAATGTAGTGATCCAGCAGCTACTTGCAACAGATTCAAGATTAGAGGAAATAAGAGAAAGAACTGCAAATGATCCTGTTCTAATAGAGCTGACCTCAATTGCAATTAATGGTTGGCCAATTGACAAAAAAGATTGCTCAGATGTTATAAAACCCTACTGGGAACACAGGGGAAGTATCACAACTGTGAATCGATTAATTTCAAGGGGTAGCCAGATAATAATCCCCAATACAATGAGAAGAAGCATATTAGAGAAGTTACATGAAGGACATCAAGGCATAGTGAAATGCAAAATAAGAGCCAGAAACAGCTGTTTTTGACCTAAAATGAACCAGCATATTGAAAATATTATCAAAGGATGTCATGAATGCACCAAGTACCAGGCATCCAAGAAAACAGAAACACTTCAACCCCATGAAGTTCCTGTCAAACCATGGCAAAAGATCGGTACATATTTAATAACACAAGGTGGAAAAAACTACCTCGTAGTAACTGATTATTACTCGTATTACCCAGAAGTTTATGAATTAAAGAGAACAGATGCTCTGAGTGTCATACAAGCAACCAAGGAAGCTTTTTCTAGACATGGAATACCCGAAGTAGTGATATCAGACAAGGGTCCACAATATAGATCAAAACATTACAGATCATGTGCCCGAGATTCAAACAATTCAAACAAAAAACTTCTAGCCCAAGATATGCAAGGTCCAATAGTCTTGCTGAATCTTCAGTAAAAGTAATCAAAAACCTCATCAAGAAATGTAACAGTTCAAGGCAAGACATTCTTAAGGGTCTGCTAATTGAATAGTCTTTGAGTTGTACAAAACTTCAAAATTGCGATGAATAGCGGAATCATTTTCAGGCATACTTAAAAGCTTTTTTCGTCTGACACTCCTCAGAGTATGAACGTCAGAAACAGACCGAAACAATAGACTAAGGCGGAATTTATAACCAGATGCGGCTCAAAATGCACCAATCAGAAAGAACGAAAAGCTGAATTGGCATTGTGTTTAAAACAAACACCGAAACGTCTCATTGCGATTCGAAAGTCAAATTAAAAAGGCCATTACTAAGTGCTTCGCTGCTGCCAACCCTCGGTTGGTTTTTGGCACTCGGAAAGTTCTACCATCCATTCAAAAGGATTGCGTACCTACCACACAAAAAAGTTTGGTCATTTATGAATTCTCGTGCCGGTGTGATGCCAGGTACGTAGGTCGTACTTCCCAGAGATTAGGTGATAGGATAAAGCAGCATGTCCCTACTAACATTTGTATGCATAATTTTCGGCAAAGAGAGCAACCACCCCGTGGGTCTAAACAACAACCTAGTCTTAAACATGATTCTGCCATAGGACAACATCTACTCGATAAACCGATTTGTGCGGAAAATTACAGTGAGGATTTTTTCAGAATCATTGGCAAAGCAAGATCTTTGTTTCACTTAGGGGTTTTGGAATCTGTCTACATCAAAACCAAAAGGCCGGTTCTGTGTAGACAGAAAGAGTTCGTTTTCTCACTTGGACTCTTCAAATAATTCATTGGTCCTCCCGCTGGTGTTTAAAACACAATGCCCATTCAGCTTTTCGTTCTTTCTGATTGGTGCATTTCGAGCCGCATCTGGTTATAAATTCCGCCTTAGTCTATTGTTTTGGTCTGTTTCTGACGTTCATACTCTGAGGAGTGTCAGACGAAAAAAGCTTTTAGGTCTGCTAATTCTTAGGAATACACCCTTGCGTTGTGGCATGTCGCCTGCTGAATTGCTAATGGGCAGAACACTCAGGGATAATATTCCATCGATTGAAACAGGGATACAAAGAGCTACGAGAAACATGGTCACAGAAAGAGAAGAACAAAAGAGTTATTTTGATCAAAAATGCGCAACCAAGAGAAATTCAACTGCTTCCAGTCAATTCAGAATCAATCAAAGAGTTGTAGTTCAGAATCCCCATGATCACTCATGGACATTGAAAGGGGAAATAATTGAAAATGTTGGACACAGGTCGTACAAAATAAAAATGGAGAATGGTAATATTATCAGAAGGAACTCGAGATTCATAAGAAAGGTGTATACATTAAACCCACAAGTTATTACACCTGTGCCTAAAGTAGGATTGAGTATGATTGACCAAGACGGAGGAAACGAACCAATGACGAAAGAAATAAAGAGATCGCGTTATGAAAAGATATTGAGACCGAGGAAACCTACAGACTATGATGATTTATGAGGTTGTTCTAATTTCCAGAAGGATCGAACTTTATGACTGATTAATTTTGAGTTTAGAAATTTAAAGACTTGGGGGGAGATGTTGTAGTTGTTGTATTAGTTGTTGTTGTTGTTTAGGACACCTCAGTTAGGATCAAAGATTGCTGAGGCTTGAGATATAACAATGATGATGATACTTACTATACTATAGACAAAATAAACTGCATTAAGAAAAGTTAACCTCTCTATACTCCATCTGAACATACGGATTTTAAATAAACACTCTACTGAGTTGTTGAGTTTCCTAACCGAATGAAAAGTAAACATCAACTGCATATGTCTAACAGAGATAAATAAATCTAATCTGGACTCGTATATCTCCCTGTTGCCAGGATAAAGCTTCCACTATGTTGATCCTAATGTAAGCAATGTAGGGGGAGTTGGTCTTTTCATAATTGAGGAAATAGAACTGGAGGTAATAAGCTCTTTAGAGTTGTCATGTAAAGATCCATGTGAAAACTAATGGGTAAAATTAAATAAAAATAATAAACAAGCAACCCTTGGAGCTATATATAGGAACCCTTTGAGCTATAATGCAGTTTATTTTGTCTATAGTATATAGACACCCGAATGGAAACCTGGAAGACTTTAACGTTTACCTTGAGAATACCCTACAAAAAGTTGAACAAATCAAACATGATAACTGCATTATAGTAGAAGACATAAATATAGACTTAATTAAATACAACCAGTCTGGTAGAATTAAGACTAAAGAGTATCTAGACCTTTTACTTAGTCAAGGTTACCTCCCTGGAACAATCCTACCAACTAGAGTATCTGACCAGTCGGCAATCGTTATTGACCATGTCTTTTACAAAGAGAAAAAACAGAGTGAACAGATTATCTCAGGAAGCATTTTTACTGATATCTCAGACCACTTTGCTAATTTCATTATCATCTTTGACAAAATATTTGAAAAAAAATCAAAGGCAAGAAGAAAAACAGGCATCTTTGGACCGTAAAATACAGCGAAATTTCTTGAAAATATCAAAAACATAAATTGGCAGGATTTGTATCAAGAATGCGATGCAAATAAATGTGCATCTGTCTTAAACAATAGAGCACAAAAAGCGTATAATACAGCCTTTCCAATCAAAACTATATCAAAGAAAACACTCAAAGAAAAACCATGGATTACAGCATCCCTTAAAAAATGCATCATTAAGAAAAATGCTCTTTTCGCTCTTTTTGTTAGAAATAGAACCTCGGAAAACAAAAAGAAATACTCCAACTATAGAAACATTTTATCCTCGTGTCCTCGCTCGTCCAAAGAAGTATATTTTCGTGATCTCTTTAACACAAAGTCAACTAGAATAACTAAAATGTGGTCTGTCTTAGGAAATTTCTTGAACCCAAAAAGCACAAACCTCAAAATTCGATAACACATATAGTGTATGAAGACAAAGTTGATGATAACGATAAGGACATAGCTGAAGCCCTTAACATGCACTTTTGTACAATTGGGGAGAAAATCTCAAAAAATATCAAGCCACCAAAAACAACCTTTACTGATTATCTGAATGACCCCCTAGAAAAACGTTTTATTTGTCACCTGTAGATGAATCATAGTTTGTGAAATCATTAATAATCTTAAAACTTAACAATCGCCTGGAGATGATGGGATACAACCAGCCCTTATCAAATTATCCTGTCAATTTTTAATGAAACCGCTTACCCATAGCTATAACGTCTCTTTCGCTACTGGTCTGATGCCTGATATCTGGAAAATAGCTAAAGTAATTCCTGTATTTAAAAAAGGGGACAGGCCAGCAACAGAAAATTACAAACGGATCTCCTTACTACGTGCTTTGAGAAAATAATGGAAAAGCCACTTGCAAAAAGAATTCATTCCTTTATTCAAAAGAACAACATTCTGTACAAGTTTTTCTCTAATTTCTTACAAATTATGTTGTTGTTATTGTTGTTGTAGTAAAAGACAAAGAGCAAAAAAACTTAAAAAGGGAAAGATTAAAAAAAAAATATGTAGCCTTTGAATTATATAAATTATAAAAATTATATAATTATATAATTATAAAAATTATATATATATATATATCCTGTTAGTCTTAGTTATGCTCATTATCTTGTCTTAAATTAGTTATGCCAGGGTATGAAGCTATGTCAAACTATATAATTGCAGACTTGGCATTCCATTTGACCCCCTACTGCTTTAAAAATTTCAAAACTGCACAGAGAATAAGCATGTTATTTTCAACAGTTGCTGAAGTCAGCTAGGAATCGAGTAGAATGTGCATTTGGTTGTCTTAAAGCCTGCTAGGCTTTTGTGAATCGAAAAGTTGACTTGAATTTCGAAAATTTTTCCATTGGTTGCCTACTCCTGCTTTGTTATTCACAACTACTATGAAATTAGTAAAACCAGTGGTCTTAATAAAAGGTTAATCAAAATGCAAGTGTCAAGGCATCAGGCAAAAGAAGACAGCTACCCAAATGTGCCTGATCAAATTTATTCAAGTAATTGTGAAAAAGAAGAATATGTGCTTTCAATCCTCACTGATTATAATCAGCAATATTTACCAGAAAACTATTGAACAAAGTATTGACTCATTGTTGAACGTATCAACTCTCTGTTTAACTTATATGGCAGGCATCTTTTCCTGAACTGAACTGTTGTTTTCAAAATTAATTGATTAAATACAAGATGTTAAGGAATCTAAATATAAAAGATAAAATATGAATTGCACTGTCAATTATAGTGTACAAAACTTGTGAAAAATAAAACTTAACTGTTGTTTGTTGGTAGGTTTATACACTGTATCAAAATTGATGGTACTGTTTTCCTTGTTCAATTTCATTTTACTGCGTGATAGAGTGTGGAGTGTTGTTTTCTGTTGGGTTGCTTGGACCATATGGGATTGTATATGGCATGAGTATTCACATGTTGGAAATTTCAATTTTGAGGGTGGATATCATAGTTGTGTGGAGACATTGATTTTGCCATCAAGGCATCTTTTGAGGCCCTGTGCAGGCTGCAAAATTGAACGACTTATCTGTTGAACTGCATTAGCCAAGGTTTCATTTCATTGCTTCATGGCTTCTAAGTTGATCCCTCTGTGCTGCACTGAGTTTTCGTCCCCAATATTTTTTTTTATCATCAATTAGCTTTCCAACAGGTGAAGTGCACTTACGCTTTTTACTGGGTCCAGCCTGTATCTGTTGTTAACCTGTAGAACTGAATCTTCTTGAACCTGAACATTTTTGTTGTAATTATTCTCAATAACAACTTCACCAACATCATCATGATCATCTAGCTTTTGATACTTGTAGGTTGCAAAGAGTTCGTTCTGGGGCAGGTGCCTCCCAGCGCAGTGAGGTCATCACATCACACTGTAGCACAAGCGATTTTTACAGTTTTGAAACAAGTACAGATCAGGTGAAGTCCCTCCTAAAATTGATCTATATAAACCAATGCATAAAGCTCAGAAATTAATCATGAAGAGATCGCATGGAGGAAATGAACTAAAGGCTCCTCCTCAGCATTAGACCTCGCTGCTCGTAAAGGGAATAATCCTGCCATCTGATTGGTAACAACTATCTAGAACTTTTCAAAAACGTTTTGGGAAAGTCCCCAGAAAACGGGAAAGTCCTGAATCAGGAATAACGTATAACAATCTGATTGGTTTTCTAGGAAGGAACTTTCTAGAACTGAAGACTTTTCGAAGGCTTTTGAAAGGCTTTCCAGAAACTCTTTAAAAGGTTAAACTATTGAGTTTTGAGTTTCTTCAAGAAAAGATGATTGGAGCAAGAAGGACAATTGTCAGGTTGCAGTCAGGAGAGGCAGTATTTCAGAGCAACTGCTCCATTTGCCTGACATCAGAGTTGAATGATGTTTACTACTTGAGATGCAGACAGTATGAGCAAGTATTTCATAGGAGATGCATAAACCAGTAAGTTGTTTCAAACATTCGCTTATACTAATTATTTCAAGTATTTTTATTAGGTATTTATTTCTTTTTTTTATTTCAGATGGCGTTCGAGAATGAATTCATGCCCACTGTGTAGACTCACACCATATAATTTTGACATATTTTTATACATATTTATTTATTTTTATACATATTTATTTATACATATTTATACTTATTTATTTACATATTTATTTATTTTTAAACACATTTATTTATTTTTATACATATTTATTTATACATATTTTTATGGATATTTTTTATACATATTTTTTCATTCACACTCTGATGAAAACAAAGGTTTGAAAGGCCTAAGTGTGCCAAATTCTGAGTTTTTTGCCTCCGCTTTCTAAGTATCAAATAATTTTGACATATCGGAGGTAATTTGTAAAAGCATAATTTATACTCATTTAAGTACACTTACTAGACTGGAAAATATGTCATTTCAAGATTCTCTTTATTATTAGGTTGCTGCTCAATCATCAGAACAACCTTCAGAGTCTGTGATAGGACATCCTTCAGAATCTGTGTTAGCACAACCTACAATATGTGATGTAATGGTGCAAACAGCGCTTCAAGAGCTAACCGGTAGTGCAGTCAACACCATCAATGATGTTGGCGCTGACGTAGAAGCAGGTAACGGTGGTGATGGTGGTCATGATTGTGCTGGCCTTGAGTTTGGCACTTAGAATAGCAGTGAAGACAGTCTGGATGATGCGTCTGAAGAACGTAATGAAGTTCAATATGTGTCACGATCTTATATGTTGGCGAGAGTTCTGAGCTTTGCAAATGATAGTGATGAGAACGTTGACTTTTTAATTCAAAAGATAGAATTTAAAGAAATGGTAGCCCGAGTGGCGAGAAATTTACCAGGACGAATACATTAGGAGTTAATCGTCCATTTAGTCGTTGATGTTTAGAAACATTCATGTTACTTGAAAATGTCTAATTACTAAGTATTTTCTTCCTCCCTAAGAGCAGATTCGCAGCGCAGATCTCAGAAGTGACACCGCATGTGAAGAGGATTCCCGAGGTATCCCCCTAAAGGAGATAATTCATTACTGAAGATTTACAAGAGTTTAATTACTAAAGACTCCTCCCCAGCGTCAGATTGGCAGTGCAGACCTCCGAAGAGACGTTGCACGTGAAGAGGATGCCCAGAGATTCCCGTTGCACAGGGGTAAAATCTCTTTCACACAAAAGAATATAATTAGTTCAAGCTGGGAGTGAAAGCGGTAAGTACTTTTCTTTAATTAAGTATTATTAAAGAACGTTTGATGAAACCAGAGCTAAAAACTATTTGAAAATGACAAACTATGTCAGCCATACGATTGGCAAACAAGATGCTGGCTTTCCAACAAATGAAGCTACAAAAATCTGGGTTCAAATGCAAGATCTGCCCCATTTGATGATAGTGAAAAGATAGTGTTGACAAAACCTAATGTTAATATTTGCGATCAAAGCAAATACTTGCTGCCTGGGGTTAGTCTTCAATGGCGATTGAGTCCAAACAGCAATGTGTTTTGTCTGATGAGGAAAACTGGAAACACTTGTACAACTCCGAATTGAAACTGGTGCTTTGTCACATACATGTTAAATATGATGTATTGGAAGGAATTGAAAGAAAGCTTTTGAAAATTATCAAGAAGCTAGTCCATCATTATAATTGAACAATGATGGTGATGATTACTTCTATGCCTACAGTTGACTGGTGACCTAGCCTAACTGATTACAATAGATTCAAACAAGGATCAGCAATCTATGGTTTTGATTTGACCCCAAAAGGAAACTGTGTAGATGGGAAATATCTGCTTAAAAGAGAGGGTAATCTGAGAATAAGTATAAATTTTGCAAATGCTGTTGACACTTTGATCAACATTGCAATTTTGGGTGACTTTGATAGGGTCATTTAAATTGATAGTCATAAGAACGTCATTCGAGATTGATAATTATGGATTGTATAATGATTAATAATTTACTTGCAAACCGTGATAATATACTTGCAAATATTTCAACATTCAGAGCAAGTTAGATAACGATTTATTTCTTTACAACTACGTTAAACGAAGATATAATTTAGAACAATGTTAAAACAGTTTAGAATAATGTAACAACAGTTTAGAATAATGTTAAAACTGTTCGTTAAACCATTTAGAATAATGTTAAAGATTTTGTTCAAATAGTTTAGAATAATGTCAAAAACAGTTCGTTAAAACAGTTCAGAATAATGTTCAATCAATGTTTTTCTTCTCAGCGTCTTTCTAGCAAATAATGTCCATATGGTAGCGTGTTAAATCAGTCATAAAAAATGTATCTTTTATCATCAAACGGATTCAGCGATTTTTTTTCTTTCCGTAGTGTAGATTGTGTGACAGTGAGATTTGCTGTTGCATTGAGTGTGTGCATCCGCTTTCCTTTCAATCAAACATTTCACTTAATCTTCATGCTTCACTTGCTTCTTCACAACATACTTTTTGATACTCTTTTGATCGTATTTCCATCATCGATTTGACAACTGTACATCTTTGATCTCAATCCAACAAATTCTTTCATTCTCACACCACCGAGCTCATATTTCATTTTCCCGATAACTTTCTTCTTTGTTGCAGAGTAATTTGGATGTTCTTTATCCTAATTGTGGAAATCGAATCCACCTTTGTGACTTTCAATACTTTATCGACTTGATCTTCAGACATTTGTATGTCGTAGATGAAACTATCAGTGTCCATATAGCATAGTTGAACATTTGGAAGGTTTTGTTTTGCAAAGTTATAATGATAATCAAACATCAATGTCTTGCTAATATCTAATATGCTGAAACCAACATACATTGGTTTGTTGAGTGTAACTTTTCCCATTTTTTCTCAACCAAAAACGTGTCTTCATTGATTGCAATGACTTCATAAAAGTTTGGATTTCGTACCCATTTTCTTAAGACTATCGCATCAGCGCAGAATTCAAAACACTGATGATTTCTTAGGTTTTTCCATCGTCTAACTGAACACGGAATTGTTCATCAACTTCAACAGATCTTTTTCAAAGTCGTTTCTTGCATGTGCTCTCTTCTGGGTATTAAAATCAATGTATTCTGCTAGAAAATGGAAGAGGGCCCTATTGTATACTTGTGCACGATGCAAGCAGTTGCCTTATCTTCCGCCAATGCTGGAGTATATTCCAGAAGTATTACCCATGCTAGACTGTGATGACAACTACATTCTTCGCCCAATTGACGTAGACATTGGGCCTCATGAGCATGACGGATATGGTTATCAGTTGCATAACTCTGTGATTGCCCTGAAATGTCAACGTAAGTCTGTTCTGGTAAGCATACGTAACAGTAATTGTAAGCATAGGTGATTGCCGTTGATGGGGTCCCCAGATTCTTGCTATAGACCATATGTTGAAAAGGCAGACACATTCCGTGCAATTGGCAAAGACCTAACAAAGCTTGAGATCTTTCGGTGGGTAGGTATAGAGAGTGCTCTTTGGCCCACATATTACCCATATACAGACTGGTGTGACACCCAACTGGAGCTGACAACTGCCTCCTCTAGTTGTAAAACTGTATTCATCGACAAGTGTCATAGCCGTATCATAGACTACACAAGTCATCATGACCTGGTGCAGTATGACTTTGACCCTTAGTGTACAAAACAATAACTGGGGCCATCAACGCTTCTAGGTTTTAACATTGTTCCCCATACCATGCATTATCTGATTGGGCATTTTCCCCAGCCTTTTGGGAATAGCAACACTGTCACTTGATAGATGCCATTCGACAGTATGGGTTTCCATCCATATTTATAACAAAATCACCGTCTTTATGGAACTTCACACTGGCACGCTGGCTGGAACTGCTCAGGCATGCCACGCTGCAGCAGCCAACGGAAAGTGCTTGCTTCGAGACACTGCATTTTGTACATGTCCTTGAACAGATAATGTGTGGTTATCTATGTGGAAGTGATAATCCACAATGGCGGAAACACCTATTTCATTCAGCATCAGTTCAGTGTCGCTCATCCATTGTAAAATTCACAGTTTTGAGTTGCAGAACAGGGGAATTGTACACATGCACTTGCTTGTCTGGCTGTCTAACTTCTCCAGAATATCGTGTGAGCACATTCTGGCAGATTTCCCAACAGAGAACCCCCAGTTGTCTTTAGTTGTAAAGCAGTTCCAGATTTCCGATGAGCTGTCAATGTATCTGCCTCTGCAAGCAGAATACACATTTGTCTGCATCAGCAACAACATGAAAGAATTGCATATTTCTCATCCATCAGATGCTTTTTCTACAAACCTGCAGAAATTCATTGATACTATTCTGCCTGCTCTGTCATGCAGAATGGATGTCGAGACATCAAACAACATGCAATGCTGTTAAAGCATGTTGCCACCTATGTTGCTGAAAGTGAGCAGTCGGTGCCCTGCTACAAATTGTTCTCACACTCAAACAATGCTGCAGCCATCGCATATGCCTACTTATGTGCTATCCGCATAAAGGATCTAGAAATGTGGCTCCTGACCAACTATAAAATGGCATGGACAAATGCAAGGCAGGTTATTTTCTGTCCACTCCGTCCTGCTGATGTCGACAAGAATGCGATAATGTTGCAGTATTACAAGAGACCCTTCTCTGATGAGGTATTGATGCTACCTGACTTCTTACGTCAAACCTCTCATGGGACAGGAAGGGGCAGCACATGCGTTTGATGTATTTAGACTGAACATGTGTGCGTGTCAGGATGAGCTCAGTTGGTCAGACGCAAATCCACATGTTGACTGGCCCCGGTTTATGTTGGTCACTGGAAAACCTGGAACTGGCAAAACACATGTCCTCAATGCCTGCATTGACTGGGCCATCACGAGCAGCTGATGTCCTATTGCCACAACATCACTCTACATCAGCAGCATAGGACAGATGACAGCGACCTGCTTGCATTTCTCACACATATACGTTATTCAATTCCGTCTTCAAAAGCCATTCAAAAGGATCATGTTATTACTAGTGCGTCGGTTGACGAGAACACTGTGATGACGACTTTCGGCAACATTCACAGGTGCTCTTTTTAACTGTCTCAAAAAAGGCTGCCAGATTTGTAAATGACAGGATTCTTGGCTACCAAAGAACCGTCCTGTTATGTCATCCATTCTATGTACACAGCGTGGGTGCCCTTGTCCTGTTATCCAACACATGCCCATAATGCTGTTGGAGAACTGTGACAAAGGCAACAACTACATCAATGGTCAAATTTGTCAGGTTCTCTGTGTTTACAGAGTCACCGTTGTTGTTTGATCAGCAAGTGGGAATGTCATCAAGGTCTATCCTGTCACAACAATAACAGAACATGGCCCGTTACATACTACCCATTCACATCAGCCTACGCATACACCATAGCCAAGGTGCAGGGCCAAACCCTCCAGAAGATCATTTTATACAGACACAGCCCGATACAGCCCAAGAAGGCATGGCATATCTTGCCTTCTGAAGAGTCCGTTCACTTAATGACATCTCCCTATTGCAACCACTATCTCGGGCACATTTTCGTCCTGTGAACACAATGGCATAGCAGTGATATACGTTTTTCATCAGGTCCCAATCTGTCATGCTTTGTGTGAACCAGGTTTCCTGCCACTTGGTGTCATAGACCGCCTCCGCTTTTCCATGTATTAATCTCACAGGATTGTTTATTATGCAGCGATGGCAAACAAGTGATACCAGTCAAAGAGGGAGGCTGAAGGTATAACCTTCTTCCAACACTTCGAAGAATTTTATCCGGCCCTATGGGGAGGCAGAGCAGGCTCCAACAGAGCAAACACTGTTCAACTGTGTGTCAGCAAAGAATTGTGAGTGCTTGGTGCGGCCCCAAGTTGCATTATCAGAGTTCTGCCAGACACTGACAGACAACGTGGACAAAATGAAAGAGAGCACACTTGTAAAAAACCAAGAGCTTGGCATTGCACAGAATTAGAATGAGCAGCTTATTGATGTCCTGCAGCCTTTCTCGATATTCATGCCGGAAGCACCAACAGCTGCAACTGTCAGCGCCATCTTTAAGCTCGTGCCCCAAAATACAACCATGGACAGATTCTTTGAACAGGCTGTCCATGTTGGTGACCCCTTTTCTCAACTGCAATAAACTATATGCGTTTCAAGGCCCTGCTGTCAAATTCTGATGTGCATGCGGATAAAATGTGCATGCCCCATGGGGGTGCCACTTTCAAGTCAACGCCTTCCTTAAAACCTTGCAGCAGGTGTTCTTGTCTTGTTGCACCAAAGCTGCCACCAGCACAGCTAGCGGGACAAAGAAGATAGCTGACACATTGCTTGCGGCGCTGGATGATGATGATGAGAATGCCAGCAGTTGACGAGCCGGAAACCACAGATGTTACAGAAAAGGGGACACCTGCTCCACAGCCAGAGTCCTGTAAGGGGCAAACTTCCGCTTCTGAAAAGAAGCACAAAAACAGCCGGAAGATGAAAACACCTGCAGAGGAGGTTCCGCTCCATGCACCGGCAAAAGGAAGAAGCATCACTGATACATCAAGCTCCTGATGCTGCTGCCGCTGTTGCTGTCCCAGTGAAGAAGCAGAGCCACATTCACAAAACAACAATCACACAGAAGCTCTGTGCTGGCTGGAGGATGTGCTACTTTGATCATGCTGCACTGCTATAGAGAACTTTGCTTTTGCTGGCTGCTATCTGTATTTGCTGCTTGATCTTCCTGTTGGCTGGCTGTATGTCACCTTTGAAATGCTTTGCACATCTTGCTTGCCCTCACACACTTCCCAGCTTCGCCCCATATGCGCATATAGTGAACTGCAGTACCTCTAGTACACATGTCCGTGACATGTGTCCAACCTATCTCATTTCCTCCATGCATAACAGAATTCCGCATCATGACGTTCATCGACATTTGTTGTTCAACAAATTTTTCCACATCATGTAGAAGACAAAAGCTCTTCAGCTTATGCAAATCACTATCATACTGTACCTCGTTGTTGCAGTTGCTGCCGTAATGGAATTTCCAAGGGCTGCTGAGCTGTTGTCTTGAGTCTGGAACATTTCAATGCTTATGTTTATTGACACAAAGTGAATTTTGTCTCTGATTATCGTGCTTTGCATGGAAAATCAAGAATTCTGGTGGAAAACTTGCAAGATGGATTTTGAGGTTGGAGGAATTTGACTAACTATTACTTAAAGAGCTGGTTTCTTGATTGTCTGTTCAAATGCATTGTCAAGAGCCTCACTTAATAGTATAAAGGTTGTTAGTATCTCAGCTGCAGAGTTGTTAAATACACAACAGTTATGTGAAGATATTAACACTGTTTTTGGGTGTGTAATAACACTTGTATTAACACTTGAAACAGAATCCGGGGTATTGAAGAGCCTTTAAAAACTTTTTGAAAATCTTGTGGTTGATGAACAGAGTTTACTTTGTCGAAGCAAATGTTTGATTATAACAATGAGAGAATCAGAAAGTAAGTTCTTGTACCAGGCAATTTGCAACAGAAGATTGTCAAAACAGCACTCTCTAATTGTGGTCGCATGGGTATTGCAACGCAAGTATTATTGGCTCGGATTTCATAAGCCATGAACTGTTTTGTAAGGTTTGTGAAATTTGTACTCGAAATAAAGTAGTGTCATGGCCAAAGTTTCCTTTGAAACCTATCGAGGTGATTCTAGTACCGTTTCATATGATCAGAATAGACATTATTGATCCATTGATTTTTACAAGGTCAGGAAATTGCTTAATTTGACATTGGTTGATTTTCTTACAAAACATACCGAAGAAGTTCCTTTACCTAATCGTAGAGACTGTTGCACGAGCATTTGAAGATATATTTGCTAGGCTGACGGACAAAGGTTTAAATTGTGAATTAAAGATTTTAAAGTCAATCTGCACATTGTTTGGGATTGGAAAGAAGTGAACTATGACCTATCATCAGCAGACAGATGGACTGTATGAGCTCTTTAATGGAACTTTGAAAACCCATTTAGGGGCAACAGTTAATCGAGATAGTAATAATCAGGATGAACAAACTCCAGCTGTATGGTGGTGAGGCTACACTACGGCTCTCTAGTAGCTGTGATAAGAACACAAACTGCTAGTGCCAAGCAGAAAGTAGTTCAATGAAAATAGAAACAAATACATCATACTTGTAATCAAGTTGATTCGAAGAAAGACTTCAACTCTTTAGCTACAATGGGGGTATTAATGACCCCGTACCATATTTTCCAGAATTGTGTGGTCTATATTGTAGCTGGAAGTGAAGTAACTTGAAACAACATGCTCCCATTGAATTTAAGCTTACATACTACTTATGTCTAATATACATGGATCCATATTAATATATTATATATTATATCTTAAAAGCAATGATATCTCAAAAACTAAGCATTAATTTAGAAATACTGTTCTTTTTTGTCTTTGTAAATGTGATAAATATACAAACTCAGCTAAATATGCTATCTATTGTTTATTTTCGGATTTCAAAATTGTTTTAAATATGTCTTTCTTTTCTGTCTCAGATAAGGATTCGAATTATCTATTTTTTAATTTATATTCAACTGTTATTGTTCAAACGGCCATATCTCTGATGCCAAAATTCTTCTGGAATTTCTCTTCTCTTAGCATCTTGTGACCTGACATTCATGGCAATTGCATCCAATGTGTATAACTTCGCATTCAGCTTTCCTGAACCAAGTATACTGGCTTTTTCGTTGAGAATCACACACTTATCTTTTTCAAAAGAAATGGTTAAACCTTTCCTTGTGACTGCATTTACTGAAAACAGGTTCTTTGCAAATGCAGATACATATAGCACATCAACTAACTCAGCTGGCTTATAAATTCCTTCTTGATTAACTTCAATCAAAATTCTTCCTTTTCCAAAAGCTTCAACTTCACGGTTGTCACCTAATCTGACAATTTCTGGTGAATTGAACTCAATATAATGCTCCATTAGATCCTTGTTGTAAGTCGTGTGCTGAGAAGCACCCGAATCTACACACCATACAGAGTGTTTATTCTTCTTGACACCAGATGAAATCATAAACAAAAGATTATTATCTTCATCACTTTCTACACTAATACCTGATGACACATTAGCATGCCCTGCTTTCTTTTCAACTGCTGGTTTGTTTTTCTTTGGCCTTCTGCAATCCTTTGCCCAATGGCCTTCCATACCACAATTGAAACATTTTCCTCTCTTTCTTTTGGGCTTAGCTATTTGATTATGCGGTTGAGAGCTGACTTTTGCAGAAAACATAGCTTTTTGCACACTTTCCAGATTCTCTGAATTTTCATCACGTTTTCTTTCTTCGTGGAGTAGTATCGCAATGACAAATTCCATACTTAAGGCTTCAACTCTGGATTCTAAGGCAACTATTAATTTACCGTATGAATCAGGCAAACTGCAAAGCAGTGTCATAACTTGATCGTCTTCTGAGACCAGCGCTCCCACTGATTCTAATTGTTCATCTGTCGATCGACTGTAGCCAAGGCCTTCCTTGCTCGTTTTTTGTAGCACTGTATTACAGCCTCTGTGGTGTCTTCTCCTATGGGTTCCGCTTCCTCTCTAGAGACTATTGCTCATAGGTCCTTTTCTTCCAACACCATCTATATCTTGAACTTCCATAAATTCTCAACAATGCAATATCCTCTGGTGCAGAAACCATTCTGACCCTTGTATGTCCTAAAAGCTATCCTTAAAACTATTTACTCTGGGCCCATAACCTGTGAGAATTATGAGAGTAAACTTATACGCCACGAAAGATCATGAGAAACCAGTTTAAGGATAACATATTTATGATAACATAAAACTAAATCAGCGAACACAAAATCAACTCTAGAATCAACTCTAGGCTAAGATCAAACAGAACTCAACTAGTAAACAAGCTAATAAATCAAGTTGAAATTTGACAGTTGTATTGTCCTTAAAATAAACGCATTGTTCTTCATAATTTACGTAGCAAAGATAATTTAAGTAGCAAAGATAATTTACATAATTTACGTAGCAAAGATAATTTACGTGTTCTTCATTACGTAGTTGATTATGAATATGTTATACTTAAACTAGTTTCTCACGATCTTTCGTGGCGTATAAGTTTACTTTATACGCAAGGTCACAAGAAAAATCTCAAAGCCCAGACAGAATACTGAGGCTGACAAAGAGGAACCTAAATGTTATATGAACCTACCATACATCAGAGGGACAAGTGAAAAAATCTGCCGATCTTTGTCTAAACAAAAAATATAAGGTGTACTATTTATTCCCTAAATACGCTTAAAAAGTCGCTTTCAAAGCCAAAAGACAAAGTTAACGAACTGGAAAAAACAACGTGCTATACAAAATACCATGTAGAGATTGTCTTAAAAAATATATAGGACAATCGAAAAGAGAGACTGGAACAAGGCTAAAAGAACATAAATCAAATGTGACCCATGGTCGAATTGACAAAAGTGATCTTGCCAATCATTATTGGACGGAAAAACACCAGATGGATTGGGATAACATTTCAGTGATTAATGAGGATAAGAACTGGAAAAACAGACTTGTTAAAGAAAGCATTCACTCAGTTCTATCAACTCCTTGTATCAATCAACTATCTTACTCAAGGGTGAAATGAAATGAGGTGGACAGGAAAGCACAAGATGAGATGAAATGCGAAGGTGCATATGACTAATTAATTATGATTTATATAGTTAGCTGTTAGCAAAAATAGGTAAGAAAGCCTGGGTTAGCGGTCTGTAGTTCCGTTAAGTCCATTAGGTGCAAGAGAGTTAGCCAAGCCAATGAAGTATTGTTTTTTGGCTCTCTCCTTTGTATGTATTTGTAGTATACGTGTAACATGAAAATCGTTTAATTTGTGTCCAGGCTGACAGAAGTGTTCTGCTACCCCAGATTTGTCATGTCTTTTGTTTATAAGGTCTCGTCTGCGCTCGTTAAATCTGTCTCGTAACCAGGTCATTCCTGCGCTACTCATACTCCAATTGCAAATTTCCTTATTTTTCCACCGAGGGGCAAATCACTTTCCTTATAACTGGACGAGATTTTTGGGATTTTCACAAAAGAACAATAGAATTTCCTGAAAATTATTAAAGGATTTTCAAAATTACAATAGGCTTTTTCAAATAGTGGACGAGATTTTTTGGAGTGATTTGCCCCTCCTTTTCAACTGTGCTGTGGGGTCGCGAGGCTGAACTTGAATAAAATAAACCTTCATCTTTATATTTCTATATATCTCAAAAAACTTCAATATTTTAATTAATTTGTCCACCCAAAAAATTCTTAGTTTGTTATTACTTTTAATTTTCAATTTCAATTTTTCAACTTGTATCTTACTGTTTGGACCATGTATCAAATGATATAGTGTTATAATGAAAAATTAAATCCTTTGGGTTGTGTCACAAGTTTACAGAAGTACAAGTTACTCGGCTTCTGGCGGCTTCCGGTAGGCGATCATGTTGTTTGGGTTATGCAATTTCATTGATTTCATTTACACCACTTCAAGATCTCGTGTCTACGCGCATGTAAACGTTTTTGATTAAAATATCGTTGTTTTCCTATCCTAAAATTGTTGCATTTTTGTGTTTTTGATTTTAAAATTTTTAAAGTAAATTTAGTGATATTATCAATTCATTCTTTTTTCCTAATTAGTTTTTGAAAATGACGATTTGATTTGGCAGGCATTAAGCTTATAAATCTTTGTCATTTAATATTTATTTTTCGATCTTTTGTTACTCTTAGAACCCTCTGTTCCTGCTGATTCCCGCTCGTTCCCGGTGATTGCCGCTCATTCCCACTCGTTCCAGCATGTTCCCGCTGATTCCCGGTCATTCCCGCCCGTTCCTGCATGTTCCCGCACGTTCTTGGTGATTCCTGCATGTTCCTGCTGATATTCCCCGTTCCTGCTTTTAGTAATAGCCTTGCAGGTGTCAGAGTTTTGTAAGGTGGTGTAATTCTGTTTCAGTAATTCTGTAATTCTAGTGGTGTAGTTCTGTCTGATGCAAGGTAGTGTAGCAATATATAAAAGCAAAGATATAAGTATAACAAATGTAATGAAAATAACGATAAATAGGTACCTGTAAAAACAGCTTGATGTAGTGTAACTGTTGTTTTCTGGTTTATATGTAAGTGTATAACTGTGAATTTTCCAAATAATCTAAAAACACAAATATAGAAGAGTGGTTTTCAATTTCTTGAAGGGTGACTTTCAATTCTTGAATGATGTACATTTAATAAATAGGTATAAGTAAGATTAGGAATATATCAATTCATTGTTATTCCTCATACATATCGATGATGTCACATCGAATGCAATTTGTAAATCGCATCTTTATGTTTTATTCTTCTACAGACTTTTGTTCCAGTGATTTACAGCACTTAAACTGGAAAAAGTTAAAGGACCTGACTCAACTGCATGAGTGATAACACCTGTTTGAAAATAAAAATTTGCCAAAAAATGCAGGCTTGCTCCACAAAACAATCAGATAGGGTTGTAGATCAAGCCTTCCTCTATCCACTGATGTCTTTCACAATAAGTGGCAAAATCTAAGTTCTCTTCTAATGCAGACTCTTGTTTCACTCAGTTACAGCACCTAAACTAGAAAAACGTAAAGAACTCAATTCAACTGCATTGGTGGAAATGTTTTGTTGCAAATGACTAATTCTCTCAAGCAGTGTAGCTTTGCTCAACAAAAACACTTAGATAGGCTTGTAGAGCAAGCTCTTCTCTATCTACTGATGTGTCTCGCACAGCTGGCGCAATTACGATTTTTTTTATGTACAGACTTTGGTTTCACTGAATTACAGCACGTAAACTACAAGAAGATAAAGGACAGTAGGTAGCAAGAACATAAATCAAATGTGACCCATGGTCGAATTGACAAAAGTGATCTTGCCAATCATTGTTGGACGGAAAAACACCAGATGGATTGGGATAACATTTCAGTGATTGATGAGGATAAGAACTGGAAAAACAGACTTGTTAAAGAAAGCATTCACTCAGTTCTATCAACTCCTTGTATCAATCAACTATCTTACTCAAGGGTGAAATGAAATGAGGTGGACAGGAAAGCACAAGATGAGATGAAATGCGAAGGTGTATATGACTAATTAATTATGATTTATATAGTTAGCTGTTAGCAAAAATAGGTAAGAAAGCCTGGGTTAGCGGTCTGTAGTTCTGTTAAGTCCATTAGGTGCAAGAGAGTTAGCCAAGCCAATGAAGTATTGTTTTTTGGCTCTCTCCTTTGTATGTATTTGTAGTATACGTGTAACTTGTAAATCGTTTAATTTGTGTCCAGGCTGACAGAAGTGTTCTGCTACCCCGGATTTGTCATGTCTTTTGTTTATAACGTCTCGTCTGCGCTCCTTAAATCTGTCTCGTAACCAGGTCATTCCTGCGCTACTCATACTCCAATTGCAAATTTCCTTATTTTTCCACCGAGGGGCAAATCACTTTCCTTATAACTGGACGAGATTTTTGGGATTTTCACAAAAGAACAATAGAATTTCCTGAAAATTATTAAAGGATTTTCAAAATTACAATAGGCTTTTTCAAATAGTGGACGAGATTTTTTGGAGTGATTTGCCCCTCATTTTCAACTGTGCTGTGGGGTTGCGAGGCTGAACTTGAATAAAATAAACCTTCATCTTTATATTTCTATTTATCTCAAAAAACTTCAATATTTTAATTAATTTGTCCACACAAAAAATTCTTAGTTTGTTATTACTTTTAATTTTCAATTTCAATTTTTCAACTTGTATCTTACTGTTTGGACCATGTATCAAATGATATAGTGTTATAATGAAAAAATTAAATCCTTTGGGTTGTATCACAAGTTTACAGAAGTATAAGTTACTCGGCGTCTGGCGGCTTCCGGTAGGCGATCATGTTGTTTCGGTTATGCAATTTCATTGATTTCATTTACACCACTTCAAGATCTCGTGTTTACGCGCATGTAAACGTTTTTTATTAAAATATCCTTGTTTTCCAATCCTAAAATTGTTGCATTTTTTGTGTTTTTGATTTTAAAATTTTTAAAGTAAATTTAGTGATATTATCAATTCATTCTTTTTTCCTAATTAGTTTTTGAAAATGACGATTTGATTTGGCAGGCATTAAGCTTATAAATCTTTGTCATTTAATATTTATTTTTCGATCTTTTGTGACTCTTAGAACCTTCTGTTCCTGCTGATTCCCGCTCGTTCCCGGTGATTGGGGCTCATTCCCACTCGTTCCCACATGTTCCCGCTGATTCACGGTCATTCCCGCCTGTTCCTGCATGTTCCCGCATGTTCTCGGCGATTCCTGCATGTTCCCGCTGATATTCCCCGTTCCTGCTTTTAGTAATAGCCTTGCAGGTGTCAGAGTTTTGTAAGGTGGTGTAATTCTGTTTCAGTAATTCTGTAATTCTAGTGGTGTAATTCTGTCTGATGCAAGGTAGTGTAGCAATATATAAAAGCAAAGATATAAGTATAACAAATGTAATGAAAATAACGATAAATAGGTACCTGTAAAAACAGCTTGATGTAGTGTAACTATTGTTTTCTGGTTTATATGTAAATGTATAACTGTGAATTTTCCAAATAATCTAAAAACACAAATATAGAAGAGTGGTTTTCAATTTCTTGAAGGGTGACTTTCAATTCTTGAATGATGTACATTGAATAAATATGTATAAGTAAGATTAGGAATATATCAATTCATTGTTATTCCTCATACATATCGATGATGTCACATCGAATGCAATTTGTAAATCGCATCTTTATGTTTTATTCTTCTACCGACTTTTGTTCCAGTGATTTACAGCACTTAAACTGGAAAAAGTTAAAGGACCTGACTCAACTGCATGAGTGATAACACCTGTTTGAAAATAAAAATTTGCCAAAAAATGCAGGCTTGCTCCACAAAACAATCAGATAGGGTTGTAGATCAAGCCTTCCTCTATCCACTGATGTCTTTCACAATAAGTGGCAAAATCTAAGTTCTCTTCTAATGCAGACTCTTGTTTCACTCAGTTACAGCACCTAAACTAGAAAAACGTAAAGAACTCAATTCAACTGCATTGGTGGAAATGTTTTGTTGCAAATGACTAATTCTCTCAAGCAGTGTAGCTTTGCTCAACAAAAACACTTAGATAGGCTTGTAGAGCAAGCTCTTCTCTATCTACTGATGTGTCTCGCACATATTTTTTCATTCACACTCTGGTGAAAACAAAGGTTTGAAAGGCCTGAGTGTGCCAAATTCTGAGTTTTTTGCCTCCGCTTTCTAAGTATCAAATAATTTTGACATATCGGAGGTAATTTGTAAAAGCATAATTTATACTCATTTAAGCACACTTACTAGACTGGAAAATATGTCATTTCAAGATTCTCTTTATTATTAGGTTGCTGCTCAATCATCAGAACAACCTTCAGAGTCTGTGATAGGACATCCTTCATCAGAATCTGTGTTAGCACAACCTACAATATGTGATGTAATGGTGCAAACAGCGCTTCAAGAGCTAACCGGTAGTGCAGTCAACACCATCAATGATGTTGGCGCTGACGTAGAAGCAGGTAACGGTGGTGATGGTGGTCATGATTTTGCTGGCCTTGAGTTTGGCACTTAGAATAGCAGTGAAGACAGTCTGGATGATGCGTCTGAAGAACGTAATGAAGTTCAATATGTGTCACGATCTTATATGTTGGCGAGAGTTCTGAGCTTTGCAAATGATAGTGATGAGAACGTTGACTTTTTAATTCAAAAGATAGAATTTAAAGAAATGGTAGCCCGAGTGGCGAGTAATTTACCAGGACGAATACATTAGGAGTTAATCGTCCATTTAGTCGTTGATGTTTAGAAACATTCATGTTACTTGAAAATGTCTAATTACTAAGTATTTTCTTCCTCCCTAAGAGCAGATTCGCAGCGCAGATCTCAGAAGTGACACCGCATGTGAAGAGGATTCGAGGTATCCCCTAAAGGAGATAATTCATTACTGAAGATTTACAAGAGTTTAATTACTAAAGACTCCTCCCCAGCGTCAGATTGGCAGTGCAGACCTCCGAAGAGACGTTGCACGTGAAGAGGATGCCCAGAGATTCCCGTTGCACAGGGGTAAAATCTCTTTCACACAAAAGAATATAATTAGTACAAGCTGGGAGTGAAAGCGGTAAGTACTTTTCTTTAATTAAGTATTATTAAAGAACGTTTGATGAAACCAGAGCTAAAAACTATTTGAAAATGACAAACTGTGTCAGCCATACGATTTGCAAACAAGATGCTGGCTTTCCAACAAATGAAGCTACAAAAATCTGGGTTCAAATGCAAGATCTGCCCCATTTGATGATAGTGAAAAGATAGTGTTGACAAAACCTAATGTTAATATTTGCGATCAAAGCAAATACTTGCTGCCTGGGGTTAGTCTTCAATGGCGATTGAGTCCAAACAGCAATGTGTTTTGTCTGATGAGGAAAACTGGAAACACTTGTACAACTCCGAATTGAAACTGGTGCTTTGTCACATACATGTTAAATATGATGTATTGGAAGGAATTGAAAGAAAGCTTTTGAAAATTATCAAGAAGCTACTCCATCATTATAATTGAACAATGATGGTGATGATTACTTCTATGCCTACAGTTGACTGGTGACCTAGCCTAACTGATTACAATAGATTCAAACAAGGATCAGCAATCTATGGTTTTGATTTGACCCCAAAAGGAAACTGTGCAGATGGGAAATATCTGCTTAAAAGAGATGGTAATCTGAGAATAAGTATAAATTTTGCAAATGCTGTTGACACTTTGATCAACATTGCAATTTTGGGTGACTTTGATAGGGTCATTCAAATTGATAGTCATAAGAACGTCATTCGAGATTGATAATTATGGATTGTATAATGATTAATAATTTACTTGCAAACCGTGATAATATACTTGCAAATATTTCAACATTCAGAGCAAGTTAGATAACGATTTATTTCTTTACAACTACGTTAAACGAAGATATAATTTAGAATAATGTTAAAACAGTTTAGAATAATGTAACAACAGTTTAGAATAATGTTAAAACTGTTCATTAAACCATTTAGAATAATGTTAAAGATTTTGTTCAAATAGTTTAGATGTCAAAAATGTCAAAAACAGTTCGTTAAAACAGTTCAGAATAATGTTCAATCAATGTTTTTCTTCTCAGCGTCTTTCTAGCAAATAATGTCCATATTGTAGCGTGTTAAATCAGTCATAAAAAATGTATCTTTTATCATCAAACGGATTCAGCGATTTTTTTTCTTTCCGTAGTGTAGATTGTGTGACAGTGAGATTTGCTGTTGCATTGAGTGTGTGCATCCGCTTTCCTTTCCATCAAACATTTCACTTAATCTTCATGCTTCACTTGCTTCTTCACAACATACTTTTTGATACTCTTTTGATCGTATTTCCATCATCGATTTGACAACTGTACATCTTTGATCTCAATCCAACAAATTCTTTCATTCTTACGCCACCGAGCTCATATTTCATTTTCCCGATAACTTTCTTCTTTGTTGCAGAGTAATTTGGATGTTCTTTATCCTAATTGTGGAAATCGAATCCACCTTTGTGACTTTCAATACTTTATCGACTTGATCTTCAGACGTTTGTATGTCGTAGATGAAACTATCAGTGTCCATATAGCATAGTTGAACGTTTGGAAGGTTTTGTTTTGCAAAGTTATAATGATAATCAAACATCAATGTCTTGCTAATATCTAATATGCTGAAACCAACATACATTGGTTTGTTGAGTGTAACTTTTCCCATTTTTTCTCAACCAAAAACGTGTCTTCATTGATTGCAATGACTTCATAAAAGTTTGGATTTCGTACCCATTTTCTTAAGACTATCGCATCAGCGCAGAATTCAAAACACTGATGATTTCTTAGGTTTTTCCATCGTCTAACTGAACACGGAATTGTTCATCAACTTCAACAGATCTTTTTCAAAGTCGTTTCTTGCATGTGCTCTCTTCTGGGTATTAAAATCAATGTATTCTGCTAGAAAATGGAAGAGGCCCCTATTGTATACTTGTGCACGATGCAAGCAGTTGCCTTATCTTCCGCCAATGCTGGAGTATATTCCAGAAGTATTACCCATGCTAGACTGTGATGACAACTACATTCTTCGCCCAATTGACGTAGACATTGGGCCTCATGAGCATGACGGATATGGTTATCAGTTGCATAACTCTGTGATTGCCCTGAAATGTCAACGTAAGTCTGTTCTGGTAAGCATACGTAACAGTAATTGTAAGCATAGGTGATTGCCGTTGATGGGGTCCCCAGATTCTTGCTATAGACCATATGTTGAAAAGGCAGACACATTCCGTGCAATTGGCAAAGACCTAACAAAGCTTGAGATCTTTCGGTGGGTAGGTATAGAGAGTGCTCTTTGGCCCACATATTACCCATATACAGACTGGTGTGACACCCCACTGGAGCTGACAACTGCCTCTTCTAGTTGTAAAACTGTATTCATCGACAAGTGTCATAGCCGTATCATAGACTACACAAGTCATCATGACCTGGTGCAGTATGACTTTGACCCTTAGTGTACAAAACAATAACTGGGGCCATCAACGCTTCTAGGTTTTAACATTGTTCCCCATACCATGCATTATCTGATTGGGCATTTTCCCCAGCCTTTTGGGAATAGCAACACTGTCACTTGATAGATGCCATTCGAAAGTATGGGTTTCCATCCATATTTATAACAAAATCACCGTCTTTATGGAACTTCACACTGCCACGCTGGCTGGAACTGCTCAGGCATGCAACGCTGCAGCAGCCAACGGAAAGTGCTTGCTTCGAGACACTGCATTTTGCACATGTCCTTGAACAGATAATGTGTGGTTATCTATGTGGAAGTGATAATCCACAATGGCGGAAACACCTATTTCATTCAGCATCAGTTCAGTGTCGCTCATCCATTGTAAAATTCACAGTTTTGAGTTGCAGAACAGGGGAATTGTACACATGCACTTGCTTGTCTGGCTGTCTAACTTCTCCAGAATATCGTGTGAGCACATTCTGGCAGATTTCCCAACAGAGAACCCCCAGTTGTCTTTAGTTGTAAAGCAGTTCCAGATTTCCGATGAGCTGTCAATGTATCTGCCTCTGCAAGCAGAATACACATTTGTCTGCATCAGCAACAACATGAAAGAATTGCATATTTCTCATCCATCAGATGCTTTTTCTACAAACCTGCAGAAATTCATTGATACTATTCTGCCTGCTCTGTCATGCAGAATGGATGTCGAGACATCAAACAACATGCAATGCTGTTAAAGCATGTTGCCACCTATGTTGCTGAAAGTGAGCAGTCTGTGCCCTGCGACAAATTGTTCTCACACTCAAACAATGCTGCAGCCATCGCATATGCCTACTTATGTGCTATCCGCATAAAGGATCTAGAAATGTGGCTCCTGACCAACTATAAAATGGCATGGACAAATGCAAGGCAGGTTATTTTCTGTCCACTCCGTCCTGCTGATGTGGACAAGAATGTGATAATGTTGCAGTATTACAAGAGACCCTTCTCTGATGAGGTATTGATGCTACCTGACTTCTTACGTCAAACCTCTCATGGGACAGGCAGGGGCAGCACATGCGTTTGATGTATTTAGACTGAACATGTGTGCGTGTCAGGATGAGCTCAGTTGGTCAGACGCAAATCCACATGTTGACTGGCCCCGGTTTATGTTGGTCACTGGAAAACCTGGAACTGGCAAAACACATGTCCTCAATGCCTGCATTGACTGGGCCATCACGAGCAGCTGATGTCCTATTGTCACAACATCACTCTACATCAGCAGCATAGGACAGATGACAGCGACCTGCTTGCATTTCTCACACATATACGTTATTCAATTCCGTCTTCAAAAGCCATTCAAAAGGATCATGTTATTACTAGTGCGTCGGTTGACGAGAACACTGTGATGACGACTTTCGGCAACATTCACAGGTGCTCTTTTTAACTGTCTCAAAAAAGGCTGCCAGATTTGTAAATGACAGGATTCTTGGCTACCAAAGAACCGTCCTGTTATGTCATCCATTCTATGTACACAGCGTGGGTGCCCTTGTCCTGTTATCCAACACATGCCCATAATGCTGTTGGAGAACTGTGACAAAGGCAACAACTACATCAATGGTCAAATTTGTCAGGTTCTCTGTGTTTACAGAGTCACCGTTGTTGTTTGATCAGCAAGTGGGAATGTCATCAAGGTCTATCCTGTCACAACAATAACAGAACATGGCCCCGTTACATACTACCCATTCACATCAGCCTACGCATACACCATAGCCAAGGTGCAGGGCCAAACCCTCCAGAAGATCATTTTATACAGACACAGCCCGATACAGCCCAAGAAGGCATGGCATATCTTGCCTTCTGAAGAGTCCGTTCACTTAATGACATCTCCCTATTGCAACCACTATCTCGGGCACATTTTCGTCCTGTGAACACAATGGCATAGCAGTGATATACGTTTTTCATCAGGTCCCAATCTGTCATGCTTTGTGTGAACCAGGTTTCCTGCCACTTGGTGTCATAGACCGCCTCCGCTTTTCCATGTATTAATCTCACAGGATTGTTTATTATGCAGCGATGGCAAACAAGTGATACCAGTCAAAGAGGGAGGCTGAAGGTATAACCTTCTTCCAACACTTCCCGAAGAATTTTATCCGGCCCTATGGGGAGGCAGAGCAGGCTCCAACAGAGCAAACACTGTTCAACTGTGTGTCAGCAAAGAATTGTGAGTGCTTGGTGCGGCCCCAAGTTGCATTATCAGAGTTCTGCCAGACACTGACAGACAACCTGGACAAAATGAAAGAGAGCACACTTGTAAAAAACCAAGAGCTTGGCATTGCACAGAATTAGAATGAGCAGCTTATTGATGTCCTGCAGCCTTTCTCGATATTCATGCCGGAAGCACCAACAGCTGCAACTGTCAGCGCCATCTTTAAGCTCGTGCCCCAAAAATACAACCATGGACAGATTCTTTGAACAGGCTGTCCATGTTGGTGACCCCTTTTCTCAACTGCAATAAACTATATGCGTTTCAAGGCCCTGCTGTCAAATTCTGATGTGCATGCGGATAAAATGTGCATGCCCCATGGGGGTGCCACTTTCAAGTCAACGCCTTCCTTAAAACCTTGCAGCAGGTGTTCTTGTCTTGTTGCACCAAAGCTGCCACCAGCACAGCTAGCGGGACAAAGAAGATAGCTGACACATTGCTTGCGGCGCTGGATGATGATGATGAGAATGCCAGCAGTTGACGAGCCGGAAACCACAGATGTTACAGAAAAGGGGACACCTGCTCCACAGCCAGAGTCCTGTAAGGGGCAAACTTCCGCTTCTGAAAAGAAGCACAAAAACAGCCGGAAGATGAAAACACCTGCAGAGGAGGTTCCGCTCCATGCACCGGCAAAAGGAAGAAGCATCACTGATACATCAAGCTCCTGATGCTGCTGCCGCTGTTGCTGTCCCAGTGAAGAAGCAGAGCCACATTCACAAAACAACAATCACACAGAAGCTCTGTGCTGGCTGGAGGATGTGCTACTTTGATCATGCTGCACTGCTATAGAGAACTTTGCTTTTGCTGGCTGCTGTCTGTATTTGCTGCTTGATCTTGCTGTTGGCTGGCTGTATGTCACCTTTGAAATGCTTTGCACATCTTGCTTGCCCTCACACACTTCCCAGCTTCGCCCCATATGCGCATATAGTGAACTGCAGTACCTCTAGTACACATGTCCGTGACATGTGTCCAACCTATCTCATTTCCTCCATGCATAACAGAATTCCGCATCATGACGTTCATCGACATTTGTTGTTCAACAAATTTTTCCACATCATGTAGAAGACAAAAGCTCTTCAGCTTATGCAAATCACTATCATACTGTACCTCGTTGTTGCAGTTGCTGCCGTAATGGAATTTCCAAGGGCTGCTGAGCTGTTGTCTTGAGTCTGGAACATTTCAATGCTTATGTTTATTGACACAAAGTGAATTTTGTCTCTGATTATCGTGCTTTGCATGGAAAATCAAGAATTCTGGTGGAAAACTTGCAAGATGGATTTTGAGGTTGGAGGAATTTGACTAACTATTACTTAAAGAGCTGGTTTCTTGATTGTCTGTTCAAATGCATTGTCAAGAGCCTCACTTAATAGTATAAAGGTTGTTAGTATCTCAGCTGCAGAGTTGTTAAATACACAACAGTTATGTGAAGATATTAACACTGTTTTTGGGTGTGTAATAACACTTGTATTAACACTTGAAACAGAATCCGGGGTATTGAAGAGCCTTTAAAACTTTTTGAAAATCTTGTGGTTGATGAACAGAGTTTACTTTGTCGAAGCAAATGTTTGATTATAACAATGAGAGAATCAGAAAGTAAGTTCTTGTACCAGGCAATTTGCAACAGAAGATTGTCAAAACAGCACTCTCTAATTGTGGTCGCATGGGTATTGCAACGCAAGTATTATTGGCTCGGATTTCATAAGCCATGAACTGTTTTGTAAGGTTTGTGAAATTTGTACTCGAAATAAAGTAGTGTCATGGCCAAAGTTTCCTTTGAAACCTATCGAGGTGATTCTAGTACCGTTTCATATGATCAGAATAGACATTATTGATCCATTGATTTTTACAAGGTCAGGAAATTGCTTAATTTGACATTGGTTGATTTTCTTACAAAACATACCGAAGAAGTTCCTTTACCTAATCGTAGAGACTGTTGCACGAGCATTTGAAGATATATTTGCTAGGCTGACGGACAAAGGTTTAAATTGTGAATTAAAGATTTTAAAGTCAATCTGCACATTGTTTGGGATTGGAAAGAAGTGAACTATGACCTATCATCAGCAGACAGATGGACTGTATGAGCTCTTTAATGGAACTTTGAAAACCCATTTAGGGGCAACAGTTAATCGAGATAGTAATAATCAGGATGAACAAACTCCAGCTGTATGGTGGTGAGGCTACACTACGGCTCTCTAGTAGCTGTGATAAGAACACAAACTGCTAGTGCCAAGCAGAAAGTAGTTCAATGAAAATAGAAACAAATACATCATACTTGTAATCAAGTTGATTCGAAGAAAGACTTCAACTCTTTAGCTACAATGGGGGTATTAATGACCCCGTACCATATTTTCCAGAATTGTGTGGTCTATATTGTAGCTGGAAGTGAAGTAACTTGAAACAACATGCTCCCATTGAATTTAAGCTTACATACTACTTATGTCTAATATACATGGATCCATATTAATATATTATATATTATATCTTAAAAGCAATTATATCTCAAAAACTAAGCATTAATTTAGAAATACTGTTCTTTTTTGTCTTTGTAAATGTGATAAATATACAAACTCAGCTAAATATGCTATCTATTGTTTATTTTCGGATTTCAAAATTGTTTTAAATATGTCTTTCTTTTCTGTCTCAGATAAGGATTCGAATTATCTATTTTTTAATTTATATTCAACTGTTATTGTTCAAACGGCCATATCTCTGATGCCAAAATTCTTCTGGAATTTCTCTTCTCTTAGCATCTTGTGACCTGACATTCATGGCAATTGCATCCAATGTGTATAACTTCGCATTCAGCTTTCCTGAACCAAGTATACTGGCTTTTTCGTTGAGAATCACACACTTATCTTTTTCAAAAGAAATGGTTAAACCTTTCCTTGTGACTGCATTTACTGAAAACAGGTTCTTTGCAAATGCAGATACATATAGCACATCAACTAACTCAGCTGGCTTATAAATTCCTTCTTGATTAACTTCAATCAAAATTCTTCCTTTTCCAAAAGCTTCAACTTCACGGTTGTCACCTAATCTGACAATTTCTGGTGAATTGAACTCAATATAATGCTCCATTAGATCCTTGTTGTAAGTCGTGTGCTGAGAAGCACCCGAATCTACACACCATACAGAGTGTTTATTCTTCTTGACACCAGATGAAATCATAAACAAAAGATTATTATCTTCATCACTTTCTACACTAATACCTGATGACACATTAGCATGCCCTGCTTTCTTTTCAACTGCTGGTTTGTTTTTCTTTGGCCTTCTGCAATCCTTTGCCCAATGGCCTTCCATACCACAATTGAAACATTTTCCTCTCTTTCTTTTGGGCTTAGCTATTTGATTATGCGGTTGAGAGCTGACTTTTGCAGAAAACATAGCTTTTTGCACACTTTCCAGATTCTCTGAATTTTCATCACGTTTTCTTTCTTCGTGGAGTAGTATCGCAATGACAAATTCCATACTTAAGGCTTCAACTCTGGATTCTAAGGCAACTATTAATTTACCGTATGAATCAGGCAAACTGCAAAGCAGTGTCATAACTTGATCGTCTTCTGAGACCAGCGCTCCCACTGATTCTAATTGTTCATCTGTCGATCGACTGTAGCCAAGGCCTTCCTTGCTCGTTTTTTGTAGCACTGTATTACAGCCTCTGTGGTGTCTTCTCCTATGGGTTCCGCTTCCTCTCTAGAGACTATTGCTCATAGGTCCTTTTCTTCCAACACCATCTATATCTTGAACTTCCATAAATTCTCAACAATGCAATATCCTCTGGTGCAGAAACCATTCTGACCCTTGTATGTCCTAAAAGCTATCCTTAAAACTATTTACTCTGGGCCCATAACCTGTGAGAATTATGAGAGTAAACTTATACGCCACGAAAGATCATGAGAAACCAGTTTAAGGATAACATATTTATGATAACATAAAACTAAATCAGCGAACACAAAATCAACTCTAGAATCAACTCTAGGCTAAGATCAAACAGAACTCAACTAGTAAACAAGCTAATAAATCAAGTTGAAATTTGACAGTTGTATTGTCCTTAAAATAAACGCATTGTTCTTCATAATTTACGTAGCAAAGATAATTTAAGTAGCAAAGATAATTTACATAATTTACGTAGCAAAGATAATTTACGTGTTCTTCATTACGTAGTTGATTATGAATATGTTATACTTAAACTAGTTTCTCACGATCTTTCGTGGCGTATAAGTTTACTTTATACGCAAGGTCACAAGAAAAATCTCAAAGCCCAGACAGAATACTGAGGCTGACAAAGAGGAACCTAAATGTTATATGAACCTACCATACATCAGAGGGACAAGTGAAAAAATCTGCCGATCTTTGTCTAAACAAAAAATATAAGGTGTACTATTTATTCCCTAAATACGCTTAAAAAGTCGCTTTCAAAGCCAAAAGACAAAGTTAACGAACTGGAACAAAACAACGTGCTATACAAAATACCATGTAGAGATTGTCTTAAAAAATATATAGGACAATCGAAAAGAGAGACTGGAACAAGGCTAAAAGAACATAAATCAAATGTGACCCATGGTCGAATTGACAAAAGTGATCTTGCCAATCATTATTGGACGGAAAAACACCAGATGGATTGGGATAACATTTCAGTGATTAATGAGGATAAGAACTGGAAAAACAGACTTGTTAAAGAAAGCATTCACTCAGTTCTATCAACTCCTTGTATCAATCAACTATCTTACTCAAGGGTGAAATGAAATGAGGTGGACAGGAAAGCACAAGATGAGATGAAATGCGAAGGTGCATATGACTAATTAATTATGATTTATATAGTTAGCTGTTAGCAAAAATAGGTAAGAAAGCCTGGGTTAGCGGTCTGTAGTTCCGTTAAGTCCATTAGGTGCAAGAGAGTTAGCCAAGCCAATGAAGTATTGTTTTTTGGCTCTCTCCTTTGTATGTATTTGTAGTATACGTGTAACATGAAAATCGTTTAATTTGTGTCCAGGCTGACAGAAGTGTTCTGCTACCCCAGATTTGTCATGTCTTTTGTTTATAAGGTCTCGTCTGCGCTCGTTAAATCTGTCTCGTAACCAGGTCATTCCTGCGCTACTCATACTCCAATTGCAAATTTCCTTATTTTTCCACCGAGGGGCAAATCACTTTCCTTATAACTGGACGAGATTTTTGGGATTTTCACAAAGAACAATAGAATTTCCTGAAAATTATTAAAGGATTTTCAAAATTACAATAGGCTTTTTCAAATAGTGGACGAGATTTTTTGGAGTGATTTGCCCCTCCTTTTCAACTGTGCTGTGGGGTCGCGAGGCTGAACTTGAATAAAATAAACCTTCATCTTTATATTTCTATATATCTCAAAAAACTTCAATATTTTAATTAATTTGTCCACCCAAAAAATTCTTAGTTTGTTATTACTTTTAATTTTCAATTTCAATTTTTCAACTTGTATCTTACTGTTTGGACCATGTATCAAATGATATAGTGTTATAATGAAAAAATTAAATCCTTTGGGTTGTGTCACAAGTTTACAGAAGTACAAGTTACTCGGCTTCTGGCGGCTTCCGGTAGGCGATCATGTTGTTTGGGTTATGCAATTTCATTGATTTCATTTACACCACTTCAAGATCTCGTGTCTACGCGCATGTAAACGTTTTTGATTAAAATATCGTTGTTTTCCTATCCTAAAATTGTTGCATTTTTTGTGTTTTTGATTTTAAAATTTTTAAAGTAAATTTAGTGATATTATCAATTCATTCTTTTTTCCTAATTAGTTTTTGAAAATGACGATTTGATTTGGCAGGCATTAAGCTTATAAATCTTTGTCATTTAATATTTATTTTTCGATCTTTTGTTACTCTTAGAACCCTCTGTTCCTGCTGATTCCCGCTCGTTCCCGGTGATTGCCGCTCATTCCCACTCGTTCCAGCATGTTCCGCTGATTCCGGTCATTCCGCCCGTTCCTGCATGTTCCCGCACGTTCTTGGTGATTCCTGCATGTTCCTGCTGATATTCCCCGTTCCTGCTTTTAGTAAAAGCCTTGCAGGTGTCAGAGTTTTGTAAGGTGGTGTAATTCTGTTTCAGTAATTCTGTAATTCTAGTGGTGTAATTCTGTCTGATGCAAGGTAGTGTAGCAATATATAAAAGCAAAGATATAAGTATAACAAATGTAATGAAAATAACGATAAATAGGTACCTGTAAAAACAGCTTGATGTAGTGTAACTATTGTTTTCTGGTTTATATGTAAGTGTATAACTGTGAATTTTCCAAATAATCTAAAAGCACAAATATAGAAGAGTGGTTTTCAATTTCTTGAAGGGTGACTTTCAATTCTTGAATGATGTACATTTAATAATATGTATAAGTAAGATTAGGAATATATCAATTCATTGTTATTCCTCATACATATCGATGATGTCACATCGAATGCAATTTGTAAATCGCATCTTTATGTTTTATTCTTCTACAGACTTTTGTTCCAGTGATTTACAGCACTTAAACTGGAAAAAGTTAAAGGACCTGACTCAACTGCATGAGTGATAACACCTGTTTGAAAATAAAAATTTGCCAAAAAATGCAGGCTTGCTCCACAAAACAATCAGATAGGGTTGTAGATCAAGCCTTCCTCTATCCACTGATGTCTTTCACAATAAGTGGCAAAATCTAAGTTCTCTTCTAATGCAGACTCTTGTTTCACTCAGTTACAGCACCTAAACTAGAAAAAACGTAAAGAACTCAATTCAACTGCATTGGTGGAAATGTTTTGTTGCAAATGACTAATTCTCTCAAGCAGTGTAGCTTTGCTCAACAAAAACACTTAGATAGGCTTGTAGAGCAAGCTCTTCTCTATCTACTGATGTGTCTCGCACAGCTGGCGCAATTACGATTTTTTTTATGTACAGACTTTGGTTTCACTGAATTACAGCACGTAAACTACAAGAAGATAAAGGACAGTAGGTAGCAAGAACATAAATCAAATGTGACCCATGGTCGAATTGACAAAAGTGATCTTGCCAATCATTGTTGGACTGAAAAACACCAGATCGATTGGGATAACATTTCAGTGATTGATGAGGATAAGAACTGGAAAAACAGACTTGTTAAAGAAAGCATTCACTCAGTTCTATCAACTCCTTGTATCAATCAACTATCTTACTCAAGGGTGAAATGAAATGAGGTGGACAGGAAAGCACAAGATGAGATGAAATGCGAAGGTGTATATAACTAATTAATTATGATTTATATAGTTAGCTGTTAGCAAAAATAGGTAAGAAAGCCTGGGTTAGCGGTCAGTAGTTCTGTTAAGTCCATTAGGTGCAAGAGAGTTAGCCAAGCCAATGAAGTATTGTTTTTTGGCTCTCTCCTTTGTATGTATTTGTAGTATACGTGTAACTTGAAAATCGTTTAATTTGTGTCCAGGCTGACAGAAGTGTTCTGCTACCCCAGATTTGTCATGTCTTTTGTTTATAAGGTCTCGTCTGCGCTCGTTAAATCTGTCTCGTAACCAGGTCATTCCTGCGCTACTCATACTCCAATTGCAAATTTCCTTATTTTTCCACCGAGGGGCAAATCACTTTCCTTATAACTGGACGAGATTTTTGGGATTTTCACAAAAGAACAATAGAATTTCCTGAAAATTATTAAAGGATTTTCAAAATTACAATAGGCTTTTTCAAATAGTGGACGAGATTTTTTGGAGTGATTTGCCCCTCGTTTTCAACTGTGCTGTGGGGTCGCGAGGCTGAACTTGAATAAAATAAACCTTCATCTTTATATTTCTATTTATCTCAAAAAACTTCAATATTTTTATTAATTTGTCCACCCAAAAAATTCTTAGTTTGTTATTACTTTTAATTTTCAATTTCAATTTTTCAACTTGTATCTTACTGTTTGGACCATGTATCAAATGATATAGTGTTATAATGAAAAAATTAAATCCTTTGGGTTGTGTCACAAGTTTACAGAAGTACAAGTTACTCGGCTTCTGGCGGCTTCCAGTAGGCGATCATGTTGTTTGGGTTATGCAATTTCATTGATTTCATTTACACCACTTCAAGATCTCGTGTCTACGCGAATGTAAACGTTTTTGATTAAAATATCGTTGTTTTCCTATCCTAAAATTGTTGCATTTTTTGTGTTTTTGATTTTAAAATTTTTAAAGTAAATTTAGTGATATTATCAATTCATTCTTTTTTCCTAATTAGTTTTTGAAAATGACGATTTGATTTGGCAGGCATTAAGCTTATAAATCTTTGTCATTTAATATTTATTTTTCGATCTTTTGTTACTCTTAGAACCCTCTGTTCCTGCTGATTCCCGCTCGTTCCCGGTGATTGCCGCTCATTCCCACTCGTTCCCGCATGTTCCCGCTGATTCCCGGTCATTCCCGCCCGTTCCTGCATGTTCCCGCACGTTCTTGGTGATTCCTGCATGTTCCTGCTGATATTCCCCGTTCCTGCTTTTAGTAAAAGCCTTGCAGGTGTCAGAGTTTTGTAAGGTGGTGTAATTCTGTTTCAGTAATTCTGTAATTCTAGGGGTGTAATTCTGTCTGATGCAAGGTAGTGTAGCAATATATAAAAGCAAAGATATAAGTATAACAAATGTAATGAAAATAACGATAAATAGGTACCTGTAAAAACAGCTTGATGTAGTGTAACTATTGTTTTCTGGTTTATATGTAAGTGTATAACTGTGAATTTTCCAAATAATCTAAAAGCACAAATATAGAAGAGTGGTTTTCAATTTCTTGAAGGGTGACTTTCAATTCTTGAATGATGTACATTTAATAATATGTATAAGTAAGATTAGGAATATATCAATTCATTGTTATTCCTCATACATATCGATGATGTCACATCGAATGCAATTTGTAAATCGCATCTTTATGTTTTATTCTTCTACAGACTTTTGTTCCAGTGATTTACAGCACTTAAACTGGAAAAAGTTAAAGGACCTGACTCAACTGCATGAGTGATAACACCTGTTTGAAAATAAAAATTTGCCAAAAAATGCAGGCTTGCTCCACAAAACAATCAGATAGGGTTGTAGATCAAGCCTTCCTCTATCCACTGATGTCTTTCACAATAAGTGGCAAAATCTAAGTTCTCTTCTAATGCAGACTCTTGTTTCACTCAGTTACAGCACCTAAACTAGAAAAACGTAAAGAACTCAATTCAACTGCATTGGTGGAAATGTTTTGTTGCAAATGACTAATTCTCTCAAGCAGTGTAGCTTTGCTCAACAAAAACACTTAGATAGGCTTGTAGAGCAAGCTCTTCTCTATCTACTGATGTGTCTCGCACAGCTGGCGCAATTACGATTTTTTTTATGTACAGACTTTGGTTTCACTGAATTACAGCACGTAAACTACAAGAAGATAAAGGACAGCAGGTAGCAAGCAAGGCTCCTAGGACACAAGGCCTCTAGGACAGTCATCAGGTCGTGCTATAGTGTGAAAGTTTTTATGGATCTATCCTGCTGGATTCTCCAACCTCGTTTTCAAGAGTCCCTGCAAGGGTGTCTTAGGACCAATTACGTCATCAATGATGTAATCAGGTTGCGCTATAGTGGGACGGTTTTTATGGATCTATTGTGCTGGTTTCTCCAACCTCGTTTTCAAGAGTCCCGGGAAGGGCGTCTTAGGACCAATTTCGTCATCAATGATGTCATCAGGTTGCGATATACATAGTGCCACAGTTTTTATGAATCTATCATGCCGGTTTCTCCAACCTTGTTCGACTATCAATAGTGTCATCTATGATGTCATCAAGCCCTGCTATAGTGGGACTGTTTTTATGAATCTAGCCTGATGGTTTCTCCACCCTCGTTTTCCAGAGTCCTTAAGAAAGCAGAGATATCCCAACACATGGATGTTATATGATATCAGAGGTTCAGACACATGAAAAACAACAAGCCGACAATTGAATTATAGAGTATTATTGAATTAATATTGAATTGAATTATTTAATTAAATTAGGGATACAACATCCTCTGAAAGAGAATATACCCCTTTTGTAGAATTCGCAAGATTGATCCCAAAGTAACAATTTAACTACCATGTTTCATCATTAGTAACTTTTAATGTTTAGACGGTGTTTTACAAAGGTGAGGGACATTGAGAGGAGATTGGAATAACTCCAAGGCATTTAAGACGCCGAAAAAAATCACATAAACCTCTAGAAGAACTAAAAGAACATTACAAAAACATTAAACAATATTAGATCAGATTTTTACCTCGTAAAAATTCATAATGTTTCTTTAGTTCTTCTAGAGGGTTATGCAATTTCGCTTTCGGCATCCCTAATTCCTCGATATTGAGACATGGCATCTCAATCTCCCAGCAGATCCTTTTTGCAATGTCTCGACATTTATAGTAAACCATGGTAATGTTATTCCACTCCAAGATGTCCTTAATTATGGATGCCGAATCTCGACATGACAATGCTGCTCCTTTAGAATTTTAATCCAACCCATGGATATTATATCTGAAAAAATTAAATGTTTTCTGCCACTTTGGGAATAATCTTGCATATTGTTTACACGGTACATACTCCCGCTCGAAGAATGTTGTACCGTCATCTAGTAAAATTGCCAGCTTTCTGATACATTTATGATCTTGGCTGGTTTGGATGTATTCCAGATCCATCAAACATTTCTTGTTATTTGCATTCTAGAATAGAAAGGTGGAATAAAAGATGTTAAAAAGGGTTTGACAGAAGTGTTTAAGTGGTTTAAATTATTTACTATCCTAGTTCATAAAAAAGATTGAATAATAAAACACGAACTTAACACGGCCTTGATGAGCAGCATTACCTGTCTACCAAGGGTCTCCCGTGTCGAAGAATTTCTCATGCATGGGAAAGACTTCAGCCACCTGTTCTGAAGCTCACCAAATGGCTGTTGCAACGAATGGCCTGCTCTCCCTACACTACACGAGGGTTCTACACTACCTCTCAAGACATTGGTCATAGCATTTGTCAATAGCCTTTCGAACCTGAGAGGGGTGGTGTTAGTTAGATGATGAGAATGATAAACATTAATTAATCTTGTTAGTTTTATGAAATTGAATGGTTCAAGCGGCTTGAGCGTTCAAACAAAACTGTACGAAGCTTTGATAAAAAATTACGTACCTTGCCTTTCTTTTCTTCACTAGGTAGCTAAAGAATGATATTTTAAAATGAGGAATTAGAAATTAAATTGGGAATTTAGTTGAAAGAATTGAAACGGGTCGAACAATTGAAGTGGGAGATTTGACCTGGTCAATAAACTTCGCAAAGTTTCATACCCTTTACCATTTTGAGAATTTACCATTCTGTTTAAACTTAAAAAAATTTCCTTGTTTTTTTTCTGATGTGTAAAATATCATACTTCAAAAAAGAAAAATGCACCCATCGCAACACAGATAAAGCATCTCAGGTGTCAGGGACATCAAAATTGCAATATCATTTTGTTTGTAGCAGCCTCTTTAAGAACATGTTGACACCTTTGCGAGGAAAACAAAAGACTTTTGTTGGATGTTGCATTCCTTTATTTTTAAAGTTACCATGAAACAGCCATGTGTGATGATAATTCTACACAAATTGTAAGAGATACACGTGTTTTTCAATACATTTTGTTTCTTTTTGAAATAAATCAAATCTTCTGTTTCCCGTTTCGCTCAAAACATCATTTTCAATTGAAGTTGATGTACTGTCACAATAAAGCGAAACTTATTTGATGGTAAAAGTGCAGCCTTAACTACTGAAAAGAAGAAAAAATACGAGCAGAAATTTCGAGATTCTTGGCTAGAGGATCTACCTTTCAAGTCATGGATAAATAAAGTAAGAAATAAAGATGGCGATTTTCAGTCTATGCGTGAACCCTGAAACTCTAAAATATCTTACGCGAAAACTTCGCTCTTGAGACACCAGTAGACTAATAGTCATAAAGATGTTGTAAGCAGAAGCTTTTCTCTAAAGAAAAGCAACCAGTAGATTGCAAATTTGCTGGGGCCAAGTGACGAAGCAGTAGCTTCAATAGAGATTAAGATTGCAATTTTCATTGTAGAAAACAACCTGGGCATTAGTTTATGCAAGGATTTACTAGCGCTAATGAAAAGTATTTACCCCACTAATTTGAGCTTCAAGAAAGTATCAATGGGAAAGCAGAAGACCACCAATATCATTGGACAAGATATTGGTTTTCCATTTATTAGAGAAGGATGCAATCTGCTGAGTAAGAACAAATTCTCCCTTGTGATAGTTGAAACCACTGACCGGTCAACGCAGTCCCAGCTGGCCATACTTGGAATTTTCTTTGACAGGTAGGTTACTTCCCTATATCTTATGAAAATTTAGTATGGCAATAGTGAATTTGAAAATCTAGAATTATATGATTCGTTATCATTATTTTTTGCAGTGAAACATTCAGCATGAAAAAAACATCACTGACGGGCCGAGAAGCATATTCCAATGGAAAATGTAATCGGATTCTGTGTTGACACCTGCAATGTGATATTTGGGGCTCATCATTCAGTTTCAAAACGACTGGTACAAAAGTATCCTTGGATAATGCCTGTGAACTGTTCGTGCCACTCTATTCATCTTTGTGTTTCATATGCCTGCAAAAAACTGTCAAAATCGTTAGAAGATGTGTGCAGGAATATCAATTAACAATTCCAAGAATTCCAAGAGTTTTTTGGAACAGATAATCATAGAATGCTGCAAGCAGGGCAGACAAGATGGCTTTCAATGAAGCTTTCTGTAGATCGAATAATTGAACAATATGAAGTGCTGACTCCGTACTTTACACTTGCAGTGTTTGAAGACCAGACGCACACAAACGACCTTGTTCTAACAAGTTTGAAGAATATGTTTACTTTGGCATACCTGGAGTTCATGGCACATTACCTCGATCGCGTAACATCATTTAATCTGCTGTTTCTGAGTGAGATGCCTTTGCTGCATCAATTTGGGCAAGAGGTATGAAAACGAGTCAAAGCAATTTGTGCAGACTTCATGAAACTGGAATATGTGAGAGCAGCAGATGCCTTTAGCATTGACCCAAAAGAAACAAAACAGTCAGGCCCGCTAACTAAATATACCTTAGAGTTATGGCAACTAATACTCTTCAGAGTATTATTGCCGATCTTGGAGAAAGCATAATGATGTGCAGTTGTTTTTTCTCACTGCAAGGACTTTTTAGTTGAATGTGTTCAGCAGATTCAATCAAGATTTGCGAATTGGTCTGATTTCAATTTTCTGACTTTCTTAAACCCAGAAAAAGCTATTAGCCTCAGGATGCCGTCATTTCCTGAAGTTTACAGACGATTGCCATACATGTCTCAGGTAGCTTCATTGAAAGAAGTCGATAAAGAATGGAGAGCACATGGCCTAAATGCCAACCTTAATGGGCAAATAAAATGCCAAGATTATTGGAAGTGCGTAATGGAGGACACCAATAGTGCTGGGGACCATCTTAACAACAACTTAGCAAAGGTCCTAGCTGTCCTCTTGTCATTTCCTTTCTGGAATGTTTCCGTGGAAAGAGTATTTAGTCAGCTCAAGATGATTGAGAATGATCACCCCACTGCTCTAAAGCATGAAAGTCTTCTTGCTCTAATGCAGACTCAACATTCATTGAAAAATAAGGGGCCAAGTCAAGCTGCCTTGCTAAAACCATCGAGCTTTCCCTTCACAGGAGAACGGAGGCAAAAGCAGCTGATGCCGATACAAAAGAACTTTGGGCAAGGTTTATAAAAGTTTCTATAATACCGCTTCTAGGAGATGCCGCTTCTACAAGACAAAATAGGATGATTTGTTGGTGTGCTGCAACCAAATGATATTTGGAAACAATCCACCTTCAATTTAGGTGATTATGGCAATAGAATGACAAGCAAAATTGTACGAGTAACCAGTAGAAAGAGCGAGTTAGCGAGACAGCGATATTCACAGCGATTTTAAAGTTATATTTTAAACCATGATTTACAGCGAGTTCAAAGCAATTTAAACAGCTATTTTACACAGCGATGTATCGCAATTTCAAAGTGATTCTATAGCGATTTTAAACCACAATTTACCACGACTTTCAACAAGCAGTTATCACAATTGGAAAGCGATTTTATATCTGTTTTATACAGCGAGTTACTTTGAGTTTATTACAGTGATTTAAACAGCGATTCGGAACAATTTAAATAGCGATTTTAAACAAAGATTTAAAGGGATTTTAAAGCAATTCTATACGGATTTTATACAGGGTAATCCCTATATAAGCGATTATATAGGGATTCTAAAAACCAGTTAAACACAGAGATTTACTGGGATTTCCCAGCGATTCTATAGCGATTTACTGTGCGATTCTATAGCGAGCCACCTTATCAGCAATTAAAACAGTGATTTATGACGAGATCAATGCCCTGCCGCCCCTGGTGTAGTTAAGCCATCGAACCTTACTTTCCAAGTTTCTGCTATCGTTTCTGGGGTAATTGGGGCTAAACCTTCTTTGATCTAGGCAGTCTGGTGCCACTAAAAACAAAAGAACGAGGTGTTCGCTGCGGGACTAATCTCTTTGTCTTGACACCTCGACACTTTGATTAGTGCGGCCTGTTTGTTATCCTGTTTGGAAACAACGAGGTTAGGGGATCGATTCCCCTCCAGAGAGTATGGTTGCTTTTTATTTTTGTTTATTTCTTTTACTTTATTGACAAACATTTCTGTAAAAAGGAAAGGCAAGTCAAGAAGACTAAAATTATTTATTTCCTATTATTTTCCTCTGCAAAAAACACTAAAATCATTCTATTTCGTTTCTATTACGTATATATGTCGTTCTAATTTATTTTCCAGTAAAATCAAATTGACAAAATAAAGCATTCAAAATTAATGGGAATCCCGTGATTGGAACAAGATTTGTATACTGTTTTTAAGGTTAGGGGAAACTCTTGGATGTCTTCCAGACGAAAGTCTAAAGTTTACTTTGAGAATTTCTTCTAAAGTCATTTCACAATATTTTCGTACTGTTTCTTATCAAAATCATTTCCCTTTGGCTTCATCTCATGAAATTTCATTTAGAGTTACAATTTCCAGTTGCAAGAACGTCCCAGCAAAAATACTTTGCATTTGAGTATTTACATTTTCGACAAGGAAGTAGGCTGTAGGAGAGGATGACAAGTTGTTTGCATCACCTGGGACTGCTCACAAAACATGGGTCTACCACAACAGTATCGAGGAATAGGATTGAGGAATAGGAAAAAGATTAAACCCGCCCACGGTGTAGTTTACCCATTGAAGTAATTGGGGCTAGCCCTTTTTTGATCTAGGCAAGAATGTCCCTGAAAAAACACTGACCTCGAGTATTTAAACTTTCGACAAAGAAGTAGACTGCACGGATAGTTGACAAGTTGTTTTCATCACCTGGCACTGCTCAGAAAGCATGGGTCTACGACATCAGTATTGACGAATAGGATTGACGAATACAAAAGAAATCACACCTGACACTACAATTATTGCCTAACGATAAGGTAAAAGCAACTGGCCCATAAAACAACTAAGGGCACATCAACTAAGGTTTCCCCTGCCTGTCTTCTACGCACCCAACCTGCAGGCAATAAGATAACCTGGAAACCAAAAGAACTAGAGCTCAGTTACCCTTGCATACAGAGCATCATAATGATTAAGCAATTGGTACCTACAGTCATTGGGGCTAAGGTTTATTTCGCAATCCATGCCTACTACGACTTGAATCCTACTGCACACTAGGGTTTAAGGTCTCCTTGCATATTAAGCACCCTAAACTTCAAGCGACACATGCCTACTTTCATTGACATTAAGGTTTCTTTTGCAACCAATGCCTACGAGAACTTGAAATATACTGCACACTAAGGTTTAAGGTCTCCTTGCATACTAAGCACCCTAAACTTCAAGCGACACATGCCTACTTTCATTGACACTAAGGTTATTTTTGCAACCAACGCCTACGAGGACTTGAAATCTCCTGCCTCCTAAGGTTTAAGGTCTCCTTGCATACTAAGCACCCGAAACTTCAAGCGACACATGCCTACTTTCATTGACACTAAGGTTTCTTTTGCAACCAACGCCTACGAGGACTTGAAATCTCCTGCCCCCTAAGGTTTAAGGTCTCCTTGCATACTAAGCACCCTAAACTTCAAGCGACACATGCCTACTTTCATTGACACTAACGTTTCTTTTGCAACCAACACCTACGAGGACTTGAAAGCTACTGCACACTAAGATTTAAGGTCTCCTTGTATACTAAGCACCCTAAACTTCAAGCGACACATGCCTACTTTCATTGACACTAAGGTTTCTTTTGCAACCAACGCCTACGAGGACTTGAAATCTCCTGCCCCCTAAGGTTTAAGGTCTCCTTGCATACTAAGCACCCTAAACTTCAAGCGACACATGCCTACTTTCATTGACACTAAGGTTATTTTTGCAACCAACGCCTACGAGGACTTGAAATCTCCTGCCTCCTAAGGTTTAAGGTCTCCTTGCATACTAAGCACCCTAAACTTCAAGCGACACATGCCTACTTTCATTGACACTAAGGTTTCTTTTGCAACCAACGCCTACGAGGACTTGAAATCTCCTGCCCCCTAAGGTTTAAGGTCTCCTACTTTCATTGACACTAACGTTTCTTTTGCAACCAACGCCTACGAGGACTTGAAATCTACTGCACACTAAGATTTAAGGTCGCCTTGTATACTAAGCACCCTAAACTTCAAGCGACACATGCCTACTTTCATTGACACTAAGGTTTCTTTTGCAACCAACGCCTACGATAATATCATCAACAAATCGTTTGAACAAGTTCGGTGTCACGGGTTTAACGCAATCACTCTCTAACTTTGCCATGTAAATATTTGCAAAGTTACCAACAATGGGCCTCTGATTGTGCAACCGTCTGTCTGCTTATAGAATTTAGAGTTGAATACGAAAGTACATTCAGTAGAGAGTTTCTTCAATAACCGCTTGAAAATGAGTTTGCTGCATATAGGTTTATTTTCTTCTTAGTATATATCTCATCTATTATAAAGTCAATGGTATCATTAACTGGTATATTTGTAAACAAAGATTCAACGTCCTATGAGATATATTCCTCATCATCCTCTAGGACAGAATCTGATTGTATTATTGTTGCAAAATCTTTGGTGTTTTTGATTATATATAAGTTAAGTACAGGAATATCATAGGTACCGGTTTGGGCTATTATAGGTCGAAATTTAAGTTTCTCAAGTGTTATTGGTTCATTTGTATCAAATTTGTGTGTTTTTGCGGTTCCATATAATTTGGCGGTTTAATTTGAGCCTAGGGTACATACGATCATAATGCTCATATTTGTGAAAATTCCTTTACAAAAAGTCTTGAAAGTGCTTCAATCTTTTAGTGTCTGATCAGTACTTTCAGCACATACACCATTTGTTATCCCATCATCGATCATTTTTTCCATTTTTTCATTCTAGTCTTTTCTGTCCATTATGACCACTGAGGAATCTTTATCTCCTGGGATTACGACTATTTCCCCATCATCAATTAGAGATTTCAGGTTTTTGTATGTGTCATCTTGTGCTTTGTACACGTTTTTTGTAAAAATATCTGTACAAGCTCTCAAAAACTTGTGAAAATTCTCTTTTTCTCGCTTCGTATCGACTTATCCATTTGAGTGGCTAATAATTCCGTAACTGTATGTAAAGAGATATACACCTTTATTAATGATAATGATTGCATCTTCTGGACACAATGCTTCTTTTGATGAATTTTCCATTTTAAAGAAAGCCCCTAATGACTTTGATCTCTTAATGTTTGAAAGTCTTATTTTACGGGATAAACCTAGAGTATTCCTTTGTTTTAGTTTTTAATTTTGTCACAATGCTGTAAATTCTCTTGCTTTGGCTTTAATTAATTGAATCTTTAGTAATCCATTGTTATTGATTTGTATAAATTAACCATGATTGTAACTTTAATTTCACCTGATGATGTGTTCATTAGCGAAACATTGTAAACATGTTTTAAGTCATTTTCTTTCCTTAATTTATGGCCTAGCCAGTTATTTAATTTCATGAAAAAACTTGGATTTGTTGCCATTTTTTGAACTTGTTACTGAATATACTGCTCTGTTGCTCAAGAAGTTGTCTTTTATTTTTCTTTTCTACAATGTTTTTGGTCGCCGTACTGGTTTTAAAATTTATCCTGAAGCTACACCTCCCTAAAAGTCAAAGTAGAATAAGTAGTTTAATGATATTTTGACCCAAGGTTCGATGCAATGTGAATTAGAATAAGTTGTTAATAGCTGGATTTTTTATAAGCAAGTTGATTGACAGTTGAGTCATATGTCAATTTATTGTGACACATATCAGTTTATTATGACACATGTCAATTTATTATGACATATGTTAATTTATTTTTTACATGTGTCATAATTTTACTATCAGTATCGTTGAAACAAAGTACAAATAAGAAATGTGAACTGGTACTGGTTTACAATTTATCCTGAAGCTACGCCTCCCTAAAAGTCAAAGTAGAATAAGTAGTTTAATGATATTTTGACCCAAGGTTCCAAGGATCATCATTGCCAGAGTCCTTAATGATCCTAAATGATGATCCTTGTAAAGTATGGTCGAGATATTAGTAGCTAGCTATAAAAATTATTTCTCTATCACTACGAAAAAGTTTCTACACATTCTATTTATAATCATATTTTTATCTGAATTGTCTGTATCGCCCTATCATATAGAAATGATGAGTTCCTTTGCACAGAAATTGACGATCTTATTGCTATAAATGACACTCACCGATACAGTGTCTCCATAAGGCGGAAGTTTTTAAGGTGGCTTGTACACTGCGTAGCATAGTTGCTTTGGCTCTGGCATACGTTAGCTCAGCAACTGAAAGGCCAGTCTTTTCAACTTTCACTTTTCTGATTAGGGTGAATATGTACTCCAGTGCGAAAGATTGAATCATCTGATTTGTAACCCTGCTAGTGCAGGTTACATTCTCGATTGTGTAACCTGCGTGTGGTTCCCTGATTAGCTTCCTCGGAAAGCCATGCGTGATGTGCACTCTTGTTTCTGACCAGCTGGGAGCCCTCCATATCATTACGTTACCCAGGATGTCCACTCTGACCTGTTCAAGCGAGCTGTCTTCATCATTCTAGAGCTCAGGCATGTTGAAGATGTCGTTGTCCACTGGCGTACCGGAATTGAGAAATAGGTTTCACTTGTGGATTGATTTCCTTGCTACTTCCGCCATGCCTGCTGTAGAGCTTTGGGATCCAGAGTCCAGTGATGATTCATCGAGTGTATCAAGGAAGCACGAGAAGTCCTATCTCTAGTGCCTTACCGTTTGATGATTACTGTCCATGCTTTCAAAATGCTTGCTGTCAATTGTTTTAGGTCTACAGTAGTTGTCCCCTAGAAGTTTGCACGGCAACTCCAGGCTGTCTAGTATAAAGTTGTTGAAGTTAAAACACAAACGCTCAGCATGGGGATCTACGGCCAATGTGGCTGGAAAGAATTGTTGATACTGGTCCTCTTGCTGCTTATATCTTGCTTGCAGTTCCTGGACGGCTTGTGTTGCGACAGTGTGCTCATGGCATGTCGATTGGGCAATCTCTCTCATCCTGATTGGTTGAAATAGAAATAACTGCCATTAGATTTGCAAAACAAGCATATGTATGCTAATATAGGTCACCTAGGGTTGACCAAAGTACGACAAGATCCCTGATGCATAGGAAAGCTAGTGTAGTAAGAACCCACAGAATAGAGACCATTGTTTTGGAAACAGATTGTTTACCTTACTAAAAAAGGGACTATTCTGGAAAAGGATTACAAGATTTTGTTATAGTATGGTTAAAAAGCCTTTAGTCATTTCAACTTGAATCTTTTAAAAAATATCACCTTCATGTTGCAGTTACTGTCTCTATGCAGGCTTCTGCGTAGATTGAGGCATTGGAAAATAATCACTTAGCATTCAGCCAGAATCACAAGTGTGTATATTTTCCATCCTCCTACAACACCTTCATAAAAAAGGCTGACGTTTCTCATACAAGGGCTCGTTTCTCAGACAGCCTGATGTATTTTAGAAAGTGTGTCCCATTGCTCACGTTGGTAATGTAATTGAAGCAACACGGCAACACAGCCAAGTAGGAAATTGTCATATCAAGGATACACATATTACTGTGCCGTGGAGTAATAGCAGACAAACAAAATCTCACCTTTGCTCTAAGCCACTTGTGCTGCCTTCCTGAGACTCGCTGTCATCTTTGATAAATCTTTTTGCTCTCCTTCTTCTCCCCTTATTATTATCAACAGAGTCATCTAGCAACTGGTCCTCATCAGTTTCGTCGTTTTCACCTCCTTTTCTTTAAGACAAGGATGCTTTTTGACTGATAAACGGGTTTCTTGGTGCTAGAAAAAGAAAGACTATTTGAGAACTATGTAGTCAGCTATCTGAAGCACACCAAGACACGTCCTATCATGAACCAATGCAAATTTGTGAATGAAACCCTTTAAGTAGCACACCACATCCTGTATATAAAATTAAGCGTAAACTGCGCCATTGGTCCCCAACATCCCCCCCCCAAAAAAAACTTTGCCTCTTGCTTTTTTCAAGTTATAAACCGTAATTGGGGCTGTATTAGTTGCATTTCAAAATTAATTATCTGTATTTATTCAATCAATATTAATTGACAAGTACAGAGGTTTGGACCCTAGAAGTCTGGACACTAAACTTGCATATCTGTTTTCCTTATAATTCTACCCAGAGATTTAGTTTAATTCATTACCTTTCGAATTCGTTCGCTCTTATTTGCTGTGTTCACGACATTTACAATGTCAAATTGATTTAGGTGTTATAAATTTCATCACAAGGTTTTGTTTATATTACAATGTGTTGTCTATTTCTGTACTTCACATGAATCAACAGCATTGTTTGTCGTCTGCAATGTCTTAGTTTCTACTTAACCTCTAATTATGCTATAGTTATATCATATCTTAGCGTCTTTCTTGTCTGGGCCCTTCCTCTTACCCGCAAATGTATCTGTTGTTATCTAAACCAGGAGTTTAAACACAGCCAAAGCATGCTTGCAACCAATGACGAGAAAGTTAGGTCGTTAGAAACAGTAGCCACTTAAGCGTAGAAGCTTTGCAAAAGTTGGCTGTATTTCAGAGTTACTTTCTAGCAACAAAAAGAATATATCAACAGTACCAGTACCTGAACCCATTGGCACCTCCTCCATTTCGACAAAGCCACTCGGTTCCTCGTCAACTTCCATGGTTTCTGCAAAGAAATTGCAATGCATCAGTTTCTTACTTCATCTTTAAAAGTTACTGCTAGATGCTATGAAGTAGCCCCCTCCCAAACCTGTAACTTGGCTACTTAGGGCACAGTAATTTATAAATCAGAGCATAACCGATTTGGCTGATGAGAGCAACCGAGGAGACATACCAACTAGCCTAGATTGGGGGGCTCACAGAGATTTCACCAATATTTTTGTAGCTTTCAAAATGACAAGAAAGAGCAGTCCTGCGCCTTGCAAATTTGTCCAGCCAAAGAAACAGTACAATGTTGGATATTCAGCCTGGTTGGAGGGGGAGGGGGTTCTTAGAAAATGATGTAGTCTCACAACGTTATGACCCTGGGGGATATTGAGTAGGATATGCTATATGCTAAATTATGCAGTACAGCGGTAAATATGCAGTAAGGTGGGGCTGAAGTGTGATATTTTGAGCGGAATGATGGCTGATCAAACTTTAGTGTCGAATTGTGCATGTTTTCGCAATGTGTCCCTTCAATTGTGCATTTGTCCCTTCCATCATGCAACATTAGGACCTGTTAGTTTATGACTGGGGTTGGGAGCGAAGAGAAAGTATTTTACTTCATCAAACAAATTCACCCCATAAATAAGGAATATAATTTTCTTCATCCCTCTACTGAAAGGGGTAAGCAGTTACTATACCCTTGCATCTATTATGTAACACAGGTCCATTTTATTCCTTCCAAAACCACGAGTGTGGGCATGTTATTGAGTGTCCTTTTTAATATCAATAAATAAATCTTGCTTTGCGATAGAATATATCCTTGAACCTTGTATTCAAGGTATTTCTGGTAGACCCAGCTAATACAAGTCATGTTTAGTTACCACAATCACTTTCTCTAGATCCCCTAACCTGGTCATAAGTAAAAGTAAAAACTTAAAACACCGATTTCCAACAAACTTTTCTAACTTGACTTATCCTTTCATTTCACCCTGTTTTTAATGTCTTTATAGCAGTTTTGCAAATAAACTCATGCATGCGACGCCCCAGGCAATACCCAAAGGCCCTCAGCTGCAACCCTTCAATTTGCCACTCCGTGCTCATCAAAAGTAAAAACTCAAAACACTGATTATCAACACACTTTTCTAACTTGACTTATCCTTTCATTTCACCCTGTTTTCAATGTCTTTATAGAAGATTTGCAAATATACTCATGCATGTGACATCCCAGGCAATACCCTAAGGCTCTCAGCTGCAACCATTTAATTTGCTACTCCTTGCTCATCTAAAAGTAAAATGTCAAAACACCGATCTTTAGGCCCTCAGCTAGCGGTTCCGTATTTTGTGGGACAAAACAATATTTTGTGGGACCAAACCATATTTGGCATCCGTTTTCAGATGATTCTATTGATGATATCATACTTTAGCCCCATCATACTGAATGTCGACCCCCCCCCCCCAACCATCGTACTGGATATCTGCCAGGGCAATCATGGCGTGACCCCACTCATACTGCATATTGGGCATTGAAACAAAAGCATTTTAAAAGATTTCCATTGTAACAACAGCAGTCCCAGCCAAGAGCTAAGAGAGGCTGCAAAATCCTAGATGGGTACTTGAAGCATATTTGAGGGCTGGCTCTCAGTAAAAATGTGCATTTGAAAACAACTCTAATAAATCACTCAAGCCCTCTTAGCAACTATACTAGTCATGTATTTAATTTAACCCTTTTTTGCTCAGATAGTTTTATTGAAATCCAGGGGCGGCGTTTCACTCCACGAATTTGTATAAAGTAAATAGAAGTTGAAACAAAGGGTTTTTGACCGATCTATCTAAAAGCAAAAGAAACCCCAGTCAAAGGTGTACGAAAGCACTTTGTTTAATAGCTACTAATTTGCTGGCTCTAAGGAAAATTACTTGCAAAACTCTAATAAATCACTCTCTCCAAAAGTTGTACTCTTTCAGGGACAACAACACTGTTTTGTAAACTTATCTCAAAAAGTGTCTTGAAACTTGCTTCGTTCTTTTCATGAAAAACATGTACGCTTTCGGAAAGAGTGATTTGGAAAGAGAAAGAGCGATATTCGGTCTGAAAATTGCTGCATTTTCCAGTGACATTTGCTGCATATCAGTGACATTCACTGCAGAGTGTAGCAAAAGTAACTGCAACATTTGCTGCACGATCTGTGACATTTGCTGCACAATCTGTGACATTTGCTGCACAATCTGTGACATTTGCTGCACAATCCACGATATTTGCTGCATACATCTTTGCAATTTGGAGCATTTTCTCACACTCCCACATATAATTCCTTTTAAACATTCAACATGTTGAATAACATAAACTGATGGCAGAATATCAATTATGCATGGATCATAGGGTTAGGGGGTTGGGGTTAGGGTTCGGGTTAGGGGGTTGTAGTTAGGGTTAGCGTTAGGATTTTAAGGTTAGGGTAAGGGTTAGGGTTAGTGTTAGGGCTAGGGTTAGGGTTAGGGTTAGGGTTAAGATAAGGGTAAGGGCGAGCGTTAGGGTTTTAGGGCAAGGGTTAGGGTTAGGGTTAGGGTTTAAGGCTTAGTGTTAGGGTTAGGGTTTTAAGGTTAGGGTTAGGGTTTTAGGGTTAGGGTTTTAGGGTTAGGGTTAGGGTTAGAGTTAGGATTTTAGGGTTAGGGTTAGGATTTTAGGGTTAGGGTTAGGGTTAGTGTTAGGGCTAGGGCTAGGGCTAGGGTTAGCGTTAGTGTTTTAGGGTTAGGGTTATGGTTAGGATTTTAGGGTTACGGTTAGGGTTAGGGTGAGGGGGTTTGGGTTAGGGTTAGTGTAAGGGCTACTGTTAGGGTTAGGGTTAGGATTTTAGGGTTAGGGTTAGGGTTAGTGTTAGGGCTAGGGTAAGGGTTAGGGTTAGGTTTTTGGGTAAGGGTTAGGGTTTTAGGGTTAAGGTTAGGGTTAGAGGGTTTGGGTTAGGGTTAGTGTAAGGGTTAGGGTTAGGGTTAGAGTTAGGGTTAGGGTTATGGTTAGAGTTTTTAACTGCTGTCTTTGATTCAGGTTTTACAAAGTATTATGTAACAAACTAATTTCAAGGACAAGGTCGAAATTTCCACTTTGTACCTTTTGAATAATGGCCATTTGTATTCAATTATCGAACATAGTTATTAAATTATTGGTATGTATCTTTTTTTGACTAATGCAGACTGCTTATATGTACAGAAGTGTTTCTGTTTTTCTCGTATTAGGCTTGGCTTTGGCAATAGCAATGATTGAAAGAAGGGTTGCAGCATTTCCTTGCCATTAAAAAGCAACAGTTGGGAGTAATTATATATGCAATAAGAGTCTCACACTTGGCTTTGTCTTTATGCAGTCCATGAATGCCGTAAGTACAGATATGACGTTTTACTAGAATTAGCTGAGTAATTATCTGAAGGTTGCACAGTCGCAACAGTTACCAATAAGGTATTATAAATGAACCTTTTTAAGAAAACGTCTACCCTACCATAAATAATCTATAATTCATATGGTTTATCAAATGAATGTTTATTGTAGACATATATATATTCAAATTACTATTTTAAAATGGAATTATTCAAATTACTATTGTAAAAATAGAAATATTAAAATAACTGTTTATTGTAAAAATGGAAATATTAAAATAACTGTTTATTTTAAAAATTGAAATATTAAAATAACTCTTTATCGTAAAAATAGAAATAATAAAATAACTGTTCATTGTACATATTAACATATACGTTGAGAACAACACATTCTTTGCCTTCAACTTAGCATAAATTAATAGTCAAGGTTCTTCTTGTGCTTCTTCTTCTTCTTCATGTCTATTGACATAGGCATGGATTTTCCGTTTCGGTGTCATCAGAACGTAGCTCTTTTCTCCATCCATATAAACCACATCAATGGGATGCCAAAGGTTCCGTCCACATTGAGCCTATTTCCATTTTGTAATTGTTCGGGTCACCTGCCTGTACAACTTCAGACATTGTCACTGTTTTTCTTTCAAACTCAAAGCCGAGTACCTTTCCAAGATTTACAACTGGGCTTTTTGTTAAATTGATTCATGTGGCACCACCGCCACAACTTGATCTCTGTATGGCATATACAGCTCGCCTCCATTTTCGCCTGTTGGTATCCCCAGTGCTTTTGTTCTAGTTTTGTTCATGTGATCGGCAGCTTTCCTTGTTTTCGTTACTGAGTCCATGTTGTCGTATCTGAGATGCTGCATACGTACTGACTGGCTCATTAATCTTGCAACAGACTGTCTGGTGTCTTCATTTTTGCCTGTCGTTGTCAGCCAATTGACAAGTGACTTTCTGAGAGTAGTTGTCGTGAACACAAGATTTCCATTATGCTGTTTAAATGATCTACAGAGGTGACGTTAGCATTCTGCTGATACCTGGAATGCATCACCAGATGCCTGTACAGAAAGAAAGTTATGATTGTGTGGACCCAGTAGCTTCTTTTGGTGATCTGCGATATATATTTCCTGACATTGCGATCAACATACTTGTACTCACTTACCCTTATCCTGTTACTGCCATACGTTCTCTCAGTCTTGAACTTGTATATTACCATGGTGTCATCGTCATTCAAAGTTATCTAGTTGCTCTGTTGATCTGCTGGTGTCTTCCCATATGCAATGCAAAGCCTCATCATGTCCTGTTTTCTAGACGGATTGATTGCAGTAAAAATCAATAATATAAGGAAGTTAAGATAGAGCGGTGACCTGCTATTCTTTTCGGCAGTGTCCATGTGCAAACCAATCTTCTATTACATCATTCTGAGAGTTTCTAATACCAGCTCCCATTAAAAACAACGCTTTTTGTCCTGTGTAGGGTCCTTTTTCTTCAGCTCCAGATTATAAAGACTCGGTGGAAAAAGGATAAACAACTTCAATTCTGATTCTCCAGCAAGAAACATCGTACAAGATTTCTAAATGTACAGTTTACATACCTTGAGCTGTTTTTGAAGATTGCGAAGCTCTGAGATCTCAGGTACATCTTCCCATTTCCCATTCAGTTTACTGTTCCTCATATTATACTTTGCAAGTGCAATCAGACTTTGTACGTAGTTTACTACAGTGACACTGCATAGCTAATTTGCTAGCTGTTCAACAAAGCCACACGCTAGGTTCTTATCCATGACATCTTCCAAGTTTCCAGGTCTCTTTTCGACTTCTTCAATGAATTTCATGAATTGGCTTATATGTCTAACATGCATGCTAACTGTGCTTTGGGCTATGTGTACTGTTGGCCTACTTGGATTCATGGCCTTTCTGTAGAAACTGGTGAACTGTTGCAACTCCATCTCCAGTTCACGTGTAAGTTGGATAGGAGCTGCCCTTCTTTATTTACTACTTTTGCAGCCCAGCAATTCGTTATTTTCATCCTGCTGCTCCCCATGTTCAGTCACGGTGCTTGCAGCGCTTGGAGTGATTGATGAGCACATAGTTGATGGCATGTGAGAGAAGGATGCAGCCCAAATGTCAGGGATGGCCTGCTGCTCTGTCGGTTGCATCAAGTAGACACTCCTGAGGATAAAGCAATTCATTAAGCTATGTTATTGAGACGTTTTCCAGAAGCTTACAGCTGTGCGAAATGACCCTGTTATTAGAACAATATGTTTCTTTTAAAATTCAACACTTACCATGAGTCATTTGTCCTTTTCCCTTCTTTTCACAGGTTTTGGCAGCTGACACAAGACTAGCGATTCTTTTTCCATGTGGTCAGCCCAAATTGTACATGTTGCCTTTCCGAAATATGTCTCTGGAGATGTAACAAAGTGACTAGGTATGTTGTTACCTTCAAAAAGTTCTTGGCACAGTGTTTCTAGTGTTATCAGCTCTGTCATATCGCTACTGTTGCACATGTTTTCAGCTCCTGCGATTTCCTCTGTATGTAAATCACCCGTTTTATCATGTTTCACCGCTCTTCTCTTCAGGAGCATCTTCTCTACGTAACTAACACTAATTAGGTAGTAGCCAACTTCTTTATGGCCAAATTTCCCTTGAAGATCGAGTTGCACTGAACTCTTTGCTAGAACCACTTTCATTTCATGTCTGCTCATAAACGAGTGGAGAGCACTACTTGACCTGTCTGGAAACAACTGTCTTTGAACATCATCTTTGCTGACAAAGCTTTCACCATTCATATTAACTTGATAGAGTCCTTTGCCATCTGCAATAAAAATTTGACGACAAATTGATATGAGCAGTTCAAAACATCAATGTAGCTATTAATGTCTCTTAGCTGATTGGGCTTTTGTGTCCTGAATGTCACTGAAAGATAGCCCCCTCATATTACTGCACACTATCCACTTTACTTGTTATAGTTTTACAATCTAATATTACTCCGTCATCAATTCTTGTCACCTATTTGTTTCAGCGACAGAACTTTCAACGACAAAACTCCCACATTTTCGACCAAACCTAAGTCCTTAATTACAAACTACTCATCCTGCAACATTATGCCAAACTGCTATTTTCTTGTCCCTGCATTTCAAATTTAAGCCCATATTTCAAATCAATGCAATATCGTTTCCTAAACCTAGAAATCCCAACAAATTGCTCTACCTATAATTCTCATACTGGTCAAATGGCCTGTGGCAACGTTTCTGTGAAATTGCTGACGTCTACATATTAGTTTTGGTCTCTCCAAATTAACGACTTTTTTGCACATATATTGATTTAACAGAGTGAAAAAATCAGATATTTTAAAGTCCATCCTAGTTTAATAAATCTTCAGATTCAGGGCCTTTTAGCGCTTTTTTACAACAGGTTTACACACGCTATATTTCAATGACTTGTGAGTTAAACTTCATGGTGATCTCCAGGTTTTGCTAAATTCAGTAAGTGTTTAAAGGAAGAATGGAATTGCTCATTCTTACCACCTTGAACTTTTATATTGACTTTCCTCAATTGATCGGTTGGAGAGTTCATAGTAGAGTGACACGTTTTTTTGGAAAGTCCGTGTAATACACATTTTTTTTTTCATAAAAAACTCTTTATAAGAAACCCAGACTCTCGAATGACCAAAAATTTAAGAAACTCCAGTACTGGAAATTGTTTTCATAGGAAACTTTCCACCTTGGACAGCGAAAAAGTTTCTTTAATTTCCTGTTGTCATCTTCAATAAAGAATTTCTGTGACAAGCAGACAAAATGAAAACACATATGCATTTAAATAAGATCGATAAATGGGTTTGGAACATTATTCTGATAGAGTAACTATGTTGCCCATATGGATATTCAAGACTTTCAGTTAAGGATCAATCTTTTAGTTTCTTATAAAAAATATGTGTATATGTTATCTTTGTATAATGAGTAATCTTTCATCTATGAAAGTAATATTATGAGATGAGTGCTTTTTCACACGTCTATTTTCCTAAAAAAATTCTAAATTTCAATTATTTGTACTTACCACCAAGGTCGACCGTGTCGCCTTGCATTGGTGTGTTGCTATCTTGTAGTTTTTTGCCTTCATTTATTTTCTGTTTCCAATATCTTCAATTTGACAGACAACTATGAGAAATGATTTGTTGTCTTCTCCATTGCAGTCCATATCCATATCTTGAAAAAGATACTCTGTGCAGTAGAAATGCAAGTACACAGCACTTATGATAATGAGTTAATTTAAGAAAAAGGTTCACCAATCTGCTTTTTTTCCAGCACAGATTCTGACTAAGAGGCCTTGCCATGGAGCTTCTGTGATAATTGCAATACCTTACTTTTTGAAAAACTTCTTCTGAACGTTGTTAATGGAAAAAAGAGTGCCTCCAAAAATATATGTGCATGCAAAACAGGCCAATATGTCATTCCTAGGCTCCAGAACATTCCTATACCTTTACGCTCATTGACATTGTAACATATTCTAGTGCTTAGGCCATTTGATATTGATTATGGAAAATATAAGCGCATGATAAAAACAGCTCTTCTTAAACTGCCATGTTCTAAAAAAAGCCCTGAAGATAAAATTGCTTTCTTGGAGAGCAAAGATGACAGGCACATATGTCAAACTGCATATGATCATTTAATTGCATGCGACAATTCATCTTACCGGGAGTACTTTTTAAAACGCAATGAATATGTTGATTACAATAAAGAACCAGATCCCTTTTTCATATACTAATGGACAGGCATAGAGTGTGCTTCATGGCCACATTTATATCCCTTTACTAATTGTTGTGAGACAATAAATGAAGGGAAAACCCAAACAGGAAAAGCAGCAAAATTTCATTTCTAACCAAGTGTTTCTCATCAATTATCAACTACAGTGATAATTTTGAACTTCTTCAATTCATATTCGAAAGATGCATATATATAAAACTGTAACAGGTGCTATTAACTCGAGCAGAAATTTCTTAGCTGCTGCACATACCATATTTGCTTTTCAGTAACTTGAAGATAAGCTGTTTAGTTCTGGATACTAGAAATGGCAGCATTGTTACCTAATCAATGTGGTAAACCAGTATGGTTACCCATCCATGGTGATTATCATTAGTCCATAAGAATGGTCATTTCCTCTTCTACTTTGACTTGCTGATATATCTAAAGATACAGGCTATGGTCCCACTTGTCTTCCTTTTTATGAGACAATGCATTATCTTCATATTCTAGAACAAATTGTTCGTGGCTACCTCTTGGCTCAAATGATAGCCATTGGAAGAACCATTTGTTTAACTTAGTCTTCCAAACTGAAGTAATATTAAAACATATTTCTATCATTTTGAGTTTCAAAAGAGAGGGACACTTCATTTGGTCTTGTTACTTTGGCTAGACCTTCCTCTTCACAATGGTGAGCTGAGATATTTTGTTGAAAAATTACAAAAGTCAACCAAGTCATCACTACCAATTAACAATGGACCCACCACAGTTGACATTTATGAAAGTTATCAAACAATACAATTCTGCCATTCTGCTGATGCACACGCAGCATGTCCGGGACATATATTGATACAGTTTTCCCTTCACTTAACTGTCATATGGATGTATATTCTCGCAATGGCCATGGCTTGCTTTTAAAATACGTCTCTGCTTATGTTTCAAAGTCCCAGGAAGCATATCACACTGACATATTGTACACCCCTGACATTGCTCCTTCAATGGCAGCTATAAAATATGCACTTTCTTTGAATGTCTGTGAGCCGGAAATGTGGGTTAATTTATCTTCCAAAAAAACTTCTTGGACTAATGGCACAAGAAAAAAGTTCTCTGCTCAAACATTTGAAAAAGCTTACACAAATTCTACTCTTCAAAAATACTATGCAAGGCCAGTCTCTGCAGAATCCATGTATCTCATACAATTGCTTCGATCATTCAATGATAGTAAACAGCCACCAACTATTTATCAAAATAAATCACCTGTTCTCATAGTCGTACAACATTGTTCTTTCCTCAATGCAGAATACTTCTTCCAATTTCTGGTAATGCACCATCTGCATAGACAGCTCAGTACTGTAGCCCAAAATAATAGCAAGGACATTCCTCCCTCCATCAGCTTATTCAACATTGCAGCATCTTTAATGCCACACGCTTTCTCTTCTGTTCAACAATTCCAGCAACTCCTTATGAATGAGGTTCACAAAAGCTACTACATTCACACTGTGGTTGCTTACATCCAAAGCCTTATTAACATCAACAATCTCTATTGTTGACAACTTCTTGCATTCTCGCATGACAGTAATGTCATATCTTCTTCCTTGTGTGACCAATTTAATGGTAACCAGCTACTTGTCTGCAATATGTTCTCAGACATGTTGTAGCAGAGAGAAAACTTCTACCACGATATTCCTTGCAAACCTTCAGATGTTGATTGGCGTAGATTTCCACTTGTCCTCGGCAAGCCAGGTACAGGAAAAACCTTTACTCTCCATAAGTGCATACAATACTGCATTGAAAATCATTTTGCCGTATGTTCTGCTTTGCCAACTGGTACACTTGCATGCACATACAGGGACAGATATGACAATGTTGTTGTATGTGACACCACTACTTTAGACATCATATAAGGTACCAAAAACCTACTGCTGACATGATAGACAATATCCTTCATGACAGGATACTATGTACTGAAGAATGTGTGGATGACACCCTCTAGATTCCTTATGGACACATCCTGATGCAACAGTGCTCACATGTTCATGCAGAGCAGCATGACAAATTAATGATATAATTATCAAGAATACATTTTAACGAAAAACAGCTACTGTTATTATTATGGATGACAGCACATTAACAACAGTGTATAAGTGAATGCGCTTAATACTTACTTATAAAGTCAACAAGCAGATAGGCTTTCTGAATGGTCAGTTTTCTACAGTTGTAACAAAACAGAACAACACTGTTCTTGTCAAACATCCGCACGGACACATCATATCTTTGTTTCCCATTACTAGAAAGCAGGAATTTGAGTACATAACTAGTTTTTCATGTCTTCCCGGTTATGCAACTACAATAACTAAATTTCAGGGGCAAATGTTGCGAAAAATTATTGTTTGTCTAGATACACAACAGAAACCACAAGGTACTGCTTACGTAGCATTATCTTGCACCACATCTCCTGATAACATCCATCTCCTAACTGATATCTATACTAAGCAGTTTGCACCATCTCCTCATATTCTGTAGAATTCTTCGTTACATAAGAAATCTACTACTTCATGCACAAAAGCAAGTAAAAACAAACATCACAATATTTTATAGCATTTCATAAAAAACAAGTATAGTAAACAAATTTACAAGTAGCATAAATAGATAATCACTTAAATTACCATGACCAATGATTTGAATCCTTCTACTTTCAGATGAGCAAACAGATATACGCATTAAAAGCAAATGGTGTGAGCTATTTCTCACACTTCCCTAAAACTTCTTCTCCCTATATGGATGACAAAAAAGGTAGAGAGTGTAACAATATGGAAGGGAATTCGGCCAGAATGTTGCGAGTGGTTAAGAAGGCCATCTACTGCAATGTCAGAGATGCATTCTAAAATAGAGGAAAACTTGCATTTTATAAAAAATGATTCTTCTTTCATGAAAGAAAAACATGTTAAAAAGTTTGAAAAGATTTAGCAACCTTTGAAAGAAACCTTCAGAAAGTTTCACAAAGATTAAGATGGATTTGTTGATAAGAAGGATGCCAAATCATTTTTTAATGCAGTTATAGACTTTACAGAGGAGGAAATTCAAGTTTTCCGAGATGCTGTTGAGGTTGGTGGCGCCCTTTTTTCCATGGGCATCCATGTTCTCGTGGCCAAACAACTCCTTTCAGAACCTGACCACTTTGCAGATGCTCTTTCCTTGTGCCAAGAGCAGACCCAAGAACCAAGAACCTTAAGGATCTACAGCCCCTTCTCTACACAGAGAGAGGGGCAGCACCGGCAACAATGTCTTCATCTAAATCAAAATTGAAGGCCATGCTCCACTCCAATGCAAGTGAGGATGAAGCACCCAAATCTAGTAAATCAGGCAAAAAAAGACAACTATTATCAGACAATACACGCATTTTTTTTTATAAGGAAGTTCGGCTCAGAGTCAGTACTGAAATTTCCTTACCTGATGGTAAAAATTGAGTACTCAATATTCCTTAGCAATTCCTTAACTTCTTACTTTGTCATTCTTAAAAACAACCAATTGTCAAGGAAATATAGGTCATAAAGGTTTCAGAAGACGAGTAGAAATGAATACTGATTGAAAACCATTGGCGATAAGTATTGCTTGCTCTGTTAATTCAAAACTTCATTTTTTTAATCAAAATGCTAAGTTAAAGAAAAAGTCAGATTCCTTAGTAGTCTGCGGTCCAGTACTAGAAATTCCTTAAGTTTTTTCCAGCCCGAGTACTACCTTCCTTATAAAGCACTTCCTTATAAAAAAAAATGCGTGTAGTGATGAAGAAGACTTATCAAAAAAAGAAAATCACATTGACACAGCAAAGACAAACAAAAAAGGAAGGCAATAATAATCCAGCAGGAGACACCTGAGAAGGAAAAGCCGATCAAAAAACACAAGAAAAACAAAAAAGACTCTTAATAACTGTACATTTATATCCATTTCTTAGACAATATTTTTATAATTACTTGTGAATTATTTATTTCGTTTGTATACCTTATATATATGATCTCTATTAGTGCTTTATAATCACATCTTTACAATTCTTATTTATTACCATCTTATGCATTATATACAATTTCCATTAATAATCTATATAAATAACATTGTTTTGTTATGTTCCAGCTCGTTATGATATTGTACACCTTCTTCTTTCTTCACATATTCTGCACCGCTAAAGTTTAACTTCACTGTAAAGTAGATGAAAGCTTGTTATTTCTTGCCACTACCTCCCCATGTCGGGATTTGGGTAATTTGCTGCCTTCCTCGGATGTGGTAGCCTCTGGAATCAAACCCTAATTCTCCATCATCGTTGTAACCATGGTAAGCCACTACCTTACCATCAACAGTTGATGGGGCAGAAATTTGAATTAAACATCACCGGCACAATGCCATGCGGTTCGAGAAGTTGTCATGAAACACCACATGAACGGGCACCGAAGCATTCTTATTGGTTGTTTCACTTGGCACTGTGCCAATAAAAATGGCCATCCCCACCCTCCCAAGGGATTTGGCACATTGCCAAAAGGGGTCCCCTACTTGGCATCCAGCCAAGAACTGTCCCCAGCCCTTATGGATTACCGAGAAAAAAGACACCCTCATTGTTTGTTGAAGGATCTCTCAGAAAACACTTCACAGGAAACGTCAGAGTTCCTGACTATATAGAAGAGGACATCACTCAAAGGTGTCAGGCAATGAGGGATGGCCTCTGAACGTTTCACCAGCTTCTTTCGACCAGTGATCCGTTTCAGAGACTTCACAACCGTCTGATTGTGCAGTCAGACCTATGGGAAACTGAAAAACTAGCCAGCCACTGTCTCTCCCGAATATAATACACATGCAGAGACGTCATGTCTACATGGCGGATCATCACAATGACAAGCTGACAGCCTGGTATACCACGAACAGTATCAACAGTGTGTCAAATAGAGAAATCTGAAAGTAAGGTTGAACTGTGTTGTCTCTTAGGAAAATTGGGCAGTTGGATATAGGAGGAGCTCACTGAAAGCTGTCACACGATCAGCAATGGCCCCTGAACGTTTTACCAGTGACTGTCAACTGCTGATTCGTTGCAGACAGTTGACAACTGTCTAATTTCCCAATGACACCTATTCACACGCGGAAAAGGAGCCACACACTATCTCTCCACTAAAATACACATGGAGAGATGTGATGTCCACATGAGGGATCCTGACAATGACAAGCTGACAGCTTGCTATACCAATGAAAAGTATCCACATGGTGTTAAATACAGAAATCAAACAAATCATGGTAAACTGTGGTGTCTCATAGAGAAATTGTGCATTAAGACATAAGAGGAGCTTGCTCAATTCTCAGGCAATCAATTAAAACACTTCACGGGAAACTGCAGAGGTCCTGACTACATTTAGAGGACATCACTCAAAGGTGTCGGGCAATCACGGGTGGCCTCTGAACGTTTCACTAGCGTTTGTCAACCAGTGATCCGTTTCAGAGACTTCACAACCGTCTGATTCTGCAGTCAGACCTATGGGAAACTGAATAACTAGCCAGGCACTGTCTCTCCCGAATAAAATACACATGCAGACATACATGGCGGATCGTCACAATGACAAGCTGACAGCCTGGTATACCACGAACAGTATCGACAGTGTGTCAAATAGAGAAATCTGAAAGAAATGTCCAACTGTGTTGTCTAATAGAGAAATCGGGCAATCGGATGTATGAGGAGCTCACTGAAAGCTGTCCGGCAAACAGCAATGGCCCCTGAACATTTGACCAGTGACTGTCATCTGCTGATTTCTTGCAGACAGTTGACAACTGTCTGATTTCCCAATGACACCTATTCACACGCGAAAAAGGAGCCACGCACTATCTCTCCACTAAAGTACACATGGAGAGATGTGATGTCCTCTGTGGTGTCTCATAGACAAATTGTGCATTCAGACATAAGAGGAGCTTACTGAATTCTGTCGGCCAATCAATTATAAATAGAAAACACTTGACCAGAAACGTCAGACTTCCTGACTTCATATAAGAAACCATTGTTTCAACGTGTCAGGGAATCAACCATGCTCTCTGAACGTTTCCCGAGCCTATGTCAAGCAGGCATGCATTTCAGAGACTTGAAAACTGTCTGATTTTCCAGTCATACCTATGGGATCGCTAATAAGGAGCAAAGCAGTCTCTCTCCACTAAAATAATTTGACATGGTGCATCGTCACGATAACAAGCTGGCTGCCTGCTAAACCATGAAAAGTACTGAGAGTGTGTGAAATACAGATGACTTTACATGTCACACACAGTTGCAAAACACTTGCAGACAGTTGTCACACGTGCACATCATGAATATGTTGACATAGACAACCGTATGCAAATGTGGACACTTTATGTATGATCCCTCAGTACGAACTCATGTGACTGATATTGTGCATGTATCAAAAAAGTTAACTATATATATTATACTCAGCGAATGGCACAACCTAGTATGACACCATTACTATGACATACTTAAGCAACACACACCACCTTTTATAAGGTCGCGTTTCTAACTGCTAGTGAGTACAACCCACATCTTATTATTCAAGTTTCCCAATCCCACCCTCTCACCCAAATTAATCCATGTATCAGTCGTAGCTGTTATGAATGTTATAGTGAATTTGATGGCGCAGGGAATTTGATAAGAGAAAAAGAGAAACATTGTAGTAGGAACAGAATATAGTAATGTGAAAAAATTAAGAACAATGGAAAATCTGAAACAATTAACAAATGTAAGAAGTATAATGCATAATCTGTAATTAGTTACTTTAAGCATTAATGTTGAACGTAGAAATGAATTGTGTTTGCATTGAATTAAAGTGTAAGAGATGGTTAAATTTATGTACAAGAGACGCTGTTTGTTCGCTTGTATGCATTATGTGTTCATGAAAGATTTATATCTGTATGTTATCTTCTGTAGTTGATTCCTGGCATTTTATGTTGTGTTTATTTTTTGGTTATGCTGACTTCTTATTCTTCTGCGTATTTTCCTCCTGTTGCTGTTTGGTTGTAGAAGAACGTTTTCTTTTTATCTTTTCTGCTTTCTTCTTTGTTTGTTCCTCATCATCGGATGAAGTAGACATATATAAGGGAAGTTATGGGTGTTTCAAGTTTCCATACTTAAGCCTTATAATAAGTCACGTGACAGAAAAATCGCAATTGTTGTATGACATAGAAAACTGAACTTTGGGAAATAGACATAATCAGACATGTGAAAGTCGGGATTGAAAAAATTTTAAAAATTGGGCATATATAGGGGATGTTATGGGAGCTGCAAGTTTACATACTTAAGCCTTATAATTTCTTAATTTATTTCTTTCACGTGACACGAAAATCTCTGTTGTTATATAAGATAGAAAGCTGAGATTTCGGAAATAAAGGTATTGAAAGGTCTGAAAGCTGGGATTGAAAAAATTTTGAAAATTTTCCATACATAGCGGATGTTGTGGGCACTGCAAGTTTACATACTTAAGCCTCATAATTTTTTAAGTCACGTCACACAAAAATCTCTGTGGTTATATCAGATAGAAAGCTGAAATTTCGGGAATAGAGATATTGAAAGATCTGAGAGCCCACCCCCCTGACCGGATACTAAAATATCACATAGAATGGATAGTGAGAATTGATAGAGATATCGCTAGATTAATTATCAGCCAATTTCAGTACTGCCAGCTTTGTCGAAAGTTTTCGAAAGAATTGTCTACGATCAACTATCTAACTACTTGGAACACCACAATCTCATAACGTCATGTCAGTTTGAATTCAGAAAAGGGTATAACACCGAGCATAAAAAGTTATCTATCAAATCGGTATCAGTTTGTTCAGAGTGGCACTGCAAAATCCGAATATCGACTTGTTAAACATGGAGTACCCCAAGGCTCAATTCTTGGACCTTTGTTATTTTTGATCCATGTAAACGATTTGACAATGAGTGTAAAAAATTGCAATATCCAAATATATGCCGATGATACAGTGATATCTTTTTCTCACAAAAATGTAAACGTCATAGAAGAGACTTGAACTGCTGAGATGACAAACATTACTAAATGGTTAGACAATAACAGATTAATAATATATTTAAAAAAAGGGAAAACTGAATCAATGCTGTTTGGAACCACAAAAAGGCTGTATTCACAAAGAAATTTGAAAGTTTCACTGAAAGAGCACCTCATTAATTTTGTAAGTGGATATAAATACTTGGGAGTGTGGCTAGATCCATCACTTAAGATGAATGACCATCTACAAACGACCCTAAAGAATGTGGCCATTTGAATAAGGCTCTTGAAGAGAATGAGATATCCACTGTCAAATTTGGTGGCTGAATCAGTCTACAAAGCTATTGTTCTTCCTAAAATATTATATTGTTCAACTGCTGTTCTCAAAGTCTCAGATACGATGGCGAATAAATTTGAACGATTACAAAGGAGCGCAATTCAGATCATTCATAAACAACCAAAGAGCTGCAAAGAGTGTGGACTCATGACCATACAAAATCAAAAGAAATTCAAGGCAGCAATACAGATTTTCAAATGTTTGCAGGGAACTTCCATCCAAAATCTTGCGGCATATATTGAGAAAGTGGATCACAAATACAACACAAGAGGACATTCATCGAGGCTCCACCTACCAAAGGTCAAAACAGAGGCTGGAAGAAAATCATTTCAGTTTCAAGGTCCTTCTTGCTATAATGAAATCCCAGTTGACATTCGGAAATTCGCGTCAGTGGTTCAGTTCAAACATCACTTGAAAGAACATTTTTTGAACAACTAGTTCACTACAGAGTACATGATAAACGATTTTGACTATTTGTTTTACATTTTAAGATAAGATTAGATAATTTAACATTGTACTTAACCCAAGATGCAATTACTTTCATTTTTAACAATGTATATACTTTTTTTTAAACAGGACCCTTATTGATAACAGTGCCTTTTGGCATTGAAAAGGCTTTAACCTGTATAAATATTTCTATTATTATTAATATTATTATTAGTATTGCTAGACCAAAGAACTAGTTGAAAAACGATAACGAAACTTACAGGCAGGTTTCACGCTATCGGTCAGGTGCAACAAAGACCGACTTTCGGTTGTCGAAGAATTCACAATCTAAAAAATGTGAAAGAATCATGTTAGACAAGCGTACAAAAGAGGGATATTGTAAGATGAAAATAGAAGAAACCTGGATGAAAAGACATTTGACTTTGGAAGGAACCTAAGTCTTTGTGTGTTACTTTGCAGAGTTAGTCTACTTCCCTCTACCAAAAGAAATAAAAATAAGGCTGTTTAACCATATAAAAATAAGAATTAGGCATAATAGAGATTCACCCTTGGGCTAAAATGATGAAAAGGGGAGAATAATAAGTTGCGCTAATCCTTATCCATGAAAGATAGAACAAGTCTTTTAAAAATTATATGGATATTCTTTCTTAATTTCTAGTGTTAGGCCCCCTTTACAAACACAAATGAAAATTAGGCCTTTTTGACACATATGGACATGGAAATAATGAAAATAAGTAAGAAGTAAGCTCTTGTCAAAAGTAGACATTGTTTTGCCAATTGAAATGAATTGAAATCAATGTCCTTTCAAGTGTGAAATATATGTCAAACTTTTAGAAATCCATTGGAAAATTTCTTCTGCAAGTTAGTGTAGCGGCTTTCAATTAACAGCGGCTTTATTTAAGTTAAATATATTTTCATTTTTACTTGGTTTCATTATTTTGAAGAACTTCCCCTAAATTGAGGTGATTGTTGCAATGAAATTGCAAGCAGAATAGCGCGACTAAGCAGTAGAATTTTTAACCGCGATTTACATCAATTGAGATAGCGATTTTAAACAGCAATTTGCGGCGATTTTATCGCCATTTTCAACAGCAATTCAAAGCGATTGAATAGGGATTTGAAACTGTAATTTACCGGGATTTTACCAGAAATTTAAACAGCAATTTGCCACGACTTTAACAGCGATTGTTAACAGCAATTTACAGGCATTTGAAAGCGATTCCATATAGCGATTCCATATAGCGATTGTAACATCAATTAAACAGCGAAGGATTTAAAACCGCTATTTTGAAGGGGTTCTTAAGTGCCTTTATACGGAATTGAAACCTCGATTTACAGCAAATGTAACAAGCCATTTACAGCTATTTATCTTTTCTTGTTAACGAGCTGACACCCTGAAATCACATTGCCTGGAGATAGGGTTTAATGCTCGGTAAAGCACAACACTTCTTGTGGTATCCGGTGTGCTCTCAACAACCCTTGAAAATCCGAGGGAGTGATTGACTTCTCGTAGTCCACTCCTGCGTCCCAATGCATCGAGGATAAGAACAACTGCCAAGGTGCTACATGATGCAAAATCTGGAATTTCCAGAGATAAATCCTATGCAGACAACTTAAATAAGGAACGGGGTATTGTACAAAGTAGAGTAGCCTTGTTGCTACGATCTTCTGAGATTAAGCACTTCGTTTTATAGATTTGTCAACACTTGCACAGTTGTGTGTCATGCTGTTGACGCTTATTTTTTACCGGTTTTTCAAGTAACTCTCCTCTTAACCAACTTGGTTTATATATCTATTTAGTTATTTTTTTTTCAACTTGCGGGTCTGCGTCTGCCCTTTTGAAACTTGTTTATTTTCTGTGTTGCTGATCTACCTCCGTACCTTGTTGACTTGAACGTTGCTATTATTCGATTTTCTATAGGATTTTAGGTGAAAAATATTTCAGATACAAACAATGCAAGGACTGTGCCTATGCAAGATTGTCAAAATTCTTAAATCATTATATTTATGATCACTTTCATTATATTTATGATCATTTTCATCATGTTAAAAGTTTTTTTAACACGCTCAAACAATTCCGCTTATTTGTTACCGAGATCCACATAGGATTGGGATAGTCAGCCAATATCAATTACATTTTTATTATTTTTGAACAGATTTTCTACCCAAGTCGTTTTGCCACTTCCACTAACTCCAGATAAAATCAAAGAAAAAGGTGCTTTGAATCTAAAATCGTAACTCATATTTATAACAAATTTTAAACATCTCATACAACAGGTAACATCTATTTATAGCAAATACTTAACATGTAGCTATAACATCGAACTAATATCTATAACATCAAACTAATGTTCATAACGTCTAATTTTGAACATCCCATGAATAGCAACTATCATTATAACAACAGTAAATCTAGGCAAATGCTGTGATTAAATTGTTTATTATTCTGCTCAATATTTGCAGTAGATACATCCATGTGAAAAGACTTGGATGAGATAATACATCATACAGATTTGAACTCTGGATTTGATTGTTTCATTCAGCCAACCATTCTTCTTCTTCAATTCATCAAAAATTGATTTCTTAAACAATTCTTTCCCTTCAGCCAGCATGTCGGTGTTGACATAACTAATGTGAAATGATAGAATTCTGAAAGCATTATGAATCATACAATCTTGCTTGTGATCAGTAGCATAAATTTGTTTTTTCCACATCTCTGTAGTTGCACACTTTTCACAATACTCTTCCGCCAAGATACTTGAGAGCTAAACCTCATAGCTACAATATGTGCTCGCTAAGAGCTTTGGTAGTACAAATGTCCAAAAGGTTTATGGACTTGTAAAGGGTCAGAAACTTGGTTGTTCATATCAGTCTTATTGTTTTATTGCGGAGAGTTTATAAAAAATAAAACAATCACTTGCTTATACAAATGCAATTCTTTACTTTCAACATAAACGGTTATATGAAAATAATTACAGAGAATCAAGCGATTGAAAGTCTTAATGGAAAAAAGTCAGTTTGTTCAACCAAATTGTCTTTGAAATTTCTTTTTCTCAAGTACTGTAATAAACAATTGGCACTATTTCTATACCGGAAGGCTGCCGGTTCACATTTTTAAAGATACATAAAGAAACACAAAAAAAGAATGTAAAAAAAAATATTTCAGTTTTAAGCTAATCAATGATCAATTCTACCAGTTGCTTCCACAATTTCGATGTTTGCGGTTTCTACATCTACTTTAGATCGTCTATTCCTGGAGCCATGGATGCAAAGGATTGTGCTTCGAAGAAGTGCAAAAGACAGCTTTGTTCTGATCCAGTATGTAACAACTGATGTTGCAATGTCTTGTTTCTCTGATATTTGTAAAGCAAAAACGGATAAGAATTTTTCGGTTTCTCTCCTTGTACCACCATTTGGTGTGAAGATCAATTGGGTGAATGACCCATGCTCCACTTGTAGTACTCGTTGACTATAGGCTAGTTTTTTCTCTCTTACATGGGCTGCAATAGTGTTCGAAATTGTCTTTGAAATCATTTAAACCCAAGTTACAACTGAATATTGAGGAAATGATGCTATATCACCCTAGAAGGTCAGAAATTTGATAAACTTTGCGATGAAACTGGTTTTGAGAAAAGCATCTGATGTACACACTTTTCTGATGTTGAAAGCAAACATAACATCAGAGATATCCCACATCTCCTCCTTTGAAATAAATCACTTTTATATTGTGCTGTCTGCATATGGAACTAAGTGTTTCAACTTCTTGTCCACACTGATTTGCAATTTTATAAATGGGATAATATGGTAATCCATGAAATTTTTTATGGCAAAATTTGAATGTTCGTTCTTCACTCGGGGTGAGATCTTGCCAATCAATACACGGGTTTACTTAAATTTCAAACGGACGGTGGGTGTTACCAAACGAAGACAAATCTAAAAAATTAAGAAGGGGAGAGTAAGAGGAATAGATCAAACAAAACTTGCAAATGCGTACAATTGTATTGTTATAATGTATGACTTTATGAGTGAGATTATAAACAATAAAGATGTTGCAGCTCTGTTTACAAAAGCGTCCCACCATAAATCTATTTCAGCTTGTATATTATGGCAATCTCCGTTTGCTCAAGGATGATTAGCTCGTGAAATTGCTACAAATGCTTATTTTCAAGTAATATTTGATAATCAAAGGGAAAGTAACCAGATGAAAGTCTTATATCATCAATTAGAAGGAGGAGGTCAAAGGTCAAAGGATCTTCATAGTGCTATGAAACAATATTTTAACGAAAATAGTCAGAGTTGGCCAAGTGTATTGGCTAATTTTGAACCGACAGATAAGAAAAAAGTTAAATATTTGATCAATTTGCCTTTTGATTCAAACAATCCACCTATGACACTGTTCAAAAATATATTTTTTCAGGTTTTTTTTTCTTTTTGAATGTTATATTTCTATTGAAATTAAAGAATCAGTAAGAGTGAATGTCATTGTATGAAGATGAAGTTGTTCAAAAGAACTAGTTTATTCGGGAGAGCTTTAAGAGAAGGTAATGAGCTGAGAGCTTCAGATAAAGAAGTAATGATGATGAACAGAAAACGAACAATAAAAGGTCAAGGTAAAATGAAAAGGACTAATCATGAAAAACATAACTATCACCATCACCGCGGTCATAAGTGTAAAGCTCAACAATATGAAAGAGTATACATTCCTTTTCCTGAAACAGCAAGATGCATGGCAGCCATTTCTCCTTCTCCTCCTCTTCCGAAAAAGCTCACAATAGTATTTTCTATCAATATTAGAAATTGTAAGTAAAATGATTGAACATATATTTACCAGAGCAGGTTTGGATCAAGTTTATTTACATTAAGAGAAAAAAAGTACAATATAATAATAAAGATGCATCATATAGAATTATTAGTAGATAATATAGCTGCAGCGAGAGTTATAGACCACTCTCTGATTCAAAAGGCAAAAAGAGGCAAAGTATTGGATATAGATTATGTGATGAGTGGTTTTTGTTTAGGACCGAGAGTTATATTGAAGATATTTACAGATGAACATGTAATACTGAATAATATATATAGCAGTGTTATTCTCTGGTTGAAAGATGCTTTAACGGTGGAAGAATTAAATCTATTAAGAAAGATTACAGTTCAAGTTTATTTGGAAGAAGGATATGCTAATATATGTTATTTACAAGAAAGCTGTCGAATAATTTGATTGACAGCATGAATGAATGATTGATTGCTTGATTGATTGATTGTGTCAAGAGTATTTAAGGCGATTTTATAGGGATAGGTTTAGTTACTTTTAAATGAACAGCAAGGAGAAAAGAAGGAAGAAATTAAATTATGGAAGCTTTGAATAGATTACAAACATCGAATATTAACAATCTTCAAGATTTTAAATCGTAAATTATAGATGTAGAAAATGAAGTGCGGGAAATAATAGTAGTTCTAAAATCTCAAATTGTAGTTGAAACTCAGTATTTCATAGCAGAATCTGAAAGAAAATGTAAAGAAGAAGTATTGGTGATTAAAAGCAAGACATTAGCTCTAAGGGCAGCTTATAATTAAATAAATGATCTCAATACGGAAAGAAAAGTTAAAGAGATAAGATTTAAATCAGATTTAGATGCACCGCGAGGAGGATTCTTTGAGCTCAAGAAATATTGCGAAGAAAACTTTCAACAAACTTCAATTCAAATGAATAAGTTAATGGCGAATCCATCTATTGGAAGTGAGAAGTTTAATGTTAGTTAAAATGGAACTTTTATATGGAGATTGGATGATATGAATCAAAGAATGTATGATTCTATCACAAAGAAAGTCAAATTTTATACAAGTTCTTTTTTTCTCTTCTGTTCATGAATACAAATTGTATACGAGAATTTATTTAAATGGTGATGGTCCAGGTTTTGGAAAGTATATCGATGTATTCATTGGAATTATGAAAGGACCTCACGATGCCATATTGACATAACCAATGACAGGTAAAATAACGCTTTGCTTAATTAATCAAATAGACGAACTTAACAATCATAAAGACTCTTCATGTGTGATAAGAAAAGTAAAACGTTTCAAAGACCAGTAAATGAAGCTAATATAGCATCTGGAAGTGTGAAGTTTTTTCCGATTGCAAAATTGCGTGAATCAGGAGAATTTCTAGAGGGCGATGTTATGTTTTTAAAAGTTTCAATGGACAGTACTAGTTAGAAAAAAATGTTTTCGTTTAAGTATGATAATGAATTTATAACTTGTATGAACTTTATATTAGAATAACGAATTGTCAACCTTTTAGTTTTTTTCTTCGTTGATTTCTAAGTTTTTGAATTCTGCATTAACTGTTCTGAAAGTCTTCGCGTAGGCATATATTTCCATCTTCATGAACGAGCTTGTCGTTGAAGAATATGTGAAAAATTGACTCCAACTCTTCTTTTGTGCACGGTTCAGGTTTATATTCCGGTTCAGGCAAGAATACTGTTGAGTCTTTGACATCATCATTTGACGACTTTGCAATCATTTCAATAGTTTCTTTTATTATTTTAAATGACATGTTTGTTTCAGACATGGTGAAGATCAGGTGATATGATAATATGAACGTGTTATGAAGCTTTGATGCAATGTGAATTAAAATAAGTTATTCATAGCTGGATTTTTATACGCAAGTTGATTGACAGTTGAATCATATGTCAATTTATTGTGACACATGTCAGTTTATTATGACACATGTCAATTTATTATGACATATGTTAATTTACTTTTGACATGTGTCATAATTTTACTATAAGTGTCCTTGAAACAAAGTACGAATAAGAAATGTGACTTGGTTCGGGTTTTACAATTTATCCTGAAGCTACGCCTCCCTAAAAGTCAAAGTAGAATAAGTAGTTTAATGATATTTTGACCCAAGGTTCCAAGGATCATCGCCAGAGTCCTTGATGATCCTAAATGATTATCCTTGTAAAGTATGGTCGAGATATTAGTAGCTAGCTTTAAAAATAATTTCTCTATCACTACGAAAATGTTTCTACACATACTATTTATAATCATATTTTTTTCTGTATTGTCTGTATCGCCCTATCATATAGAAATGATGAGTCCCTTTGCACAGAAATTGACAATCTTATTGCTATAAATGACACTCACCGATACAGTGTCTCCATAAGGCGGAAGTTTTTACGCTGGCTTGTACACTGTGTAGCATAGTTGCTTTGGCTCTGGCATACGTTAGCTCAGCAACTGAAAGGCCAGCCTTTTCAACTTTCGCTTTTCTGATTAAGGTGAATATCTCCTCCAGTGCAAAAGATTGAATCATCTGATTTGTAACCCTGCTAGTGCAGGTTACATTCTCGATTGTGTAACCTGCTTGTGGTTCCCTGATTAGCTTCCTCGGAAAGCCATGCATGATGTGCACTCTTGTTTCTGACCAGCTGGGAGCTCTCCATATCATTACGTTACCCAGGATTTCCACTCTGACCTGTTCAAGCGAGCTGTCTTCATCACTCTAGAGCTCAGGCATGTTGAGGATGTCGTTGTCCACTGGCGTACCGGAATTGAGAATTAGGTTACACTTGTCGATTGATTTCCTTGCTACTTCTGCCATGCCTGCTGTAGAACTTTGGTATCCAGAGTCCAGTGATGATTCATCAAGTGTATCAAGGAAGCATGAGAAGTCCTGTCTCTAGTGCCTTACCGTTTGATGATCACCGTCCATGCTTACAAAATGCTTGCTGTCAATTGTTTTATGTCTACAGTTGTCCCCTAGAGGTTTGCACGGCAACTCCAGGCTGTCTAGTATAAAGTTGTTGAAGTTAAAACACAAACGCTCAGCACGGGGATCTACGGCCTATGTGGCTGGAAAGAATTGTTGATGCTGTTCCTTTTGCTGCTTATATCTTGCTTGCAGTTCCTGGACGGCTTGTTTTGCGACAGTGTGCTCATGGCATGTCGATTGGGCAATCTCTCTCATCCTGATTGGTTGAAATAGAAATAACTGCCATTAGATTTACAAAACAAGCACATGTATGCTAATATAGGTCACCTGGGTTTGACCAAAGTACAAAAAGATCCCTGATGCATAGGAAAGCTAGTGTAGTAAGAATCCGCAGAATAGAGACCATTGTTTCGGAAACAGATTACTAAAAAAGGGACTATTCTGGAAAAGGGTTACAAGATTTTGTTATAGTATGGTTCAGAAGCCTTCAGTCACTTGAATCTTTTAGAACTTGAATCTTTTAAAAAGTATCATCCTCATGTTGCAGTTACTGTCTCTATGCAGGCTTCTGCATAGACTGAGGCATTGGAAAGTAATCACTTAGCATTCAGCCAGAATCACAAGGGTGTATATTTTCGATCCTCCTACAACACCTTCATAAAAAGGCTGACGTTTCTCATACAAGGGCCCGTTTCTCAGACAGCCTGATGTATGTTAGAAAGTGTGTCCCATTGCTCACGTTGGTAATGTAATTGAAGCAACACGGCAACACAGCCAGGTAGGAAATTGTCATATCAAGGATACACATATTACTGTGCCGTGGAATAATTGCAGACAAACAAAATCTCACCTTCGCTCTAAGCCACTTGTGCTGCCTTCCTGAGACTTGCTGTCATCGTTGATTAATCTTTTGCTCTCCTTCTTCTCCCATTATTTTTATCAACAGAGTCATCTAGCAACTGGTTCTCATCAGTTTCGTCTTCTTCACCTCATTTTCTTCAAGACAAGGATGCTTTATCACTGATAAATGGGTTTCTTGGTGCTAGAAAAAGAAAGACTATTTGAGAACTATGTAGTCAGCTATCTGAAGCACACCAAGACACGTCCTATCATGAACCAATGCAAATTTGTGAATGAAACCCTTTACTGTTTTCCTTATAATTCTAGCCATAATTTTAGTTTAATTCATTACCTTTCGTATTCGTTCGCTCTTATTTGCTGTATTCACAACATTTAAAATGTCAAATTGATTTAGGTGTTCTGTATATATTTCATCATAAGAATTTGTTTATATTACAATGTGTTGCCTATTTCTGTACTCCACATGAATCAACAGCATTGTTTGTCGTCTGCAATGTCTTTGTTTCTACTTAACCTCTAATTATGCTATAGTTATATCATATGTTAGTGTCTTTCTTGTCTGGGCCCTTCCTCTTACCCGCAATGTATCTGTTGTTATCTGGACCAGGATTTTACACACGGCCAAAGCATGCTTGCAACCAATGACGAGAAAGTTAGGCCTTTAAAAACAGTAGCCACTTAAGCGTAGAATCTTTGCAAACGTTTACTGTCTTTCAGAGTTACTTTCTAGCAACAAAAAGAATATATCAAGAGAACAGTACCTGAACCTATTGGCACCTCCTCCATTTCGACAAAGCCACTCGGTTCCTCTTCAACTTCCATGGTTTCTGCAAAGAAATTGCAATGCATCAGTTTCTTACTTCATCTTTAAGAGTTACTGCTAGATGCTATGAAGTAGCCCCCTCCCCAACCTGTAACTTGGCTCCTTAAGGCACAGTAATTGATAAATCATAGCATAAGCGATTTGGCTGATGAGAGCAACCGAGGAGACATACCAACTAGCCTAGATTGGGGGCTCACAGAGATTTCACCAGTATTTTTGTAGCTTTTAAAATGACAAGGAAGAGCAGTCCTGTGTCTTGCAAATTTGTCCAGCCAACGAAACAGTGCAATGCTGGATATTCAGCCCAGTTGGAGGGGGAGGGGTACACCGTTATGACCCTGGCGGATATTGAGTAGGATATGCTATATGCTAAATTATGCAGTACAGCGGGACATATGCAGTATGGTGGGGCGGAAGTACACTGTTATGACCCTGGCGGATATTGAGTAGGATATGCAATATGCTAAATCATGCAGTACAGCGGGAAATATGCAGTAAGGTGGGGCTGAAGTGTGATATTTTGAGCCGAATGATGGCTGATCAAACGTAAGTGTCAAATTGTGCATGTTTTCGCAATGTGTTCCTTCAATTGTGCATGTGTCCCTTCCATCATGCAACATTAGGGACCTGTCTATTTATGACTGGGGTTGGGACCGAAGAGAAAGTATTTTACTTCATCAAAAAAATTCACCCCATAAATTAGGAATATAATTTTCCTCATCCCTCTACTGAAAGGGGTAAGCAGTTACTATACCCTTGCATCTATTATGTAACACAGGTGCATTTTATTCCTTCCAAAACCACGAGTGTGGGCGTGTTATTGAGTGTCCTTTTTGTTATCAATAAATAAATCTTGCTTTACGATAGAATATATCCTTGACCCTTGTATTCAAGGTATTTCTGGTATACCCAGCTAATACAAGTCATGTTTAGTTACCACAATCACTTTCTCTAGAGCCCCTAGCCAGGTCATAAGTAAAAGTAAAAACTCAAAACACTGATTTTCTACAAACTTTTCTAACTTGACTTATTCTTTCATTTCACCCTGTTTTTAATGTCTTTATAGCAGTTTTGCAAATATACTCATGCATGCGACGCCCCAGGCAATACCCAAAGGCCCTCAGCTGCAACCCTTTAATTTGCCACTTTGTGCTCATCTAAAAGAAAAAAATAAAACACTGATTTTTAGGCCCTCAGCTAGCGGTTTGGTATTTTGTGGGACTTAAACAAACAATATTTGGCATCCGTTTTCAGATGATTCTATTGATGATATACTTTAGCCCCATCCTACTGAATGTCAACCCCCCCAACCATCGTACTGAATATCTGCTAGGGCAATCATGGTGTGACTCCACCCGTACTGCATATTGGCCATTGAAACAAAAGGATTTTAGCAGATTTCCATTGAAACAACAGCAGTCCCAGCCAAGAGCTAAGAGCGGCTGCAAAATCCTAGATAGGTACTTGAAGCATATTTGAGGGCTGCCTCTCAGTAAAAATGTGGATTTGAAAACAACTCTAACAAATCACTCAAGCCCTATTAGCAGCTATACTAGTCATGTATTTGATTTAACCCTTTTTTGCTCAAATAGTTTTATTGAAATCCAGGGGCGGCGTTTCACTCCACGAAATGGTATACCGTAAATGGAAGTTGAAACAAAGGGTTTTTGACAAAAGAAACCCCAGTCAAAGGTGTACGAAAGCACTTTGTTTAATAGCTACTAATTTGCTGGCTCTAAGGAAAATTACTTGCAAAACTCTAATAAATCACTCTCTCGAAAAGTTGTACTCTTTCAGGGACAACAACACTGTTTTGAAACCTTATCTCGAAAATTGTCTTGAAACATGCTTCGTTCTTTTCATAAAAATAGTGTACGCGTTCGGAAAGAGTGATTTGGAGAGGGATGCTGCATTTTCCAGTGACATTTGCTGCATATCAGTGACATTCACTGCACAGTGCAGCAAAAGTAACTGCGACATTTGCTGCACAATCTGTGACATTTGCTGCACAATCTGTGACATTTGCTGCACAATCTGTGACATTTGCTGCACAATCCGCGATATTTGCTGCATACATCTTTGCCATTTGGTGCATTTTCTCACACTCCCTCAGCTCAATAAAATATCTAAGCGCTCTGACCATTTAATTCCTTTTAAACATTGATCATGTTGAATAACATAAAATGATGACAGAATATCAACTATGCATGAATCATTCCACGTTACACGAGAGTTACAAAACATCATATCCTTTTGTAAGCTGCGCTTCCCTCTTGTATGGGTGTATATGAGTAATACAGAATAATTAGGGTTGGGGTTAGGATTAGGGTTAGGGTTAATGTTAGGGTTAGGATTAGGATTAGGATTAGGGTTAGGGCTAGGGTTTCAGGGTTAGGGTTTTAGGGTTAGGGTTTTAGGGTTAGGTTTAGGTTTTTAGTGTTAGGGTTAGAGTTAGGGTTTTAGGGTTAGGGTTAGGGTTTTAGGTTTAGGATTTTAGGGTTAGGGTTTTAGGGTTAGGGTTAGGGTTAGAGTTAGGGTTTTAGGGTTAGGGTAAGAGTTAGCGGGTTGGGGTTAGGGTTAGGGTTAGGGGGTTGGGGTTAGGGTTAGTGTTAGGGTTAGGGTTTTAAGGTTAGGGTTAGGGTTAGTCTTAGGGCTAGGGTTAGGGTCAAGGTAAGGGTTAGAGTTAGGGTTAGGGTTTTAGGGTAAGGGTTAGGGTTAGGGTTAAGGTTAGGGTTAGGGTTTTTGGGTTAGGGTTAGGGTTTTAGGGTTAGGGTTTTAGGGTTAGGGTTAGAGTTAGGGTTTTAGGGTAAGGGTTTTAGGGTTAGGGTTTTAGGGTAAGGGTTAGGGTTAGGGTTAGGGTTAAGGTTAGGGTTAGGGTTTTAGGGTTAGGGTTAGGGTTTTGAGGTTAGGGTTAGGGCTAGGGTTTTAGGGTTAGGGTTTTAGGGTTAGGGTAACGGTTAGTGTTAGGGTGAGGGGGTTTGGGTTGGGGTTACTGTTAGGGTTTACGGTTAGGGTTAGGGTTAGGATTTTAGGGTTAGGGTTAGGGTTAGTGTTAGGGCTAGGGTTAGGGTAAGGGTTAGGGTTAGGGTTAGGTTTTTAGGGTTAGGGTTAGGGTTTTAGGGTTAGGGTTAGGGTTGGGGGTTGGGGTTAGGGTTAGTGTAAGGGTTAGGGCTAGGGTTAGGGTTAGAGTTAGGGTAAGGGTTAGGGTTAGGTTTAGAGTTTTTAACTGCTGTCTTTGATTCAGGTTTTACGAAGTATTATGTAACTAACTAATTTCAAGGACAAGGTAGAAATTTCCACTTTGTACCTTGTGAATAATGGCCATTTGCATTCATTTATCGAACATAGCTAGTAAATTATTGGTATGTATCTTTTTTTGACTCATGCAGACTGCTTATATGTACAGAAGTTTTTCTGTTTTTCTTGCATTAGGCTTGGCTTTGGCAATAGCAATGATTGAAAGAAGGCTTGCAGTATTTCTTGGGCCATTAAAAGGCAACATTTGGGAATAATTATATAGGCAATAAGAATCTCGCACTTGGCTTTGTCTTGATGCAGTCCATGAATGCAGTAAGTACAGATATGACGTTTTGATTTGTAAAAAAAAATATGGAATTATTATTAGAGAATGCGTATTTTCTATTTATCTTCTAATATTAGCTGATTAATTATGTGAAGGTTGCACAGTGGCCACAGTTACCAATAAGGTATTATAAATGAACCTTTTTAAGAAAACGTCTACCCTACCATAAATAATCTATAATTCATATGGTTTATCAAATGAATGTTTATTGTAGACATATAGATATTCAAATGACTATTTTAAAATGGAATTATTCAAATTACTATTGAAAAAATAGAAATATTAAAATAACTGTTTATTGTAAAAATGAAAATATTAAAATAACTGTTTATTATAAAAATGGAAATATTAAAATAACTGTTTATTGTAAAAATAGATATATTAAAATAACTGTTTATTGTAAAAATGGAAATATTCAAATCACTTTTTATTGTAAATATAGAAATATTCAAAAAACTATTTATTGTAAATATTAACATATACGTTGAGAACAACACATTCTTTGGCTTCAACTTAGCATAAATTAATAGTCAAGGTTCTTCTTGTGCTTCTTCTTCTTCTTCATGTCTATTGACATAAGCATGGGTTTTCCGCTTCGGTGTCATCAGAACGTAGCTGTTCTCTCCATCCATATAAACCACATTGATGGGATGCCAAAGGTTCCGTCCAGATTGAGCCTATTTCCAATTTGTAATTGTTCGGGTCACCTGCCTGTACAAGTTCAGACATTGTCACTGTTGTTCTTTCAAATTCAAAGCCGAGTACCTTTCCAAGATTTACAACTGGGCTGTTTGTTAAAGTTGGTTCATGTTGCACCACCGCCACAACTTGATCTCTGTATGGCATATACTGCTCTTGTTGTAGTTTTGTTCATGTGATCGGCAGCTTTCCTTATTTTCGTTGCTGAGTCCATGTTGTCGTATCTGAGATGCTGCATACGTACTGAGTGGCTCATTAATCTTGCAACAGACTGTCTGGTGGCTTCATTTTTGCCTGTCGTTGTCAGCCATTTGACAAGTGACTTTCTGAGAGTTGTTGTCGTGAACACAAGATTTCCAGTATGCTGTTGAAATGATCTACAGAGGTAACGTTAGCATTCTGCTGATACCTGGAATGCATCACCAGATGCCTGTACAAAAAGAAAGTCATGATTGTATGGACCCAGTAGCTTCTTTCGCTGATCTGCGATATATATCCTGAGATTGCGATCAACATACTTGTACTCACTCACCCTTATCCTGCTACTGCCATACGTTGTCTCCGTTTTGAACTTGTATATTACCATGTCAGTGGTGACATCGTCATTCAAAGTTATCTAGTTGCTCTGTTGATCTGCTGGTGTCTTCCCATATGCAATGTGAAGCCTCATCATGTCCTGTTTTCTAGACGGATTGATTGTAGTAAAAATCAATAATATAAGAAAGTCATGATACAGCCGTAACCTGCTATTCTTTTCGGAGGTGTCCATGTGCAAACCAATCTTCTATTACATCATTCTGAGAGTTTCTAATACCAGGTCCCATTCGAAACAACGCTTTTTTTCCTGTGTAGGGTCCTTTTTCTTCAGCTCCAGATTATAAAGACTCTGTGGAAAAAGGATAAACAATTTCAATTCTGATTCTCAGATATATGTCATAAGTTCAGTAAAGGTCACCAGCACAAAACATCGTAAAAGATTTCTAAATGTACAGTTTACATACCTGGAGCTGTTTTTGAAGATTGCGAAGCTCCTAAATCTCAGGTACATCTTCCCATTTCCCATTCAGTTTACTGTTCCTTATATTATACTTTGCAAGTGCAATCAGACTATGTACGTAGTTTGCTACAGTGCCACTGCACAGCTAATTTGCTAGCTGTTCAACAAAGCCACACGCTAGGTTCTTATCCATGACATCTTCCAAGTTTCCAGGTCTCTTTTCGACTTCTTCAATGAATTTCATGAATTGGCTTATATGTCTGACATGCATGCTAACTGTGCTTTGGGCTATGTGTACTGTTAGCCTACTTGGATTCATGGCCTTTCTGTAGAAACTGGTGAACTGTTGCAACTCCATCTCCAGTTCACGTGTAAGTTGGATAGGAGCTGCCCTCCTTAATTTACTACTTTTGCCGCCCAGCAATTCGTTATTTTCATCCTGCTGCTCCCCATGTTCAGTCACGGTGCTTGCAGCGCTTGGAGTGATTGATGAGCACATAGTTGATGGCATGTGAGAGAAGGATGCAGCCCAAATGTCAGGGATGGCCTGCTGCTCTGTCAGTTGCATCAAGTAGACACTCCTGAAGATAAAGTAACTCATTAAGCTATGTTATTGAGAGGTTTTCCAGAAGCTTACAGCTGTGCGAAATGACCCTGTTACTAGAACAATATGTCCTGATATGTTTCTTTTAAAATTCAACACTTACCATGAGTCATTTGTCCTTTTCCCTTCTTTTCACAGGTTTTGGCAGCTGACACAAGACTAGCGATTCTTTTTCCATCTGGTCAGCCCAAATTGTACATGTTGCCTTTCCGGGATATGTCTCTGGAGATGTATCAAAGTGACTAGGTATGTCGTCACCTGCAAAAAGTTGTTGGCACAGTGTTTCTAGTGTTATCAGCTCTGTCATATCGCTACTGTTGCACATGTTTTCAGCTCCAGCAATTTCCTCTCTATGCAAATCATCCGTTTTAGCTACTTGTCTGCAATATGTTCTCAGACATGTTGTAGCAGAGAGACAACTTCTACCACGATATTCCTTCCAAACCTTCAGATGTTGATTGGCGTAGATTTCCACTTGTCCCCGGCAAGCCAGGTACAGGAAAAACCTTTACTCTCCATAAGTGCATACAATACTGCATTGAAAATCATATTGCCGTATGTTCTGCTTTGCCAACTGGTACACTTGCATGCACATACAGGGACAGATATGACAATGCTGTTGCATGTGACACCACTACTTTAGACAAACTCATTGAACGTGCAGTTGTCATATTGTCAGGTGACTTTGCTCAGCAGCAACCTATAGGTACTGTACCTAGTCACACATAACAAGTGCCTAGCATTACAACATGCTCCCACTGCATGAGGTATGTCAATGTTGTAAGGCTGACTCAACAATTTCGAACAAAATGTCCTCAACTACTTGCCTTTCTTCATCATATAAGGTACCAAAAACCTACTCCTGACATGATAGACAATATCTTTCATGACAGGATACCATGTACTGAAGAATGTGTGGATGACACCCTCTAGATTCCTTATGGACACATCCTGATGCAACAGTGCTCACATGTTCAAGCAGAGTAGCAAGACAAATTAATGATATAATTATCAAGAATACATTTAACGAAAACAGCTGCTTTTATTATTGTGGATGACAGCACATTAACACCAGTGTATAAGGGAATGCGCTTAATACTTACTTATAAAGTCAACAAGCAAATAGGCTTTCTCAATGGTAAGTTTTCTACAGCTGTAACAACAAAGAACAACACTGTTCTTGTCAAACATCCGCACGGACACATCATATCTTTGTTTCCAATTACTAGAAAGCAGGAATTTGAGTACATAACTAGTTTTTCATGTCTTCCCGGTTATGCAACTACAATAACTAAATTTCAGGGGCAAATGTTGCGAAAAATTATTGTTTGTCTAGACACACAACAGAAACCACAAGGTACTGCTTACGTAGAATTATCTTGCACCACATCTCAGGATAACATCCATCTCCTAACTGATGTCTATCCTAAACAGTTTGCACTTAAATTACCATGACCAATGATATGAATCCTTCTACTTTCAGATGAGCAAACAGATATAAATGCAAAAGGTGTGAGCTATTTCTTACACTTCCCTAAAAACTTCTTCTCCCTATATGGATGACAAAAAAGGTAGAGAGTGTAACAATATGGAAGGGAATTTGACCAGAATGTTGCGAGTGGTTAAGAAGGCCATCGACTGCAATGTCAGAGATGCATTCCACAATAGAGGAAAACTTGCATTTTATGTCTCGTAGACAAATTGTGCATTCAGACATAAGAGGAGCTTACTGAATTCTGTCAGCGAATTAATTATAAATACAAAACACTTAACGGAAACGTCAGACTTCCTGACTTAATTTAAGAAACCATTGTTTCAACGTGTCAGGGAATCAACCATGCTCTCTGAACGTTTCCCGAGCCTATGTCAAGCAGGCATGCATTTCAGAGACTTGAAAACTGTCTGATTTTCCAGTCATACCTATGGGATCGCTAATAAGGAGCAAAGCAGTCTCTCTCCACTAAAATAATTTGACATGGTGCATTGTCACGATAACAAGCTGGCTGCCTGCTAAACCATGAAAAGTACTGAGAGTGTGTGAAATACAGATGACTTTACATGTCACACACAGTTGCAAAACACTTGCAGACAGTTGTCACACGTGCACATCATGAATATGTTGACATAGACAACCGTATGCAAATGTGGACACTTTATGTATGATCCCTAAGTACAAACTCATGTGACTGATATTGTGCATGTATCAAAAAAGTTAACTATATATATTATACTCAATGAATGGTACAACCTAGTATGACACCATTAGTATGACATACTTAAGCAACACACACCACCTTTCATAAGGTCGCATTTCTAACTGCTAGTGAGAACAACCCACGTCTTATAATTCAAGTTTCCCAATCCCACCCTCCCACCCAAATTAATCCATCTATCAGTTAGTAGCTGTTATGAATGTTATAGTGAATTTGATGGCGCAGGGAATTTGATTGGAGAAAAAGAGAGACATTGTAGTAGGAACAGAATATAGTAATGTGAAAAAATTAAGAACAATGGAAAATCTGAAACAATTAACAAATGTAAGAAGTATAATGCATAATGTATAAATAGTTACAAAGGAATCGAACAATTACAAAGGAGCGCAATTAAGATCATTTATAAACAACCAAAGAGCTGTAAAGAGTGTGGACTCATGACCATACAAAATCAAAAGAAATTCAAGGCAGCAATACAGATTTTCAAATGTTTGCAGGGAACTGCCATCCCAAATCTTGCGGCATATATCGAGGAAGTGGATCACAAATACAACACAAGAGGAAATTCATCGATGCTCCGCCTACCAAAGGTCAAAACAGAGGCTTCAAGAAAATCATTTCAGTTTCAAGGTCCTTCTTGCTATAATGAAATCCCAATTGACATTCGGAAATTAACGTTGGTTGTTCAGTTCAAACATCACTTGAAAGAACATTTCTTGAACAACAAGTTCACTACAGAGTACATGATAAACGATTTTGACTATTTTTTTTACATTTTAAGATAAGATTAGATAATTTAACATTGTACTTAACCCAATTTGAAATTACTTTCATATTTAACAATGTATATACTTTTTTTTAAACAGGACCCTTATTGATAGCAGTGCCTTTTGGCATTGAAAAGGCTTTAACCTGTATAAATATTTCTATTATTATTATTATTATTATTACTAGACCAATTGAAAACCGATAATGAAACTTATAGGCAGGTCTTCACACTATTGGTCAGGTGCAGCAAAGACGGTCTTTCGGTTGTCGAAGAATGCAAAATCTAAAAAATGTGAAAGAATCATGTTATACAAACGTACAAAAGAGGGACAATCTCTATAGAATCGCTTTCAAATCGTGCTAAATCTTTGTTCAAAATTGCTTTAAAATCGCAGTAAATTACTGTTCACAATGTTCCCTATGAAGTCGCTTTGAAATCGTGGTATATCGCTGTTTCAATTCCTGTTAAAATTGCGGTAAATCGCTATATAGAATCGCTTTGCAATACAGGTAAATAGGTTAATAAAATAATAAAATTAGACATAATAAATAAAATAATAAATAAAGTAATAAGAAATTAATAAAATAATAAAATGAAATAAAATAAAGTGAAATTAAAATTAATAAACCAAATAATTGTCTTACTCCATTCATGCCATGCCTTGCATTGTCCTACTTAATTCATGCTGCACAGGTGTGTCACTAGAGCGATGGAGGGCCCACCCTCCTGACCGGATAGTAAAACATCACATAGAATGGATAGTAAAAGAATTCATAGAGGTATGGCTAGACCAAAGAAGTAGTCGAAAAAGGATAATGAAACGAACAGGCAGGTCTTGATGCTATTGGCCAGGTGCAGCAAAGCCTGACTTTGGGTTGTCGAACAATTCACAATCTAAAAAATTTGAAAGAATCATGTTAGACAAGCGTACAAAAGAGGGATATTGTAAGATGAAAATAGAAGAAACCTGGATGAAAGACATTCGACTTTGAAAGGAACCTAAGTCTTTGTGTGTTACTTTGCAGAGTTAGTCTACTTCCCTCTACCAAAAGAAATAAAAATAAGGCTGTTTAACCATATAAAAATAAGAATTAGGCATAATAGAGATTCACCCTTGGGCTAAAATGATGAGAAGGGGAGAATAATAAGTTGCGCTAATCCTTATCCATGAAAGATAGAACAAGTCTTTTAAAAATTATATGGATATTCTTTCTTAATTTCTAGTGTTAGGCCCCCTTTACAAACACAAATGAAAATTAGGCCTTTTTGACACATATGGACATGGAAATAATGAAAATAAGTAAGAAGTAAGCTCTTGTCAAAAGTAGACATTGTTTTGCCAATTGAAATGAATTGAAATCAATGTCCTTTCAAGTGTGAAATATATGTCAAACTTTTAGAAATCCATTGGAAAATTTCTTCTGCAAGTTAGTGTAGCGGCTTTCAATTAACAGCGGCTTTATTTAAGTTAAATATATTTTCATTTTTACTTGGTTTCATTATTTTGAAGAACTTCCCCTAAATTGAGGTGATTGTTGCAATGAAATTGCAAGCAGAATAGCGCGACTAAGCAGTAGAATTTTTAACCGCGATTTACATCAATTGAGATAGCGATTTTAAACAGCAATCTGCGGCGATTTTATCGCCATTTTCAACAGCGATTCAAAGCGATTCAATAGGGATTTGAAACTGTAATTTACTGGGATTTTGGCAGGAATTTAAACAGCGATTTGCCAGGACTTTAACAGCGATTGTTAACAGCGATTTTCTGGCATGTTAAAGCGATTCCATATAGCGATTGCAACATAAATTAAACAGCGATTCTACAAGGATTTGAAACCGCGATTTTGAAGGGATTTTTAAGTGACTTTATACAAAATTGAAACCTCGATTTACAGCAAATGTAACAAGCCATTTACGCAGGGATTTTGACAAAAATTATTCGATTTTGTATAGGATTTTAGGTGAATCATTATATTTATGATCACTTTCATTTCTTGTTAAAAGTTTTTTTAACACGCTCAAACAATTCCGGTAGATTTGTTACGGAGATCCACATAGGATTGGGATAGTCTGCCAATATCAATTACATTGTTATAATTTTTCAACAGATTTTCTACCCAAGTCATTTTGCCACTTCCACTTACTCCAGATAAAATGAAAGAAAAGGGTGCTTTAAATCTAAAATTGTAACTTATATTTATAACAAATTTTAAACATCTCATACAACAGGTAACATCTATTTATAGCAAATACTTAACATCTAGCTATAACATTGAACTAATATCTATAACATCAAACTAATGTTCATAACGTCTAATTTTGAACATCCCATGAATAGCAACTATCATTATAACAACAGTAATTGAGGCATACCAACTATCATCATAACAACAGTAATGTTGGGACCACTGTCAACAACGATTTCACCAACATTGAGTCGGGGGGAGGGGGGTATGCGTCTTTAGAGCGAGAATTTTACAAAAGTTCGAAGTGTCCCAGCCTTTTTGGCGAGGATTGTCTGAATTTTGAGTAATCACAGCAAAACAGAAGGTCAGAAATTCTGTTATAAACAGTAACGGGAGGGTTGTAAATTTACATAAAACAGTCTGCATTATGTTGTCTCGAGACGAATCTAACTATAAACTGAAAACTTTTCATCAAAGCTCATAAACTGACTCCACTGTTTAGCAGTGAATTATTACGAAATTCAGAAAATGAAACGAATTATGCAGGCATGATGTACTTGCTTTCAAGTGTTGTTGATCTTCACAACAGAGAACGGAAGAATGCTAAAGTAAGCATAATTGGCATTGTTATTTGATGGACTGCGAAATTGAATAAGGAGCAACCAAGCGGGATGCCAAGTTCTGCAGTTCTCCACACAGTTCTCCCCACAGTTCTCCATCTTCAAATCTCCTCGTTGCTTGAAAGACTGAACTTTACGTGTTACGCAGACCATGATTGGGCATACTAACAAGACCATGAGACACCACACCCAACAGAGAACGGAAGAATGCTAAAGTAAGCATAATTGGCATTGTTATTTGATGGACTGCGAAATTGAATAAGGAGCAACCAAGCGGGATGCCAAGCTCTGCAGTTCTCCACACAGTTCTCCCCACAGTTCTCCATCTTCAAATCTCCTCGTTGCTTGAAAGACTGAACTTTACGTGTTACGCAGACCATGATTGGGCATACTAACAAGACCATGAGACACCACACCCAACAGAGAACGGAAGAATGCTAAAGTAAGCATAATTGGCATTGTTATTTGATGGACTGCGAAATTGAATAAGGAGCAACCAAGCGGGATGCCAAGTTCTGCAGTTCTCCACACAGTTCTCCCCACAGTTCTCCATCTTCAAATCTCCTCGTTGCTTGAAAGACTGAACTTTACGTGTTACGCAGACCATGATTGGGCATACTAACAAGACCATGAGACACCACACCCAACAGAGAACGGAAGAATGCTAAAGTAAGCATAATTGGCATTGTTATTTGATGGACTGCGAAATTGAATAAGGAGCAACCAAGCGGGATGCCAAGTTCTACAGTTCTCCACACAGTTCTCCCCACAGTTCTCCATCTTCAAATCTCCTCGTTGCTTGAAAGACTGAACTTTACGTGTTACGCAGTCCATGATTGGGCATACTAACAAGACCATGAGACACCACACCCATATACTCCCTATGTTGCAAATACTAAATAAAAGACCATATATCGGAACGTATCTCAAAGTCTCTCTAACTATCTCCTAGTACGATAGTGTCCCATCCAACAGGCGCTAAGGGGCATGTACTTGCAAAGTGTTCTGTCCTTAATCCCTCGAAACACTGAGTACAGGTGGACAGCTGATGAATCTTACCTAATAATTTCTATTCATACATCACTTCCATCTGGCTTTCCACCCTACTACGTGTCTCCCATCAACATATGCTGAGTACAAATACTCCTATATTTTAGTTTGCCCCTAGTGGCTTCATATTATTTAAATAAAAAATGACTTCTACAATACTATGAATTCAATACATGACACAATCAAATTTGAAATGTTTCATTGAACAGAAAGAATTGCCTTCCTAGATACAATGACAATACTTAAGAAAGATTCAATAAACACAACCAGTTACAAAAAGTCAAGGACATATGCTCCCTACTACACGCACAATCCTTTTCACCCAAACAATTGTAAAAAGGGAATTTTTACAGTCAGGCTCTCCAATATAAAAGAATCATTTCCAACAATTAAGAATTCAAACCACAACTGAACGAACTTCTAAAAAATCAAGTAAAGAGAGGATATGACCTAAACCTAATAAATTAAATATTCGAAAAACTTACCCCAAGATGATCTACTGAATGAACCAAAGAAACAAATTGTATCAAAATTACCATTTATTGTACCGTTCAACAAGAACACATTACAGATAGGTCCAAGTCTACATAGACACTGGCACTACCTTGAAAACGACCAAGAGCTACAAGGAATGGCTGCACAGAAACCAGTCTTGGCATTGAAAAGAAACAATGTTGCAAATACTAAATAAAACCATCACTGTATGTTGAGTATGAATACTCCTATATTTTTTAGTTTGCCCCTTGTGGCTTTATATTATTTAAAAAAAAAACTTAGCTACTCTTTTCTCCACTTCATACCCACCCCCTCAGCCCACATTAAATCATGAGTTAAGATGCTCCGTTACTTTGTAGGGTGCCCTGTGACAATGAAGATGTGTGCCGTGACAATGTATAGAATAGTATCACTGCTGAAACATGTGCAGTATTATGGGGAACAACTGGAGGGGAGTGGAAGGAAAATGAGGGAATGGAGCAGTGCAGAAGAAATTCAGAAATGACAACACGGAAATTGCCAGCAGAAAATCTTGTAAATGCAATGAATATTGTAAATGCATTGTATAAAAATGTTGAACAGAAGATACTGTTAAAGAAATCATACCAGAACATTATTATAATAACAGAGAATTAAAGTTTCATCTGCATGATAAGAATTGATAAGATGTTAATGTTTCTTTGCCTTCTTCTTTTTCTTTGGGGTGGAGGGTTCGAAAGTGTCCTTTGTTAGTTCATGTGCCTCCCTGTCGTGTTTCTTCTTCTTTTTAGTTGTTTTTGGTTTATGATCAAGCGGCTTATCATAAGGCGTCTTTTTCTCTTTTCTTTTTTCTGGAGAATCCAGCTGAACTGGAATTTCTATTGCTTTGGCATCTGCTGGTAGGTCCAGCACTTTTGGCTGTATAGGTTTATTGTTATCACTTTGAAAGACCAGTCTACGTTTGGGAGGCTTGCTTGTTGCATGGGAAATGGGACTGTCTCTATCGGATGTATGAACAGTTTGTGTGTGAGGTGCAGAGATTATTGCTGGTGGGTTATTGGTGGGGAGGTTGATGTGTTGTTTGGCTTTTGTGGTGGGTGCAAAGTCTGCGTTCTGGAATAGTGGCAGAGTTGTAGGATATGTGAAACCAGTGTGTGACATTTGTTGGGAGAGAAGAGTAGTAGGTGTTCCTGTAATTCTTGTGGTTATTGCAAATGCTGCATTATGAAATCGTGGAGATGTTGATGGAACTGAAATCGTGGTAGATGGAGACATGCGAGGACTGATTGCATGTGTTGTTGAAATCGTGGTTGGTGTTTATATCATAGATTGTTGCTGTTGATGCATATATGGTGGAAGTGACGGAGGAGTTGTGGTGCAAGTGGAAGGTTGCAGTGGATTGGTTGGGTACACTGGTGCTGTGGGGGTCTGCTGAGTAAAGTGTAGAAAGTGTATTGGTTGGGGTTGGTATGAAGGAGGTTTATTGTAAGTGTATGGACTTGGATGTTGTATTTGATTGTATGTGACTGGTGTGGTTTGTGGTGATGATAGCAGAGATGCACTTGGTATTGTCTTCATGGTCGTGACAACTGGGAAGGTGGAAACGAAGGCATAGTGACACTAAGGTTTGGCAGTGTGGTTGCTGGATTGGCTTGCTGTGGTTGCATGAGAGCAGTTGCTCCTGATGATGTCTCCTGTGTGGAAGCTGCAGTGCGGCTGTTGAGCATTCACAAAAGGTGAGCAATGTCAGAGTTGTCTTCATGTGCAGGGATATTTTCGGTTGGTCTAGTAGTGAAATAAGGTCATTGAGATTTTCAATGTTTTTAATTTCGGGTCTGGGTTCGGTGCAAATGATAGCCTGTTGGCGTATTCGTCTGGAGAACTAATACAGGCCAGAGCAACCTTGACATCGATGCCCATGGAGAACAATGCTGCTCCAAGCTCCATGGCAGCAGACATTTGGGGGTTGAGTTCAGGTCCGGGATTAATAAGGATTGTCAGCAGGTTGCGTTTGTCAACTTCTGTGTTCTCTCCTCATAATCCTTGTGAAACTTCTTCTGCAGCTGCGAGAAAGGTCCCAGATAAGGTATGAATGTAGCTGCTTTCATTCTATCAAGGAATGTGGTATCCTTGGCTATCAAGTTTGAATTCTCGTTGACTGTTGTGGACAACTCAGACATTCTCACCTAACAAGAAGAGTTACTCGCGTTAAAGGCAAGGAGACAGCTTGTCGAGGAGGTCAATGCAGCTGAGTTTTATTCTATCATTTGTGATGAGTCAAGTGATATTTCTAAAATTGAGCAACTGTCGTTTTCTGTCCGATACTCCAGTGGGACTTACAATATACGAGAAGATTTCGTAGGTGTATTACCCTGTGATAAAGGGTTAACATCTCAAGCACTTTTGACTTACATAAACGATATACTTATAAGCTGTGGAATAGATAAAGAAAAAATGGTCGGCATGGCATTTGCTGGAGCATCGTCAATGAAAAGTCTTGCCAGGCTAGTAAAGCAAGAAATCTGCGAACATGCAACGTTTGTCCACTGCTTTGCTCACTGTAATGAGCTTGTTTTTAAGGATGCCACTTCTCATTCACCCTTGGTATCCAATTCCCAGGATCTAAGTGAAGATTTGCAGAGAATTTTTTCACCACAGGAACCCAGCAGCATGATCAGGCATCTTGGAACGCGAGAAGTGAAAAGGGTGGCCATGATGCTGTAGACTGAGGAGGTGGCTACAGTCAAGTGAAGTTTCATGGAGATCTGTAGGGTTTAAGTGGTAAATATATTTCATCAGCAGGGAAGACTGTTTTTACAGCGAAATTTCTGGAAATGTAAATTAAAGATATCTCAAAAACTGTACCCTGCCACAAGATGAATTTTTCACGAAATGGATCTCCAAGATGAGGACAACATTCTGATACAGGTCTGTATACTCGGAAAATTGGCAAACTATTTCAAATTTTAGCTCAAACTTGCATCAGTTGAACATTGAGAACACACTTCCCCTATCAATCTAAATTCTTCACTCACAAATATTTCGATACAAACCTAACTTTCCGGCATTTTTTATGTTACCTGGCGTAGGCCCGAGCTTAAATTCTCAAGTTTTCAAACCGCATTAGAGATTGAACATGCCGTTACTTTTCTATCATGGAACAAAAATTAGTGTACATTTTCGTAATAAAAATGCAAAACTTTATATGGGTAAATTCAGTTGCAAATTGTGAAAAATCCCTACCCTGCCACAACACAAATTGTTTTTCAGCTGAAAGAGCATATCTCAAACTCCTTAAAACACTATATCTCACTCGTGGGAAAATTGGCAAACATACTGAAATTTTTCTCCAAATTTATTCATAATTTTAAGCTTTTAATGACATGTTGCCTAGGCCCATTCCATTCTATTTTTCAAGTACTGTTCTGCTTTATGTAATGTACAATATTGATTAAAATTCTTTTAGCAAAGCATGTGAATGTTATATTCAAAGGGCACTGGGACTTTCCTCTTCAAACAATTATTGTGTTTTGTAATCCTAGGGTAATTAGTGTCTGTTTTTTCTTTCAGATCACCTATGCAATGTTCTGAAAATTGTTGAGCCTTCCAGAGTCAGTACAAAGCTGTTAAAAAAAATTTTTTATGGGGGAAATAAATGCCATCTTCATTCAATCATTCAGAAAAAAAAGTTTGGTCCTGAAGTTTTTGCTGTTCAGGACAACGCTTTTTGGGAATGAGGGCTCAAAAATAATCCAACATTCCAGCTGTTTATAGAATCTGACTTGTGAACCACACTTCAAGCAACAAATGATGTATAATAGTAAACAAAACTGGCCTGTCTTGTGATATATTCTGTGAAGCAGATGTGTACTTTAACTGATAAGCTGGGCAGTTGCTGACATGATAATTAATGCTGAAGAAGGATGTTGTTAGAGATATCTCTGTTTTTGTTTAGAATAGAGAATGAATTTCAAATTTGAAAAATTTAGTTTGTTGAATTTTTTAACTTGTCATTTCTGGGTGAAGCTAAAATAACAAATTTTTTATCTTACTTTCTTTACTTTATTCATTTTTTCACATTTTTTAAACATTTCATAGTGTTCTTCAAAAACCAGAACATATGCATTATAGGATACACTAAAGGATTCTTAGAAGGCAATGGTAGACCAAGATGAATGAAAATAAGTGATGCCATCTGAAGGGTTATTCAGGAAAAACCGAGAATGAAAAAATAAACTGATTTTTTCTACACAAAAGAGTAATTTATTGTTTTTCCCCACAAAGAGAGTTTATCATGGTGTGGTGTGGCCTAAACCAAGAGTCGAGAGTTGTGTGCATAAAACATCTACTATCTCTTTGGAAAATTTAATCATCCATCATGACTGATTTCCCCAGAAGATATCATTGTTTTATTTTCATTTTGTCTGAGTTTCCAAGCTTTATTTAACACAAATAATTAACAAAAATTCGAAACATTAAACACACAAGCAAAATCCTCACAGGTTTGTGCCTTTGTTCAACACCAGAAAATTCAATTCAATTTTCGTTTTTGCAAGTGCAGAAGAAAATGCGCGCGCATAAGTAACATTTCTGCTCTATGTTTTGAAGCAAGACAATTCTGTTTTTCCTGACTGCAGAGCAAAGTCGAAAGGTTTACTTGCAAAAGTACGATCATTTTCAGAGATGTTTAACATTTTAGCTATGCAAGAGCTAGCGCATTTGCTTGAGAATAACTCTAAAATCTTGCAGAGCTCAACTCTGACTGCAGAGCAATCCCTCACCAACATAGAAAAGCTTTACATTCGTCTGCAAAAGCTCACCATCTTTTTGCTGTGATAGAAAATCTATCGGGAATCAAAAGGATCTGTGAAGCAAGTGGTGCCAAAAGGAAGAGAGCCACTCCAAGCAGTCTCGAAGATTTCGTCATCCATTCACAGGCTCCAATCAAAACGGCTGAGATGTCAGAGAAAAAGAGACTAAAAATCCTTTTTTTGCAGCAATTGACTCAATAACTCAGGCAATAAAGAGTCGTTTTGATCAGGACGACCTCAGACACCTAAAAGCTATAGATGAGTGCTTAATAAGAGCTGCAAACATTGTTGGAGAGACGGACTTAAAAATCTTTTGTTTTAAACAATAGCGTCTATCCAATCAGATTTTGGGCTTTTTTGCGCATTTGCGCACATATATATTTTTATCCAATGAAATGTCTGGAATCTTTCATTGAGAATACATGAAGTATTTAAACCGGTGGACTGGATGGAGGAACCATTTTTTTTGCCAGGTGGCCTACGTACGGCTTTGATGACACAATGCATAGAGTGCCTTCTCTATAGAGCATTTGCGAGTCAATCATCACTGTTTTTCCTTCCCGTGGGGCCTGGTATTTTTTATTTTCCTTTTTTCTTTAAATTTAAGTATATAGAGCACTAAATCAAATCATCTTGTGGCATGAGGCATGGCAATGGCAGACGACCATGACAGATGGCAGGATTGCTTCATCTTCTACTCAAAGTCTAAACCTTCTTCTGAGTATGGGTCCACACTTGTAAGAGTTTGCCAAGACGAGAATTGTTCCTATTCTATCATAAATGGAAATGCAGGGCATTATCACTGTAAGTTTTGTAATTTTACAAGAAAAGGGTATAATGAAAATAAACTGAAAGCACATAGCTTGTCTAAACATTCTCTATCACTGCCAACAGCATGTTCAAAGCCAGCTGTTATGCCAATGCCATCAACTGTATCTAAAAGTAGCAGTGCTAATTGTTTTCAATCAACTGATAGTATTTCTAATTATAATAGTACTTGTATTTCTAAAGCTTATAATAATGAAAGTCCTGTTAAGTCATTTATTGTTAAAAAGAGTAAAGTGTCAACTCCAAGTTCTGCGCAGCCAGATATTGTTTATTTTGATGAGATTCATGGGTCACCTTTATATCACAAAGGTATTGCATCATCAACACCAGTAGAGAAACGTGTAAATTCCAAACCAAAAGACCCTGTGCTTAATTCATGTTTCTTACTTGAATGCCATAATTCTGAGAAACTGAGGCCCATCTTAAGCAAAAAGATTTATTGTGACTCTAAATATGAGGACTGGGAAGGGCTAAAACTTCTGTGCACATTCTATAGAATTAATACTGTGAGTGACTTTAGAAATACATTTATTTGTCGAAAGCATTGGAAAGATTGGTACAACTTTGACTACAAATTCCGTTCCAACCTTACACCAAGTCAAACTCATGTTTATTCTTGTTCAGCACAGCTCTCAGTTGTCCTTAACAATAAAGATTTTGAGTATGTGCTTTTGGGTTTAGGAGACGCAGCAGAGTCAATATTGAAGTTTTTAGATTTAGCTTCCTTGGTGAATCTGAGCAGGGTTTCAAATTGTTGTAACATGAAAGTAAAACATTTTTTGACTGAAAGCATTTGGAGTAGATTTTTGTTGAATGATTATTATGTTGACAGGAATCTTACAGAAATGAGAAGCAAGGAGTCATATATTTTCATCAAACAATACCTAGATAAATTTCCCAGTAAAGATACATCCAATATCACTATTGATAGTTTGCTCCAATCATTCAAATACTTTGCAAAGAGTAGTCAGGTAGTCATTAAAAACATGTTGCAAAATTTTGGGTACGACAGAGATGCAACTCCCACTGAAATGTTGATTTCCTTTGTGGTATTTATTCTGAGAGACACACTACTTGAAAACCATGCATTTCTGAAACATGTAAGACACAAACTTTCAATATCAGATTTTAGAGTGGGCACAGAGGTTAAGGCACTGCCAGTTCATTGTTATTTGATATCATACACACTGGCCATTCTTTGCTAGAGCCAACCCTGCTTAAAAATCGTGACATTTTATTCAGTTATTTGGTCCTTGACTCTGTCAGACATAAATTGATTGATAACTCTGTTTTAACATATTTACAAAGAGTTCTTTCAAATGAAGCATCTCTAACTTGCAGTAGAAACTTGATCACCACTCTGAATAAATGTGGATTGTCTCACTCTTACTCAAAAGATCTGAAAGATAGCACTTACTGCCATAAGCTTTGCATTGAAACTGGGCTAAAAAACACACCTAGAACTATTCCATCAAATAAGCATTGGATTGAGATTGATAATCTAGAAACAATGCTTAAGTGTACCTCAATACACAATGCAGAACGCCTTACTCATTTCTTAACATCTCAACTTGATTATTTAAAGGGTTCTTATGTTATGCTTGATTTACATCATGGTCCTAGGTGTCATGAAATTAAAGCCAACTTTTGTAAATTGACGGAAAGTGAGTCCCATGTTTTATCCCTTTTTACTAAGAAATGTTTTTCAAAATGTGATGAAGTGAGACACCAATTGAATTGTGATGATACAGTACAGGCAATGGCAGAAACTATCACTGATGATAACAGCAACATTGAACTACAATCAACTGACCTCTCAAAATCCCCATCTGCTAGAATCTTAACAGCAGGAAAACCACTAGAAAAGTCCAGCACTGTTTATTTGAGAATGGAAAAACTTTGCTCCAATTCTCTTTTAGATGTAAAGAAATATATTGACATGTTGAGTAGTGACTATGAATTAAACATCTTCAGATATATTCCATCTGTTCTCCTCGCCAAATTATAATCATTTTGTTAATGATTCCACAGCACATTTTGTTTACTTTTCTGAATGGGGATTCTTGGAAATGGAAATGTTGCGAATTGAAAATTCAGTTGAAAGTAATTTCTGTGGTGGCATTCAAACGGTGCACTTCTACTTGCAGTCACTTATCGACAAGTTGAAGGATAGTGGGAAAGCTATTAATGCTGTTTTTAGTGATTTAAAACTGCTCCATGAATATGTCAGACAAAACATTGGGCAATTTGATGCCATTGACTTAGTCTATCTAGATATTGTCATGGGAGAGTTGTTAAGAAAGCAGGGTTGTCTTGAGGGTTGCATAGAGAGTTTGACACCATCACTTTCTACTTTACTAGAACCTGACATAAACCTCAAATGAAAACTCTTTCCATATTTACAATGCCAAACTAAAGTGTCAAACCTAATCTTGTCAGTCAGTTTATACCTTGCAGTCTGCTACATTCAGCTGAGAATGCCAGATCAGTGTCTTGCCATATTAGAAAAAGCTGATCCTTTTCTTCAGCCCAATAATGATGACACACAATTCATGCAGTACCATGACAGACAATTCCTGCTGTATCAACAAGCATGTTTAATATTGTTAAAAGCACTAGCAATGGCGGCCTTGGGTGATTTTCACACAGCATTAGATCATACATCGCTTGCAGTTAATCAGATCGAGTCTGCAATCTCATCATCGCACACTGTTTTAGCTACTAGTTATAATACTTTTGCCATTATGAGTGCCTTGAACAGCAATGTGGTTCAGGCAACTGCTTACTTTGACAAGGCATTAAGTATTTATGAGAAATCAGTAGGCATCAAAAGTGCAAATTACATTGTAACAGTTTTTAATAAAGCTTTTGTTTCATTTGTTCATTGCCACGACAGCTGTAGAGAAGATAAACTATCAGATGCAATAGAGAGTGTGTGTGAAATTTTTCCAGTAAATCACCCAATCCATTCCACACTCAAGACAGAAGAAATCTTATTTCTAGCAAAAAAGGCTGGAAACAGTGAAACGATGATGCAGAAAATACTTTGGGACATTTGTTTCTTGTCCCTTCAAGATCATCCAATGAGCTGGTTGGATTATCCACCAGTTAGTAAGCTCATTATATTAGGGGCCGATCATCAGGTCTGGGCCCATCTAGATCACCTAAAGCATGCATTCCCTTTAAGATACTCCTGGATATCATTTTGCTTTCTCGGTGCTTTCCATAAATTATCTAATCTTCACGAGAAAGTATTCAAGCGCTATGACAAATTTCACATACAAAAACATGCAGCTGCATTTTTAGACGACCCAACACCACAAAAAACTGAATATTTGCTTAAAATGAAAGATTTTGACAGCTGTAACGAGTTTTACATCCATGATGTAATATCAGGGTTGATTGAATTGAAAATTTTTTATGAAAAGTGCCGTAAGGAGTTGGGTCTGCATTTGGAAACAGCAAGCAAAAGTGAAAATGAAAGTATCAGAAATTTTTGTAACGAGAGATCTGACAAAGTACCTGGCTTGAAAATTGCATGTGACTACTTACTAAGGGATGGGCTTGCCATACTGGCATTGCTTGAAGCACAAAAGTTTGGTGATTTTGAGCTTGACACAGTCTTTTCTAAGATTGTGATACCGTTACAATTTACCTGTCGAGGTACTTACTATGGCCCTGCTTTGATAAACCACATGAAGGATTTGACGCTAGCAAAACAAGAGACAAAAAACTTCATATCTGAGTTATGGGTAGCAAACAAGTCTGACTTTCCTGGCCACTGTCGACCTCAAGATCAAAATCTCGAAGCATTATTTAACAACAGTGCGAAAAATTGTTTCAAACTTGGAAGAGTTCAAAATGTTTTACATAAGTCTGCTCTTATTCAAGAACGAGAAAGTTGACTGCATGTTCGACTTTCGTAAGATCAATGTTCCTAACTGTTCTTATCGACAAATGGCAAGTACTATTATAGACAAGACTGTCATGCCATATGCCAAAAAATATGTTCATATGACCATTCACACTAATCCAAATGTTTGATCGCAGGGCTGATCAAACGAAGAAAGCAACCGAAGTAACAAGGCAGTCAATACCTGGTTCACCTTTGCAATATACAGGTACCACAGTAAAAGACAGTGAGCAAATGAAATCATTTGGTAGCAAATGGCTTGATAGGGGCAATGGACAGCATATGATAATAACGTCATATGTAAGATCTTGCCAGGATTTATAATTTCTGTTGACAAAGAAGCTTCCTCGCAATTTTAACCACATGGTGATAGGTGGCAACTGTGGCATATCTGCCTCCTATTCTGTTGATAGATTCGGCAATGTAAACAATATATTGGATGACTACAACCTTTTCCACCCTGAAGCGGACACCGTAGTATTTTTTGCTCTAAAACAGTTTCTACAGTGCAACAGATCTGCATTTGGCAGTTCAATAATATTGAGTTGTCCAGAAGCCGACAATGTCTCCATCTTACTGCTTGAGCATAATTTGCTTATTCAACTTCTAGTAGAAAGCAATGTATCGCTATTTTGTGCTGTGCATGAAAAATGTGTTGATATCAAAAAGCCAACCAAAAAAGTTAAGGCAACTTTGACTGTTGCTGAGTTTGCATCCAAGGCTTCTAAGGTGAAAATGAACTTCTTCATAGATGTAGTCACTTTATACGGCCTGATAGAGGAAGATATGAAAATGATTGCTAATCCTCTTGAAAATTTAGGAGCTGTAAGCATTCTTACTGGTAATGACAAAAGTCCTGGTATTCGATTTGTTAGCAAGAAGGTAGCTTTGAATGTCTTTCGTAACTCTTGCAAGAAAGGTGTTTTGCAATCCTTGGTCAATGAAATTATAAAGCTTGTTCAGAGTGATGATTGCCGAATGTCATCCAAAACATTCTTGGCAAGAATATACTTTTATTTGTATCGTGTCTTTCTTCGGAGGATAGGAAATATAACATGGGAATCACTAACATCATCTGGATGTCCCAATTTTAAATTGTTACGAGATATTGGTTACGAGATATTGGTAAGAGAAAGCTGGACAAGATACCGCCAGTTGAGGGTGTATTGTATGAAATGTTCCAGAGAGCCGTTTTTCAAGCAAACGAGTATGATCAGATTTTCGAAGGAAGAATTTTGTATCTAGATCCTGAGCAGTATGGGTTTGAAAAGGTTGATGATGGCTTGAGGCCTCGTTTGAACCATGATTTTATTGAATCAGATAGTCAACTTGTAACAAATTTAGTTAGTGACTTGCTGGAGCAGAATGCAGTTGAGATTGAAAGAGTTATTGTTTGTTAGAATGAAGATGACGAGGATGATGAGCTGGCTGTAGATGAGGATAGTGACTTTGTAGAGTCAAATTCAGTTGAGAGTAGCTTTTGCCAGTACTTGGATCACGAAGGACTTGATATGTCACATGTAAGTGCTTCAATGTTGCTCAATTTAACCATTGAGGACTTTGCGATATCGGAATGACAAAAAGCTGACAAGTGTATATAGGAAAGTTGTTTTTTTGTACATATTTTGTATATATTAGTTGATACAATATCTTTTATGTAGGTCTTTGTTTTTTTGGAAAAGTTTGTTTTGTTCAAGTATCTTGTTCTGTTAAATTTCTATAATCATCATGTTTCATTGAGACTACAGATAAATTTCCACAGGTACCATAAAATTTTGTTCTGTTTTAAGGACACCCTTCCCTAAAGACCATGTATCTTGTCGTGGTAGGGAAGCTTGCATACCCCAATGACCCAAAGAGCTATGCAAGCAGGAGAATGAATCCTTGAAGGTGCAACCAAGCTTGGAAGGTTGATGGAAAGGGGTTTGGAAAAATCATGGTCAGCAACACAATGTCTTTGATTGGGTGAAGGTGCAATGGTGTGTTTAGTGCCAGTCACTAGGATCTCAGAAGTAGATGAAAGACTCCAGCTGTGATGCTACTGTGGTCAGGGGTCTGACGCCCCAGACTTCACTTCAGCTCTTGACATCACAAGCAAACTGGATTAGGCGAAAATGCCAAGCAATATGCAAAATGAAATATATTGTGATGTTTTGAAAGTACTTATACTAAATTCACTACTGGTCAACTTCCTCAGTCATAAAGAAAAAGCTAGTAGCTTTTCGCAAACACCTAACAAACAAAATTGGCAACTATAATAAGCATTTGTCAAATCTATGATAAAAGAAACCTAGCACTGAATCAAAAAATTTCTTATCTTATGGCTTGAAAAGTTTAAAATGTTTATAAAGTTCTATGTACAATGTTGGCCTTATGCAGTTCAAGAGATATTCCTATTCACTCAGTTTGAAATGTTTCTATTATTAATTCAGTCCACTCTGCCCTGATGTGATGAAAACCCTTTGCTTTCAATTCTGGCAATCTTACGCTTCAGCTACCCTGCTCTTCCAACCACCAACCTGAAAAATCCTGTATGTTGTGGTGAGACTAAATTGAGTCGTAGAAGATAGACTCTAGGCCAAGGCTTCTTTAGTCTTTGGTCTTGTTTGAATGAGATGAGTTTAAATATTCTTGATTGTACGTATCAGTAACTCTTTCCAGAGGCTCTAAGGCAATAATTGAAGACTCCAAACATCCTTAAATACCAAAATTTTTCTAATCCATTATTTCTCGCTATCTCAGTGACTTTACACTGCTGGCTCCACCGCTACTTTCTTTCAAAGACGGCAAAAGCCACCATTGCTGTTTTTTGAAAGGAGCCTAATACGCGTGCCCAAAAAAGTTCTGACAATTTTTAGCTGAAGCAAAACCTCAACTTGTCTCTCCAACAATTTGCTTCTGGCGCCCCTGAAGCTGGACTGGTATATTTAGTTTCAGTACGACAATTACCTGTGACACTCTCAGATACTTTGTGAATGAAGGAGAGATATGGACTTCTGTGCCTAACAGTGAACTACAATGATGAAGCAATGTAACAATATTACTGAGATATATAGAAATTGAATAGAAAATAGATAAGGCCATAAATATTATGTAACAGAAAAAGCAAAGGAATGTTGCGCATGTGCCAAAAATTACGTTTGCAAGAGACTCAGGTATCCCAGAAGACCGAGCAAGGTAACCAACTGGAGCCTATACTAGAAGAGGAGAACCTGGTGACGGGAAAAGTTCCACAACCTATGGCAAACACAAGCTCAGTCCTTGAGCTGGAGGAAGGTGGCTCTGAAACTGGGCCTCACAGACGAGCAGGTTACTGTGATTACCCAGCTATTTACTGAGGTATGGCAGCAGGCAGAAGCAAAAGATCTGTTGTCATTCAATTGCATAGTATATGCTGCTACGCAGCTATATACTGAGGAGAAGAAGGGAGATGAGCAACCCACAGGATCTAATGCTGAAGCAGCCACTGAACCCACAGTCCCTTGAGCTACCTACCCAGAAAAGACCAAACTCATCAGGCAACAAATAGGTTGGATATATATGGAGCTAGAACAAGTGGCAAGTGGAAAGGCTGCAACAATGAATCAAAGGCGAGTCTGAAGGCAGCTAAACAAGGTGTTTAAAACCCTGAAGCCTGAGGCATTGACAATTAAGAGAATCATCCTTAGAGAAACTGGAGCACGTTGCAAACCTCAGGAAGACGAGGTACCAGAGTAACAATCGCCAAGTTACCAAGGGAGCGTATAGGTGAATTTTGAATTTTGGCAATAGGTGAATTTTGGAAACACATCATAGGGCAGTCTGGAAGCTTTGACCAGGATTGAATAGACTTCTGCAGATGGAAAAAAGGACGTCAAAGCAAGAGTTCGGGATGTAGAGGAACAGCCATTCCAGGCTGATGACGAAAATTGGCAAGGGGTGATTAGAACGCTTGGATCTGTCTGCATCCGAAACTATGTGTACAAGAGGATACCTGCTATGGCGGAGAGGCTGAGAGAGTTTTTTAACAAAATCATTAAAGCTGAGATAGACATATCAGCATGGCTATTGGAAGGAAGGACATGTGTAATTTTCAAAGGTTGGGAGCCTAAAGATGCTGCTAATTATAGACCTATAGCGTGCCTAAATACAGCATATAAAGCCATGACGGCAGTTTTGTCTCAAGCTCTAAACGGGTGTGTCATAAATAATAACATCTTGCCACTGAAGCAATGAGATATATGCCCAGGTAGCTGGGGACAATCGATTGCCTACATGCAGATCAATATGTGGAATCATATGCGCAAAGTAGAAAGCTAGACCTATCCGTTTCATGGGTAGACTACTGAAAGGCTTTCGATTTTGTTCCCCATGAACATCTGCTCCAGGTTCTCAAGATAATGAAGGCACTGGCGGACAAAATCAGCAGTTTGGAGAGAGTCATGCTACTCTTGGTAACAACATTCCACATACATGTTGGCAATCAGAATATAAAGTCTGACGGAATCAGACTACACCGTGGATTGTTCCAGGGCAACTTGTTTTCTCCCCTGCCGTTTTTTCTGGCCATTAGACCTCTCTCTATTGCACTAAAGGCATCCAAATGTGTCACAGGTTTTAAAACAGGGGAGGGAAAAATTGATTCACACCTTCTCTACATGGATGACCTCAATATCTTTGCCCCTCGCAAGAACTCTATGGAGAAAAATATGGATGTTGCCATGAGAATGTCAATAGCTATAGGCATGGAACTGGGATTTAAGAAATGTTGCATTGCCCACAAGTCTCTTATTACAAATAGTATCGAGATGGCCGATGATACTGAGCCCCAAACATATAAACAAATCCTAATCCTACAATCAGACATATGCAAATACCTTGGACTAGATCAGCTGTTAACAGTCAACAGAGAAAACAGCAAGCCGAATACTTACGAAAGTTAGTAAGCAGGCCCGCCAGATTCTCAAAACTAACCTCAACAGCAAATGTGTAACTAGGGCCATGAACCAGAAAGTAGCAGGAGTACTCCGATACTATCTGGCAGCCAGCCTTTGGACTAAGGGTGATATGAGATGCCTTGACGCTAAGATACGAGCCCACCTACAGAATTGGGCGAGTAGGCTGCGAACAGGCTGCGAACAGCAAGACCTGCGAGCAGCAAGGTCAGCTTGCGACAACAAGCAGAGGACGATATTATCAAACAAACAGTAATCCAATAGGTGGAATTTCATTTTATAACACTTTTTTTGTTTACTGTAGACTTATTATTACTAACCTCACCAATTATCAGTCCATCAATTAATATGAATAATATGAAGCCACAAGGGGCAAACCTAAAAATACGGGAGTATTCGTACTCAACATACGGTGATGGGAGCCACATAGTAGTTGTAGTGATTGTAAGGCCTGGTGTCCACCTGTACTCAACGTTTTGAGGGATTAATGACAGGTCGCTTTGCAAGTACAGGCCCCTCAGCGCCCGTTGGATGGAGCACAATCGTACAAGGAGTTAGGTTGGGGAGCTTTGAGATACGTTCAGGTATATGGTGTTTTATTTAGTATTTGCAACATAGGGTGTAGGGGAGTATATGGGTGTTGTGTCTCATGGTCTTGTTAGTATGCCCAATCAGGTCAGAGACAAAAAAACAGCAATTTGTTATATCGCTTTTGAGCCATCATATTAACAATATTATGTGTTTTGTAGTTCTTATTGGTTATTTTAGAGTTTGTTCAAGTTTGGTGTGTACCAGGATATCTCCAAGGTTCTTGTTCTTCTTCTTTTTCTTTGGGGTGGAGGGTTCGAAAGTGTCCTTTGTTAGTTCATGTGCCTCCCTGTCGTGCTTCTTCTTCTTTTTAGTTGTTTTTGGTTTATGATCAAACGGCTTATCATAAGGCGTCTTTTTCTCTTTTCTCTTTTCTGGAGAATCCGGCTGAACTGGAATTTCTATTGCTTTGGCGTCTGCTGGTAGGTCCAGCACTTTGGGCTGTATAGGTTTATTGTTATCACTTTGAAAGACCAGTCTACGTTTGCGAGGCTTGCTTGTTGCATGGGAAATGGGACTGTCTCTATCGGATGTGTGAACAGTTTGTGTGTGAGGTGCAGAGATTATTGCTGGTGGGTTATTGGTGGGGAGGTTGATGTGTTGTTTGGCTTTTGTGGTGGGTGCAAAGTCTGCGTTCTGGAATAGTGGCAGAGTCGTAGAATATGTGAAACCAGTGTGTGACATTTGTTGGGATAGAAGAGTAGTAGGTGTTCCTGTAATTCTTGTGGTTATTGCAAATGCTGCATTATGAAATCGTGGAGATGTTGATGGAACTGAAATCGTGGTAGATGGAGACATGCGAGGACTGATTGCATGTGTTGTTGAAATCGTGGTTGGTGTTTATATCATAGATTGTTGCTGTTGATGCATATATGGTGGAAGTGACGGAGGAGTTGTGGTGCAAGTGGAAGGTTGCAGTGGATTGGTTGGGTACACTGGTGCTGTGGGGGTCTGCTGAGTAAAGTGTAGAAAGTGTATTGGTTGGGATTGGGATGAAGGAGGTGTATTGTAAGTGTATGGACTTGGATGTTGTATTTGATTGTATGTGACTGGTGTGGTTTGTGGTGATGATAGCAGAGGTGCACTTGGTATTGTCGTCATGGTCGTGACAACTGGGAAGGTGGAAACAGAAGGCATAGTGACACTAAGGTTTGGCAGTGTGGTTGCTGGATTGGCTTGCTGTGGTTGCATGATAACAGTTGCTCCTGATGATGTCTCCTGTGTGGAAGCTGCAGTGCAGCTGTTGAGCATTCACAAAAGGTGAGCAATGTCAGAGTTGTCTTCATGTGCAGGGATATTTTCGGTTGGTCTAGTAGTGAAATAAGGTCATTGAGATTTTTCAATGTTTTTAATTTCGGGTCTGGGTTCGGTGCAAATGATAGCCGGTTGGCGTATTCGTCTGGGAACTAACACAGGCCAGAGCAACCTTGACATCGATGCCCATGGAGAACAATGCTGCTCCAAGCTCCATGGCAGCAAACATTTGGGGGTTGAGTTCAGGTCCGGGATTAATAAGGATTGTCAGCAGGTTGCGTTTGTCAACTTCTGTGTTCTCCCCCTCATAATCCTTGTGAAACTTCTTCTGCAGCTGCTTTCATTCTATCAAGGAATGTGGTATCCTTGGCTATCAAGTTTGAATTCTTGTTGACTGTTGCGGACAACTCAGAGGATGTGACATGTGGTCGGCACAGCCACTCACAACCTTCTGGTCTGAGCCGGTCTGATCTTATATATCGGTTGCAAAGGTGGAGCACTGCCATAGGGTGCCAAGAAGTTCTTGGGAAAGTGTGAGAAATAATGCACGCCTTTTGCTTTCTTGTCGTTGTATCTATTCACCTGAAAAGAAAGAGGCTACATGACAAAAACAGTCAGGAACAAGAAACTTTTTACTGGAGGCATTTGTCTAAGATACTTTTTTAGATGCTAAGAGAAGAGACATTTCTCGCTCGCAGATGTCTAAAGACATTGCATTCCTGATTACTGCAGTTGAAGGTCTAATGGTCTTGCAATAGAATTCAACATTGTGGAAACATTCTTTCGCTTTGAAGACATAGGAGGAGACATATTTTAGTATCATACCTTTGCCATTAGTTGTTTGCACATCCATAGAGCAACGAATAGTTTGCCAAAGCAGGTCTATATAGCCCTGTACTCCCTTGCTATATGATTCAGGGGTGTGAGAAAGGTTCAAGAGCTGTGCACTGTTAACTATATCAACTGTACTGGGACCGTCATGTAAAGGAAGGCTGAACTTGTGAGACCGTTGATAATTGTTGACACAGTACAAAAGTGAAGGATAATTAGTGGGTAAATCGCCACGTATGTGCTAATAGTCAATATAAGCTATGTTGTTGAGCCACACAAGTAAGCGAATGTGTACGGTGCCTCTTTTTTTGAAATTCGAAACGGTAGAAATAAGTTTTCACGTTTACTTGTTGCGAATATTATTATAACTAAATATATGATTAGTCCAGTTAATGCTGTTACTCCCACATAAATAACCTCATACAATTTGTTTCAGAATGTGAACAAAGTGCATAGTTTAAAAGGAGGGCACTCTGGTTGGGCCATATCCAGTGTTGTGGGCAAAAGATTCAAGAGACATAGGCAATGGAAATGACCATTCTGATGGACTAATTGTTATGAATAGGGAAGGAAGCCCAAATTGTCTAACTGCATCTACAAGATACTGATGTTGCCAGTCCCAGTAGCCAGTGGTGAAAGGTTTGTCTTAAAAAGAGTAAAACCCCGTTGCCAAGTCAGTTAATGTGCTGTTAATGCGTGCAGAATTGATGGCACCAGTAATGGTCTTGTAAAGCCATCTTTTGAAAACATGCTGTAAAAGGTGAAATTTCATGCCATAGTCAGCAAATGAAGAGAAGCACTTAGTGAGGAAAGAGATTTTTGAACTTCTCCTGTCAGCGGTACCTTCAACAACCGATCCACACCAACTCTTATATAGATAGAGATTAGGCCACGGGGCACATTCAATACCCTCCCATTTTAAAACTTCAAAAACGTTCGGTTCTTCTTTAAGACTGACAAGATCACAAGAATTTATACAATGACAAATTACTGTGCATCAGGTATTGAAATACGTTTTCACAAATTAGGCGATCAGCAGGCTCTGGGAGAGACATAATTTCTGGGGAACTGTTAACTTGGAATATGTAAGTTTCAAGAGGTCTGTCTTTTGACGATATCCATACTTTAATCGCTGATACTTTCCAGTATCCACATCAAAAGGTCTCAGTGCTTGGATATGTAAAGATTTTAAAGTCTGTAGCTCTGCAGGAATGTCTTCTATACGCGGAACAATGTACTTTTTTTCTTTGCACTGGCAAATATCTTTGCCTTTGCACTTCTTATTTAATGTGAAACCTCGCATGAGATTGTCAAACAACAAGGAGCTGCAATCAGGGCAATAGCTCCATGAAAGACTCTTCACCCACAGCCCTAAAAAATGAATAGTTCTTTCAGTTATTACGTTTGCAACAGAATTAGGGAACTGGGTTGTTATGGTATTCATGGATCTTTCAAATTCATCCTCCTTTTTTCGCAGGGATTGAAGGTGATTAAGTTTTCTTTCAGCCAAATTTTTGCCTGTGTCAAGCATAAAGCATTGCTATTCTGCCAGTATGTTTTTGCAATATCTCAATTCTATGCAATTGGCATTTCGATGTGATTACCTGGTGCTAATTACGATGTGAATACCTTGAATGAAGAAGTCAAGTGTATGAAGGCGAATGAACCACTGGGTTGATGATGAAACTACAAGAAAGAATAAATTGAATAAGATAATGTTTACAAATTGGATACATCAACAACAAAAGATGGCAAGTGTAAACAATAATATTGATTTACCTACAAAGCTGGACAGGGGCGGGGGCAGTGCTTTGCCCTCCACATAATCTTAGAGATGTTTTTCGCTACGTTATGAGTAAAGTTGTTTAGACGTAGCTTTGGCTGCGTGCTAAAGTGGAGATGTAGTTTCTTTGACACCTTTTCTTTCTTTCATAGATAAATTATTGAATCTCCGCAGATTTTATTTTGCATGTTTTTCTTTTGAAAGCATCAATTATGACTGAGCACCGGAAAGAGGCCAACCGCGCGATTAAATAAGTTTGGAAGATTTAAGTAAAAGACCAATTTGATTTAACTGCTGCTTGCTTGAATCATGAGACTAATGTATGTTTGAATTATTGTGCGAACTCTTATAGGAATTGCGTAGCATATCGTCGTATATATTAATTGAATTTCATTCGTTTCATCATATATAAGATAAATCTACACAACAAACATTAGTTTTGCCGTTTATCAAAGTTTATCCTTCAAGAAAACAAATCGGGTTTTACAGGTAAGAAATCCCATGGTTTATTTTTCTTCCTCCTGCTTTTACATAATTACATTGAAGTACCTTTCGTATATCTAGAAACAGACGAACAGGAATGTACATTCATTATTAGAAACTGGTTGTAAGAATCTCTTGCACCCTGTCTGTTTCACTAACTAAGAAACTACTGTAGTTTGGAAAGTTCACTCTAGGTCAAGAAAATTTGTCATGTTATTTTATTAAGCTTTTTTAAATAATGATTTTGAAAATTACAGGCTACTAAAAATATTCTTCGTACACAATGATGTTTTGCTTCAATTATAATTTTACATTATGAAGAAACTTTCTTCATTTCAAAGTATAGTGAATTATCTCATCTTAATATTTCAATGAGTTTTTGCATTAGCTACCATCATGCCACGTGCAGAAGGAAACTTCCAAGAAACTCCGAAAAGCAGCCCCAGCAAGTGGTCAGACGAAGCTGAGTGGCTTTTTTACTGCTAGAAACCAGCAACACGCAGATGTTTCAAATTACAACGAAGAAGAGGACAACATTACAGACGAAGCTGTTGCCAAAGGAGATGCTGCCCCAAGTATGAACGCAGAATCATGTCAAGATAGCTCAGTTATTCTCGACCCCTGGATTAAGGAAAACAGCAAATTATCAGTTGAAGAAAAGCAAAGGAGTGTTAATAATGGCAGGTATTTTCAAGCAGATTGGTTTCAGAATCACTTGTGGCTTTTGTATCATTGTGAGAAACGTGCTGCTTTCTGTTGCATCTGTACTCAGTTCAGGCAACCTCAACATAATTCAACCTTTGTTTACCACCCCTTGGTATCTGGGTTTTGTAAATGGAAAAAAGGAGAAGAACGAATGAATGAACACGAAAGGAGCGAGAATCACAGATTAGCAGAGAATTGTTCAAGAAAAGAATTAGCCATTGTGAGTCATCAGCTTGATGATCATGAGAAGGAGCAACAAAGACGAAGAAGGCAAGGCCTTTTTGCCCATCTTAACACGATGAAGACACTTCTTTGTCAGGGGCTTTCAGTAGGCGAACATAAAGATGAAGATTCTAATATCTGGCAATTTAACAAAGACAAAGCAGTTGATCATGCTTGTCTAAAACGTCTTCTTGAGGAAAACAAATTTTTCTCACACGACATTCTCACCTAACAAGAAGAGTTACTCGCGTTGAAGGCAAGGAGACAGCTTGTCGAGGAGATCAATGCAGCTGAGTTTTATTCTATCATTTGTGATGAGTCAAGTGATATTTCTAAAATTGAGCAACTGTCGTTTTCTGTCCGATACTCCAGTGGCACGTACAATATACGAGAAGATTTCGTAGGTGTATTACCCTGTGATAAAGGGTTAACATCTCAAGCACTTTTGACTTACATAAACGATATACTTATAAGGTGTGGAATAGATAAAGAAAAATGGGCGGCATGGCATTTGCTGGAGCATCGTCAATGAAAATTCTTGCCAGGCTAGTAAAGCAAGAAATCTGCCAAGATGCAACGTTTGTCCACTGCTTTGCTCACTGTAATGAGCTTGTTTTAAGGATGCCACTTCTCATTCACCCTTGGTATCCAATTCCCAGGATCTAAGTGAAGATATGTATGCCTTGGTTGGCGTCAGTCCCAAACGAGTGTTGCTGTTTCAAAAGATCCAAGAAGAATTCAACAGCAACCGTGTCCAAGTAAGGGTAAAAAATCTTTCAAGGACAATGTAGACAACTAGAGGACCTGCAGCAGAGGTGATTGTCAAAAAGCTCAGAGAGCTTCAAGAGGTATTAGAGCAATTGAAGCAAGACAATTCTGTTTTTCCTGACTGCAGAGCAAAGTCGAAAGGTTTACTTGCAAAAGTACGATCATTTTCAGAGATGTTTAACATTTTAGCTATGCAAGAGCTAGCGCATTTGCTTGAGAATAACTCTAAAATCTTGCAGAGCTCAACTCTGACTGCAGAGCAATCCCTCACCAACATAGAAAAGCTTTACATTCGTCTGCAAAAGCTCACCATCTTTTTGCTGTGATAGAAAATCTATCGGAAATCAAAAGGATCTGTGAAGCAAGTGGTGCCAAAAGGAAGAGAGCCACTCCAAGCAGTCTTGAAGATTTCGTCATCCATTCACAGGCTCCAATCAAAACGGCTGAGATGTCAGAGAAAAAGAGATCCTTTTTTTGCAGCAATTGACTCAATAACTCAGGCAATAAAGAGTCGTTTTGATCAGGACGACCTCAGACACCTAAAAGCTATAGATGAGTGCTTAATAAGAGCTGCAAACAAGGAAGACTTTGGTGATATCAAGAAAAAACTGAACCAATTTTCTCGCCTGATTGACTTAGATTTGCTGGCAGACGAGCTGCAAGAGTTACCTATTCACATTAAGATCTTTAATAAGGAATCATCTGTACCTATCAGGAGAGTTACAAAGGTAGACACAATATGTGATGTAATGAAGGCAAAAGAAAGCAGCAAAGAATGCATGCCCATTTTACACAAGCTACTACAATTGAATAGCTCTGTGCCTCTTGCATCTGCAACTGCAGAGCGCACGTTCAGTGCCATGCGCCGTATAAAGTCATGGCTTAGGTCAAAGATGACAGCATACAGCCTAAGCAACAGAATGTTTGCTGTCATTCATAAAGAGCGCGTTGACGATATCAACACCGAGCAAGTTGCAAAAGATTTTATTGCGACAACGGAGAGACACCAAAACTTTAGAATTTTAGAATAGCTATATAAACTGAAACATTTGAAGTAAAGAGAATTTGTTCCTGTTAAGTTTGTACGATTTTGTTATTTCTAAAAATCAGCTAAAAGTGCCCTTTCTTAGCCGCTGCCCCCACCGCCCTGAATTGCTTCTGGCGCCCCTGAAGCTGGACTGGTATATTTAGTTTCAGTACGACAATTACCTGTGACACTCTCAGATACTTTGTGAATGAAGGAGAGATATGGACTTCTCTGCCTAACAGTGAACTACAATGATGAAGCAATGTAACAATATTACTGAGATATATAGAAATTGAATAGAAAATAGATAAGGCAATAAATATTATGTAACAGAAAAAGCAAAGGAATGCTGCGCATGAGCCAAACATTACGTTTGCAAGAGACTCAGGTATCCCAGAAGACCGAACAAGGTAACCAACTGGAGCCTATACTAGAAGAGGAGAACCTGGTGACGGGAAAAGTTCAACAACCTATGGCAAACACAAGCTCAGTCCTTGAGCCGGAGGAAGGTGGCTCTGAAACTGGGCCTCACAGACGAGCAGGTTACTGTGATTACCCAGCTATTTACTGAGGTATGGGAGCAGGCAGAAGCAAAAGATCTGTTGTTATTCAATTGCATAGTATATGCTGCTACGCAGCTATATACTGAGGAGAAGAAGGGAGATGAGCAACCCACAGGATCTAATGCTGAAGCAGCCACTGAACCCACAGTCCCTTGAGCTACCTACCGAGAAAAGACCAAACTCATCAGGCAACAAATAGGTTGGATATATATGGGGCTAGAACAAGTGGCAAGTGGAAAGGCTGCAACAATGAATCAAAGGCGAGTCAGAAGGCAGCTAAAGAAGGTGTTCAAAACCCTGAAGCCTGAGGCATTGACAATTAAGAGAATCATCCTTAGAGAAACTGGAGCACGTTGCAAACCTCAGGAAGACAAGGTACCAGAGTAACAATCGCCAAGTTACCGAGGGAGCGTATAGGTGAATTTTGAATTTTGGCAATAGGTGAATTTTGGAAACACATCATAGGGCAGTCTGGAAGCTTTGACCAGGATTGAATAGACTTCTGCAGATGGAAAAAAGGACGTCAAAGCAAGAGTTCGGGATGTAGAGGAACAGCCATTCCAGGCTGATGATGAAAATTGGCAAGGGGTGATTAGAACGCTTGAACCATGTAAGGCACCTGGACCTGTCTGCATCCGAAACTATGTGTACAAGAGGATACCTGCTATGGCGGAGAGGCTGAGAGAGTTTTTTAACAAAATGATTAAAGCTGAGATAGGCATATCAGCATGGCTAGTGGAAGGAAGGACATGTGTAATTTTCAAAGGTTGGGATCCTAAAGATGCTGCTAATTATAGACCTATAGCGTGCCTAAATACAGCATATAAAGCCATGACGGCAGTTTTGTCTCAAGCTCTAAACGGGTGTGTCATAAATAATAACATCTTGCCACTGAAGCAATGAGATATATGCCCAGGTAGCTGGGGACAATCGATTGCCTACATGCAGATCAATATGTGGAATCATATGCGCAAAGTAGAAAGCTAGACCTATCCGTTTCATGGGTAGACTACTGAAAGGCTTTCGATTTTGTTCCCCATGAACATCTGCTCCAGGTTCTCAAGATAATGAAGGCACTGGCGGACAAAATCAGCAGTTTGGAGAGAGTCATGCTACTCTTGGTAACAACATTCCACATACATGTTGGCAATCAGAATATAAAGTCTGACGGAATCAGACTACACCGTAGATTGTTCCAGGGCAACTTGTTTTCTCCCCTGCCGTTTTTTTCTGGCCATTAGTCCTCTCTCTATTGCACTAAAGGCATCCAAATGTGTCACAGGTTTTAAAACAGGGGAGGGAAAAATTGATTCACACCTTCTCTACATGGATGACCTCAAAATCTTTGCCCCTCGCAAGAACTCCATGGAGAAAAATATGGATGTTGCCATGAGAATGTCAATAGCTATAGGCATGGAACTGGGATTTAAGAAATGTTGCATTGCCCACAAGTCTCTTATTACAAATAGTATCGAGATGGCCGATGATACTGAGCCCCAAACATATAAACAAATCCTAATCCTACAATCAGACATATGCAAATACCTTGGACTAGATCAGCTGTTAACAGTCAACAGAGAAAACAGCAAGCCGAATACTTAGGAAAGTTAGTAAGCAGGCCCGCCAGATTCTCAAAACTAACCTCAACAGCAAATGTGTAACTAGGGCCATGAACCAGAAAGTAGCAGGAGTACTCCGATACTATCTGGCAGCCAGCCTATGGACTAAGGGTGATATGAGATGCCTTGACGCTAAGATACGAGCCCACCTACAGAATTGGGCGAGTAGGCTGCGAACAGGCTGCGAACAGCAAGACCTGCAAGCAGCAAGGTCAGCTTGCGACAACAAGCAGAGGACGATATTATCAAACAAACAGTAATCCAATAGGTGGAATTTCACTTTATAACACTTTTTTTGTTTACTGTAGACTTATTATTACTAACCTCACCAATTATCAGTCAATCAATTAATATGAATAATATGAAGCCACAAGGGGCAAACCTAAAAATACAGGAGTATTCGTACTCAACATACGGTGATGGGAGCCACATAGTAGTTGTAGTGATTGTAAGGCTTGGCGTCCACCTGTATTCAACGTTTTGAGGGATTAATGACAGGTCGCTTTGCAAGTACAGGCCCCTCAGCGCCCGTTGGATGGGGCACAATCGTACAAGGAGATAGGTTAGAGAGACTTTGAGATACGTTCAGGTATATGGTGTTTTATTTAGCATTTGCAACATAGGGTGTAGGGGAGTATATGGGTGTTGTGTCTCATGGTCTTGTTAGTATGCCCAATCAGGTCGGAGACAAAAAAACAGCAATTTGTTATATCGCTTTTGAGCCATCATATTAACAATATTATGTGTTTTGTAGTTCTTATTTGTTATTTTAGAGTTTGTTCAAGTTTGGTGTGTACCAGGATATCTCCAAGGTTCTTGTTTCTTTTAAATGCCAAGACTGGTTTCTTGTTCTTCTACAATAATATGAATTCCATACACGACACATTCAAATTTGAAATGTCTCATTCAACAGAAAGAATTGCCTTCCTAGATACAATGAAAATACTCAAGAAAGATTCAATAAACACAACCATCTACAAAAAGCAAACAGACATTTGCTCCCTACTACACGCACAATCCTTTCAGCCAAACAATTGTAAAAAGGGGATTTTTTACAGTCAGGCTCTCCCACATAGGATAATCATTTCCGACAACGAAGAATTCAAACTGCAAATAAATGAACTTCTAAAAAATCTAGCAAAGAGAGGATATAACCTAAACCTAATAAATTCAATATTCAAAAAAGTTAGATGATTATCCAAGGATGATCTACTGAATGAACCACAGAAACAAATTGTATCAAAATTACCATTTATTGTACCATTCAACAAGAACACATCACAGATAGGTCCAAGTCTACATAGACACTGGCACTATCTTGAAAACGACCAAGAGCTACAAGGAATAGCCGCACAGAAACCAGTCTTGGCATTTAAAAGAAAGAAGAACCCTGGAGATATCCTGGAACACACGAAACTGAAACGAACTCTAAAATAACAAATAAGAACTACAAAACACATAATATTGTTGATAGGATGGCTCAAAAGCAATATAACAATTTGCAGTTTTTTTTGTGTCCGACCTGATTGGGCATACTAACAAGACTATGAGACACGACACCCATATACCCTCTACACCCTATGTAGCAAATACTAAAAAAACACCATATATCGCAACATATCTCAAAGTCTCTCTAACTATCTCTTAGGACGATAGTACTCCATCCAACAGGCACTGAGTGGCCTGTACTGCAAAGAGTCCTGTCCTTAATCCCTCGAAACACTGAGTGCAGGTGGACAGCTGATGAATCGTACCTAATAATTTCTTTTCATACATCACTTCCATCTTGCTTTCCACCCTGGAATCTTTCTATGCGCCTTCTATTCAGCAAGCCTTACAGTCACTACACTTACTACCTGGCTCCAATCACCATATGCTGAAAACGAATGCTCCCAGATTTTTTAGTTTGCCCCTTGTTGCTTTATATTATTTTATTAAAAATGACTTTTATAATAATATGAATTCCATACACAACACAATCAAATTAGAAATGTCTCACTGAACAGAAAGAATGGTCTTCCTAGATACAATGACAATACCTAAGAAAGATTCAATGAACACAACCAGTTACAAAAAGCCAAGAACATATGCTCCCTACTACATGCACAATCCTTTGACCCAAACAATTTTAAAAGGAATTTTTACAGTCAGGCTCTCCAATATTGGAGAATCATTTCCGACAACGAAGAATTTGAACTACAACCGAACAAACTTCTAAAAATCAAGTGAAGAGAGGATATGACCTAAACCTAATAAATTAAATATTTGAAAAACGTGAACGATTATCCCAAGATCATCTACTGAATGAACCAAAGAAACAAATTGTATCAAAATTACCATTTATTGTACCGTTCAACAAGAACACATCACAGATAGGTCCAAGTCTACATAGACACTGGCACTTCCTTGAAAACGACCAAGAGCTACAAGGAATTTCTGCACAGAAACCAGTATTGGCATTTAAAAGAAACAAGAGCCTTGGAGATATCCTGGTACACACCAAACTGAAAAGAGCTCTAAAATAACTAATAAGAACTACAAAACACAAAATATTGTTAATATGATGGCTCAAAAGAGATATAACAATTTGCAGTTCTTTTGTGTCCGACCTGATTGGGCATACTAACAAGACCATGAGACACCACACCCATATACTCCCTATGTTGCAAATACTAAATAAAAGACCATATATCGGAACGTATCTCAAAGTCTCTCTAACTATCTCCTAGTACGATAGTGTCCCATCCAACAGGCGCTAAGGGGCATGTACTTGCAAAGTGTCCTGTCCTTAATCCCTCGAACGCTGAGTACAGGTGGACAGCTGATGAATCTTACCTAATAATTTCTATTCATACATCACTTCCATCTTGCTTTCCACCCTACTACGTGTCTCCCATCAACATATGCTGAGTACAAATACTCCTATATTTTTAGTTTGCCCCTTGTGGCTTCATATTATTTAAATAAAAAATGACTTCTACAATAATATGAATTCAATACATGACACAATCAAATTTGAAATGTTTCATTGAACAGAAAGAATTGCCTTCCTAGATACAATGACAATACTTAAGAAATATTCAATAAACACAGCCAGTTACAAAAAGTCAAGGACATATGCTCCCTACTACACGCACAATCCTTTCAGCCAAACAATTGTAAAAAGGGGATTTTTTACAGTCAGGCTCTCCCACATAGGATAATCATTTCCGACAACGAAGAATTCAAACTGCAAATAAATGAACTTCTAAAAAATCTAGCAAAGAGAGGATATAACCTAAACCTAATAAATTCAATATTCAAAAAAGTTAGATGATTATCCAAGGATGATCTACTGAATGAACCACAGAAACAAATTGTATCAAAATTACCATTTATTGTACCATTCAACAAGAACACATCACAGATAGGTCCAAGTCTACATAGACACTGGCACTATCTTGAAAACGACCAAGAGCTACAAGGAATAGCCGCACAGAAACCAGTCTTGGCATTTAAAAGAAAGAAGAACCCTGGAGATATCCTGGAACACACGAAACTGAAACGAACTCTAAAATAACAAATAAGAACTACAAAACACATAATATTGTTGATAGGATGGCTCAAAAGCAATATAACAATTTGCAGTTTTTTTTGTGTCCGACCTGATTGGGCATACTAACAAGACTATGAGACACGACACCCATATACCCTCTACACCCTATGTAGCAAATACTAAAAAAACACCATATATCGCAACATATCTCAAAGTCTCTCTAACTATCTCTTAGGACGATAGTACTCCATCCAACAGGCACTGAGTGGCTTGTACTCGCAAAGAGTCCTGTCCTTAATCCCTCGAAACACTGAGTGCAGGTGGACAGCTGATGAATCGTACCTAATAATTTCTTTTCATACATCACTTCCATCTTGCTTTCCACCCTGGAATCTTTCTATGCGCCTTCTATTCAGCAAGCCTTACAGTCACTACACTTACTACCTGGCTCCAATCACCATATGCTGAAAACGAATGCTCCCAGATTTTTTAGTTTGCCCCTTGTTGCTTTATATTATTTTATTAAAAATGACTTTTATAATAATATGAATTCCATACACAACACAATCAAATTAGAAATGTCTCACTGAACAGAAAGAATGGTCTTCCTAGATACAATGACAATACCTAAGAAAGATTCAATGAACACAACCAGTTACAAAAAGCCAAGAACATATGCTCCCTACTACATGCACAATCCTTTGACCCAAACAATTTTAAAAGGAATTTTTACAGTCAGGCTCTCCAATATTGGAGAATCATTTCCGACAACGAAGAATTTGAACTACAACCGAACAAACTTCTAAAAATCAAGTGAAGAGAGGATATGACCTAAACCTAATAAATTAAATATTTGAAAACGTGAACGATTATCCCAAGATCATCTACTGAATGAACCAAAGAAACAAATTGTATCAAAATTACCATTTATTGTACCGTTCAACAAGAACACATCACAGATAGGTCCAAGTCTACATAGACACTGGCACTTCCTTGAAAACGACCAAGAGCTACAAGGAATTTCTGCACAGAAACCAGTATTGGCATTTAAAAGAAACAAGAGCCTTGGAGATATCCTGGTACACACCAAACTGAAAAGAGCTCTAAAATAACTAATAAGAACTACAAAACACAAAATATTGTTAATATGATGGCTCAAAAGAGATATAACAATTTGCAGTTCTTTTGTGTCCGACCTGATTGGGCATACTAACAAGACCATGAGACACCACACCCATATACTCCCTATGTTGCAAATACTAAATAAAAGACCATATATCGGAACGTATCTCAAAGTCTCTCTAACTATCTCCTAGTACGATAGTGTCCCATCCAACAGGCGCTAAGGGGCATGTACTTGCAAAGTGTCCTGTCCTTAATCCCTCGAAACGCTGAGTACAGGTGGACAGCTGATGAATCTTACCTAATAATTTCTATTCATACATCACTTCCATCTTGCTTTCCACACTACTACGTGTCTCCCATCAACATATGCTGAGTACAAATACTCCTATATTTTTAGTTTGCCCCTTGTGGCTTCATATTATTTAAATAAAAAATGACTTCTACAATAATATGAATTCAATACATGACACAATCAAATTTGAAATGTTTCATTGAACAGAAAGAATTGCCTTCCTAGATACAATGACAATACTTAAGAAATATTCAATAAACACAGCCAGTTACAAAAAGTCAAGGACATATGCTCCCTACTACACGCACAATCCTTTCAGCCAAACAATTGTAAAAAGGGGATTTTTTACAGTCAGGCTCTCCCACATAGGATAATCATTTCCGACAACGAAGAATTCAAACTGCAAATGAACTTCTAAAAAATCTAGCAAAGAGAGGATATAACCTAAACCTAATAAATTCAATATTCAAAAAAGTTAGATGATTATCCAAGGATGATCTACTGAATGAACCACAGAAACAAATTGTATCCAAATTACCATTTATTGTACCATTCAACAAGAACACATCACAGATACGTCCAAGTCTACATAGACACTGGCACTACCTTGAAAACGACCAAGAGCACAAGGAATAGCCGCACAGAAACCAGTCTTGGCATTTAAAAGAAAGAAGAACCCTGGAGATATCCTGGAACACACGAAACTGAAACGAACTCTAAAATAACAAATAAGAACTACAAAACACATAATATTGTTGATAGGATGGCTCAAAAGCAATATAACAATTTGCAGTTTTTTTTGTGTCCAACCTGATTGGGCATACTAACAAGACTATGAGACACCACGCCCATATACCCTCTACACCCTATGTAGCAAATACTAAAAAAACACCATATATCGCAACATATCTCAAAGTCTCTCTAACTATCTCTTAGTATGATAGTACTCCATCCAACAGGCACTGAGTGGCCTGTACTCGCAAAGAGTCCTGTCCTTAATCGCTCGAAACACTGAGTGCAGGTGGACAGCTGATGAATCGTACCTAATAATTTCTTTTCATACATCACTTCCATCTTGCTTTCCACCCTACTACGTGTCTCCCATCAACATATGCTGAGTACAAATACTCCTATATTTTTAGTTTGCCCCTTGTGGCTTCATATTATTTAAATAAAAAATGACTTCTACAATAATATGAATTCAATACATGACACAATCAAATTTGAAATGTTTCATTGAACAGAAAGAATTGCCTTCCTAGATACAATGACAATACTTAAGAAAGATTCAATAAACACAACCAGTTACAAAAAGTCAAGGACATATGCTCCCTACTACACGCACAATCCTTTCACCCAAACAATTGTAAAAAGGGAATTTTTACAGTCAGGCTCTCCAATGTAAAAGAATCATTTCCAACAATTAAGAATTCAAACCACAACTGAACGAACTTTTAAAAAATCTAGTAAAGAGAGGATATGACCTAAACCTAATAAATTAAATATTCGAAAAACTTATCCCAAGATGATCTACTGAATGAACCAAAGAAACAAATTGTATCAAAATTACCATTTATTGTACCGTTCAACAAGAACACATTACAGATAGGTCCAAGTCTACATAGACACTGGCACTACCTTGAAAACGACCAAGAGCTACAAGGAATTTCTGCACAGAAACCAGTATTGGCATTTAAAAGAAACAAGAACCTTGGAGATATCCTGGTACACACCAAACTGAAAAGAGCTCTAAAATAACTAATAAGAACTACAAAACACAAAATATTGTTAATATGATGGCTCAAAAGCGATATAACAATTTGCAGTTTTTTTGTGTCCGACCTGATTGGGCATACTAACAAGACCATGAGACACCACACCCATATACTCCCTACGTTGCAAATACTAAATAAAAGACCATATATAGGAACGTATCTCAAAGTCTCTCTAACTATCTCCTAGTACGATAGTGTCCCATCCAACAGGCGCTAAGGGGCATGTACTTGCAAAGTGTCCTGTCCTTAATCCCTCGAAACGCTGAGTACAGGTGGACAGCTGATGAATCTTACCTAATAATTTCTATTCATACATCACTTCCATCTTGCTTTCCACCCTACTACGTCTCTCCCATCAACATATGCTGAGTACAAATACTCCTATATTTTTAGTTTGCCCCTTGTGGCTTCATATTATTTAAATAAAAAATGACTTCTACAATAATATGAATTCAATACATGACACAATCAAATTTGAAATGTTTCATTGAACAGAAAGAATTGCCTTCCTAGATACAATGACAATACTTAAGAAAGATTCAATAAACACAACCAGTTACAAAAAGTCAAGGACATATGCTCCCTACTACACGCACAATCCTTTCACCCAAACAATTGTAAAAAGGGAATTTTTACAGTCAGGCTCTCCAATATAAAAGAATCATTTCCAACAATTAAGAATTCAAAACACAACTGAACGAACTTCTAAAAAATCTAGTAAAGAGAGGACATGACCTAAACCTAATCAATTAAATATTCGAAAAACTTACCCCAAGATGATCTACTGAATGAACCAAAGAAACAAATTGTATCAAAATTACCATTTATTGTACCGTTCAACAAGAACACATTACAGATAGGTCCAAGTCTACATAGACACTGGCACTACCTTGAAAACGACCAAGAGCTACAAGGAATGGCTGTACAGAAACCAGTCTTGGCATTTAAAAGAAACAATGTTGCAAATACTAAATAAAACCATCACTGTATGTTGAGTATGAATACTCCTATATTTTTTAGTTTGCCCCTTGTGGCTTTATATTATTAAAAAAAAAACTTAGCTACTCTTTCTCCACTTCATACCCACCCGCTCAGCCCACATTAAATCATGAGTTAAGATGCTCCGTTACTTTGTAGGGTGCGCTGTGACAATGAAGATGTGTGCCGTGACAATGTATAGAATAGTATCGCTGCTGAAACATGTGCAGTATTATGGGGAACAACTGGAGGGGAGTGGAAGGAAAATGAGGGAATGGAGCAGTGCAGAAGAAATTCAGAAATGACAACACGGAAATTGCCAGCAGAAAATCTTGTAAATGCAATGAATATTGTACATGCATCGTATGTTGAAATGAAGATACTGTTAAAGAAATCATACCAGAACATTATTATAATAACAGAGAATTAAAGTTTCATCTGCATGATAAGAATTGATAAGATGTTAATGTTTCTTTGCCTTCTTCTTTTTCTTTGGGGTGGAGGGTTCGAAAGTGTCCTTTGTTAGTTCATGTGCCTCCCTGTCGTGCTTCTTCTTCTTTTTAGTTGTTTTTGGTTTATGATCAAACGGCTTATCATAAGGCGTCTTTTTCTCTTTTCTCTTTTCTGGAGAATCCGGCTGAACTGGAATTTCTATTGCTTTGGCGTCTGCTGGTAGGTCCAGCACTTTGGGCTGTATAGGTTTATTGTTATCACTTTGAAAGACCAGTCTACGTTTGCGAGGCTTGCTTGTTGCATGGGAAATGGGACTGTCTCTATCGGATGTATGAACAGTTTGTGTGTGAGGTGCAGAGATTATTGCTGGTGGGTTATTGGTGGGGAGGTTGATGTGTTGTTTGGCTTTTGTGGTGGGTGCAAAGTCTGCGTTCTGGAATAGTGGCAGAGTCGTAGAATATGTGAAACCAGTGTGTGACATTTGTTGGGATAGAAGAGTAGTAGGTGTTCCTGTAATTCTTGTGGTTATTGCAAATGCTGCATTATGAAATCGTGGAGATGTTGATGGAACTGAAATCGTGGTAGATGGAGACATGCGAGGACTGATTGCATGTGTTGTTGAAATCGTGGTTGGTGTTTATATCATAGATTGTTGCTGTTGATGCATATATGGTGGAAGTGACGGAGGAGTTGTGGTGCAAGTGGAAGGTTGCAGTGGATTGGTTGGGTACACTGGTGATGTGGGGGTCTGCTGAGTAAAGTGTAGAAAGTGTATTGGTTGGGATTGGGATGAAGGAGGTGTATTGTAAGTGTATGGACTTGGATGTTGTATTTGATTGTATGTGACTGGTGTGATTTGTGGTGATGATAGCAGAGATGCACTTGGTATTGTCGTCATGGTCGTGACAACTGGGAAGGTGGAAACAGAAGGCATAGTGACACTAAGGTTTGGCAGTGTGGTTGCTGGATTGGCTTGCTGTGGTTGCATGAGAACAGTTGCTCCTGATGATGTCTCCTGTGTGGAAGCTGCAGTGCGGCTGTTGAGCATTCACAAAAGGTGAGCAATGTCAGAGTTGTCTTCATGTGCAGGGATATTTTCGGTTGGTCTAGTAGTGAAATAAGGTCATTGAGATTTTTCAATGTTTTTAATTTCGGGTCTGGGTTCGGTGCAAATGATAGCCTGTTGGCGTATTCGTCTGGAGAACTAACACAGGCCAGAGCAACCTTGACATTGATGCCCATGGAGAACAATGCTGCTCCAAGCTCCATGGCAGCAGACATTTGGGGGTTGAGTTCAGGTCCGGGATTAATAAGGATTGTCAGCAGGTTGCGTTTGTCAACTTCTGTGTTCTCCCCCTCATAATCCTTGTGAAACTTCTTCTGCAGCTGCTTTCATTCTATCAAGGAATGTGGTATCCTTGGCTATCAAGTTTGAATTCTCGTTGACTGTTGCGGATAACTCAGAGGATGTGACATGTGGTCGGCACAGCCACTCACAACCTTCTGGTCTGAGCCGGTCTGATCTTATATATCGGTTGCAAAGGTGGAGCACTGCCATAGGGTGCCAAGAAGTTCTTGGGAAAGTGTGAGAAATAATGCACGCCTTTTGCTTTCTTGTCATTGAATCTATTCACCTGAAAAGAAAGAGGCTACATGACAAAAACAGTCAGGAACAAGAAACTTTTTACTGGAGGCATTTGTCTAAGATACTTTTTTAGATGCTAAGAGAAGAGACATTTCTGGCTCGCAGATGTCTAAAGATATTGCATTCCTGATTGCTGCAGTGGAAGGTCTAATGGTCTTGCAATAGAATTCAACATTGTGGAAACATTCTTTCGCTTTGAAGACATAGGAGGAGACATATTTTAGTATCATACCTTTGCCATTAGTTGTTTGCACATCCATAGAGCAACGAATAGTTTGCCAAAGCAGGTCTATATAGCCCTGTACTCCCTTGCTATATGATTCAGGGGTGTGAGAAAGGTTCAAGAGCTGTGCACTGTTAACTATATCAACTGTACTGGGACCGTCATGTAAAGGAAGGCTGAACTTGTGAGACCGTTGATAATTGTTGACACAGTACAAAAGTGAAGGATAATTAGTGGGTAAATCGCCACGTATGTGCTAATAGTCAATATAAGCTATGTTGTTGAGCCACACAAGTAAGCGAATGTGTACGGTGCCTCTTTTTTTGAAATTCGAAACGGTAGAAATAAGTTTTCACGTTTACTTGTTGCGAATATTATTATAACTAAATATATGATTAGTCCAGTTAATGCTGTTACTCCCACATAAATAACCTCATACAATTTGTTTCAGAATGTGAACAAAGTGCATAGTTTAAAAGGAGGGCACTCTGGTTGGGCCATATCCAGTGTTGTGGGCAAAAGATTCAAGAGACATAGGCAATGGAAATGACCATTCTGATGGACTAATTGTTATGAATAGGGAAGGAAGCCCAAATTGTCTAACTGCATCTACAAGATACTGATGTTGCCAGTCCCAGTAGCAAGTGGTGAAAGGTTTGTCTTAAAAAGAGTAAAACCCCGTTGCCAAGTCAGTTAATGTGCTGTTAATGCGTGCAGAATTGATGGCACCAGTAATGGTCTTGTAAAGCCATCTTTTGAAAACATGCTGTAAAAGGTGAAATTTCATGCCATAGTCAGCAAATGAAGAGAAGCACTTAGTGAGGAAAGAGATTTTTGAACTTCTCCTGTCAGTGGTACCTTCAACAACCGATCCACACCAACTCTTATATAGATAGAGATTAGGCCACGGGGCACATTCAATACCCTCCCATTTTAAAACTTCAAAAACGTTCGGTTCTTCTTTAAGACTGACAAAATCACAAGAATTTATACAATGACAAATTACTGTGCATCAGGTATTGAAATACGTTTTCACAAATTAGGCGATCAGCAGGCTCTGGGAGAGACATAATTTCTGGGGAACTGTTAACTTGGAATATGTAAGTTTCAAGAGGTCTGTCTTTTGACGATATCCATACTTTAATCGCTGATACTTTCCAGTATCCACATCAAAAGGTCTCAGTGCTTGGATATGTAAAGATTTTAAAGTCTGTAGCTCTGCAGGAATGTCTTCTATACGCGGAACAATGTACTTTTTTTCTTTGCACTGGCAAATATCTTTGCCTTTGCACTTCTTATTTAATGTGAAACCTCGCATGAGATTGTCAAACAACAAGGAGCTGCAATCAGGGCAATAGCTCCATGAAAGACTCTTCACCCAAACCCCAAAAAAATGAATAGTTCTTTCAGTTATTACGTTTGCAACAGAATTAGGGAACTGGGTTGTTATGGTATTCATGGATCTTTCAAATTCAGCCTCCTTTTTTCGCAGGGATTGAAGGTGATTAAGTTTTCTTTCAGCCAAATTTTTGCCTGTGTCAAGCATAAAGCATTGCTATTCTGCCAGTATGTTTTTGCAATATCTCAATTCTATGCAATTGACATTTCGATGTGAATACCTGGTGCTAATTACGATGTGAATACCTTGAATGAAGAAGTCAAGTGTATGAAGGCGAATGAACCACTGGGTTGATGATGAAACTACAAGAAAGAATAAATTGAATAAGATAATGTTTACAAATTGGATACATCAACAACAAAAGATGGCAAGTGTAAACAATAATATTGATTTACCTACAAAGCTGGACAGGGGCGGGGGCAGTGCTTTGCCCTCCACATAATCTTAGAGATGTTTTTCGCTACGTTATGAGTAAAGTTGTTTAGACGTAGCCTTGGCTGCGTGCTAAAGTGGAGACGTAGTTTCTTTGACACCTTTTTTTTCTTTCATAGATAAATTATTGAATTTCTGCAGATTTTATTTTGCATGTTTTTCTTTTGAAAGCATCAATTATGACTGAGCACCGGAAAGAGGCCAACCGCGCGATTAAATAAGTTTGGAAGATTTAAGTAAAAGACCAATTTGATTTAACTGCTGCTTGCTTGAATCATGAGACTAATGTATGTTTGAATTATTGTGCGAACTCTTATAGGAATTGCGTAGCATATCGTCGTATATATTAATTGAATTTCATTCGTTTCATCATATATAAGATAAATCTACACAACAAACATTAGTTTTGCCGTTTATCAAAGTTTATCCTTCAAGAAAACAAATCGGGTTTTACAGGTAAGAAATCCCATGGTTTATTTTTCTTCCTCCTGCTTTTACATAATTACATTGAAGTACCTTTCGTATATCTAGAAACAGACGAACAGGGATGTACATTCATTATTAGAAACTGGTTGTAAGAATCTCTTGCACCCTGTCTGTTTCACTAACTAAGAAACTACTGTAGTTTGGAAAGTTCACTCTAGGTCAAGAAAATTTGTCATGTTATTTTATTAAGCTTTTTTAAATAATGATTTTGAAAATTACAGGCTACTAAAAATATTCTTCGTACACAATGATGTTATGCTTCAATTATAATTTTACATTATGAAGAAACTTTCTTCATTTCAAAGTATAGTGAATTATCTCATCTTAATATTTCAATGAGTTTTTGCATTAGCTACCATCATGCCACGTGCAGAAGGAAACTTCCAAGAAACTCCGAAAAGCAGCCCCAGCAAGTGGTCAGACGAAGCTGAGTGGCTTTTTTACTGCTAGAAACCAGCAACGTGCAGATGTTTCAAATTACAACGAAGAAGAGGACAACATTACAGACGAAGCTGTTGCCAAAGGAGATGCTGCCCCAAGTATGAACGCAGAATCATGTCAAGATAGCTCAGTTATTCTCGACCCCTGGATTAAGGAAAACAGCAAATTATCAGTTGAAGAAAAGCAAAGGAGTGTTAATAATGGCAGGTATTTTCAAGCAGATTGGTTTCAGAATCACTTGTGGCTTTTGTATCATTGTGAGAAACGTGCTGCTTTCTGTTGCATCTGTACTCAGTTCAGGCAACCTCAACATAATTCAACCTTTGTTTACCACCCCTTGGTATCTGGGTTTTGTAAATGGAAAAAAGGAGAAGAACGAATGAATGAACACGAAAGGAGCGAGAATCACAGATTAGCAGAGAATTGTTCAAGAAAAGAATTAGCCATTGTGAGTCATCAGCTTGATGATCATGAGAAGGAGCAACAAAGACGAAGAAGGCAAGGCCTTTTTGCCCATCTTAACACGATGAAGACACTTCTTTGTCAGGGGCTTTCAGTAGGCGAACATAAAGATGAAGATTCTAATATCTGGCAATTTAACAAAGACAAAGCAGTTGATCATGCTTGTCTAAAACGTCTTCTTGAGGAAAACAAATTTTTCTCACACGACATTCTCACCTAACAAGAAGAGTTACTCGCGTTAAAGGCAAGGAGACAGCTTGTCGAGGAGATCAATGCAGCTGAGTTTTATTCTATCATTTGTGATGAGTCAAGTGATATTTCTAAAATTGAGCAACTGTCGTTTTCTGTCCGATACTCCAGTGGCACGTACAATATACGAGAAGATTTCGTAGGTGTATTACCCTGTGATAAAGGGTTAACATCTCAAGCACTTTTGACTTACATAAACGATATACTTATAAGGTGTGGAATAGATAAAGACAAAATGGGCGGCATGGCATTTGCTGGAGCATCGTCAATGAAAATTCTTGCCAGGCTAGTAAAGCAAGAAATCTGCCAAGATGCAACGTTTGTCCACTGCTTTGCTCACTGTAATGAGCTTGTTTTTAAGGATGCCACTTCTCATTCACCCTTGGTATCCAATTCCCAGGATCTAAGTGAAGATATGTATGCCTTGGTTGGCGTCAGTCCCAAACGAGTGTTGCTGTTTCAAAAGATCCAAGAAGAATTCAACAGCAACCGTGTCCAAGTAAGGGTAAAAAATCTTTCAAGGACAATGTAGACAACTAGAGGACCTGCAGCAGAGGTGATTGTCAAAAAGCTCAGAGAGCTTCAAGAGGTATTAGAGCAATTGAAGCAAGACAATTCTGTTTTTCCTGACTGCAGAGCAAAGTCGAAAGGTTTACTTGCAAAAGTACGATCATTTTCAGAGATGTTTAACATTTTAGCTATGCAAGAGCTAGCGCATTTCCTTGAGAATAACTCTAAAATCTTGCAGAGCTCAACTCTGACTGCAGAGCAATCCCTCACCAACATAGAAAAGCTTTACATTCGTCTGCAAAAGCTCAACATCTTTTTGCTGTGATAGAAAATCTATCGGGAATCAAAAGGATCTGTGAAGCAAGTGGTGCCAAAAGGAAGAGAGCCACTCCAAGCAGTCTCGAAGATTTCGTCATCCATTCACAGGCTCCAATCAAAACGGCTGAGATGTCAGAGAAAAAGAGATCCTTTTTTTGCAGCAATTGACTCAATAACTCAGGCAATAAAGAGTCGTTTTGATCAGGACGACCTCAGACACCTAAAAGCTATAGATGAGTGCTTAATAAGAGCTGCAAACAAGGAAGACTTTGGTGATATCAAGAAAAAACTGAACCAATTTTCTCGCCTGATTGACTTAGATTTGCTGGCAGACGAGCTGCAAGAGTTACCTATTCACATTAAGATCTTTAATAAGGAATCATCTGTACCTATCAGGAGAGTTACAAAGGTAGACACAATATGTGATGTAATGAAGGCAAAAGAAAGCAGCAAAGAATGCATGCCCATTTTACACAAGCTACTACAATTGAATAGCTCTGTGCCTCTTGCATCTGCAACTGCAGAGCGCACGTTCAGTGCCATGCGCCGTATAAAGTCATGGCTTAGGTCAAAGATGACAGCATACAGCCTAAGCAACAGAATGTTTGCTGTCATTCATAAAGAGCGCGTTGACGATATCAACACCGAGCAAGTTGCAAAAGATTTTATTGCGACAACGGAGAGACACCAAAACTTTAGATTTTAGAATAGCTATATAAACTGAAACATTTGAAGTAAAGAGAATTTGTTCCTGTTAAGTTTGTACGATTTTGTTATTTCTAAAAATCAGCTAAAAGTGCCCTTTCTTAGCCGCTGCCCCCACCGCCCTGAATTGCTTCTGGCGCCCCTGAAGCTGGACTGGTATATTTAGTTTCAGTACGACAATTACCTGTGACACTCTCAGATACTTTGTGAATGAAGGAGAGATATGGACTTCTCTGCCTAACAGTGAACTACAATGATGAAGCAATGTAACAATATTACTGAGATATATAGAAATTGAATAGAAAATAGATAAGGCAATAAATATTATGTAACAGAAAAAGCAAAGGAATGTTGCGCATGAGCCAAACATTACGTTTGCAAGAGACTCAGGTATCCCAGAAGACAGAACAAGGTAACCAACTGGAGCCTATACTAGAAGAGGAGAACCTGGTGACGGGAAAAGTTCAACAACCTATGGCAAACACAAGCTCAGTCCTTGAGCCGGAGGAAGGTGGCTCTGAAACTGGGCCTCACAGACGAGCAGGTTACTGTGATTACCCAGCTATTTACTGAGGTATGGGAGCAGGCAGAAGCAAAAGATCTGTTGTCATTCAATTGCATAGTATATGCTGCTACGCAGCTATATACTGAGGAGAAGAAGGGAGATGAGCAACCCACAGGATCTAATGCTGAAGCAGCCACTGAACCCACAGTCCCTTGAGCTACCTACAGAGAAAAGACCAAACTCATCAGGCAACAAATAGGTTGGATATATATGGGGCTAGAACAAGTGGCAAGTGGAAAGGCTGCAACAATGAATCAAAGGCGAGTCAGAAGGCAGCTAAAGAAGGTGTTCAAAACCCTGAAGCCTGAGGCATTGACAATTAAGAGAATCATCCTTAGAGAAACTGGAGCACGTTGCAAACCTCAGGAAGACAAGGTACCAGAGTAACAATCGCCAAGTTACCGAGGGAGCGTATAGGTGAATTTTGAATTTTGGCAATAGGTGAATTTTGGAAACACATCATAGGGCAGTCTGGAAGCTTTGACCAGGATTGAATAGACTTCTGCAGATGGAAAAAAGGACGTCAAAGCAAGAGTTCGGGATGTAGAGGAACAGCCATTCCAGGCTGATGATGAAAATTGGCAAGGGTGATTAGAACGCTTGAACCATGTAAGGCACCTGGACCTGTCTGCATCCGAAACTATGTGTACAAGAGGATACCTGCTATGGCGGAGAGGCTGATAGAGTTTTTTAACAAAATGATTAAAGCTGAGATAGGCATATCAGCATGGCTAGTGGAAGGAAGGACATGTGTAATTTTCAAAGGTTGGGATCCTAAAGATGCTGCTAATTATAGACCTATAGCGTGCCTAAATACAGCATATAAAGCCATGACGGCAGTTTTGTCTCAAGCTCTAAACGGGTGTGTCATAAATAATAACATCTTGCCACTGAAGCAATGAGATATATGCCCAGGTAGCTGGGGACAATCGATTGCCTACATGCAGATCAATATGTGGAATCATATGCGCAAAGTAGAAAGCTAGACCTATCCGTTTCATGGGTAGACTACTGAAAGGCTTTCGATTTTGTTCCCCATGAACATCTGCTCCAGGTTCTCAAGATAATGAAGGCACTGGCGGACAAAATCAGCAGTTTGGAGAGAGTCATGCTACTCTTGGTAACAACATTCCACATACATGTTGGCAATCAGAATATAAAGTCTGACGGAATCAGACTACACCGTGGATTGTTCCAGGGCAACTTGTTTTCTCCCCTGCCGTTTTTTCTGGCCATTAGACCTCTCTCTATTGCACTAAAGGCATCCAAATGTGTCACAGGTTTTAAAACAGGGGAGGGAAAAATTGATTCACACCTTCTCTACATGGATGACCTCAAAATCTTTGCCCCTCGCAAGAACTCCATGGAGAAAAATATGGATGTTGCCATGAGAATGTCAATAGCTATAGGCATGGAACTGGGATTTAAGAAATGTTGCATTGCCCACAAGTCTCTTATTACAAATAGTATCGAGATGGCCGATGATACTGAGCCCCAAACATATAAACAAATCCTAATCCTACAATCAGACATATGCAAATACCTTGGACTAGATCAGCTGTTAACAGTCAACAGAGAAAACAGCAAGCCGAATACTTACGAAAGTTAGTAAGCAGGCCCGCCAGATTCTCAAAACTAACCTCAACAGCAAATGTGTAACTAGGGCCATGAACCAGAAAGTAGCAGGAGTACTCCGATACTATCTGGCAGCCAGCCTATGGACTAAGGGTGATATGAGATGCCTTGACGCTAAGATACGAGCCCACCTACAGAATTGGGCGAGTAGGCTGCGAACAGGCTGCGAACAGCAAGACCTGCAAGCAGCAAGGTCAGCTTGCGACAACAAGCAGAGGACGATATTATCAAACAAACAGTAATCCAATAGGTGGAATTTCACTTTATAACACTTTTTTTGTTTACTGTAGACTTATTATTACTAACCTCACCAATTATCAGTCCATCAATTAATATGAATAATATGAAGCCACAAGGGGCAAACCTAAAAATACAGGAGTATTCGTACTCAACATACGGTGATGGGAGCCACATAGTAGTTGTAGTGATTGTAAGGCTTGGCGTCCACCTGTACTCAACGTTTTGAGGGATTAATGACAGGTCGCTTTGCAAGTACAGGCCCCTCAGCGCCCGTTGGATGGGGCACAATCGTACAAGGAGATAGGTTAGAGAGACTTTGAGATACATTCAGGTATATGGTGTTTTATTTAGTATTTGCAACATAGGGTGTAGGGGAGTATATGGGTGTTGTGTCTCATGGTCTTGTTAGTATGCCCAATCAGGTCGGAGACAAAAAAACAGCAATTTGTTATATCGCTTTTGAGCCATCATATTAACAATATTATGTGTTTTGTAGTTCTTATTTGTTATTTTAGAGTTTGTTCAAGTTTGGTGTGTACCAGGATATCTCCAAGGTTCTTGTTTCTTTTAAATGCCAAGACTGGTTTCTTGTTCTTCTACAATAATATGAATTCCATACACGACACATTCAAATTTGAAATGTCTCATTCAACAGAAAGAATTGCCTTCCTAGATACAATGAAAATACTCAAGAAAGATTCAATAAACACAACCATCTACAAAAAGCAAACAGACATTTGCTCCCTACTACACGCACAATCCTTTCAGCCAAACAATTGTAAAAAGGGGAATTTTTACAGTCAGGCTCTCCCACATAGGATAATCATTTCCGACAACGAAGAATTCAAACTGCAAATAAATGAACTTCTAAAAAATCTAGCAAAGAGAGGATATAACCTAAACCTAATAAATTCAATATTCAAAAAAGTTAGATGATTATCCAAGGATGATCTACTGAATGAACCACAGAAACAAATTGTATCAAAATTACCATTTATTGTACCATTCAACAAGAACACATCACAGATAGGTCCAAGTCTACATAGACACTGGCACTATCTTGAAAACGACCAAGAGCTACAAGGAATAGCCGCACAGAAACCAGTCTTGGCATTTAAAAGAAAGAAGAACCCTGGAGATATCCTGGAACACACGAAACTGAAACGAACTCTAAAATAACAAATAAGAACTACAAAACACATAATATTGTTGATAGGATGGCTCAAAAGCAATATAACAATTTGCAGTTTTTTTTGTGTCCGACCTGATTGGGCATACTAACAAGACTATGACACACGACACCCATATACCCTCTACACCCTATGTAGCAAATACTAAAAAAACACCATATATCGCAACATATCTCAAAGTCTCTCTAACTATCTCTTAGTACGATAGTACTCCATCCAACAGGCACTGAGTGGCCTGTACTCGCAAAGAGTCCTGTCCTTAATCCCTCGAAACACTGAGTGCAGGTGGACAGCTGATGAATCGTACCTAATAATTTCTTTTCATACATCACTTCCATCTTGCTTTCCACCCTGGAATCTTTCTATGCGCCTTCTATTCAGCAAGCCTTACAGTCACTACACTTACTACCTGGCTCCAATCACCATATGCTGAAAACGAATGCTCCCAGATTTTTTAGTTTGCCCCTTGTTGCTTTATATTATTTTATTAAAAATGACTTTTATAATAATATGAATTCCATACACAACACAATCAAATTAGAAATGTCTCACTGAACAGAAAGAATGGTCTTCCTAGATACAATGACAATACCTAAGAAAGATTCAATGAACACAACCAGTTACAAAAAGCCAAGAACATATGCTCCCTACTACATGCACAATCCTTTGACCCAAACAATTTTAAAAAGGGAATTTTTTACAGTCAGGCTCTCCAATATAGGAGAATCATTTCCGACAACGAAGAATTTGAACTACAACCGAACAAACTTCTAAAAAATCAAGTGAAGAGAGGATATGACCTAAACCTAATAAATTAAATATTTGAAAAACGTGAACGATTATCCCAAGATCATCTACTGAATGAACCAAAGAAACAAATTGTATCAAAATTACCATTTATTGTACCGTTCAACAAGAACACATCACAGATAGGTCCAAGTCTACATAGACACTGGCACTTCCTTGAAAACGACCAAGAGCTACAAGGAATTTCTGCACAGAAACCAGTATTGGCATTTAAAAGAAACAAGAGCCTTGGAGATATCCTGGTACACACCAAACTGAAAAGAGCTCTAAAATAACTAATAAGAACTACAAAACACAAAATATTGTTAATATGATGGCTCAAAAGAGATATAACAATTTGCAGTTTTTTTGTGTCCGACCTGATTGGGCATACTAACAAGACCATGAGACACCACACCCATATACTCCCTATGTTGCAAATACTAAATAAAAGACCATATATCGGAACGTATCTCAAAGTCTCTCTAACTATCTCCTAGTACGATAGTGTCCCATCCAACAGGCGCTAAGGGGCATGTACTTGCAAAGTGTCCTGTCCGTAATCCCTCGAAACGCTGAGTACAGGTGGACAGCTGATGAATCTTACCTAATAATTTCTATTCATACATCACTTCCATCTTGCTTTCCACCCTACTACGTGTCTCCCATCAACATATGCTGAGTACAAATACTCCTATATTTTTAGTTTGCCCCTTGTGGCTTCATATTATTTCAATAAAAAATGACTTCTACAATAATATGAATTCAATACATGACACAATAAAATTTGAAATGTTTCATTGAACAGAAAGAATTGCCTTCCTAGATACAATGACAATACTTAAGAAAGATTCAATAAACACAACCAGTTACAAAAAGTCAAGGACATATGCTCCCTACTACACACACAATCCTTTCACCCAAAAAATTGTAAAAAGGGAATTTTTACAGTCAGGCTCTCCAATATAAAAGAATCATTTCCACCAATTAAGAATTCAAACCACAACTGAACGAACTTCTAAAAAATCTAGTAAAGAGATTATATGACCTAAACCTAATAAATTAAATATTCGAAAAACTTACCCCAAGATGATCTACTGAATGAACCAAAGAAACAAATTGTATCAAAATTACCATTTATTGTACCGTTCAACAAGAACACATTACAGATAGGTCAAAGTCTACATAGACACTGGCACTACCTTGAAAACGACCAAGAGCTACAAGGAATGGCTGCACAGAAACCAGTCTTGGCATTTAAAAAAAACAATGTTGCAAATACTAAATAAAACCATCACTGTATGTTGAGTATGAATACTCCTATATTTTTTAGTTTGCCCCTTGTGGCTTTATATTATTTTAAAAAAAACTTAGCTACTCTTTTCTCCACTTCATACCCACCCGCTCAGCCCACATTAAATCATGAGTTAAGATGCTCCGTTACTTTGTAGGGTGCCCTGTGACAATGAAGATGTGTGCCGTGACAATGTATAGAATAGTATCGCTGCTGAAACACGTGCAGTATTATGGGGAACAACTGGAGGGGAGTGGAAGGAAAATGAGGGAATGCAGCAGTGCAGAAGAAATTCAGAAATGACAACACGGAAATTGCCAGCAGAAAATCTTGTAAATGCAATGAATATTGTAAATGCATTGTATAAAAATATTGAACTGAACATACTGTTAAAGAAATCATACCAGAACATTATTATAATAACAGAGAATTAAAGTTTCATCTGCATGATAAGAATTGATAAGATGTTAATGTTTCTTTGCCTTCTTCTTTTTCTTTGGGGTGGAGGGTTCGAAAGTGTCCTTTGTTAGTTCATGTGCCTCCCTGTCGTGCTTCTTCTTCTTTTTAGTTGTTTTTGGTTTATGATCAAGTGGATGAAATCGTGGAGAGGTTGATGGAACTGAAATCGTGGTAAATGGAGACATGCGAGGACTGATTGCATTTGTTGTTGAAATCGTGGTTGGTGTTGATATCATAGATTGTTGCTGTTGATGCATATATGGAGGTAGTGACGGAGGAGTTGTGGTGCAAATGGAAGGCTGCAGTGGATTGGTTGGGTACACTGGTGCTGTTGGCGTCTGCTGAGTAAAGTGTAGAAGGTTTATTGGTTGGGGTTGGTATGAAGGAGGTGTATTGTAAGTGTATGGACTTGGATGTTGTATTGGATTGTATGTGACTGGTGTTGTTTTCGGTGATGATAGCAGAGATGCACTGGGTATTGTGGTCATGGTTGTGACAGCTGGAGAGGGGAGAGGTGGAAACAGAAGGCATAGTGGAAGAAAGTTTGGCAGGGTGGTTGCTGGATTGGCTTACTGTAGTTGCATGAGAGCAGTTGTTCCTGATGATGTCTCTTGTGTGGAAGCTGGAGTGCGGCTGTTGAACATTCGCAAAAGGTGAGCAATGTCCGAGTTGTCTTCTTGTGCAGGGATATTTTTCGTTTAGTGTAGTAGTGGGATGAGGTCATTGAGGTTTTCTGATGTTTTGAATTTTGTATCTGGATTTGGTGCAAATGATAGCCTGTTGGCGTATTCATCTGGAGAACTGACAAGGGCCTGAGCAACCTTGAAATTGATGCCCATGGAGAACAATACTGCTCAAAGCTCCACAGCAGCAGACATTTGGGGTTGAGTTCAGGTCTGGGATTAATAAGGGTTGTCAGCAGGTTGTGTTTGTCATCTTCTGTGTTCTCCCCCTCATAATCCTTGTTAAACTTCTTCAGCAGCTTCAAGAAAGGTCCCAGATTGCGTATGAAGGCAGCTGCTTTCATTCCACCAAAGAATGTGGTATCCTCGGCTATCAAGTTTAAATTCTCATTGATTGTTGCAGACAACTCAGAGGATGCAACATGTGGTCAGCACAGCCACTCACAACCTTCTGGTCTGAGCTAGTCAAAGATCTTATATTTCGGTGGCAAAGGTTGAGCACAGTCATAGGGTGCCAAGAAGTTGTTGGGGAGGTGTGAAAAATTATGCATGCCTTTTGCTCTCTTGTCGTTGTATCTATTCATCTGAAAAGAAAGAGGCTTTCAGGGGTGTGAGAAAGGTTCAAGAGCTGTGCACCGTTAACTATATCAACTGTACTGGGACCGTCATGTAAAGGAAGGCTGAACTTGTGAGACCGTTGATAATTGTTGACACAGTACAAAAGTGAAGGATAATTAGTGGGTAAATCGCCATGTATGTGCTGATAGTCAATATGAGCTATGTTGTTGAGCCACACAAGTAAGCGAATGTGTACGGTGCCCCTTTTTTTGAAATTCGAAACGGTAGAAATAAGTTTTCACGTTTACTTGTTGCGATTATTATTATAACTAAATATATGATTAGTCCAGTTAATGCTGTTACTCCCAAATAAATAACCTCGTACAATTTGTTTCAGAATGTGAACAAAGTGCATAGTTTAAAAGGAGGGCACTCTGGTTGGGCCATATCCAGTGTTGTGGGCAAAAGATTCAAGAGACATAGGCAATGGAAATGACCATTCTGATGGACTAATTGTTATGAATAGGGAAGGAAGCCCAAATTGTCTAACTGCATCTACAAGATACTGATGTTGCCAGTCCCAGTAGCCAGTGGAGAAAGGTTTGTCTTGTAAAGAGTAAAATGCCGTTGCCGAGTCAGTTAATGTGCTGTTAATGCGTGCAGAATTGATGGTACCAGTAATGGTCTTGTAAAGCCATCTAGTCAGCAAATGAAGAGAAGCACTTAGTGAGGAAAGAGATTTTTGAACTTCTCCTGTCAGCGGTACCTTCAACAACCGATCCACACCAACTCTTTTATGGATAGAGATTAGGCCACGGGGCACATTCAATACCCTCCCATTTTAAAACTTCAAAAACGTTCGGTTCTTCTTTAAGACTGACAATATCACAAGAATTTATACAATGACAAATTACTGTGCATCAGGTATTGAAATGCGTTTTCACAAATTAGGCTATCAGCAGGCTCTGGGAGAGACATAATTTCTGGGGAACTGTTAACTTGGAACATGTAAGTTTCAAGAGGTCTGTCTTTTGACGATATCCATACTTTAATCGCTGATACTTTCCAGTATCCACATCAAAAGGTCTCAGTGCTTGGATATGTAAAGATTTTAAAGTCTGTAGCTCTGCAGGAATGTCTTCTATACGCGGAACAATGTACTTTTTCTCTTTGCACTGGCAAATATCTTTGCCTTTGCACTTCTTATTTAATATGAAACCTCGTATGAGATTGTCAAACAACAAGGAGCTGCAATCAGGGCAATAGCTCCATGAAAGACTCTTCACCCACAGCCCTAAAAAATGAATAGTTCTTTCAGTTATTACGTTTGCAACAGAATTAGGAAACTGGGTTGTTATGGTATTCATGGATCTTTCAAATTCATCCTTTTTTTTTCGCAGGGATTGAAGGTGATTAAGTTTTCTTTAAGCCAAATTTTTGCCTGTGTCAAGCATAAAGCATTGCTATTCTGCCAGTATGTTTTTGCACTATCTCAATTCTATGCAATTGGCATTTCGATGTGAATACCTGGTGCTAATTACGAAGTTATACAACGAAATTTATTGACAAATACCTTGAATGAAGAAGTCAAGTGTATGAAGGCGAATGAACAACTGGGTTGATGATGAAACTACAAGAAAGAATAAATTGAATAAGATAATGTTTAAAAATTGGATACATCAACAACAAAAGATGGCAAGTGTAAACAATAATATTGATTTACCTACAAAGCTGTACAGGGGCGGGGGCAGTGCTTTGCCCTCCACATAATCTTAGAAATGTTTTTCGCTACGTTATGAGTAAAGTTGTTTAGACGTAGCCTTGGCTGCGTGCTAAAGTGGAGACGTAGTTTCTTTGACACCTTTTCTTTCTTTCATAGATAAATTATTGAATTTCCGCAGATTTTATTTTGCATGTTTTTCTTTCGAAAGCATCCATTATGACTGAGCACCGGAAAGAGGCCAACCGCGCGATTAAATAAGTTTGGAAGATATAAAAAGTAAAAGACCAATTTGATTTAACAGCTGCTTGCTTGAATCATGAGACTAATGTATGTTTGAATTATTGTGCGAACTCTTATAGGAATTGCGTAGCATATCGTCGTATATATTAATTGAATTTCATTCGTTTCATCATATATAAGATAAATCTACACAACAAACATTAGTTTTGCCGTTTATCAAAGTGTATCCTTCAAGAAAACAAATCGGGTTTTACAGGTAAGAAATCCCATGGTTTATTTTTCTTCCTTCTGCTTTTACATAATTACATTGAAGTACCTTTTGTATATCTAGAAACAGACGAACAGGGATGTACATTCATTATTAGAAACTGGTTGTAAGAATCTCTTGCACCCTGTCTGTTTCACTAACTAAGAAACTACTGTAGTTTGGAAAGTTCACTCTAGGTCAAGAAAATTTGTCATGTTATTTTATTAAGCTTTTTTAAATAATGATTTTGAAAATTACAGGCTACTAAAAATATTCTTCGTACACAATGATGTTATGCTTCAATTATAATTTTACGTTATGAAGAAACTTTCTTCTTTTCAAAGTATAGTGAATTATCTCATCTTAATATTTCAATGAGTTTTTGCATTATCTACCATCATGCCACGTGCTGAACATCTACAGAAGGAAACTTCCAAGAAACTCTGAAAAGCAACCCCAGCAAGTGGTCAGACGAAGCTGAGTGGCTTTTTTACTGCTAGAAACCAGCAACGTGCAGATGTTTCAAATTATAACGAAGAAGAGGACAACATTACAGACGAAGCTGTTGCCAAAGGAGATGCTGCCCCAAGTATGAACGCAGAATCATGTCAAGATAGCTGAGTTATTCTCGACCCCTGGATTAAGGAAAGCAGCAAATTATCAGTTGAAGAAAAGCAAAGGAGTGTTAATAACGGCAGGTATTTTCAAGCAGATTGGTTTCAGAATCACTTGTGGCTTTTGTATCATTGTGAGAAACGTGCTGCTTTCTGTTGCATCTGTACTCAGTTCAGGCAACCTCAACATAATTCAACCTTTGTTTACCACCCCTTGGCATCTGGGTTTCGTAAATGGAAAAAAGGAGAAGAACGAATGAATGAACACGAAAGGAGCGAGAATCACAGATTAGCAGAGAAGTGTTCAAGAAAAGAATTAGCCATTGTGAGTCATCAGCTTGATGATCATGAGAAGAGGCAACAAAGACGAAGAAGGCAAGGCCTTTTTGCCCATCTTAACACGATGAAGACACTTCTTTGTCAGGGGCTTTCAGTAGGCGAACATAAAGATGAAGATTCTAATATCTGGCAATTTAACAAAGACAAAGCAGTTGATCATGCTTGTCTAAAACGTCTTCTTGAGGAAAACAAATTTTTCTCACACGACATTCTCACCTAACAAGAAGAGTTACTCGCGTTAAAGGCAAGGAGACAGCTTGTCGAGGAGATCAATGCAGCTGAGTTTTATTCTATCATTTGTGATGAGTTAAGTGATATTTCTAAAATTGAGCAACTGTCGTTTTCTGTCCGATACCCCAGTGGCACGTACAATATACGAGAAGATTTCGTAGGTGTATTACCATGTGATAAAGGGTTAATATCTCAAGCACTTTTGACTTACATAAACGATATACTTATAAGGTGTGGAATAGATAAAGAAAAAATGGTCGGCATGGCATTTGTTGGAGCATCGTTAATGAAAAGTCTTGCCAGGCTAGTAAAGCAAGAAATCTGCCAACATGCAACGTTTGTCCACTGCTTTGCTCACTGTAATGAGCTTGTTTTTAAGGATGCCACTTCTCATTCACCCTTGGTATCCAATTCCCAGGATCTAAGTGAAGATTTGTATGCCTTGGTTGGCGTCAGTCCCAAACGAGTGTTGCTGTTTGAAAAGATCCAAGAAGAATTCAACAGCAACCGTGTCCAAGTAAGGCTAAAAAATCTTTCAAGGACAAGGTAGACAACTAGAGGACCTGCAGCAGAGGTGATTGTCAAAAAGCACAGAGAGCTTCAAGAGGTATTAGAGCTATGGAAGCAAGACAATTCTGTTTTTCCTGACTGCAGAGCAAAGTCGAAAGGTTTACTTGCAAAAGCACGATCATTTTCAGAGATGTTTAACATTTTAGCTATACAAGAGCTAGCGCATTTGCTTGAGAATAGAATTCTAAAATTTTGCAGTGCTCAACTCTGACTGCAGAGCAATCCTTCACCAGCATAGAAAAGCTTTACATTCGTCTGCAAGAGCTCACCATCTTTTTGCTGTGATAGAAAATCTATCGGGAATCAAAAGGACCTGTGAAGCAAGTGGTGCCAAAAGGAAGAGAGCCACTCCAGGCAGTCTCGAAGATTTCGTCATCCATTCACAGGCTCCAATCAAAACGGCTGAGATGTCGGAGAAAAAGAGACTAAAAATCCTTTTTTTGCAGCAATTGACTCAATAACTCAGGCAATAAAGAGTCGTTTTGATCAGGACGACCTCAGACACCTAAAAGCTATAGATGAGGGCTTAATAAGAGCTGCAAACAAGGAAGACTTTGGTGATATCAAGAAAAAACTAAACCAATTTTCTCGCCTGATTGACTTAGATTTGCTGGCAGACGAGCTGCAAGAGTTACCTATTCACATTAAGATCTTTAATAAGGAATCATCTGTACCTATCAGGAGAGTTACAAAGGTAGACACAATATGTGATGTAATGAAGGCAAAAGAAAGCAGCAAAGAGTGCATGCCCATGTTACACAAGCTACTACAATTGAATAGCTCTGTGCCTCTTGCATCTGCAACTGCAGAGCGCACGCTCAGTGCCATGCGCCGTATAAAGTCATGGCTTAGGTCAAAGATGACAGCATACAGCCTAAGCAACAGAATGTGTGCTGTCATTCATAAAGAGCGCGTTGACGATATCAACACCGAGCAAGTTGCAAAAGATTTTATTGCGACAACGGAGAGACATAATAGCTAATATAATAGCTATATAAACTGAAACATTTGAAGTAAAGAGATTTTGTTCCTGTTAAGTTTGTACGTTTTTGTTATTTCTAAAAATCAGCTAATGCCCTTTCTCAGCCGCTGCCCCCGCTTACCTGTGACAGTCTCAGATACTTTGTGAATGAAGGAGAGATATGGACTTCTCTGCCTAACAGTGAACTACAATAATGAAGCAATGTAACAATATTACTGATATATATAGAAATTGAATAGAAAATAGATAAGGAAATAAATATTATGTAAGAGAAAAAGCAAAGAGCGACCAAGGAATGTCTTTTTCTTCGACAGATTGGCGTAACAAGAACGCAATATGTCTTAAAAACTGTCCCAAACTATGTTATTATATACAACATATAGTCTGCATCATACAAAGGAGATAAGCATGGAATATAAGAATGATAAATGTAGGAAATGATAAAGCATATATATATACATTTAATAATGAAAAAATATTGAAAACTATACATGTATTATAACAGTACTTTCAAGTGTATAGCACAGTGGGATGCAGTATGAAGAATAACAATGTGATATTAACGTTGAAATAATCTAGCAGACTTGACTTCAGAGAGTAAATAAGCTTTGTGAAACACGTCTGTTTGCTGTGAACGCAAGACAGAAATAAGAGACCGATTCAATGCTGTCATTGGATTTGTAAAGTTAGAAAATAGAATTCTAGAATGTTTCGCACAAATGTAAATTCGGATTTACATTTTACATGAATAAAAAATATATCATTAGAAAGATCTCGTCAAGAGCTTTCCAATGATGTATACTTTGTATGGATTATATTGTGTAGTTGGTGTTTTCTTTGCGAAAAACACCTTATAGCCTTCTGTTTCCTCCTTCGGAGAACTGTAGAATGATCATGAAAGATGGTAAAGACATATAAAATATACCATCTTAAAGATCTTGTTTTATAGGGTTTTGATGAGTAATCATGGAGATATTAGGTGGAAAAGATCATTTTTTTCGACACACCTTAATTTCAAAGGAGCAATAACAGGGTCAATATATGTCAAGCGATTTCTAACTCCCCAATGGGATATGTTACAGCAAAGCACAATATCTTGTATGAAAGCTTGTCTTCTACTCAGTCACATGATATAAGAAAAATTGAAATCGGACAACTAAGGGGGGAGTAACACCATTTTTTTATTACAAAATTGCCCATACTGAGCCTTATAAATTGGCTAAAAAACTTCCGATATTCAGGCAGGAATGAAAAGACGCAGGAGAGATGTATCAAGCGGTGGAATACGTCATATGAAAGCTTATACTTTGCTGAATTACATGATATGGAATAATTTCAATTCAATTCAATTTAATATTGAACACCCTGCGAGGGTTAGTACTGTACAATATACATATAATAATATTGCTAATATTTATATCTTATTGATACACTACATTTGCGGAAATAGAATCATTCAATTGCTATCATATGGAACTTTGGAGATGAAATCAGACAATTAGGGACGGAGCAACACCTGTTTTGAAATACAATATTTCCTATGCTGAACCTTATAATTTGCAGGGAAAAGTGCCCTTATTAAGGCATGGATAAAGGAATGCAGCAAGTAAATACCGGTAAATCAGTAATGAAGAAGATAACAAATGATGAATCTCATGGAAATTGCAATGAAACATATCAACTGTTATAGAAATGAACACCTTAATATCTTAATAGTAATAAACAGACATTTGAAGAAGTACATTTCAACAATTCAGTTATGCTATAAAATTATAGAAATACTTGGAGAAGAGTTCAGTTGGTCCTGAATGTAAACTTCTGTGTTATCAGTGCTGACCATTGTAGAATATATTATTAACTTTCTTCAGCTGTCGGTTGTACTTGCAACATCTCGCTGTTCTGGTTATCTACAAAATAAAGATGAACATGAGGACTAATATATAAATTGTAAATACCAAAGGTATATACATGTATATACCTATACATGTATATATATATATATAGTACATAGTCGGAGATGGAGGAGTGCTAAGAAGTGCAGTTATGTCCAATTTTGTAAAAGTGGGAGCTGCATGGAACATCATTTCCCCTAAAATATGGTCAGTTACTGTCTATGTCAATGTTGAACATGTCTTCACACTGTAAAAGCATATTGAAGTCTTCTATAGTGGGAGTTGTATAAAGAAATTACATTGGCAGATGCTACAACACTAAATATTTGGTAGTATATATATATATATATTTATTAATATAATATGTCTACACATATATATACAATGTCTTTGTTATATACATAAGTATTGGGCACAAGCAATTAAGAATTCTGTTCCGAAAGCAATGCTTCATAGAATAAGACACAGAGATAGTAAAGGTGGGAGCTATGGATATAAACTTTTGCTGTATAAACTTTTTCTGTGCATCGTCATTGTTGACGACGAATGAAATATTATGCTGCACATGTCGTTTTTCATATATACAAACTATCTGAGATCGTGAGGGTGGGAGTAACTTCAAAGCACAGAAATGGCAAAGGTGGGAGCTACTGGTCAAAGTTTTTACTCCACAAAACAGTGTTTCTGCGGAGGAGTATCTGCAAAACTAATGTTATACTATACTTGGAGGCACATTGTACATGTTGCTTCACACTCCACTTTTCTATGTTGTATATGGTTGGAGGTGGACCTCTTTCTATTTTTCTCATGCTAAAGCCTGTTGTAACAATTTTACGACATCTCGGGCATTACCCTTTATCAAGCCAAAGGGTAATGGGTAATGCCCGAAACGTCGTAAAATGGTTTCTCTCTCTTCATGGTACTGAATCCTTTTCAAAAATTGTGCTGTTTTCTTAAGTACCACATGCTACACCATTCAATCCGACCTTTGCAATAAATAAGAAAGAAACAACATTTCTCATTGCCCAATGATGGGAGACGAATCTCTCCCGGAACGTTGCCCAACTAAATATCAAAGGCTTGTCATAATAAGTAGTGACTATCATGTCTAATACAGTGAGTTAAGAGTTATTTGAATCAATTATCCTATTTAGCCTTGGTATATTTAAGAATTATATTATTTGCTCTACGGGTCTATAATTGCTATCAGTATTCTACTACGTCAGGTACTTACGTGGTCGGGGGGTATTTCCGACAATTTATTAGCATGGATGTTATTAGCATAACAGTTTCTTATTCTTTATTAAATTCCTATACGAGCACATTCTGTTAAATAATCAAGCATGTTTTTTGCACTCATTCCTTTTCTTGTCTTTGTTTCTTTGATTATTTCACAGCATGTGCACTTGTGCAGTATATAGCATTGCATGCATGTTTTGCTCTGTTCTCATTGTTAGCTGTAAAAGACACAAGTAGAGTACAGAGATCTACTTTTTCATAGGCATTTTGCCTAAGCATGTGGCCTAGGCAAATCGCTTAAGCAAGTTTGGACTTAGTACACACATCTTTATCCTTATTGCTGCAAGAACATATAGATTGTAAGTCATTTTGTCTGATATTAATTTAACGCATATATTTATTTCTGTTTTGTAGCTAATTAATTCGTGTTTATTCTTTTACTATCTTTTCAATTTCGTTATCTAAACGCTATTGAATTGTTATTTAATATGATAATTTTATACTAAAGTAAACCATATCACACATGGAAACCCATTTGTTATTACTGTGCCTTGGGAATCTGGCTGTGATCTGCGTTTGAATTTATGTGGCAAAAGATGTTAGCACATGTACTTGAAAAACTTTCACCATTCACCATTGCATAGATTATTGCTGCAACAATAACATCTGTTTCCAAAAGAGCGGCTAGGCATGTAAATGACATCATTATACAATGATCATTCCCTTGAAAAACACTAGCACTTGTTGTAATTGATTATGGCACCCTTACTCCTGTTCACAAGGGCATGCGATTGATACTGACATACAATGTAAATAAAGCATTGGCTTCGTTGACTGAAAATTTGTAACTGTCATAACTACAGAAAATAATACTATATTATTTCAACATCGAAGGGGCCAAATCGTCTCTCTATTTGCAATTACACATATGCTTGATCAAGAGTATGTAACATCATTCTTCTCCCTCTCAGGGTATGCCACAACTGTAACAAAAGTTCAAGGACAAACATTGGCAAAAATTGTTATATGGCTAGACACTGCCACAACTCCAGAAGGCAGAGCATACTTAGCATTCTCCCGTGCAAGAGCATTGCAACAAGTTTACCTTCTACAACATGTTGCTACTCATCAGTTTCGCCCTTCTAAAAAGAGAATTTGATATATAAATTACACTATGACTTTATATACCACTATATCAGCATAATTAAGTACAATTTAAATATGGTGTCCTGATATTAATAATAATAATAAATAAATAAAATTTACATTTTTATAGCGCGCATGCAAATAATAAATTATCTATCTATGGCGCTTGACAATGACTAGAGTAAAAGTTCCTGGTTTAAAATCAAAATTAATTAAAGGTCCTCTACTTGTTAAAAATGCGTCTTACGAAGTTTTGTTCAGTTAAAAGCAATATTAAAAAAATACGTTTTCAATTTTTTCTTAAAAATATCTAAGCTAGGAGAAGTTTTGATACTGTCTGGCAGTTTGTTCCAAAGTCGGGGAGCACAGACTGAGAAGGCTCTGTCTCCATAATTCTTTAGTTTTGATCGTTGTTCCTGCAGATTGAAGCCATTCATAGATCGTAATGAATACTTTGATTTCTTCACCTCGAGTAGATCACTTATATATCCTGGTGCTTGATCGTGTAATGATTTAAAAACCATGGTCAATACTTTGAATTTAATTCTGTATTCAACAGGCAACCAATGCAATTTTCTTAAGCCAGGAGATATATGTTCAAACTTTGAAAGACCAAGGATGACTCTGGCAGCAGAGTTCTGGACGTTCTGCAGAGGTCTAATTGTGGAATCAGGAAGGCCAATCAACAATGCATTACAATAATCCAAATGTGATAATACCAAGGCATTTACAAGTCTGACAAGCGAATCATGAGACAAGTACTTGCGAATTCTCTTTAAGTGATATAATTTTAGAGATGCAATTCGGCACTTTTCTGATATATGTTTCTTCATATTAAGTGTGCTGTCCAACCAAACACCCAAATACTTGACATGAGAAGAAATTTCAACTGGATCATTTCCGACCTTAATGTACTGAACCTGTAATTGTTCTATACTGTGACTTGATCCAAAAGCAATAAACTCTGTTTTTTCTTGGTTCATCTTTAATCGATTTTCTACCATCCATACACCAATTTTTTCAAGACATGATTCAATGTTAATGAGGGATAGTGAGACTGACTCTGCATTAGTATATGATGTTGAATATAGCGCATGATCATCTGCATAACCCATAACAGAAATGTTATCATCAATGACATTGCCCAAGGTGCTTGCATATACTGAGTACAAAATGGGACCCGCACATGATCCCTGTGGTACTCCAAATCTCAATTCTGATTTATCTGATATTATGTTATCTATTTTAACACGTTGAGTCCTAGACTCTATGTAGGAATTAAACCATTTCAAAGCTGTACCTGCTACTCCAAAACATGACTCAAGGACTTTCATCAAGATTAAATGATCAACAGTATAAAAAGCTGCAGACAGATCTATAGATGCCAAAAATGATACTTTGTGGTTATCCGCTGCAATGAGCAAGTCATTTTGTACTTTAACAAGTGCAGTTTCAGTGCTGTAATGTTTTCTATAAGCAGACTGGTAGCTAGGAAGTAGATTGTGTTCTTTCAAATGAGGTATGAAGCTAGACAGTGCAGCTTTTTCAGCAACTTTGGAAATGAATTGTAAGTTACTGACTGGTCTGTAGTTTTTTTTGACCAACTCTAAAGATAAATTCTTTAGCAAAGGTATCATTATTGCCTCTTTCCAATTCCTTGGGAAAGACCCATTTGAAAGAGAAAGATTCACCATTTTTGTGATCAGGGGCAGTAGAACATCAATATATTCTTTGACTAACCTGGTGGGGAAAGGATCAAGATGGCAGTCAGTTGTTTTTGAATCAACAATCAGCTTTCTAATTTGGTCTGCATCAATTTCTGGAAATTTCTCAAATTTATCCACTGAAACCATTATTGGTTCATACTGCTCAAATTTGTCTAGCTGACTTCTGATTTTCTCAATTGTGGTTCCAAAGAAGTTTGAGAAGTTCTCTGCAAGTTCTGTTCTATTACCCGTTGGCAATGGATTTATCTTAGTATTGTTTGTAATTTGATTAACAACCTTAAAAAATTGCTTGCTGTCATGTGCACATTCTTCTATTTTTGACTTGATAAAGGAAGATTTCAACTCTCTTAATTTATTATTGTAACTTGATCTCAGTGTTTTAAAGGATCTAAGGCTTTCCTGAGACTGTTGTTTGTGCCACTTTTGTTCAGCTTTACGCAAAGAACGTTTCAAAACCTTCAGACTAGGGTCATACCATGAGAGGAGGGGTCTAACTGTAACCATCTTGGTTTGAACCGGGGCATGTTTGTCCATAATGCATTTTAGGCCACTTTCATATGTTACTACTAATGTATCAAGGTCATCCTCTTTAGAATAACTGTTGGCTAATTCTTGCAAATCATTTTCCATTGCATTGTGATCAATAGATTTAATTTTTCGGTACCGAATTTCCCTTTTTTCAAGGCCAGGCTTTTCTTCTCCAATGTGGCAACTAACGAAGGAGTGATCTGATATGTAGAAGCAGCTTTGAAAATTGCTGAATAATTCTTTATTGGGTACAGAGGTAATTAGAAGATCGAGTGTATTGCCAGACAAATGAGTAGGCATCTGAATTAACTGAGATAGACTGTAAGAATCCAGAATTTGAGATAACTTTCCAGTGTCAGGATCTTTCTTGTCATTAACATGAAGATTGAAATCACCTGTTATGACAAAATTTGAAGAATCAGCACATGCTGACTCAAGGTAATCTGAGAATTCTTTAAAGAATACATTTGATGTCACAGGATGAGCCTCACTGTAAGGAGGTCTATATATAACATGAAACATCCATGCAAACTTAGGGAGTAATAATTTCCAAGTAGCATATTCAAAGGAGCTAGTTTCACCATAGTTAACCAAGGTTGAAGTAATACTTGATCGATGTAAGATTCCAATTCCACCTCCTTGTCTATTTTCTCTTGTAACATCCTTAAAAATATATCCATCAATATTTAATTCAGCACGGGTTACATCATCTTTTTCTTTCAACCATGTTTCAGTAATTGTACAAATTTCAATATTGTTGTCCATGATGTGATCCAAGAAAATACCAGTTTTATTACGAATTGATCGCGTGTTTACCGTAGCAAGTTTTAATTTCCAGCCACTGTCTCCTGATTTTTGTTTTCGAGGGGGATAAAGTAAATTGGATAAGTTCATTCCATTGATAAATTCCTTGGCACGCTTCGGTTTCAGCCTGCCACCCCTTTTACCACGATAATGCCATTTTTTAAATCCTTCACGTTTCCTGTTTGGTGAGGTGATGGTACAAGGCTCATTGCTCGACAGCTTAGATGGATGTACTTGTAATAAGGCAGCCATGCTGTGATCTACAGGCAGTTTAGTCAAAAGAAGATACAGATGCAAGATTAGGCCAACCTGCAAATATGGCCTAAGCCAGGATGACATTATGGCAGCACGAGGGTCGATACTAAGCATTCCATGGCCTCTGCAAGTTGTAACAGCGTCTTTAGTGGTTTGATCTCTCCCTAAATATAACAGTTTCTATCTTCTTTCTATGATTTCAAGTGAGATCATAATCTAATCACCTAATCCAACGAGAAGGCAGCCTAACACATCGGCGCCTGTTGAAATAATCATATCATATCATTGCATCACAACTCTATATATTCCATATTCCATATAATTGCATCACAACTCCATATTCCATATCATTGCATCACAACTCTGACCTGTTGCATTACTATTCTACTTCCTCTTTTGCAGATGAGCGAGTTTTCCTTTAGCAAAGTATTGCTACTCATCACTTTTGCCCCTCTTAAAATAGAATTTGATATATAAATTATATTATGGTATAATAAAGGATAAAATGGGTATCAAGGATAACGTCAAATTTGAAAGAGTACACAGAATGGGATCAAAGCTCAATCAAGATGGTGGAAGGCGAACAAGGCCTATAGTGGCAAAGTTCTTGAGCTATAAAATGAAAGAAAAAGTTAAAATGTCATCAAAAAATTTGAAGGACACAAATATTGGAGTAGGGGAGCGATTCCCAAAGGAGATTGCAGATAAGAGGAAGAAACTATGACCCATCTTCAAAACTGGGAAGCGGCAGGGAAAACGAACGAAATGGAATGTTGACAAGCTATATATCGACAATCAACTGGTCATGCTAACCGAAGAAAGTGATATAGAAAGTAATGGTTTTGGACAACAGATGGAGCAACAAGCTCAAGCAACTGGAGATGAATAGGGGTGTCTTGGAGCTGATAAACAATCTATGATTAATATTCTTTTTCTTAATGTTAATGGTTTCGTGAACAAAACGAAACTTCCAGAATTTTTTAATTTAATCGAGAAATCCAATATTATTGTGTTTGCTGAATCAAAAACAGATGATTTTGACGATTTCAATTTGCTAGGATTTAAATTAACTTACATAAAACATAGGAAAACCAAAAAGAGGCGTAAGTCTGGGGGTATTTTTGTTGGAGTGAATGATAGAGTTAGTGACAATTTTGAAGTATATAACAAATTTGATTCAGAAATTGTTGTTTGGCTAAAGGAAAAAAGAAAAATTCCTAATTTGAGAAATAAACTAGAACTAGGTTTTGTCTATATCCCCCCTTTAGCTTCACACTATTATGATGATGAAAGTTTTGAAAATCTAGAGAAAGAGATAACTTATCTGAAAGAACAAGGCTGTGAAATACTTCTTGTTGGTGACTTCAATTCAAGAACGAAAACAATTAATGACTTTATTGAATACGATGATAGTTCTTGTGATGGTTCCAAAAACTCGCATGGAGACAAACTAATAGAGATGTGTAGAAACTGTGATCTGCTTATCATGAATGGTCGTATAGGAAATGATAAAGAAATAGGAAAGACAACCTGTCAGGATAAATCTCTAATTGACTATGCATTAGAAAGTTCAAATATCTTGTGTTCTCACCCCATGTAATGTCTGTGCAGTACGGTTGTGGATGTTCAGTAGGGTGGGGGGATACCATGATTGCTGTGGGGAGGCATTTCGGAGTATGGTGGGGATGTTCAGTACGGTGGGGGGATACCATGATTGCTGTGGCAGATATTCAGTACGGTGGGGGGATACCATGATGCCTGTGGGGGGATACCAAGATTACCGTGGGGAGGCATCATGATTGCCGTGGCGGATATTCAGTACGGTGGGGGGATATCTCTGAGTACGGTGGGGGATGTTCAGTACGGTGGGGGTAAAGTATGATCTAATCAACTAAATCGTGGTAAATCAGAGACGGGGGCTATATATTTCTGCTTCAGCAACAATCATTGAGCCTCTCTCTATTTCAAGCGATATTCTTAGCTTCTCAAAGTTGAATGGGATACAAATAGGATACAAGTACTTCGTTTCGCAAATTTTGGTTGATTTCAATCATGGTATCCCCCCACAGTCATCATGGTATCCCCCCACCGTACTGAACATCCGCCACGGCAATCATGGTATCCCCCCACCATACTGAACATCCCCCACCGTACTGCATGATGCTTCCCCACGACAATCATGGTATCCCCCCACCGTACTGAACATCCGCCACCGTACTGCACATCCCCCACCGTACTGCACAGACATTACATGGGGTGGTTCTTGTGTTGATCTTAATGTAGAAGAATTCAACCCACTATTATCAGATGTTCATAATCCTATTTCTCTTATTTTGAATAAAATAAACTTCAAATGATACTATAACAGAGGATCAAAACAATCTAAATAAAGATCTCAGCTTGGATAAAAGAATGAATCTTACTCGAAATTGGAATGAAGAAAATAAACAAGCTTTTCGGATAATATCTGTGATAAAAAGTTAAAAGAATTATCAGATGCATTACAGAATCATATTTTAGATGCAGAAGACGTAGAAAATACTAATTTATTGATAAACAAGTCCATTGATTTACTAAGTGAACTTTTGCTTACAAGTGCACAGAAAACCTTTCCACAGAAAAAGAAACTAAATAAGCAATTAAACACTGATAATAACAAAAAATGGTATTGTAAGGAGTGAAAGAACAAAAGGAATCCATTTGCAAAGTTCCGTACTGAATATTTAAAAATAAAAATAGTACAACAAAAGAAAAAATGATAAAAGCAAAGAAAGATTACAAAAAGGTGCTCAGTAAGCACAGAAACAAATATTTCAGAAAACTATACACTAGATTAAGAGAATTAAATGCTAAAGATCCCCGCCAATTTTGAAGGGTTATTAGGAATAAGAAGAAAGAGACACTAGACAAGATATCAATAGATTCTTTGTTTTCTCACTTTGAAGCTCTGAACAAGAGCAACAGCAAAAATGAACAGGGATCTCCGACATTTGATGGAGAGCAAACAAGTTATAATCCAGATCTTGATTTTGAATTCAGAGAAGATGAAGTAAGAGAAGTAATGAATAATTTGAAAAATCATAAATCCCCAGGCATTGATGGCATTTTTAATGAGTATACCTTATCGGCCCTTTTTACGCCGGCCCTAATTTAACACCGGCCATTTTTAGGCCGGCCCTAATTCCGCTGGCCTTAAAATTTGCTTTAATAACATTTAGGGCCGTGTTTTACGCCATTCAAAGAACAAGGAAAAAACAACAATATATTTTTACACACTGTTGCATCTTTTATTACTTTTTATTACCTTAGTCAATTACAATTGTCTCCCTGCTATCTACGTTTTCTTCATCATCGAGCTTGACTTCTATTGCATCTTCGTCTATTTCATCTTCATATTCTTCCCTAGTTTTCTCTCCTATCAATCGCTGCTGTTCAAAATCAAATTTCTCTGTCATCTTTTCAACTTGCTTATTGATGAAAGTTCCATTTTTGCTAAGATGGCTTTGTTTTCATGCTGTTTATGAAAATTCCTTAAATATGATGCGTGGTAGCAAAAATAGATGCTTGGAAATTAACGCCGCTTTTTGAGAAAAATTCCAAATTTTTGGCCCTTTTAACGCCAGCTCTTTTAACGCCGGCCCTTATAACGTCTCTAGGCTAAAATTAACGCCATTTAGGGCCAGCATAAAAAGGGCAGATAAGGTATTAAGTATATTATTGATAAAATAATTAATCCCTTAACAGTAATTTTTAATTTTATCCTGAAGTCTGGAATTTTCCCAAACTCCTGGCTTACTGGCATAATGAAACCAATCTATAAGAACAAGGGGCTAAAACTGATCCAAACAATTACAGAGGGATAACCCTAGTTAGTTGCCTTGGAAAGCTTTTTACAAATCTGTTAAATAAAAGATTATCCAACTTTCTTGAAAAGAGTTGACTTTTAAATGAAAATCAAGCCGGTTTTCGTGGTGACTACTCAACATTATTCCATATATTTAACCTAAATCTAATTGAAAACCAGTTCTTATCTGACGGTAAAAAGTTATATTGTGCCTTTGTGGACTACGAAAAGGCGTTTGATACTGTCTGGCGTAAGGGAATTTGGTTCCAATTGGTGAATCATGGCATAAAAGGTCTTTGCTTTAGAGTTATTGTCAATATGTACAATGGTATGAAGTCCCTGATAAAAAAGGATGGAGAACTAAGTAAATGCTTCCCTTGTGATACTGGTATTCGACAAGGAGAGAATCTCTCCCCTCTACTATTTGCAATCTTTCTTAACGACATAGAACAATGTTTCATAAACTTTGGTAACAGAGGCTTAGAATTTGAATTAAATGAGCTACAAATATTACACTTACATACGTTACTTTATGCTGACGATACTGTATTACTAGCAACATCAGCCACAGACTTGCAGAATTCATTGGACATTTTATCAAAATATAGTTTTCTGTGGAAGTTGAGAGTGAATGTTGGGAAAACTAAAGTGATGGTGTTCTCTAAGAATGGTAGATGGAATAGAAATCTTAATTCTGTTATGATGGTATAGATATAGAAATAGTTAAAGAATTTAAATACTTACGAATTATCTTAAAGTCAAATGGCAGGTTTATAAATGAGATACATCATCTCTAGGGCTAGAGTAAATAATATGCCAATTGACCTACAACTGAAGCTATTTGATTCAATGGTAATGCCCGTAACATATGGTGCAGAAGTTTGGGGGTATGAAAATTTAAGAATAATCGATCAAATTGAGCTACAGTTTTATAAATTAGTTATGAATGTTCGTAAATCTACGCTACATTACATGATTTATGGTGAACTGGAGTGACTCCCAGTCTCTATAACAATTAAAACTAGAATGGCTGGTTTCTGGGGAAAGATTCTGATTGGACAAAACGAGAAACTATGTAATAAATTATAATGTTCTTTGCTGGATGGGTGGAAAAATATTAGATAGATTAGCTTTATCAAAGATATATTAGATAATTGTGGATTTTCTCATATTTGGTATAATCAAAATGTAATTAATGTATCAGATATAATTAAAATAGTAAAATGTAAGCTTAAAGATCAGTTTTTACTAAAGTGGAATTCTGATCTGCAAGTATCATCGAAATGAAGGATGTACTCTAAAATCAAACCACATTTGAAGATGGAAGAATACTTTTTGAAATTGCCGTCAAATTTAAGTCAATTTCTTTGTTGGTTCAGAACATCGAATTATAAATTTTCTGTTGAGACAGTTAGATGGCCAAATATTAACTATAATTTGCGAACATGTGATATGTGTTGTTAGATGTAGGGAAATGTACATACCACAATATTTCGGAAAGTATCCAAATATGTTTAAATTGCAAACCTTAATGAAAAATCCCAACCATATATTAGCGAACATAGCTAAAATTATAAGAGAAATTTTCAGATATAGAATGAAAACACTTCACCTCCATTGAAAAAGAGAAGACAAAAAGAAAGAACATTATAATAAGAATCCAGGAAAATAAAGGTAATGAAATATGCTATTGTTGCTTCTTTTTTGTTCCATGCTGCTATTTCTATTTAACGCTAAGTAATCAGATTCATGATGTTTAATTTATTTTCTTAAAATCTAAGCTCTTAACTGTCAAATCTTGATGTAGAAGAGCTTGTTATTTTTTGCTTTGATATAAATGTAATTAAATATTGATGATGATGATGATGATGGATTATGACATTATGCATTCAAAATAAGCAGAGGGTATGATCCAAAAGGGATTCAATAAAGAGACAAACAATTCAAAAAGTTTTGACACTATCGCAAAATTATTTACTTTATAACACAAAAAGAAATCCTTCTGATGATAATAACAGGGGTAGAAATCTACCTTTTGTTATACCAGAGGACAACAAAACAATTAAAATTCGCAACATTTGAAAACAACATTGGAATATAATCACTAAGGATGATGAATTAATTCTGGCTATTAAAAGACATCCAAAAATATTGGATATCTTCTAACTCACACAAATTTCACAATGAATGATAATGACACAAATGAGATTCAATGAACACAATACAGTCACACCTTATATATTGCCAATTCTGCTAGCGTCATTCCTGGACGAAGGAGTGGGGGGGCGCCCATATGATACATTATAAAGCTAAAAAAACATATATTTGGGATCCAGTCCCCTTACTTTACACAAAACGTTTACGTCAGAAGCCTTTGGAGTTTAATTGCTGAGGCTGGTACTACACCAATTTTATTTCTTATTTTACAGCTCACCTTGTTTGGCTAATTACTTTTGTTACTATCCCAAGCTTTCAAAAGATGAATGTTGATAGACTATCACTTTAGACAAGATACTGATAACAACAAAACAACAACCTTCAGGGTGAAATCTTGTGGTATTTCACTGTTGCATTGCTGCTCCCACTTATCGTACACCTCTCATGTCTTTTCACAAAATCAGACTAGAATCTAGCTCAACAGGCTCTTCTTTCCCCGCTAAATTTGCCAAGCCCGTTCCCTTGGCTGTGGTTTTACTAGACAGTAGATAAGGACAGTGCGAGTATAGTTAATGCATTCATGCACATAACTAATTAGATGAAGAGGAATTTTGCTATTTTGATAGTATAGATCAATATATTATTATGTATAACCATGCGTAAATTGTTAACATTTTTACAAACAGGTTGTGTACAAAAATATAAGTCCAATACTAGTGTTCGACCAGGTTTAAGTTGGCTGGTCTCCCCCAGATAATCTGGCGTTAATTCCGTGTATTCAGGCATAAATTAAATGCTTCATCATCATTGTAGTGACACCAAGGGGGTACGCCACTTTTAAGACAGACTCATGACTTACGGAGCCAATGCTTCTTTACATCGATGAAAACAGCGTTAAGTTGTAGTAGGTCTTGCTGATGGTGTTTTATAATAATTCTGAACAGTGCCAGGTTTTCCCCAATTCCATCTCCATCCACGAAGCCTTTCTGTGTAACGTTCCAAGGTATATCATAAGCAAGTCTCTTTCCAATAATTTTGTGCAAGATTCTTATGATGAATGAGGCAATGGTCATCGGACAGTGCTTTAATGGGTCCTTGGTCTTAGCCTCTTTTTCAATGAAGATAGTAGAGCCAGATCTGAGATTCGTTGCCTGTTATGAGGCATATAGCCAGAGGTTATTGATATGCAAGGCCTGTGGTGTTAATAGACCGTACTGCTTTCAGTGTTATATTATCAGGCCCAGGGGAAGATTTTGCGGTAGACTTAATGGTGTTGCGAACAAGTGATGGCGTAATAGGTTGTAGGGGAGACCAGATGATTGGAGCCACAGGCATTGGGTTGCGTGAGTCCTTCTTCGATTGCTTTTCCATGATACCATTTGTTCTAGCATTCGGACAGCTTCTTTCTCAATTTTCTATTTTCCTGAAAGGATTTTATCTGCACAACGTGAGCGTAGGCTTGTTGTGTGACTGCATATAGTTGGCTCTTCATTTTTGTTATCTCTATGCCATCTTGGTGGATTTCTTCTGGGTTTGCCTTCTCTGGCATGAATGTTCATGGTCTTTATCCAATTATCATAGTCATCATTTATAAGCTTCCCAGATGCAGTGTTTGGACAACCTGGCCTCATCAAATCAAGGTTGAAATTGATTGTTGCTGGATTAATGTTGTCTCTGAGTGACTGGTGCCAGGGTATCAGGGGACTTTCACTGTCGTGTTCCAGCTCTACTTCTTCCTGATCTTTTCAACTCATGGTTTCAGAGCTACTTCTTTTCAGCTCATTGATGATAAAGAGCAAACCCTAAGCAGCAAGAAATTATACAATTATTATTGTTTCCATGTCTATTTCATCGGAATAATGAGCGTTGACTTTAAGTGTACCCAACACGAAGTAAAAAATGTTGATTATTTGTAAATATTTTGTCCGATTTCTTAAAATTAGAGAATATTGGCTAGAATGTCATTTCTTTTTCAAATAAAAACATTTTCCAATGCCTTAGAACGATATTTCTCAATAAAAACAGCTCTTTAAAGAAAAAGCTACTTTTCCATGAAAAATCACCAAAAGCGTGTTGCCTAGCAATATGTCACATGACTAATTAAATTTCAAAGCTCTATTTAGAATAGAATGGCCATTACCACTCGCCATTAGCCGCAGCACACCTCCCAAGGTAAAATATGTCGATAAGGAGGCTGCTGGTAATTATTCAATTCGAGGCGACAGGAGAGAGATAAATTTAATCGTCGAAAATACACTCGCCATTAGCCTGCACACCTCCCAAGGTAAAGACTCGAGACAGGCTCCATTCAATTGAAAGTGTCTGAGTCTGCGCGCAGGCAACACACTGATCGCTCGCAGCTTAAAAAGTTTCCCGAGAGGCGACACGAAATATAACGTGCCGACCATCATAGCGAGAACTGTCGGTCTGAAGAGCCTGGGTCCAAGAGGAAATTTGGCGGGTAATTTAGGCGGGAATTCCTTGGCCTGGCCAACAGAGAACCTCTGGTAATTGGACGACTAGTCTAAGTAAAACGTACGGTATATTTGCATAGGTATATTTTGGATATCTGGATCAAACTTATAAAACCTTGTGTCAATAAAATTGAAAATATAATTTGTGATAAGGAATATTTGCGTTTGTGTTCAAGAGTCAAAGTGTGTATAAACTAAAACTGTAGCTGTCAAATATCTGAGAAAACTGTATATAACTGTAAATATAATTATTAATTTGAAACAATCGGAAGAGATGGAAGACAAAAGACCAATCAAAAGAGCCCCAAAAGAGGAAAACAAAACACAGGTAATGTAATAATCTCATAGTAACAATATTTGTGAAATAATTACATATTGCACACATTCTTTATAGAAGAGGCCAAGCTCGGGTTTAGTACCCGGTTTCTTATGGGGAAATAAAATACATAAAATATTACCTCACCCTAACACCCCTGCTAATTTAGCTCATTTACAACACACGAGATTGTTTATGATCACATGATTTTCAAAAAGACGTACAAAATAATATCAATGTAAGTTCAAAACTTCATTAAGAATTTTGCGCGCGTCTCACTATCAACTATTCTTATACGCCGAAAATCAACCTTTAACTTTCGCACGGTTTGCTTGACAGTTCTCCAGTTTTATAGATAACGAAGTCTTCTTATATCTCCATAATTGCTTGTGTCATGAATTAGGACCGAAACTCAATAAACTCACAGAGCAGCGCTTTCCACATTCCCCAACGAGTATGTTGGCTAAGCATAAATCGGGCCAATATTTCATTGTCCTTGTGATTGAGGTACCCACAATTTCTCTGCGCGACCCCTTATACACCAATATGTGCAGAATCTCATTTGATTTTAAATATCATTAGAAACTATAACCAACTCAATTAAATTATTCACAGGTAGTATCAGTCGACAACCATAAACTTACAAGACAAGAGATATCGAGGTTGGACTTCCCACCAGTCAGACGTATATCTGATTTTTCGGATGTATCGTACTCGAAAACAAAAGTTGCACCACAACACCTTGAAAACATAAAAGTTATATTTCCCTTATCTGATTGTCAAGCTATGCGTCGAACCATCGAGTCGAAGAATAATAAATTTGTATCCTTGCAAGTCTTTCACAAATCATATGGTTTAGCCGATGTATGCAACATGATCACCAGCCACAAAATGATTACTGTAAAGGAACAGGTTCAAGAAGAAGATAGATGGTTTCAGGAGAATTTGCAACAGCCTATCAACAATTGTGACCCACCAGAAATAACATCACTGGAGCAATTCCAGGACTTACTTCTCCAGCAACCAAACGACAAAGTTTTGTATAAACCATCCACAACAACGGAAGATCTCTCCTTTCTCTGTTGTTCCAGATGGATGTCTTTGCAAAGTATTGATCCCTTCGTTGACCTTCTAAACGACCTGAGCGCAACAAGGAAAGTGCTGCAACACGGCAATTTCATCAATCATTCAAGTAAAGCAATACACCAGAAACTATCAGCAACTGGACACTTTAAACAGCCTCTTGAATGTCTCTTGATAATCCTGAATGTGGGTAAAGATAGCGAACAGAGAACCGTGGTATCATCAAACAACATCACCGGGAATCATTGGAGCATGCTGGAAATAAACATTCGCAACGGAAAATACACCTATTTGGATTCGTTGGGATGGTCTCCCCCAGTTAATCTTTGCAGCTCTATCAAAAATATTATTCAAGCTGTGAGTCATCTGCAAGGGAAATCCATCGCAGGTCCTACTAAGGTAGACAGAGCGCATCGTGCCATATGTGAAAGATCCAGGAATGCATGCAGCGATGAATGCATTCGAAATTATCCATTACAGCAATGTTCCCAGATTTGCGGAACAGTTCCCATCATGATGGCTGCTGTATGCATTGGTGCTCCAAAAGTCTGGGACGCATTTTATCGTAAAAACAGCGGCAACCGATGTCTCGAGTGGCTGAAAAATCCTACAGCTCACGCTTCTTATATTCGCAAAGTGCTGATTGCTTGGTATGCTAAAAAAGAAATAAATTTAAAAAACCTCGGAATAATGGCTGAAGATCGACAAAAGAAGAATGAAGACAATAATGTGTCCTCTGAGAAAATCCAAACAGACATAACATCCCCAGCAAAGACAAGTTTAGGCAGCGTCAGCAGAGAAAAAAGAAAGCCAATCGTTATCGAGCTTCTTGATTCTGAACCTGACACTGAAGATCTCCTTGGTGAGGATGAAAAATCTACTGTTGGCTTAGCTACTGACGAAACCGCTGCCACGAACAAGGTAACTGTGCATTTTTTTTTTTTCTGTTTTCGCGAGTGAAGACTCTTGCGTTGTAGTTATCAGTATTGCTATTGTGAAGAAGTCTTATTACACAATAATATGAATAAGAAAAAGACAAAAAAAAGGATCACAGCGGCTTTCTGAGTGAGCTTGATGGCAAGGAGGCCAAGACTGAACCAATTCTGTTGTTTGTTCCTATTTAATGATGTTAGGGTCTCATGCAGGTATTGTTCGGTGAATATCGCCGTCTTTTACCTGAGATCATGAACACAGATGTCTCTGCTTTTTGTAAGTTGAAGGGAACAAATAACATTTCCCAAATAGTGTGCTTGGTTTATACGTTTAGTTACTTACGTTTGTTTTGTTCGGTTTTAGTATATTAAAGAAATAGATCAAGAGAAAGGGAATGCTACGATGAAAGAGAAAACTACAGCTGAAAATAAAGATATACTGTTTGACTTCCTCTGTTCAGCTTATGATAAAAATGGCACAGCTAATGTAAGTTGCTGTTTCTCAAAGTTCGTGATAAAGTAATTCTCGAAAATTGAAATGATAGAGCACAAATAAGCAGTTTTAATAAGATTTATTCATCAGCAGTCTTCTAGATTAGAAATTCTAAGGGGAGAAGATTGACAGATTCTCCAACAACATTGGCTCAATTGCTATGAAACTCGTTTGTGAATGTTTTTTTAGTGAATTGTCCCACGTATATCTGAGATCTGTGGTTGCGAATATCACGTTTACGAGCAATTGACAAGAGGCTTTTGCGTCTATTTTTTTATTACCAGAGATTGTTATCATCTTTCTCCAAATTTGACTTTTTCCAACAAGGGTTTCTCTCAATTTGGCTGCCACCGCCACCTTTCTCACTAAAGCTTGATGTTATGAACTGTAAATCCCACAGGGTCTGAAGCTATTCTTCAGCAGCTCTAACCAGTCTCACTTCTCTTTCTGTAAAGGTGGAGAGATCAATGTATGACATACAGGAAATTGAAGAAGAATATGATTGGTTTCTTGACTCTACAGAGCTAGAAGATGCCTTAAAACTAAAGCCCAGAAAGGACTCGAGTAAAAGAACCCATGGTGATGTAAGTAGACTGCGATCATCTTTTTACATTCTTCATCACTCTTTTATTCCAACCTTGTTAATTAGAAGAACAATGTTAGCAAAAAGACTTCCAATAATCGCTGCATTGCAAGCACAATATTGCTTTCGTGTCAAGAGAACAGCTCCAATCAATTCATGTGATTGCAATAAATTTTTCATTATTAGATGGTGAACACTACCACCGTGAAACATTATTTTAACAACTTCTTAAAATTTTCTGACAGGTACAATCAAATGAAGTCCAGAAAAAGAGGACAAGAGTGGAAATGAATGAAATGCCAGACAGCAAATATGAGACTCGACAAAAAGTACAAGTAGGGGAAACAAAGAGTAGTAAGAAGAACACTAAAGAGCGCAAATGTGAATACTGTGACATGACTCTAAGTTCAGCACATACATTATACAAGCACAAGAAAAGGAAACATCAGAAAGAAATGAGCACAGATGATGATTTCAAATCGAATCAACTCAACAGCATTAAATGCACTGAGTGCAACAATTTTAGGTTTGTACAGCCTGTTGCTTTTTTTATGAATGGTGTTGCTGCTGAGAATTTTTTACTTTAGTAAGAGGTTATAAGAAGTTTCAAATTCAAATATCTTATGAATTACTTTCTTTGCAGCTGTGGAACAAGGCTGGATTTGATTGATCACTACAACAATGTTCATGGTAGAGGGTATAAGAAAGAAGATCGTGAATTTGAGAACTGGCAAGACTTCATTAGCTGGAAGAAGACTTTGGAAAAAGAAGATAGAGCCTGGTTTGTTACCTGCCGTGGAAAACGTTTAGCACGCGCATTCGAAACAAGTTGGTTTGTGTGCAACAGAGAAGGAACCCCAAGGCTAAATGGAACAGGTAAAAGGGCCTTGAAGAAGCAAGGAACCAGTAAAATTGGAGGACACTGTACGTCATACATGAAAGTAAAGAAATATTTTGACAGTGGCCGAGTTGGTGTTGAGTTCTGTCTTGATCACACAGGACATGAAAAGCAGCTAGGTCATCTACGAATAGCTGATGATATCCGTAAAAGAATTGCTGGAAAGTTATCGAAGGGGGTGAGTCTCGATAAAATTTTGGATGAAATTCGAGAAAACAGTGAAGGCCGGATTAACAGAGAACATGTTATTGAAAGACAAGACATCTGGAACATTAAATATCAACATAATATTGAATTAATGGAAAGACATAAGAATGATACTTTTAGTGTACACTGCTGGATTCAAGAGTTGCGGAAATCCAATTATGACCCTGTTCTTGTGTACAAGCCACAAGGAGTAACTGAATTTAGTTTACCAGAAAGTGACTTTTTGGTTGGAATTCAGACAAAATATCAGCTGGATATGTTGAAAGCTCATGGAGGGAAAGTAATTTGTATGGATGCCACACATTCTACTAACCAATATGATTTCATGTTGACAACAGTGATGGTTATAGATGAGTATGGTGAGGGGTGCCCAGTAGCGTGGCTCATATCAAATAGGGAAGATCAGCTTGTTTTAAACCCTTTCATAGCAGCGATAAAGGAAAGAGTTGGGGAAATGAAGACTGAAATTTTTATGTCAGATGATGCCAATAACTTTTACAATGCTTGGATCTCGCATTTTGCAAAGCCAGCCTCTAAACTTATCTGCTCATGGCATGTTGACAAGAATTGGAGAAAGAACTTGCGGAAACATATTTCAACACAACAGGAACAAGCAGAAGTCTATAAAACATTGAAAACTCTGCAAATGGAGCTTGATGAAGCTAAGTTTCGGAGAGAAGCCCAAGAGTTCAGCTCATGGTGTGAAAAGAGATATCCAGAATTCAATGACTATTTTGTAGAATACTATCTGCGTCACCCAGAACAGTGGGCTACCTGTTTCAGAATTGGCAAAGGCATTAATACAAACATGGTAACAGAGGCCTTTCATAATGTATTAAAAGGTGTTTATTTCCAAAGACGACAAAACAAAAGGGTTGACCACCTGCTTTGTATATTATTGAAAATTGCAAGAGACAAAGTTTGTGATGCACTGATAAAAGATCAAAAGGGAAAGCGTACATACAAGCATCGAGAAACAGACAAGCGACATAAAAAGGCCTTAGAAATTGACCAGAAACAGATTATTGAGATAGGTGCAGAGGAATCATGGACAGTCCAGTCACAGATGAATGATAACATATGTTATACAGTCAGGAAAAATCAATCTGTTTGTACATGCAAAGTTAAGTGTACCTTCTGCAAAGTTTGTCAGCACAATTATACTTGTAGCTGTACAGATTTTGCAGTAAGAGCCTTGGCATGCAAGCATATCCATGCAGTCCAAATACATAGAGGTGAAGAATTGTCATTATTGAGTGCAGTCTCTAAAGAGGATACAAGAGAACCTGGTATTTCTGATATTGACTACCTGGAAACAATGATGAAACAAGATACAAAATATATTGAAGGGCAAGGAGCATTGGAGGATCTAAGGAACAAAATTTTTCAGAAAATAGAAGATCTACATTCAATTGTAGGGTCAACTAGAAGTTTATCAGCATTGAAAGGTTGTTTTCAACACCTCAACTCAACAATAACAGTAACAGAGGGCTTGAGCATCATCAACCACAATTAACATTCCACAATTTACCTCCGCATAGAATAGATCATTCAAAATTTGATGTCAATCTTTCTTCTATCCTTGGATAAATGCGTCCTTCCTAAGAAAATTTATAGAAATGGGCTGCCATCCTGTGCTGTCATATTTGTGTTTCCAATTTGGCAACAATTTAAAAAACTTTGGGTTCTTTAGAGTATTCAAATCAAGCACAACAGAGTTTTCATTCACAGGCTCTTTGTTGCATTTTATAGCTGTTCTACATTGTTCCCTTAGAAACATAGAAAGAAGGTTTTTGCCACATTCACCTATATGTTTACTTCCAAAGAAACTTCTTAGCTCTTTTTCATATATCTTTATTACCATATTGACAATAGAAGTGCCACCGCAAAATGACCTCTTGCTTTCCTAGACCCTTACTTGAAAAGGCATGTTTACCTTGTGCTCTGTAAAGATAGTTGTATATTGCATTTTCGCCAACTTTTTACCAAGAATGTGAAAAATTATATCCACAATAGGCCTATACTTTTCTTTGCTATAAATTTTGTAGGGAACACCAGGAAAGAGAATTTTCAGTGAAATATAAAGCAGAAGCTCTTCTGCTTCTAGACTGTCTCCTGACTTGAATAAAATTGGAGTTTCATTTACAGCACCAAGTTCATCTTTTACAATTTCATGAGACCTGTCATTATCACTTAAAGGGTTGCCTATTAAAGAGTTGCTGCTTTCTCCACTGGAGCATACCTTTATAAGAAAATTTTCTTTGTTTGCAAAATTTTCTTCACATGACATTAACTCATTGTAAACTTCTTGAAAATTAATCTTTTTTGGCACTGAAGACTCAGAAAAGGACAGTGGTCTCTTTTATTGTTTTCTAATGGAGGTGTTTCTTCTTTAAAATCAGTTTCCATATTTTTTAAAATCGCTTCTGCTTGAAAATCATTTTGAAGAATCGAAAAATAACAGCTAAGATAAAAAAAAAAACAAAATTTCCTGCTGAAAACTGTGACTCGAAACCAGACCTCCAGAAAAAGAGCAAAGCACCAAAAATCCACCAGACCTTCTCACAATCACATCAAGGCATGGCCGTCCTCAAACCATACTTTTCCACATGAATCGCCGACGACTTGACCATTTCTTTGACATTGACTTCACGAAATTAGCATTAATCTATGCCAGGTTTTGTAAAACTAACAAAAAAGTCTGCCTAGGCTCATATGTGCCTACCATCGCCATGGATGCAAGGCTAATTAAACCCAAATAACTTTCGAGTCTCAAAAAGTCTCAATAAAATATTGTCTTGATAAACTTTTTTTTCTCATAGATATAAAGGCTGACATGGCCCTTAATCTAAACAAGGAATTGAAAAGTCAAAAATATTTCAACTAGGTAGATTTTGTTTTTGAATAAATTGAAAGCCGCCTTCAGTGAGGTGGAGGGCACTGTGATTTTTAAGCTCACTTCTAAAATATTTTTTACCAAATAATTCAAAAACCTGAATTCTAAAAGTGTGGTTCTTGGCCTTTGTTTTTCATCATTTTATAAAATCGATTTTGTATCATTTTATTTAACAAGGTCTTCGACCGATTCTTGGCCTGCATCCCGTGAGGGGAATTGGGATTTGCACATCAACGCAATACGCTCTTTCATCCCATAGTGCTTTGCTGATTACAAGGTAAACTATGCCCGTTATGTATCACCTTATCTTGCTGAAAGGACACATCTTCCGCAGAAAAATCCGGAGGTGTATGAAGCATTCCAGTCGGTAAATTTTCTGTTCAGCTATCCAACATGAATCCTTTTTGGTCGCATACTCATTGACCAGACAACAGAAGTAACAGTTAACAAAGATACACAAAGCCCTGGGGGTACAACAAGACTAAGCCTGAAAAGATCATCTGTGAAGAGATTTTATTTAACATCAGATACTGCAGGGCATTTCTTGGGCAATTGAGAGAAATGGTTAAAGGTCGTAAAACAGAACTCCATCATTCAGACTTGCAGCAAACTAGAATCAAAACAGACAAGTAAACTGTTTCAGCAGTTCTTGACCTTCTGCAGGGGTGGATTAATCCTTTGCAGAAATGCAAAACCTTGTTTGCATTTCAACTGCAAAGTCCACTCCGAAAGGATTAGCATCTGACCTGATTAATGCACACAAAGTTGGGATGCAAAGCTATGCAGCCTTCAAGAATGAAAGATCAGAGATAAACCCCCCAAAAGAGTTCCACGCAATCATCTTGAAAGCTGATCAATCTCTGTTTGGTTGCATAAGAATTGTGGCACCAATAGATAAACTTCAAGAAAAGTGCAACGGTGGTCGATGGAATGAGTTTAGTGCAAAAGTCAAAGGTGACCAAGCTACTTTTGGAGATATTGCAGCCAAAGTATGGTCCATGGCATTAAATGAAGGTGGCCAGAATAAAAGAATTGATGTTGTGTTTGACACATGCCGTGCGAAATCTATTAACAATAGTGAATGGTCGTTTCCTGCTGAAGAGACTGGACACCAGTTACAGAGTATCACAGATACACAGATTGTACGACAGTGGAGACGTTTACTGACTAAGGTTAATAACAAGAACAATCTTATCAGCTTTATAGTTAATGAATGGATGAAAGCTGGATATTGAGAAAGGCCGTTATGCCACAACAAATGAGAAATGCAACAGAATTACAGCTGAAGGTAGCAATGAAGTCCAAGTTCTCCATTGCAGGCAAGAAGAAGCTGATAGACGCTTACTCCTACATACCGCACATGCTAGCAGTGAAAGATATTGCGGTGTTGTTATTTGCTGAGAAGACACAGATGTTTTTGTTATGGCTTCGGCTTTCCATGACAAAATAAGAGCTTCATTGTTTCAGAAGTGTGGTACGAAAAATTGAGCAAGAATTGTTGATGTTTGTAAGGTTGGAGCTACTCTCAGCAACGGTGCTTGTATGGTGCTCATTGGCTTTCATGCATATACTGGATGTGACACAGTAAGCACATTTGTAGGAGAGGAAAAACATCTTGCTTGAGGCTGATGATTGCAAATAGGAATAACCAACAAATGTTCTCAAGGGTTGGCAAGCAATGGGATCTCTCTCCAGAACTCATGAATGAGCTAGAAGCATTCACATGCCTCCTCTACGCATCCAAGGGAGCATCAACAAAGTTAAATGACCTCAGATACACACTTTTCTGTTCTAAAAAGAGGATATAGAGAGCCATCAACTCCCACCATGTAGAGACTGCCTGGAAAAGCATGCGCAAAGGGTCAACTTTCAAGCTGCAATATGGAAAAGGTTTCTTGAACAAGATGCAAATGTACCTAGTCCCATCGGTAGAAGGTGAAGATGGAGAGAGAAGAAAGAACAGAGGAGTTAGTAGTTAATTGGATGGATGGACAGCCTGCGCCTCAGCAGTCCTCGATTTACTACCTTGTAATTGCTCCAGGAAATGCACCCTGCCAAAATACGAGTGCATGGCAAATGGGCTTAAGTGTACTGAAATGTGCAAGCTGAAACCCTGTGAAAACCAGGTTGCCTTAGAGAGTGAAGAAAGTAAAGATGAAGAAGTAGATGGAGAAGATTTGGGTAAAGAGAAAGACGAATATGGCAACGAAGAAGACAATTATTGATGACAATTTGCACTGATTATTTCAATAAAAATATATAATTTTGCATCATTTTACAAGAACAATGTGACGTCATGGTGACATCACAATGATGTCCTCCTACGAAGACATAATTTGTAATTACACAACTAAAAGCTTCTGTTGCCATTATCATATTAACCTTCCATGTTTCATCATTATATGAGCTAATATTGTTGATTTACAGAGAGGCAAGTCTTATTGTACCCACTCCTGTTCGGTAGCAAGACTAACTTCCATAAAAGAGGCTGAAAAATGTAGAAATCTACCACTGATCACATGCTATCACACATTTTCTAACTCTATAACTATATATCTTGCAAAAAATCAGTAGGAGCATTCCCTCGATATGGTACCGACGGCTCCATCTGGTGCATGTCCTACACCAATATCTTCTAGTTTCTTTCCAGCAAATTTTGATGGATTCCCCTCATCAACTGCCGGAAGCAAGTGGCTTATTTTAGACAACTCAATAGTGTGGTCATGAAGTTGGTAATATTCCTTGTGTATACTGAAATCACGACCCATGTGCCGTGCCAGCCATTCCAGCTCTGCATTGTTCAGGTAAAGAATCTGGGAGACAGCGATGACATAGACATATTACTGGGATTATTAACTACTCAGCGGGCACCAAAAAGACTCTAAGTGAGTTTCCCAACCCTCCCACCCTGATTGTAGTTGGAATATGTGTGACGGCAGTGTTGCTAATGTCATGGCAACATGCAGAGTGTAAAAGAGGGATTTTTTGCATATAAAATTATTTTTTAACATGTTTGTGAAACTGATAGCAGCAAAATATTCTGAAAGAAGCCGGCAATGCAAGTGATCAACATGCAGCAATTAGTGACTTAGTAACAGTGTGAGTTGATGATGCAAAACATTAATAGGTTAATTCAAGTACATTGAAAATATGCTGTAAATGATATCGCACCAGAATTAACATACTCAGCAAATGTTAAAATGGACAATGTAGAAGGATCTGTAGATATCTGTCCAGTTGTGGACGGTCCAGGTTCTTGAATGGAAACTATGTGGTGATTCAAAGCTACAGCATATGATCAATGTCATGTTATGATACTTTCATTATATCAGCATAGCAATATACTGTAAGCATAGTTAATTGGCTCTTTTCTGGCTTCTGTTGCCTGGTGTTGTCTTCCTCTTTGTTGGAATGCCTTTTTTCCTCCCTTTCTTCTGCTTGGCACATTGTTCTTGCTGTTCTTGTCCTTCCTTCTGAGCCTTTTTCTTCTGAGAGCGGTGGGACTTTTTTGCAGGTGGTGTAACTGTGGATGAAGAAGACTCTGCTGATAGCTCTGACAGGATGGAAGCGGTTTTGTAATCTGGGTGGGTGTTGATCATGATGTCCTTGATGGAGCGGAGATTAAACCCTGAAGCATGCCCTTCAGATGCATCGAAAGAAAGGCCTAGGCCTACTGTCTGTAGTAGGCCACCCACACTGTGGCTTGACAGTCCTGATGTTTTAGGCCACGACTCCAACTGAATAGCGTGATATTATGGCAGAGCTAGGAAGTGTTTTTACTTTTCCAAGGGAATTAGCCAAACCTTTAATTTAAAAGCTTACAAGATTTTACGAAATCTGTTGTTTTGAGATAGTGGCATGAAGAGTGTGGTTCAGGACTGAGGTGTGAGGTCTAGAACTCCACACATGCTTTTTACTGGTATCTCTGTAAGACACTATATGTATCCCAACCCCTGCTTCTTCAGCTAAAAAGGATATTCCCATTCCCTCTTCTTTCCACCCCATCCTCCCTTAAGGGACTGTAAAGTATGCATTCAAGAATGTTCAAGTAGAATTATTCAAGACTAGACTATGGCCTATATATATAGCAAATTTTGTTTCAATGTGCACATACTTTCCAAAAAACGTTTTTACTATTTGCTTAAAAACTATTATTGAATTTGTTACTGGAAATACTGGTCAGAGTCAGGTCAGAATAAATAATAAATGCAAGGTCTTTCTCAATTTTTCTAATTTGCTGATTATTTGCTCATCTTTACATCATAAAAGGCTTGACCAGCATAATAAAAAAGAACCACATTACATTGAAACTCCATTAGTCTTTCACAAAACCATATAAAAAAGACCAGTAGTGTTAGAATTCTTGAATGCAAAAAATAGAAGTCAGATTTTTGTAAAATTCCTTTGCAACACCCATAAACTCTAAGTATGTGAGCAACACAACACCGTGTTTTTAAGTCCATTCAATGCAGAAGAAAAAACTTGCAGCAATAAACTGCTCAGAAGGCTTTTTGTAATCATTATCATACTATTGAATACCTACAAAGATCACATTCATACAATGTTGTCTGACATTCTGACCCTGCTTTCTGTGGTTTTAAATTTCATCAGGTTTTAACATAATAACAATGTTTTAGGCCGAGTCTTGGCTCAGCAAAAATTTATTATAATTTACTTCTTAGGTGTTGGTCCTGAAAAATATGTAGGTTGAAACACTCAAGACCATCCAACATAGAAAAGGCAGGGACAACAGGTTGCAATGTGAAATTTAGAAATTAACAAAAAATGTAGGAGCAGGGTAGTATTGTGCTCAATGGATGGTTTTTGAAATAGGGGGTACAGTTCAGGGCATTAGGTTGTCTCAAATCAGATGTCTGTTCTTTCTAATTATAGCCATGTATAAGATGAAAAGTGTTTGCCTAAAAAAACATAAGGTTTACATAGCAAGATATCCAATCCAGCATCCTTACATTACATCTAACCAGTTCAATCTAGGCAAGGCAGTTCTGCTTGTGTTCGCATTGTTTAAATTAGGCATGTTTGGAGGTCATCATTTGTACAGTGAGAGGACATCCCAATCCTCTGATTCCTGTAGCAGATATAGTAGGCCAGGCCAGACAACTCAGGTTCTTCAAAGAGTGGTAATTAATTAGCTAAGAGGAATTAGCTAAAATTTTCTTCGAATCATCTTCTCGAAAGCTTTCAATGCTTGAAAAGAAATTCCAAAATACATTGATCCATCATTAAACATCCATTTCTCTTTCCTGAAAGTTGAAAGTCCCATCACTGCAAGTCTTCAAAGCCCTCGCTGTCACAGAGGTCGAAAAATTCCTCCGCGCGAAATTTCTCACGCCACCGCTTTTATCGTCCTTACAAACCAATCAAATTCCTAGCTGCCTGGCGAAAAACTGCCAGGTGATTTCATTGGTCAAAATACAATAGAATAACAAAAGGAAAGCCTTTGAAAACAATAGCCTTTATTTTGGAAACGAGGCGGGAACAAGCTTTTGGACTTTAATTCGCAGACTCTACACTCTTGAAAGTGTCTGAGTCTGCGCGCAGGCTAAGAAATGGCTGTATTGGTCAATATTTCTTTGATGAAATGGTTGACATTCTTTTTTGTTGGAGCCTGTACAGTGTCCCTCGACTGGGCAACATCTTCGAGTTTCTCCATATGGGTAGTGATCGTCGCACTGATATCCTCCTTCAACAGCGATGTCTCTTTAATGATCCTGTTGTTGCCGGCAATCGTTGCAGCGAATTCCGAAGCAGCAACAGCAGGTCGGCACAACCACTCACAGCACCAAGGGTTGGTGCACCTTCATCCTTGCCATATGGCTGCAAGAAATTTTTTTGTGAGAAGAATGTCACACCTCCAGTCCTCTTCCTTGGTGGGTATGATGTAGAGATCTAGAAAAACAGAAAGAAGATCATAGGGATTATCTTGTGGAACATATGTCACAAATGCAAGGTGTTGAAGGTACAGAGACGGGCAGAAATGGTGCAATATATTTGAGAATTGGTAACTGCTGAACTGCTGAAAGTGAATATTGAAGAACAGAAAGGAGTGAGAAATCGCTGTATTGTGAAATTGTTATTCAGTAAATGGTTGAACGTGATCTTGTGTTACTCTTGTCAGCAATAAAATGTTGTCTCTTTGCAAACACAGGAGAAGGCAAAATAAACTGTTCTTGTAGGAGCACATTTGGTGTCAACCCAAACAATGATGCTGTTCAATGTCTGACCTTGAACCTTGGCTATTCCGCAGGAGTAGTAAGGTAGAAAAGGATAATGCGTAACGATATCTCCTTGTTCCAGTTTTTCTGTGATAGGGTAGACATTAATGAAGTGACTGTTGGGGTGTTTTACAATGATAGTTGCAACCTAGTACGAGTGTGCTGTCACACTTTGCCCATTCACGAACCCAATACTTTTATTTCAATTTTGAAGGAACATAAGGTGCATTCCGTTAAAAAGAGGGGTCAAGTCATTGTCATGTAGCATCTGACATGTGCAATGTTAGTGAGGTCACGGAGACTGTTGATGATGCAGTTGTTGATGAATGTTGTAGCAGTATTGCTAACTGTAAGAAACAGGGAATTTGTATGACAGTGGTGTTCATTGATAACAACCTTGCCAGTAATTGGCTCCTTGAATAATACCTTACCCGCTTGAAATTGTTCAAGAGTTTCTGTTGATGGCTTGCGAGTGCGGATTTCTCCTAGAAAAGTCATTAAAGCAGAGCCGGTGCACCTCTGTTGTCCATGTCACATATGCAGCATATATATTTAGCGAATCAATATGCCAGCAATGAAATCTAATAAAGCAGGTAAAGTACAAAGCAATACTTGATGTCGGTAATTTTATTCATTTCATTGGTGCTTCACCTACAGAATACACTTGGACAGCGAAAAGAATGGAATATATATGTAAAATCTGTACTATATATATGTACAAAGCAAAATGGCAGCAATTTTATGGAGTAAAGCAGCTAAAATAGAAAGCAATCCTATTAATTTCAGTTGCGTTTAGTGTACAGAAGAGACTTGGACAGCAAAAAGAAGCAAGAATTGACATCTAACAGCATAGACGATCTGTGTATGTAATATGAAAGGAAATGTATAAGAAATATACTATACAGTATTGATATATAGCAAAGAACAATAACCTGTATCTTATGAAATAATGCTGCTAAACTACAAGGACTACTTCACACTGTTAGCTTATTAATTGAACCAACACATGTAGTGCAAAATACAACCACACAGCACACAAGGCCAGGCACTCACATAAAGGACATATGAGATATTAGATAGTATATAATATATAAAATTGTCCAAGAACAATAATATCACTATAGGCAAATCAGCAATGTACACTTGACAACTGTACCTTCAAATCGAGATGCAACACAAAGCGCACATCACACTTGGATAGCAACAACAAACCAACTGACATGTAACAGCATACAAGATGACCATATGGGATACAAAATGGAATATATGACATATAATATACAACATCTATATGCAGCAAAGAATGACCACATCGATATCATCAAATAATCCAGCTACACTACAATGTAGATTTTACCATTGTAACCATATTCATTTCAGCATTCGTTACAGTACACAATACAAGCATACAGCACAAAAGAACAAGAGGTGCTATGTGAAATTAAGCATATAGGATATGAAAGATAGTATATGATAAGAGACTACAACTTTATCACGCTACTAGTTTCATCCGTTCAAGCGGACTCGTCAGGCTAAGACGATTATATATTTATATATATATATATGTGAAACAATAGAAGGTGAAACATATAAAAAGACTGTTATTTGGAACGCGTTTCATCCGTTCATGCGGAATCTTCAGCCTAAGTAAATACATTTTATATCGCTAACAAATACATCGAAATTTTATTACAATTTGACGTCACATAATTTACAAGGTATTGTTATTGATGAAGAAAGTATTGTAGCTATGTTACGCAAGAGAAGCCTCCTTTTGAGGATTCAGATGTCTCGGTTTAATTCTGGGTGAAATTTTCTAATAAAATGTTGTTCGGTTTCTTCGCAAAAGGTCCTATCGTCAGGTTTTAGAGAAAAGAATGGTATGATTTTAAAAGGCGTGTCCTTTCCTACAGCAAAATGTGCTATGTGGCGGCTGACATATAGGTGTCGTAAGCGTGGGTCGAATATTTGCTGTTTATGAAACCGTACTCTGGCACATAAATTAGATGTTTCTCCTATGTATTCCTTATCGCATCCACTACATTTCATCAAGTAGATGGTATCATTGACTGAGCAATTCATTTGAGTTTTTACTTTAAAGATTTTGGTTGAATTTTTAAATTTTATTTCGCTAGATTCAATAATAAGGGGACAAGTGCCACATCGTTTGTTGTTGCATTTTGTGACCATGGGTTTGCTGGTGTTATTTATTGTTGCGATGTTTGGTTCTGAAACGAATCGGGCTCTAGTAAGGATTTGTTTTAGATTTTGGGGTTGTCGTTTGCTGTTAATTAGTTCATGTTGTGCAAGAGCTTTTTTCATTTTTGGACTTGCTTCAAGCATATGGATAGTTTCTTTTATTGTTTTAACATATCATGATTGCGAGGGTTGTGAGTGCTTACAAAGGCTAGAGGACGTTTTCTGTTTTGTGTCTGTTTGGGGAGGCGAAGTTCTTCTGTTGGTATGCTTTTTGCTTTTTCAATGTCGTGTTCAATTAGTCCTTTTGGATAACCTTGTTTGATTAAAGTAGATTTCAATTTATTCAATCTGTCATTTTTCATATTTCCATTTTCCACTATCGTGCATGTTCGCTTTGCCAGGTTAAAAGGTATGTTGCGTTTTGTATGAGAGGGATGACAAGACTTAAAATGAACATATTGCTGACTATCTGTAGGCTTTTGGTACAAGTCTGTTATAATTTTGTTTCCCTCTACTTTAACTTTTATATCCAGAAAATTTATCTCACGATTATTTGCCTCCATTGTGAATTTAATGCCTTTCATGAAGGTTGTTTAAAATTTGTAATAGCTTGTTCGGTGCATCTATGTTTTTATCCCAAATGATAAAGCAACCATCTAGGTATCTTCGCCAATTATTTATAAACAATTCTTTTGTTCTCAGCCCATACAATTGGTAAACAAGAAATAACAGAAACGAAAGAAATGGTAACAACTATGGCTACAGAGGAAACAAATCAAACAACAACGCCTGGAATGACAAAAACTGGCATATGAACCCCAGAACAAGAAATACAAATAAGGAATTCGAACCAAGAGCACAACGACCAACAGCTGGACAACAAACATCTAAGGGACAATTTCAACGGCAAAACTCGATAACAGAAGAATGAGGTTGTATGCTGTCAGAAGTCTTGTATTCTAAGTATTTCAACATTGAACCATTTGTCAAAGTGTGATTCATTTGATCTTCCGAACTGAGAAAATGAGCCAAAGGTCTTGAAAAGGGCCCCTGGCTAATCTTGTACCATTGTCTACCCCTGAGCGGCGTTCCAGAAAAAGCTCCTGCCTCCTGGTTGTCATGGAAGCGTAAGAGATGCTGTTTACCGGCGTTTGCATCCAACCTGTCTCTCAAGCGGTGGATGCTTCCATGTGGTCCATGAATCGGTGCACGATGGAAATCAGCTGGTGCATCCATGTTAAATATGCGACAAATGCCGAAGCCCAATATCAATGGATTGGATGGTCTAAAAGTGGTTGATATCAAAACCATTGGATGCAACCAGTTGTTGTCGGAAAACAGTGGAATCATACCAGTTGTTGAGCATGATCAGCTGAGGCAGTTGAATATTAACAACTTTATACGGAGAAATGGACTATTCCTGTTACGCGCTCTTTCCTAGGTCAAAGCTTTCCCACGCCAAGGTCAAGGAGAGATCAAACAATCGGCGGGACAAAGCCTATAATTGGCATTAAAAGCGGCATGTCTCTGGTGTCTGTCCCTATTCATTTGATCCACAGACTTGTAATTGAAGTGAAGTGCTATTGATTTATTGAGATTGCTCTTCTGGACTATCACTTTCGTGATGATGTATCTCATTGATATAAATTCAATAGGCAATAGAAGCTTATTGTAGAAAGAGTTTGTCTTGAAAGACTGGACCATCGCAGATATGAATGAGGAGGAGGCGAAAGGAATCAAAATGAAAGTCATTTGATGAACTAATTATTATAGCTAAACAATTCGAAACAGAAGTAATAACTTAAGTAAGTTAATAAAAGCACTAACTTGGTGACTACTTCAAATACGTCTGAGAGATTCAAAAGCATTTCAACGCTAATTGAAGGCACAAAATGAAAGCATATATAAGAAATAAGATATCTACTATAAACCATAGTGTTCATACTTGCAAAATCTTTCTATATTGTTCATAAGTGTTCATTTGTGTTTTAAATACTTTATTGTATACTTTATTGAATGTCATAAATGTTCTTTTCTTTGCTCTTTGCACTTAATTGAATGTCCTTTCTATATAAAAGTACAATCTCAGGCGCGGATCCAAGATAAAATCTGAGCGTCGCAAAAGGGGGTCTGGGGGCTAAGCCCCAGAAAATTTTTTGGGACCACGCCCTTCAGGGCCGCGGAAAATAGAGGCCACGCCCTTATTATTTAACTGCGGCATTCTATGACTGCGGCCATTGTGCTGATGGCCAAATATGCTGTTCAACTTTGAAGAGCATGGAACCAATAGAACATGCAGGAAATTCAATCATTCATGATGCAAGAGTGACAAAAATGAAAATCAAAAGCAAAACAATTCACTTAGGAAATGTAATTAGCAAGAACAAGAACAAGAACAAGAACAAGAACAAAAATTCAAATTGAGAAAATCCAAGCGAGCATTGTCTGATCAGTTTAGTCTGAATCAAGAATGTTAACGAGCCTCATTCGACGAGGATGACGGATAGCAAAGCGTTCAATGACTTCTTGTACGTCTAAGTCAATAGAGCTATGAACGTGAAGCAAAGCTAGGCCATTTAACCTTTGTTCACACATGGTGCTGCGAAGATAGGTTTTCAGGCGGCGAAGAGCAGAAATGGATCATTCGCACGTGCATGTTGACACTGGGATTGTCGTAAGAATCTTCAATGCCGTGTAGATGTTGGGAAATGTTATTTTGTCTATCAAAGGCAAAAGAGCTGAGAGGTCTGCAGGGGGAACACCCTTGATTGATTTGCAGTAATCCTCCCACATATTCAACTCGGTATTGATGTAGCGTGGCTCTGGGAGGTCTTCCTGGTACACATGCAAAAATTGTGTAAATCTTTGTCTCCAATCTCATATCGACACAACTCTTGCCGGGAAAGCATATAAGCAAACCAGAATTGCGATGTTCCTCTCTGAGAAACGAGTTTGCATCTCATAAATGAGATGATCAATGCATGGGAGAGTTAAAACTCTCTCATAATACTGAGAAATGCTCTCCGCTGGCGTATTTGCACGGTTTAGCTGCTTTTGAGCAGTTCGAGGTTTGCCTGGTTCGATGTTGACAGAAGATGCTAACTTCTCTGCCTCTCCATACCAACGACCGTGGAATATGGATTTCTCCATCCTTAACCGTTGCAGCGAGGCATACAGAAGAGTTATCTTCTCATTTGCAGCAACAACATCAATAGAAGGAGCTTGAAGTTGCTTTGTTAGAGGACGAGTAATTTCCAGGCAGCGAGAAACTATTATATGGCAGACTATAAACTGAAAAGATGTTGTTCCATGAAATAGCCCACTGGCATCAGTAACAGAATTTGTGTTCCAACATCTATCTGTATTCAACATAATAGCCTCAAGACAATTAACAATGGCCACATAAAGCTCAGCAAAAACATCAAGACCATCAATTCTTGCAATCCATCTAGTGCGGCAAACATCTATTAGATGAGAATGGCGGGATTTTGGAACAAATTTCTCAACAAATTTGATTAGAAACTCGTATCTCTTAGGGCTGTTATTAAAATATTCGGAGACTACATGAACATTTCCCATCATATTTCTCACCACTTGAATGTTACACGCAGATGCTACACAGAGGTTCAGCAGATGAGACCCACAATGAACATAGGGCGCATTAGCATATTGCTCCATGATACGAGCAGCTGCACCTGAGCATTTACCAGCCATATTTCCAGCTCCGTCATATCCTTGGCCACGGCATAAATCCATGTCAATGGTCAGACTCTGAATGCCTTCAACAATCTTTTTCGATATAGCCTCTCCTGTTAAACCTTCATTGCAATGCAAGAATGAAAGGAAAGTTTCCTTGATTTCAGAGCAGTCATTCACATATCGGATAACAAGAGCCATTTGCTCCTTATTGCTGATATCAGAAGCTTCATCAGCAAGGACAGAAAAGAATTTTGCGTTCTTAATTTCAACTGTTAACTTAGTTATTATCATATCCTCGCATACAGAAATTATTTCATTTTGAACCGTTTTTGAGCGATATGTGGCAGACATTGGTGCATTTTGCAAATGTTCCTCAAAAATTGAATTTTTGCCGACAGTCCCTACATACTTTAATAATTCTTGCAAGTTCCCAGGATTATTACCTGCTAAATTGTAGTGTTTGGAATCATCTCTATGACCTCTAAGAGGGATATTTTGACGTCCACAGAGAATTATTGCTCCAACAATTGGAACCAACTTTTCTCGGTTTTGTTGCACTTGCTTATTGAGCAATGAGTCAAGCTTGATATCAATGGAAATGGTTTTCTGTTCCATGACCTGCCTAAAGTGGGTGGCCATTACAACAGTATTACGATGCAAGGGAGACTTCTCTGCATGCTCACGAAATTTCCTTTGGCCAGAACACCAAGTTGTAAAGGAGATTTGTATAACCTGTCTAATTTTGAAGCATTATGGCTTGACGTGTTAGAAGCAAATAAGACACAAGGAAGACAAAAGGCACCATTAAGACTTTTTGAGTAGGCTAGCCAAGGGTATTGAGATAGCCATTTCTCCTGAAATTTCCTCCCAGAAGAGTTCAAAGGGTATTGGAATCCTGGATCTGCTTTTGAAGAATTGATTAATAATGCATATTTCTGTTCATTATTGAGATTTTTTATATTTTTATAATGTTTACCAATATCAAAACATATAATGGAAGCTGTTTCTTCTTGAAAAGTTGCAGGATTTTCCTTAGGTGTATATGATGACTGAGTAGGTGCAGTTGTAGAGCTAGAAGATGGGGAACAAGCCTCATGGTCAGTAACTGGAAGTTTTGCCAGATTTAATTCTTGACTAGGAGTAATAGGTGCTTTAGTAGAGAAGTGATGAAGAATTGAAAGCTTTTTTTCTTTTCTTTTCATTGGCTCTATTGATTCAGAATGCCTCTTAAGTGAATGTGATTTCTCAGATATTGATAGCTCTTTTGAGAGCCAAATCTAACTGTGAAGGAAGTTGGTAATGTGCATTTAAAATTATCTCTTTGTGTAGATGAAAGAAGGGAACAAAATGGTCTTTCTTGGCTGGAACCTGGGTTGTGATTATATAATCTATAGGCATATATGCACAGCGAAGAAGATGCAATTTTCTTTCATGAGCATCCAAAATAGAGCCAGGACGTGGTCTCACAGAGCAGTTGAACAAAACTTCATACACATCACTGGGGTCTTGATTGATCATTGGGTAGTATGACTCAATAGACATGCCTATTACACTTGACAATGACAATACACTCAGAAATGATGAGTAAGAAAAATCTGTAGCAGCAACTTTTGCCTCTTCTTTAACAGCTGGGATTCTATCATCCCTTGTGAATTTTGAGAAGGATGATTGAGAAATCATATTGACAAACACAGAATTCTCATTCAGTTTTGTGTTTTCGAAGTACTGATCATGAAGCAAAGGATGATCAGCATAATATTCTGAGTGAAGAACTAACTCAATGGAAGTCAAGGATCTCAGCTGAGATGATATAGATTCATCACCAACAAGTGCTATAGAGCAAGCATTGAAGAGGCAGTTGCCATTTCCAGTAGTTCTGTAGACATAGAAGGAAGAATAAAAAGTTACAACCTCATCAATCACAAAACTTATACACGTTTTTTTTTTATAAGGAACCTTTGGTCTGAGTTGAGGCTGGGGTTCCTTAATTTTTCAACAAAATGAGGCTGAAAGTTCCTTATACTGTTCCTTGTCGTGGGATATGTATAAATACTAATTTTTACAGCAAATCCATATAAACTATTCTTCATTCCTAACTTTAAGTATAAATGGAGCCTTTTGGGGAAGAACGATAGGAAATACATTGTACTTCTGTTCCTTTTTCGTACAAACCGTCTTGTTCTTTAAAAAAGAGTTTCTTAGTTTTTCATCTGAGCCTCAACAGTTCCTTAAAGTTCCTTAATTTTTTTGAGAATTTTCAGCCTCGAGTTCCTTATAAAGATGTTCCTTATAAAAAAAAAACGTGTAAGGTGAGACAGTGTCACGTGAAAACTTCAGCATTGTGAATGCGATGAAAAGGTACCATGCAATGCTGCTAGGAAGGTTTATATGTACGCACCTCATGGCTTCTAAGTTGATCCCAGCATGTTCTCTTTGACTGACAGGAAACTGAATCATTGAAAAATCACATAATCTTAATCTAGGACAACTCATGGATACAAACTTCTGAGAATCGAAACTACGGAGTAAACTACTTCCAATATCACGAATAAAATCAACATCTCCTTCCTCTATACGAGCAACAAAGTCGTCACAAGTCTCATGAGAAGCAAACGTAGCCATTTTGAAGGCCTAAATGTACACACGTTGTCTTTAGAAACATAAACATTAGCTGTGTACATAGCAACAGTAAGCAACAATAGGAGAAACAATTGCTGCATCACATTTTTCATCTGATTGGCTTGCGACGGTCATGGTCTTATGCCATTGGCTTGCGACTACAGCGGTCACTTGCTATTGGCTTGCGACTGTCAGTTGAATCTGACCATCGCTCCCGCCCTTAACACACAGCAGCCGCTGTCGCTGCATGATTTGTCAGAGAGCGGCCAAAGAGCCTCTCTTTAGCAAGAGTAAGAGCCGTCGAAAATTCTTGAAATCAAAACAAAATCGGCTCAGTAAGGGGGGCAAACAGCTCACAGACCACCAGAAAGCAAAACAGACCCGTGACGAAGCGAAGCTGGAATAAAATTCTTTGCGGGATTATCATGTTGTGTTTCTCATGGAATTTAGAAATTTTGTTGGTTCTTTAAGAAAGTCTCTATTTAGATAATACATTTTGGTATTTGCTCAAATCTGACCGTCGCAGCTGCGACGGTTGCGACTGTCTGGATCCGCGCCTGAATCTATAAATACTTATCACTTGTCTACAATTACACATTCTTCTTTCTATAAGAAACCTAGCTGAAAGCTTGGTATTTTTGAAGTATGTAGCTGGAAACAAGAAACGAGGGAAGAGAGGAGAAACAGTCAAAATGTCGGAAAAGGTCTTCAATCTGTGAATCTAGGTTTCTTATGAACTGGTTTCTTATAGAAAAGAAACGTGTTAAGCTTACACAGTTACGCAGATGTAAACAAGAGGCTGTTCAGGAATAAGGTACAAAAGCAGTGGCTCGATGAACGTTGTCCGAAAGTGAATTAAAACTCACTGTTTTGTGCATTATTATAAACAGCCTCTTGTTTAAACAGAACAAAAGCTTACCGGCAGTTACCACTATCGCCAACTGGAAGCAAACGCCTAGAGAGGTCAACACATGCCGTCTAAAACTGCGCTTCCACTCACACTAGTACAAGATTAAACTATTATCACACTACCTAAACTGCCTCTGACTAGACTGTGGAGTAAACTAATAGGAGTAAACTAATTACCAACTACCTAATCTAGGCATGTGTTGACCAAAGAACTACAGAAAACTATCTACCCTAAACTATACTAACCCATCCCATAGCCCAAACCCATTCCCATCCCTTTGCCAACCTCTACCGAAATGAACACAAAACATCAGAGAGCTTTTTGGTGAAAAGAAATTAATTGGAATAAATGAAAGAGTAAAGGATTCAAGGCAGAAGCACAGACAGGCCAGGGAAGACGAAGAATGCAAAGTCATGCAAGTTAAAGAATGCACATAACAAAACTATTAACAACAAGTAAGTTGAATGCAATAAAAAGTTAGAGGAGAAAGGAAGAGGTAGAGGAACGTACCAAAATCACAGTAAAAAAGGGAAAATGAAAAGAGTATCAGAAAGCAACTATTTTAGGGAATAAATAAATAAATTGAAACATGCACAAATGTAACAAGTTTAGGCAACTCTTTTTTAAATGAACTTCGATAGAACCTGCTCAGTAGTCAATACTGTAGTTAACTTTCTGAAATGTCGCTAAATATCGCTAAATATTGCTACAAAGTACTACTACTGCTATCTACAAGAAACAACTTCTAACTACTTATATGTAAAGAATACTACAACAAACAGGACTACTAACTAGCTACTAATATGAACCCAACTACTAACTACCCTATAATAAATGTCTACGTAAATGAGCGCTCACTATAACAGGGATAAACACACTTAACATTAGCAATAACATTTCGAAAATGTAGTTTAGATGCTTCAAATAGCGATTCTTTCTTTATCTCTGCGAAAAACAATGTAACATCATTTCAATGCATAACACTTTTTGGTGAAGACAATTTATCCCTGAAAGTGGACACGTCTAACAAGCTAAATGAAATTGAGTAAAAAAGGTAAAATAAGTATATACAAATATTTACAGTTCAAGTCTTTTTCCTTGGACCATCCGGCTTCTTCCATCCTTTCTCCAGGCGTTTTACCGTACTGGCACCTTTCTTCAATTTCTCTTCTTCTCACCTACGAATGATAGCTTCGTAGGCCTCTTGGAAGTGCTCGCTCTGCATGAAGTCCTGTGACGACATGGTTCTTGGAGTCCTATATTTATCAGCCATCATGGCAGGGCAGTAGTAAAAGCACGGTTGTCCCTTCAGTATGATGGTGTCGTGAAGGTTGCCAATTCAAGAGCCTTTTGCTTTTGGCTGACGCCAATAGGAACAGAGATGACCATTGGCAGGCTGAGGGGCACCGACTTGTACTTTTGCCTTTGTCTTTCTGGCTGATGCAGTTGAAGCAGCTTCTCGAGCCTTGGAGCTATCAGGCGAGGCTGTGGGGCTGCAAGCCTGCGAAGATGCAGGACAGGAATCTCAGGTGCTTGTGTAATGACAGGTGGACGCTGAGAGGTCAGGATGACAACTTGAGCTGGGACATTCAGCTGGGACATGCAGGAACATTCAGCTCCTCAATCAGATCTTTCATCTGCTGAAGATGGGCATCGTCCACATTGGTAGCAGCCAGTCCTTCCAGTCTACGACTCACCTGAAAGATAACCAAGAATAAATAAACAAGAAATGACTTTGAAGTTAACAAGATTATCCTGTTTTTAATAGCAAGGCATCTGTGTTTACCTGCTCCTTTACGGCAAAGAATAGAGTTGCTTGCCTGCAACAGAGAGCATCAGTTTAAAGCATGACAAATAAATACCTGCAAGGTACATTAAAGACAAAAACGCTGCAGGTGGAAAAGTGTCTCAACATCACAAATTGCCGTGAAAATCACAGAAATCAACATACGCAAAATAGCAAGGCATAGAAAAATAGCTCACCTGTCTATCGTACATTTGAATGAAGTGAGTTGAAGTAAACTTCAGAGGTGAAAGAGAATTAGCCATAGTGTTGTATTCATCAGCAACCTTCTGATATTGGCGGCTTGATTGACACCAGATGCCTGTTGATTATGTCTTTCATCTCCGATTTCCAGCGGTTTGGTGCCCATGGAGTGGTGATGCCAGCAAATGTCATCCGACGTGTAGCTGCAGGCCTTTGCTTCGACTTGACACACTGAACCGTGTCCTGGTCACGTTTCCGCTTTTCCCCGAATGACGTTGCTCTTGTAGCGCTGCTGACTTGTACTTCAGAAGGCCCACCATCATCTGACTCCTGTCCAGAAAGCTCTTCCATTTCTTCAACTCCAACACCAGTGTCCCCAAGTACATCCAACGATGCGCTGTCTGCTTCTACATGGGTGTCACATCTAGCACGTGCAACAGATCGCGTCTCCATCATAGGGACTACCTCCTCTTGAAGACAAGAAGCAAGGAACTCAGAGAAATCCGCTGTATCTTCACCTTCGAGAAGTACATCAAATTCTTCTGGTAGATTTGACAAGTATTCCGTGCCAAACTTCTCCCCAGTTTCAGCATCATTCAGTACAAAGTCGGGGTACTTGGGTGAGCCATACTCAAGTTGTGATACTGAATTTACCTTTGCAATTAGAAGGGGGTTGAAAATCAGAGGCATCTTCAGCTTTCGATGTTGGGCCGAGCGCTTCATATCCCACCTGGCTACACCAAACATGGACTGAGCTTGGAAGAGGCTTGAGCTGACTTGAAAGCCGTTGACCCAGCCTGCTTGATATGGATGCAGACCCTCCAGCTGAGATGAACCACGCAAACTCTGCCAACAGGGAAGCATAGTTTCATCAGTCTTGCCAGGACCAAGATGGGAATAACCAGTGAAGCGATACACAACACCACCAGCCTCCAATGGATCGGATAAACAGCCCCTTCGAAAGTGAACGAGCTGTAAGGCAGCATTTGATTGGTGAAAAGAGGTAAATCACGGTTGTCCTTAACATCGCGAAACGCTAACATGACCGCTGTGACACGTTTCTCCATTAAGTATGGTGAAGGAATCTGCATCCTGCAATGACGTCACATATCCTCCTTTGTTGGTTCTGCATTCCAACCCAAACTGCGTCGAGCTGAGCGAAGTGCTTGCAGATCACTTTCATCAACTAAAAAGAATGCATTTGATAGCAGTGCCATAAATCGTGGGTATGCTGAATGAGCTTAAGATGAACAACAGCAACCAAGTCGATGAATGCAATGAAAGGTATCCAGAAAGTCCGTAATCTCATCGCTCAAATGCTGCCCACATGCACTCTGATGAGCAAACTGTTGTCGATCGGGAATGCTGTCTTCTGCTCTCTCCAGATCATCCCAAAGAAGATCCCCTGTAGTCGGCGATGGTGAAGAAAGTGGCGGCGAAACACAGCACCATTTGTTGACCCATCTGAATTTCAGCTTCTCTACTTGAGTGAGCGTATATCTACTCCCAATAGTCCAGTAATTTTAACTCGAAAAAAGGTCTGACCCGGAACAAATTCGCACAAAAGAAAACTCGGCGGTTTTAGACTCCAAATTTATCAGTAAATGACATACTAAAAGTCCCCAAAAGTCCCACTACGGGAACACCCTAAAAAATGGGGTTAAGTTGGAGGTGGTAAATGTCGAATTTTAGACAGCATGGAAACGAGGCTAATCAAGACCTCTTTCATTTTGCGAGTCTTCCCAAGCTGGAATCAACTTCATATCTTGTAAAAATATGGGTTTGTGTTAAAAAGCAATAAATTACAAATAATAAGCTAAAATATATATATTAAATTGCACTAAACTGCTCAGAAGATTAAAAAGTTGTGTGGAGTTTTTTGTCTTCTTCGCACCTCAAAACATCATGAATTGGTGTTGAACCACCCATTTAGAATTCATTTTCGTTTCTGGATTTGTTTCGTGTAAACTATCTTATGTAATTAAAATATATATTTATATTTTATATATTTACAATATTTTCAACTTGTTTACAAAAGAGTTCATGGGAGAAAAATAAAACACTGCGAAAACATTTTTCTGAACTCTACACATTCCCCAGAAATCGATGCTTGCTGATTCTTTATGGGCAAAGCTCTCGTCTGCTGCAAAGACTGGTCCGGCAGGCAGCGTGGATTATGTGCTAGACGGGGGTGCGCTTCTTCACCGGGTGCCTTGGCCACGACAAGCTACTTACGAAGACATCTGTAGTCTCTACTGTCAGTATGTTCAGAGAAAATACAGTAATAAGGCTACTGTTTGTTTTCGATGGGTACAACAACAATCCCTCTACAAAAAGCATGACACATCTCATTCGCTCAGCAGGGAAAACCAGCGCAACCATCACCTTTCAGGATTGAATGAAAGTAACCATGAAGAAAGATGCTTTCCTTTCAAATACCAATAATAAGAAGCGATTCCTTGATATGCTACCACGCCACTTAACTGAAGCTGTTTGTCACACCATACAAGCCGAAGGCGACGCTGACGTTTTTATCGTTAAGACAGCAGTCGAGTCTGAAGCAGGAGGGCCAACTGTTCTGGTTGGAGATGATACAGACCTGATAATCCTTCTCTGCCACCATATGCCAGCAGATGGATTCGACCTGTATTTTCGACCGGAACCAAAGCCTAACAGCAAAGAAAATAGGGTTTGGAATATGCGGAAGGTGGTGGTAGAGTTAGGCATGAATCTTTGTCAACATATTTTATTTCTACACGCAGTACTGGGCTGTGAGACAACATCTCCCCTTCGAATCGGCAAATCTGCCTCCATCAAGAAATTCAAGGATGCTGAATTCCAAGACCAAGCCAAAGCATTCGATGCTACAACAGCAAGTGCAGACTAAATACAGCGAGCAGGGGAGAATGCACTGGTAATGTTATACGGTGGCCGTAAAGGGGAAAGCCTCGACGCCTTACGCTACCGGCGATATTACGAGAAGGTGGCCACAAATGGTCGTCAGACACCAAAACCTCCCTCCCTCTTCAGCGGCAGCCAATTACCATAGCCTGCGGGTATTTACAGGTAAAACCAGGGAGATTAAGTAGAGAGAGGAAACGCGCATTGGTGCATGCGAGCAATGTGTGATGCAGCCTCTCTTTCATGTTCTGCCATTGTTCAATGCCCGGACCCCGGACAAGCTTGTGGCAGTGCAAGGATGCAGGATTGATGCTTGAAGACTATGGATGGAAGGTTGTCGGCAATCAAGTGCTACCATTAACTATAGATCTGCCAGCCGCCCCACAAGCTTTTCTCAAAATGATCAGATGCAATTGTACGACCGACTGTGCCACCAGAAGCTGCAGCTGTCAGGAGCACGGGCTGGAATGTGGCCAATGCCACGGTACTGCATGTACCAACAGCAACATTATCGATGACAGTGATGACGACAAAGATTACCCCCACGCATTGACACTACTAAAACTTTTCTTGTTCAGAAAACATTTGAAATTGTTATTTTCACTCATTATTAAAAGAGCACATTTTTTCAACCAAAATATTCTTATTTCCCAGCCAGGGACGTCATGGGACCTCGATTTTAGACTGTGCCACATACAAAAAATATTCAGAAAGCAAATTACACACTAAAAAATTTCCAAAAATGACTAAACATTGCAAAATCGTTGAAAAATCCAGCGGTTTTGGTCTGACAGAGGGGTGTGCCCACCTTTATTAATTACCATTTTGAGACATTTTCCACCCACCCCGACTATTCCGACCCCCTATTATGCACCCAAGAGTGCTAGAGGCCTTGTTTGGATCAGGAAAGGTCGGAGAGAAGCAATTTCGACATCAGCCTCGTTTTCATGCAGTGGCACAGCACCTTTTCCTTGTTTTCATAAATTTCGATATGTTCCCACGCCATAATTTTTGGGGACTTTTAGTATGTTTATCAAGAAGATTATTCGGAAAGATTTTCGAAGAGAAAGCTTTTGTGCGAATTTGTTCCGGGTCGAAGTAAGAATGGATTGTCTTTCAAAGTTGATCACAGTGTACGTAAATGCTAAAGTTATGTAGAAAAGACATTGTTTTCATATATGGTATTATGTGTGTGTAAAGGATCTATGTCTGTATGCCATCTTCTTTAGATAATTTTGTTTTTTTTTTGTTGTCTTTAATTTTTGTTTTTGATGATTTCTTCTTTTTCTTCTTGTCTTATTTCTTTTTGGTTAGTTCTTCCTCATCTGATGAAGTAGACTTTTTGTCTTCCTTGATATATTTGCATCTCTCGTTTCTTTCGATTAGTGTTTCTCTGTCTTTGAATTGTCTTTGCTATACGATGAAAGAATTCTTCTTTTCTTTGAAACTTTGTTGTTGTCTTTTTTATCTTTTCCTTGTTCATTGTCTGATTCGTCAGTTTCCAGCAGCTTCAGAAGTCTCTCGGTGTTGCTGTCATCCTCGTCAATATCTGTGTACCATGACTTTGGAACAAATAGCAGGGGCAGAAGATCTTCAAGATCCTTAGTAGTATATATAGGGTCACGAGCAAATTCCAGATATTTGTTCGAATAATTTGAAAATTTTTGGGGGTATAGGGTCGGGAGGTCAAATGAATTAAAGACTGAGGGGTCGGATAGAAATATTTGCTAAGTTTTTTCTCGAATGTATAGAAATGGAAAAAAAAATTTTGAGATAATAAATAATTATAATGAAAAAATTAGTTGAGAAAGTAAAAAAGTGAGAAGTAAGTATTCAGTTATTCGTTTACAAAAAAGAACACAAGAGTCAAAATGACTATTATAAGACATAATAGATATGTGAACAATGGTGGGTTTTATAGAAATAGTATTCATGGCGGAGTACTAAATATGCACGATCCACTTTCAGGAGGTGGATTGTTTTCAAGCATTAAAAATGCTGGTTCTAAATTGATAACAAAAGTAGCCGGGAAAGAATTGCTTAATAAAGCAAATGCAAAGGCAGCAGGAGTGTTGAAGACAGCTGTTTCTAATGGCCAAAAATAAATTCAGAAATTGAAAAGAAAAGCTGTGAATAAAATGATGCAGGGTGCGCCTCCGTTAAAAAAAATTTAACTACACGATTTGGTAAAGAAATGCACAAAATAAAGAAGGCGAAAGTAGGTGGAAAGCTTTTGAGTAAAAATCAATTATTGAAAAGTATAAAACCATTTTCAAAAGAGAATTTAGAAGGAGATAAGCCTACACCTTCAATTCCACTAGCTCCTGGACAGAGCTCCTCCTAGCTCCTAGAAAATTGGCAGAAGGTAGAGAGAGTGATGTAAAAAAAGAGTATTAAGAGATCAAATAAGAAAAAGAAGAATAAAGGGAAAAGAAACATGAAGAATGCAGTTAAAAATTATAAATCGATTTTAAGAGAAGCTTCAAAACATCTAAGAGGGGAAGACAGAAGACATTTGAGAAATAAATTAAAATATAATATGCTTTTTTAAATAAGTATTTTTTTAAATTTTTTATATTTTTTGTAATGTAATATATTGGAGATAAAGTATGTAGATGATCATTTGAAGCATTTATTTAAGACTGATTTCTTAAGGGATAAGTTATGGAGTTGCCTGGAGCGATACCTGATCAAATTACCGATATCAGGACAGACGCTCAATATGCACCTGATGTTCACCAAAGATTTGAATATGATCATAAAGAAATATTAGAAAATCTTATAATATATATCTTATATCCCTTAACTTCTGGTAAAGTTTTTAAGCTATTGAACAATATTTACAACTGACTTTGCTTAGCTCCTCCATTATTTCCTTTGCACTGAATTGATTCACTTCAATCTCACGTTTGCAGTGTCCCCCAGTGTCTGGGTATGTACTAAATAACCCCCATACCCAAAAATCCTTCTGGAATCTATGGAGTTTTCTCAAAAATAGTGTTTTCTTTATTTTTCAGTTTGATAATCATAGATTTTTATCTTGGATTGTCATTCTACTGCATCGTAGCATTTCTTTGGTTCCCTTAACTTTGGAGGTAGGTAGAAAGTACTTTATATACCTTTATCTACCGTGTCTATATGCTTACTATCTAAAAAGTGTTTTCTTTGAAAAATTGTATGTATTGCTTTTTCCTAATTGGTGTCTTTTTCGTTATTTAGGTTCGCTATCCATGTTATCCATGGTATTTATTGGTATTCACTCCTTTGTTATAGACGGAAGGTAGGTGGAAAATCTAGATAATTGTGCAGTATATTCTTACTCCCTCAAAAGAGTTATCTTTTACAAAAGTGTTTGTAAATCTCTATCCTTAAAAGTGCCTTTTTCATCATTTAGGTTCGCATTCCTTGTTATTCACCGTGCTATTCACATTTTTGGTTCAATTTCGTGGGAAGGTACGTTGAAAATACTTCAGAACTACTATATTCTCTCAAATACTCGTACAGCCTCTGAAAAGAGTTATCTTTGGACACTATTTGATTTTTGAAGGGTTTAAACTTATAAACTTCTTTTTTTACTATTTAGGTTTGCAATTCCCAGTTGTAAATAGTTTCCTTACTTTTGTTTGTTCCATTGGATTTCTTGCTTCATTATCACCGCAAGGTATGTATTTATAGCATAGTGCAGGTACATCTCATTCTCTTTATTTATTTTTGCTGTGTGAAAGAAGGATTCTTTGTTTCTGTTTGTAAAATCTTCCATAAAAATGCGAGTCCGTAACGCTTTAGCCTTACAAGTGTCTTTTCACTTTTTAGGTTCAAATTCCGTGTTATTCACAGTAATATTAGTCCGTTTAACTCAAGTTTCCATTATCTACCGTTTCCACTATAAGTATGTATGGTATAGAAAGAATTCCTCTTACACTCTCCATTACTCCTGCTGTTTCAAAAGAGTTTTCTTTTGTAAAAATGCTTGCCTAAAAAGCCTTAACAGTGTCTTTATTATTTGTTGGGTTTGCATTTCCTGGTTGTACATAGCAGTCAATCATTGTTCGTTTCAATAAGTTTCCTTATCACCGGAAGGTATGTATAGCACAGTAAAGATTCCACTTATTGCCTCCATTAATTCTGCTTTGTGAAAGGAGTTTTCTTTCCAAAAGTGCGATTTTGCAAAATATAACCTTAATATTGTTTTTCTTGTTTTTTAGGTTCACATTCCTGGCTTGTATAAAGTTGTATTCGTCCTTGGTTTTGTTAGAGTTTCACGTGTCTTATAAGGTATGTGTATGTGTTTTATAATAGATGTCTACCTTAATCTTCTGAACATTTCACAGTAGTTGTTCCATTAATGCACTCTTGTTTTCTCATAACGCTCTGCTGTGTTTAGTTTTGAAAGAGCATGTTTGTTTCTTGCATTGAATTGTTGTTTAGTTTATCAGCCTCCATTTTAAATTTCTTACCCTTCCTTGTTTAGAGTTAAATAAATTTAGCATCATATAATATGGGTCAATAATGTTTGCATCAATGTCTTAACAATGAATGCAGTTTTCAAAAGCACGGTCATCACATTTATAATGTAATTTCGATGTATGGCATTCACGTTCAATGCTACGAAAACCTTTAATCAATGTCTTTTATTATTAAGGAGTGATATGAGCCCCGCCTTCAACACCTAAACAGCATATAATGGTGGGTGGGGGGCTGCCTTGGTCATACTGTTACAAATATTATTTTGTGCACGGAAATATTGGATAGGTTTAAACTATTGTTTTCCCTTATTCCCTTATTTCTCAAAATTTACTCCCCTTTCACAGATATATAATGGCATCACCAAGGCAAGTTACATTCCATGTCACGAAAGACGGAGAGTTGTTAAGGAAAGCCTCACCAGAAGTCATCGCCTGCAAGAAGGCATATCAAAAAGTCCGTAGAAGAGAGAGTCTTCGTGTTCTGTCGCCGGTGAAGGTTCATGAGATGGCAAAGAGAAAGTTGCTTGCTGAGTTTCCTGACGCTGATACCAGTGACATGAAAGCTGTTCTTGGCAGATTCGAGCTGCAACGCTACCAGTATCGTGGGCAGACATTCAAATGGTTGCTGGAGAATAATGCTGCATATGCTTCATACCCGATACGTGGTGCTGCTGAGCCGTTATCAGACGAGAGCGAAGAAGCCCATTGGAGGAAGAACATGCAGTATCTCTCCAAGTATGCGAAGATGTTCCCACCGTTTGTCAAAATGCACAATGAGCTGGTAGAACAGAAAGCTGCTGAAGTCAAGACAGTGTGATATGGGAATCCTGGCAAAGCAAATGTTGGTTTTGGGAAATTCCATGACATGACGCATTAATCATCAGCTTGCCTCTTCTAGTGAGCCTAAGCACATTCGGTACATTGACGAATTCTTGCTTCCAAAGAAGAACATTCAGATAGGATCGGCAATGGATTTGGTATCCTGCGAAAGTTCAAACCGCGAGGGCAAAGCCTGTGAGTGCTGGTTCGATTGAGCCAACCCCAGAACAAAAGCCTTTTGTACAGCTGGTTTCTCTACTGCTGGTGTCATTGTCTGCAACATCATCTGCTGAAACGATGCCTCTTGTATCAACACCTGTGACATCTGTTGCACCTGTTTCTGGAGCTGCCGAATTTCTTGCGTCCATAGACACGAGGAGGAAGAAGTGGAATTGCAGCACTGCTCAAGCAGATTCGATGGAGTCTGAAATGTAGGAATTGGGGCTCTTTCCTGGCATCAACTACAACCAGCCAAGCTGCTGGGAAGGAAAGTCTTTGTTGAGGATACCTCCAACACCTGAGTTGAAGAAACGCCATCCGTCTTCTTTACCATAACCTTACCCATTCTACCTTCACCCTATGTTTGTTTGGGCGCCTGAATCTGTCTGTAAGCCGCTGTGTCCCTCACTCCCTTGCATCAATAAGGACTGCCATAGTCATCCTAAACGAAGAGGTCTTGGCAAGCCTCATGTTGTTGTTGCAGAAGCCGGGCAGTACTACATTTTTTCAATGGAGCTGATGTGTGACACATGTAAGAATCGACCATGGTCAGCTGATTCACCGAAATATATGCCTCTCCTGCCGGACTGCATTCGAAACATGTTTCCTGCCTATGTGACATACAGGAAGGCAGTTGATATTGGTCTTGTCAACAGAATTCGTCGCAGTGGAAGAAGTCCTGCAGATGTAGCTAATGAGGTGAATGAGTTGGCCAGACAGAAATTTGAGCATCGCCACTTGCAGTACATGCTACTCCTCCAGAGTGTTGACACTTACCTGGGCTTAGACATGGACTCTCCCAGCATCGATTTTGGAGATTCTTCTGACACCAATGGGTGTTGTGGGGTCACAGTTTCACCAGAGATTATCACAAACTGCCCTGTGAGCGATTATGAAGAGCAGAAACCCATCCTGTACAGCCTGTTGAAGGGTTCCTTTGGTTCCTACATTCGCTCTGACCACACAAGATCCTTGGCTAAGAAAGTCGAATTTCACAGCGGTGCAATGTGGAGCTACACTGTCATGAATGAGTTCTGGGAAATTGTCAATGGGGTCATGGTTGATGCAGAATCCGAAAAAGCATTGGAGTCTTGCTACACTGCCCTTGGGGGTAGATATACGCTCGCTCAAGTAGAGAAGCTGAAATTCAGATGGGTCAACAAATGGTGCTGTGTTTCGTCGCCACTTTCTTCACCATCGCCGACTACAGGAGATCTTCTTTGGGATGATCTGGAGAGAGCAGAAGACAGCATTCCCGATCGACAACAGTTTGCTCGTCAGAGTGCATGTCGGCAGCATTTGAGCGGTGAGATTACGGACTTTCTGGATACCTTTCATTGCATTCATCGACTTGGTTGCTGTTGTTCATCTGAAGCTAATTCAGCATACCCACGATTTATGGCACTGCTATCAAATGCATTCTTTTTAGCTGATGAAAGTGATCTGCAAGCACTTCGCTCAGCTCGACGCAGTTTGGGTTGGAAATGCAGAACCAACAAAGGAGGAGATGTGACGTCATTGCAGGATGCAGATTCCTTCACCATACTTACTGGCGAAACGTGTCACAGCGGTCATGTTAGCGTTTCGTGATGTTAAGGACAACCGTGATTTACCTCTTTTCACCAATCAAATGCTGCCTGACAGCTCGTTCACTTTCGAAGGGGCTGTTTATCGGATCCATTGGAGGCTGGTGGTGTTGTGTATCGCTTCACTGGTTATTCCCATCTTGGTCCTGGCAAGACTGATGAAACTATGCTTCCCTGTTGGCAGAGTTTGCGTGGTTCATCTCAGCTGGAGGGTCTGCATCCACATCAAGCAGGCTGGGTCACCGGCTTTCAAGTCAGCTCAAGCCTCTTCCAAGCTCAGTCCATGTTTGGTGTAGCCAGGTGGGATATGAAGCGCTCGGCCCAACATCGAAATCTGAAGATGCCTCTGATTTTCAACCCCCTTCTAATTGCAAAGGGAAATTCAGTATCACAACTTGAGTATGGCTCACCCAAGTACCCCGACTTTGTACTGAATGATGCTGAAACTGGGGAGAAGTTTGGCACGGAATACTTGTCAAATCTACCAGAAGAATTTGATGTACTTCTCGAAGGTGAAGATACAGCCGATCTCTCTGAGTTCCTTGCTTCTTGTCTTCAAGAGGAGGTAGTCCATATGATGGAGACGCGATCTGTTGCACGTGCTAGACGTGACACCCATGTAGAAGCAGACAGCGCATCGTTGGATGTACTTGGGGACACTGGTGTTGGAGTTGAAGAAATGGAAGAGCTTTCTGGACAGGAGTCAGATGATGGTGGGCCTTCTGAAGTACAAGTCATCAGCGCTACAAGAGCAACGTCAGTCGGGGAAAAGCGGAAACGTGACCAGGACACGGTTCAGTGTGTCAAGTCGAAGCAAAGGCCTGCAGCTACACGTCGGATGACATTTGCTGACATCACCACTCCATGGGCACCAAACCGCTGGAAATCGGAGATGAAAGACATAATCAACAGGCATCTGGTGTCAATCAAGCCGCCAATATCAGAAGGTTGCTGATGAATACAACACTATGGCTAATTCTCTTTCACCTCTGAAGTTTACTTCAACTCACTTCATTCAAATGTACGATAGACAAGTGAGCTATTTTTCTATGCCTTGCTATTTTGCGTATGTTGATTTCTGTGATTTTCACCGCAATTTGTGATGTTGAGACACTTTTCCACCTGCAGCGTTTTTGTCTTTAATGTACCTTGCAGGTATTTATTTGTCATGCTTTAAACTGATGCTCTCTGTTGCAGGCAAGCAACTCTATTCTTTGCCGTAAAGGAGCAGGTAAACACAGATGCCTGGCTATTAAAAACAGGATAATCTTGTTAACTTCAAAGTCATTTCTTGTTTATTTATTCTTGGTTATCTTTCAGGTGAGTCGTAGACTGGAAGGACTGGCTGCTACCAATGTGGACGATGCCCATGTTCAGCAGATGAAAGATCTGATTGAGGAGCTGAATGTTCCTGCATGTCCCAGCTGAATGTCCCAGCTCAAGTTGTCATCCTGACCTCTCAGCGTCCACCTGTCATTACACAAGCACCTGAGATTCCTGTCCTGCATCTTCGCAGGCTTGCAGCCCCACAGCCTCGCCTGATAGCTCCAAGGCTCGAGAAGCTGCTTCAAAAGTACAAGTCGGTGCCCCTCAGCCTGCCAATGGTCATCTCTGTTCCTATTGGCGTCAGCCAAAAGCAAAAGGCTGTGGAATTGGCAACCTTCACGACACCATCATACTGAAGGGACAACCGTGCTTTTACTACTGCCCTGCCATGATGGCTGATAAATATAGGACTCCAAGAACCATGTCGTCACAGGACTTCATGCAGAGGGAGCACTTCCAAGAGGCCTACGAAGCTATCATTTGTAGGTGAGAAGAAGAGAAATTGAAGAAAGGTGCCAGTGCGGCAAAACGCCTGGAGAAAGGATGGAAGAAGCCGGATGGTCCAAGGAAAAAGACTTGAACTGTAAATATTTGTATATACTTATTTTACCTTTTTTACTCAATTTCATTTAGCTTGTTAGACGTGTCCACTTTCAGGGATAAATTGTCTTCACCAAAAAGTGTTATGCATTGAAATGATGTTACATTGTTTTTCGCAGAGATAAAGAAAGAATCGCTATTTGAAGCATCTAAACTACATTTTCGAAATGTTATTGCTAATGTTAAGTGTGTTTGTCCCTGTTATAGTGAGCGCTCATTTACGTAGACATTTATTATAGGGTAGTTAGTAGTTGGGTTCATATTAGTAGCTAGTTAGTAGTCCTGTTTGTTGTAGTATTCTTTACATATAAGTAGTTAGAAGTTGTTTCTTGTAGATAGCAGTAGTAGTACTTTGTAGCAATATTTAGCGATTTTTAGCGACATTTCAGAAAGTTAACTACAGTATTGACTACTGAGCAGGTTCTATCGAAGTTCATTTAAAAAAGAGTTGCCTAAACTTGTTACATTTGTGCATGTTTCAATTTATTTATTTATTCCCTAAAATAGTTGCTTTCTGATACTCTTTCCATTTTCCCTTTTTTACTGTGATTTTGGTACGTTCCTCTACCTCTTCCTATCTCCTCTAACTTTTTATTGCATTCAACTTACTTATTGTTAATAGTTTTGTTATGTGCATTCTTTAACTTGCATGACTTTGCATTCTTCGTCTTCCCTGGCCTGTCTGTGCTTCTGCCTTGAATCCTTTACTCTTTCATTTATTCCAATTAATTTCTTTTCACCAAAAAGCTCTCTGATGTTTTGTGTTCATTTCGGTAGAGGTTGGCAAAGGGATGGGAATGGGTTTGGGCTATGGGATGGGTTAGTATAGTTTAGGGTAGATAGTTTTCTGTAGTTCTTTGGTCAACACATGCCTAGATTAGGTAGTTGGTAATTAGTTTACTCCATTAGTTTACTCCACAGTCTAGTCAGAGGCAGTTTAGGTAGTGTGATAATAGTTTAATCTTGTACTAGTGTGAGTGGAAGTGCAGTTTTAGACGGCATGTGTTGACCTCTCTAGGCGTTTGCTTCCAGTTGGCGATAGTGGTAACTGCCGGTAAACTTTTGTTCTGTTTAAACAAGAGGCTGTTTATAATAATGCACAAAACAGTGAGTTTTAATTCACTTTCGGACGACGTTCATCGAGCCACTGCTTTTGTACCTTATTCCTGAACAGCCTCTTGTTTACATCTGCGTAACTGTGTAAGCTTAACACGTTTCTTTTCTATAAGAAACCAGTTCATAAGAAACCTAGATTCACAGATTGAAGACCTTTTCCGACATTTTGACTGTTTCTCCTCTCTTCCCTCGTTTCTTGTTTCCAGCTACATACTTAAAAATACCAAGCTTTCAGCTAGGTTTCTTATAGAAAGAAGAATGTGTAATTGTAGACAAGTGATAAGTATTTATAGATTGTACTTTTATATAGAAAGGACATTCAATTAAGTGCAAAGAGCAAAGAAAAGAACATTTATGACATTCAATAAAGTATGCAATAAAGTATTTAAAACACAAATGAACACTTATGAACAATATAGAAAGATTTTGCAAGTGTGAACACTATGGTTTATAGTAGATATCTTATTTCTTATATATGCTTTCATTTTGTGCCTTCAATTAGCGTTGAAATGCTTTTGAATCTCTCAGACGTATTTGAAGTAGTCACCAAGTTAGTGCTTTTATTAACTTACTTAAGTTATTACTTCTGTTTCGAATTGTTTAGATATAATAATTAGTTCATCAAATGACTTTCATTTTGATTCCTTTCGCCTCCTCCTCATTCGTATCTGCGATGGTCCAGTCTTTCAAGACAAACTCTTTCTACAATAAGCTTCTATTGCCTATTGAATTTATATCAATGAGATACATCATCACGAAAGTGATAGTCCAGACGAGGAATCTCAATAAATCAATAGCACTTCACTTCAATTACAAGTCACGCAACCTCTCTGTGGATAAAATGAATAGGGACAGACACCAGAGACATGCCGCTTTTAATGCCAATTATAGGCTTTGTCCCGCCGATTGTTTGATCTCTCCTTGACCTTGGCGTGGGAAAGCTTTGACCTAGGAAAGAGCGCGTAACAGGAATAGTCCATTTCTCCGTATAAAGTTGTTAATATTCAACTGCCTCAGCTGATCATGCTCAACAACTGGTATGATTCCACTGTTTTCCGACAACAACTGGTCGCATCCAATGGTTTTGATAACAACCACTTGATTTACACCATCCAATCCATTGATATTGGGCTTCGGCATTTGTCGCATATCTAACATGGATGCACCAGCTGATTTCCATTGTGCACCGATTCATGGACCACATGGAAGCATCCACCGATTGAGAGACAGGTTGGATGCATCCACTTCTTTTGAGGGGTAGGCGGTGCAAACGCCGGTAAACAGCATCTCTTACGCTTCCATGACAACCAGGAGGCAGGAGCTTTTTCTGGAACGCCGCTCAGGGGTAGACAATGGTACAAGATTAGCCAGGGGCCCTTTTCAAGACCTTTGGCTCATTTCCTCAGTTTGGAAGATCAAATAAATCACATTTTGACAAATGGTTCAATGTTGAAATACTTAGAATACAAGACTTCTGACAGCATACAACCTCATCAGGCTATGTATCTGATTGTATATAAGAAGAAGGCAGATGGCGATCCGTTAACTGGAGGAAAGATCAAATGTTTGAGTAGAATAAAGGACAGTGTTCATGTAAATGAACATACATCTATACATATAGAATGCCATCTATTGTAAAGCGACTATCTTGGGGGTATTGAGAAAAGGCGAGTTTTGAGAAAACTAACAATTTACAATACAGATCTCGAAACATATGTTGGATATTATGCTGCAAAAAATATAATTTTCACACCCCTGGAGAGGTTGCAGTTTCAACAAATTCCAATAAGATTGGTAGATGATGATTGGAATCCTCATCTATAACGTCCATAATCCTCATCTATAAGTCTATCACGAGTTGGGAAAAGAGATGCAATTCTACAAAACAAAGACAACATTCTTGCTACACTTTAGAAGGAAACATGTATGAATTCCCAATTTACAAATCAACTCCGTATTTTTACACCTACCAGCGTGGAAGAGGAGTAGGTAGTATTTTAAGAAAAGCTGGGTCTATTTTCAAAAGAGTTGTTAAATCTGCAATGTCAAAAATAAAGAAACAAGGTGTAAAAGCTGCTAAGAAAATCTTGAAACTTGTTTTACAAGAAGAAAGAGAGATTGTAGTTAATCGGATAATAGCTGGTGAGGATGTTGGAGAAGTTGCATAAGATACTGCCAAATCTTCTATGAGAAGAATTAAAAGAAAACCTACTCAAGAAATTGTTGATGTTGTAAAGAAGACGGCGAAAAATGGCCTGTTGGTAAGCAATCGACTGCTGGTAAAAAAATGTCTGCTGGTAAGAAATCGACTGCTGGTAAGAAATCAAGGGGTAGAAAAATCAAATAGACCCAACAACCAGTTAAGTTCAAGACAATGTGTTCAAGGGAAAGATTCCAAACAGACTGTTTTTTGCGCTGGTTGATAATTCATCATTGAATGGAGCGGATGAAGGAAATCCATTTAACTTTGAACATGTTTTGGTTTCTGCCATTCAAGTATGATTCTCTTATGGTTTTAATATATGTGTTGCCATTATGGTGGAATTTTCTTGTGACTAGCCCTTTGATAATTGAGTCTCCAATCAACAGGGTCTGCTTATAGCCAATTTTGTTAATATTTCCTGTACTTTTTGTTTCGGTAATGTTCGATAATTTTTGCCGCACATCATCACCTACATGTGATTTTTTTGAGATACCAATATTGATGGTGGTTAAGTTATCACTTGGCATAGATATGTTTGGTGTCTGCGTTTGGGTAGTGACGTCGACAGCAGGTGTTGGCATGCAATGTCGGACATGTTCATCTAAATTTTGACTTAGAATATTTTTTTGATTAAATTTTATGATTTTGTCATTTATTTTAGTGCGTAAGGACTCGAAAGATTGACTTACGGTTTTGAAGTTTTCTAGAACTGTTACATTGTCTTCAGATATGCTTGTTAATATTTGGTTAGACAGTTTTTCCCCTGTTTTGTTAACTGCGAGTTTATCGTTGTAACTTTCCTCAAAATTTGGTAGCTTGTTTTCAATTAATGGAGCTCTTTTTTTAAGACGAATAATTCCAGATTGATTGATTTTACCTTTTGCTCAGAAATTTCTGGAATTTGGTCTTTTAAAGTTGCATTTGATTCTTTGAGATTTTGAATTATTTCATTGTTAGTTTCTAGTTTGTCTTTGAGTGATTCATTATCCTTTTCTACCTTATCTAAACAATCAAAGATCGGTTTAGGCATTCCTTGGAAACAAAATTCTTCATCTTGCAGTTGTAGCTTCATTATTTTGTCAATGATCGAGTAATTTTTTAAACATTCGCAGAGCATAAGTTCTTTGCAAATTGTTCTATGTCTTCATCATAATTTTCTTGCTCTTCAAGTTTCTTATCAAAAACGTTGAGTTCATCATATTCATGCCATTTTAAAAAGGCCCGGCCTTGTGCTCTAATTTTCCCAGTTGTTTTGTATATGTTAATGGAGAGAATGGCTTTCTTTTTAAATAAATGCTACAATTAAGGATGTATCTACTTTACTACACAGAATGTTCGGCAATGAACATAACCACATGTTGTATTTCGACATTTCGGCCCAGACCTCTCTGGAAGACAGGTTGAAAGTTATAAGGCTTCAGTATTGAAAAATGCGTTTGGTCTCCCTATGGAAAAGACAATGCTGCAATTCAGGATGTCTCTACTGTACCAGACATAATTCCGGACCTTCTAGATAACTACATATGCTATTTTAGTAATACGGCCCAGACCTCTCAGGAAAAGAGGGTGAAAGTTATAAGGCTTAAGTATGGCAACTTGAAACGCCTATAACATCCACTATATATGTCCAATGTTCAGAATTTCTCAATACAAACATTCTTGTCTCTTGATATGTCTACTGATTCATTTTCAGCGTTCTACCTTCTATAACAACGGAGATTTTCGTGTCACGTGACCCATAGATTATGAGGCTTCAGTATGGGAAATTGAAGGGCCTATAACATCCGCTTTATATGCCCGATATTCACAATTTCTCAAGCCCAACATTCCTGTCTCTGGATATGTCTACTGAATTATTTTCAGCTTTCTACCTTCTATAACAACGGAGATTTTCGTGTCACGTGACCCATAAATTATAAGGCTTCAGTATGGGAACTTCAAGAGCCTATAACATCCGCTATATATGCCCGCTGTTCAGAATTTCTCAATCCCAACATTCCTGTCTCTAGATATGTCTACTGATTCATTTTCAGCCTTCTACCTTCAATAACAACGGAGATTTTCGTGTCACGTGACCAATAAATTATAAGGCTTCAGTATTGGAACTTGAAGAACCTATAACATCCTCTATATATAACCGATGTTCAGAAGTTCTCAATCCCAACATTCGTGTGTCTTGATATGTCTACTGTCCACTTTCCTATCCACTGATATGCAATTCGTATAACAATATATATTCTGTACTACAATATTCCCCGGAAAACCCCCGCAGATTACAGATTCCCCCATCCTCAGGTGCGGAAAAGGTTTCTCTACCTTACATCCACATAGAAAAAGGCATATAACTTTGCGACGGCTTATCAGAAGTGCTATAAACTATACATTTTTGGAATCGTCATAAAAAATGCTATCTTCTGATACATAATTCATTCTGTCACCTTCTGCAAACATTACTACAATTCCTGCGCATATCAACAAACTTCCCATTTCTTCTCAAGCAAGGTTTGAGTAAGTCGTGTTTTCAGGAGCTCCTGATTTGGCTAGATACAAGTTGATACATCTCTATGCTACCTGGACAACTATATTCCAGTCCGTTACTGAATTATTGCTGTCATTCTACGGGAATTGCACGTCTGGATTTCAGCCTCGCCATTGATTGTACTTCTGGTACTCTACATTTATATCTCAGATCAGGTACACCTTTCTTGCAATTTTGTATATAATTTACATTTACTATCTCATTACACCTTTTCAAAATAATTCTTCTTCTCATTATATTCATAATACTCATCAGAATTATATATCATATCTATTTTTCACCTATCAATATTATATTTTCACTTCTTTCTGTGTATCTATCTATACTCATTCAATTTGTTCGCAAGTCGCATTGTAATTAGTATAACTTCCTGAACAATAGGAACCCTCTACCGCTATTTCTGTATAGAACCATACATACCCTTCTTCAATTTTGCTATTTATGAAACATTTTCATTACATTATAATACCATTCACGTCGTTTTATATATACATTTCTTTAGATTCACATCACTAAGATTTCTATTTACAACAATACAAACATCAAGGTAAGATTCAACGTCTGTTTCTTATTTCCTGTATATTACATATACTGGTACTAATAATGCCCATTCGATGGGACAAAACAATGGCTCGCAAATATTGGGAACATTGCAAGTTCCATGTCATTGACTATGGCAACAATGCTAAGAGTAGGATAAACAAAAACCTCCAATCTTTCAATGCACGACAACAATCTAGTGATGAAGGTATAAACTCACTGAAGGGTACATACAGTACAACAACACCCTCTTCTGAGCACGCCATTTAAGTCAGCAATGATTTGAAGTTATGGGCAGAAACACTGTCATGGAGCTTCTCCAGCAAATGCTCTAGTTTGATGTTCGAGAAACTACTTCCTAGCTTTTCGGGAAGAATGAAATGCACCTCCTCCAACATCTGCCCCAGTGTGTCAGGAAATTACAATGTTCCCACCATAAATGACATCGCACAGCAGCTTCAGAAATTGAAACTAAAACATGTCCTTGTTCTGCACCTTTTTGACATAGACTATGGCAAGTACGAGCGCATGTAACATGGATATCGTAAAAAAACAGCATTGCTAAAACTAACATGCTCCAAGGAATCTCCACTCAATAAAATATCTCACTTGATAATACAGACGACAGACGAGTTTGTACCACTGCATATGACTATTTAATCAGATCACAAGAATCATCATATAAACAATACATTGACAAACGCAAGGAATTTCTTGACACCAATACAGAGCCAGACCCATTCTCTGTATACAAGTGGACTGGCATAGAGTGTGCACTTTGGCCTCACCTCTACCTATATACGTCTTGGTGTGAGACATTACATGAAGGACAACACAATCGCAAAAGCAGCAAGATATCATTTCTTGTAAAATGCTTCTCTTCTATTCTCGATTATTCAAATCGATTTGAGCTTCAACAATTCATTTTTGAACGATGGATTTACAAAAAAGTCACAGGTGCAATAAACTCCAGCGGCTTTTTCTCAAAATCTGTCAAAACAATGACCGCTTTTCAAGCATTGGATGATAAACCATTCACTTCTGGGTACTGGCAATGGCAGCACCGATATCTTATCGATGCTGTCCGTCAGTTTGGATGTCCATCAATATTTTTAAACAATAAGTCCCTCTGAATGGTCATTCCCTCTTCCATTGTGGCTTCAAGACATTGTTGCCAACATAGGGTATGGTCCAACATGCCTCCCATTTCAAGAATCAATGCATTACCTTCATGTGCTGGAGCGAATTGTTGGTGGCTAGCTCTGCGGCTCTAATGATAGTAACTCGAGAAACCATATTTTCAAGAACAATAAAAAACCTAAAACATCAAATGTTCTTACTTACTTCTATCTATTTGAATTCCAGAAAAGGGGCACTGTTCACTTACATCTCCTTGTTTGGCTACAAAATCCAGCTTACATTCAGCTACCTAGATTGCGTGCCGACTTACCAACAGAAAATGCGAAACTTCGTTACTTTTTCGATAAGCTCCAAAAATAATCTAAATCTTCTTTACCAATTAATGATGGACCGACAGTTGACAAAGTACTATTCACGACAATGTACATATGAATCCTTGTCCCTCATTGATTGGTTACCTCTTGTTGATTAAACTAAAAATCCTCCACTTCCCTACAAGGGACATGTTCCATCCTTGTTGGAGTACGCCATCTTTCATTTTTTAATCCAGAGTATTTCTTTTAAATCATTCTCCTCAATTTCCCACACAGAGAGCTTGACGTTGCATTCCCAATTAATTCCCATGACATTCCTCCAGCTATTCGCTTTTTCAACTCTGCTGTTGCATGCATGCCGGAATTCTTCAAGGATTCTTCACAGTTTAAAGAAACAGTTATACATCAGGGCCACAAATCATACTACATCGACACTATCATTGCATATGTCAATAGTCTCATTGACATGAACAACCTATATCGTTGGAAAATTCTTCCTCTATCAATGAAAACAACTTCAACTACATGTCACCGTAACGAGACACTAACAGGAAATCAATTACTGTTGATGACTATATTCACTGAAATGCTAAAGTAAAGGGAAAACTTCTATCATGACATTTCTATCCAGTCTACCGACATTGATTGGCGTAAGTTCGCTCTCGTGCTTGGCAAACAAGGCGCAGGGAAAACATTTGCTATTCACAAATGCATTGACTATTGCTGTGAAAGAAACATGTCTGTTTGTGTGGGATTACCTACTGGAACCCTTGCCTGCACATTCAAAGAGAGATTCGACGATAGAGTTGTGTGTGACACTGTTCACAGCCTTTTCCAGTATAGGCAATACTGCGAACAGGAAAACTCATTCAACTACATGTTGTCAACATTTGATGTCATATTTATTGACGAGATTTCCCAAATAAGTACGGACATATTCCACCATATAATCACATCAATAGACAAACTTTCTGAACGACCTTTGCTTCTGCTTTCCGGTGACTTCGTATAGCAGCAACCGATTGCAACTGTACATGGCGAAACACAGCAAGTTTTGAACATAACAAACTGTGCCCACTGCATGGAGCATGTACATGTCATCCGCTTAACACATCAACACCGTACGCAGTGTCCAAAGTTATTGCATTTCCTCAATCACATTCGCTATTTCAGGCCAACACAGGAATTGATTGATTACCTCTTCAGCCGGAAAGTACCTTGTCAATTCGATTCCACGTATACAACTGTATATGAAGCCTTATCTTTATATCCTGAAGCCACAGTCCTCACTGTGTCTGGAAGAGCAGCGAGATATGTCAATGACATTATCATCCAGAAATCTTTCCCACACAAACCACTAGCACTTATTGTTATCGATGATGGCACCCTCACACCTATCCACAAGGGCATGCCACCCCTTCTTCACATACAATGTAAATAAAAGTATAGGATTTGTAAACGGACAGTTCGTGACAGTTGTCACAGCAGAAAATAACACCATCATTGTCAAACACCCCCAGGGGCACCTTCTCTCTCTCTTTCCAATAACCCGTAAGCATGAGCACTAATATATCACCGCCTTCCCTTGTCTTGCAGGCTATGCGACAACCATTACTAAAGTACAGGGACAAACATTGCCTAGCATCATTGTTTGGCTAGATAAGGCAACCACACCATGGGGAACTGCATATGTTGCATTTTCTAGAGCAAAATCATTGCAGGACATCTTGCTCTTCAATCGTATTTCCCCACATCAATTTCCACCATCAACAAATGAAATATAACTTACTCCCACAATAGAGCAATGAATGACTATCTCACTTCCACTTTCCTCCTTCTGTGCTATACAACATACATTTTGCAGTCTACACATATACTTGACAACAGGAATTTACCGAACGCAACTTACATCTTCATCGCTAAGTTCACTATTAAAAATAATGCTTTCCAGCTGAAAATAAGCACATAATCAGTTCTTCCGTTCTCATTCCTTATCAATATGATAGCTTCCTTTCTAAAAGAGCAGACAATTATACGCAAAGGCAAAGGGAGTGAGCTACTTTGCACACTTCCCTAAGAATTACTTAACACCATATGGCCGCATGAAAACGGTTGACACGGAGACAGTCTTTAAACTACTATGCCCAGAGTGCTGTGAGTGGCTCAGGTGGCCTGCGACAGCTGCCTCAGAGCTGTACTCCACTCTTGAGGAAAATCTAGCTCTCTTGGAAAGCAGCAACACTTTTCTCAAGAGTAAACACATTCAAGACCTAATATCATCTTTGGCACCAATCATCGATACCCTAACAAAGTTCCATTGCGACTACAATGAAAATGTCAATAAAAAGGATGCTAAGAAATTGGTTTCAAATATCATTAATCTAAAGTCGAACGACATGAGAATAATAAACGATGCTATAGAGGTTGGAGGGGCATTGTACTCAATAGGTATACATATGCTTGTAGCCCACAGCCTTCTCAAGAAGCCTGGCCGTTATGCAGATGCCATGTCATTTGGGCCACAACCAGACCTACTCTTAAAGACCTGTTGCCTCTCTTATTCGTTGAAAAGTCAAAAAACGAGAGATCTGATGAGGATGAGGAGGATACCGCTAAGCTCCTATCCATGCTGGAATCGGATGACTAGGATGGCAAAGAGGCAAACGAATTACAGAAGAAAAAAAGGGCACAAAGAAAAGGAAGATTACTACATCTGACGACGATGCCCCTGTCCATGACTCCCCAATTAAGAAGAAAAAAAGACAAAGAGGACTGACAGGAAGAAAAAATGAAGACATCAGATTCACAACATGATAAGAAATTGGAGGACAAAACAATTAAATAACTAACATCACAATTATTATCATCTAATAATTCTCTTTCGATTAAACATTGACAATTCCATAACATATATTCTTACATTCATTTGCATCACATAATTATATGCTTCCTCACCTTCGTTTTTGTTCTCATTGTCTTCTCTTGGAAAATAACTTTCTGAACTGTTTACATTACGCCTCAACAACACTAGGCGAAACCGATTTTTGCCAAAACCTGGTGTGAAAAAAATGAAATTGGGCGGGGGGGTGGGTTTTTAAACAACAGGGCTACCAAGACGGAGGTTTTTTGTGTGAAATAATAATAAGGTGCACTAACGTGCACGTGAAACTAAAATATAAAGGTGTAGTAGCAACCCCCGCTTTTGCGCCACAGAAAAGCCGTCTGCGCCCACCACTGTATTCACAGGTATAGAGTAAACTTTTTTAGGTTATATATTCATATCATATATTACCCCCACTTTACTGGGTGCAGTATGTTTTTAGTTATGTTGTGTAGCCTCGTAATGACTCATTAGACACTACAATCCCGGACAAAACTCAATGAGACTTCCATAAAGTTTCATCAATTTAGAAATACTTTGTACAAAATAGGAAGAAAATGAATTCCTCCTCCCCAATCCAATGTTGGGGTTCTTTGATGTTCTACAGATTGTCTTTTACTTTCATCTGTTTTTTGTTTGCGAAAACAACATTGATTTGGGGGAAGGGGGACGATATGTTTTGTAAGAAGAGCATTTTTCCTGTTAGTCTCATGAGTTTTGTCCGGGATTGTATAAGTATGATATAAGGGCTTAGAAACACTTTATGTTTACATGAAATAAATCAGACACACGGAGTTATATGAAATTTCAACATCTGATCTCATGCCCCACAGCAAATATATGTAAGACAAACCACAAAACTTTGCTGTTATGTGTGACACTGTAACTGAGCAAGCCCACATGACTATACATTTTAGCTAACAATAACTTGCAATGTTTGCCGAAAGAAAAACACATTTCATGTCACACATTTACATATATACTTGTCAAAAAGAGACCTTGAATTTTTCTATCGGTTCAGTTTTTATCTGTTCTTATAGTTTCAAATCATAATTTAAATATTGATATAAGCAATAAATTAGATCAGGCTTATACATTTGCGGGAATAATCAGAATGACTTTACATCTGATACATGGATGTGACGTGATTTGAGGAAAATTGATAAAGAAAGGCCAAGGCAAGGAACCTTGTTAAGTAACAGTAATTCAGCGCCGCTAGCAAGTGCAGCTGTGACGTAAAACCAATTACTGGAAAGACATCCATTCAGTGTATCTAAATTTGTTATGATGCTAAGTAAGAAAAGGTTTATTTAACCTTATCTCCTACACTAAGTGATCTGCCCTTATCTAAGGTCAAAAGACAATTCCGGACAAAACTCAATGAGACTTCCATAAAGTTTCATCAATTTAGAAATACTTTGTACAAAATAGGAAGAAAATGAATTCTCCCCTCCCCCAATCCAATGCTGGGGTTCTTTGATGTTCTACGGATTGTCTTTTACTTTCATCTGTTTTTTGTTTGCGAAAACAACATTGATTTGGGGGAAGGGGGACGATATGTTTTGTAAGAAGAGCATTTTTCCTGTTAGTCTCATGAGTTTTGTCCGGGATTGTAGATACTTACCATTTAGGTAAGTTAAATGTGTTTAATTATGTCTCCAATGTTTTTGTTCCTTTTCAGTGCTACAAAGGAGAGGCGTGCCCAAAAATCTTTTAACGAATCATCATTTTCAATTAAATGCCAGTTATTTCGTAGTATTTTTTGAATTTTTATGGTTCTGTTATCAAAAGTTATAACGAATCGGAGATTTCGTGTATAGTGCCTTTTCTTATCAATTATATTCACTTTTAGAAGGTCTGCTTGCGACAGCCGTTTTACCTTTTCAAATAGGGTATCTATTGCTTTAGAGTCATATCCCCATCAAATCAAGTTGTATTTCAGTTCTTGTAGTTTAGATATCAGTTCAGCATTATGAGTAATATTTCTTCTGTATCACATTGCTTGACTGTAAATCATGCTATTTTTGCAGCTTCTTGGATGAAAGGATTTAGCATGTAAAAGATTACACGTATCACTTGGTTTTTGGTAAAAGGACGTTGTAAATTTGCCATCATTCCCAAAATGTATTGTAGTGTCTAGAAAATTTATCTCCTCTTGCAAGTATGAAGCTTCAAAGTTAATTGTATTATTCATGGTATTTATATATTCTATGAATTCTATGAGCTCTTTTTTTGTATGTGTCCATAATACAAATATACCACCAATGTATCTTTTCCATACCAGAGGTGTTCCCTCGCCAGGGGCGTGACTTTCATGCTCAATTTTTGTCACAAAGATATTTGCATAGTTGGGGGCAAAATTACTACCCATACTAGTCCCATGTATCTGTTGATAAAATTTCCCATTAAATGTGAAATAGTTTTACTTTAGTATAAATTCCATCATTTGTTTTATATAAGGTATAGGGCAATCGTCACCATAGAGGTTTTAAATTGCTTCCATGCAGAACGACACTCCCTGAGCTTGTGGTATATTTTTGTAAAGCGATTTAACATCTAGTGTGACCTGCCATAAGTCTTTAGGTATATCATTACTATTAATGCTGAAAAGGGTCTGTAAGAAATGAGTAGTATCTTTTATAAATGAGTCACTTTTTTCTATTATCGGCCTGAGATAGTAATCCAAGTATATAGATAGCTTTTCAGTGGGTGAGCCACACCCCGAAATTATTGGTCTCCCTGGTATGCCTTCTTTATGTATTTTTGGTAGCATGTAAAAAGTTGGCGTCCTTACATTGGAACTTGGCGACAAGTATGTATGGAGATCTTTATCAATATACCCTTTGGAGAGTAAATGTGCTAAAAAAGTTGTAACAAGGGTTGCTATTTCCACCGTCATGTCAACGGGGTGTTCTTCGTAATATTTTTCATTGTTTAGTTGTTTGTAAGCCTCCTTTAGGTATAAATCATTAGGCCAAAGTGCGATCTTTCCGCCTTTATTGCAACGTCGAATTGTAACCTCGTTTTGAGTTGCTAGGCTTCTCAAAGCCTCCTTTTCCTTAACTGTTAAGTTTTCACATTTCACCAAGGGTAGAATATCTATTTCTCTAATTTGATTTTCAATTTCGTAAAAGAACCTCACTAGTGTATAGTTATCATCATTATCTGGTTCCCAAGTAGATTTTAACCTAAACGGGTTTATACTTTTATCGTTTTGCTCATTTCTCAAGAAATAATGTATGCGCATTTGCCTTTTGAAATCCAGGAAGGATTGTAAAGTTACCAAGAGTGGTATAGGTTTTGGTGTGTCTATGTAGGACAAGCCCTTATTAAGAAGTTTTATATTTGAGTCGTCTAACTCTATGTCAGACATATTAAAAGTGTTATCCCCATGGTGTGCACTTGTTATATATTGTTCTGCTTCCTGTTTTAAGTATTTACGCCTAGCTGATTTCTGCGATTTAGCATATTTTCTTGACTTTCTTTTTTCTCCAATTATTTTACGAAGAAAGGCGGTATTAGGGGTGTTATTATTATCCATTTTATTATCCGTATCTAAAAATCAAACAGATTTTATATGGCTGTAGGCATCTACGTTGCATTATCAAGACAGTTAATAGTTGAAGTATCATAATTAAGTATTCATCATATATCACTTGATATATTTTCTTCATATTATAAAAAAACGGGCTAAGCATTTGATAAATTAAAGTTCAGTTTTTTCTAGCTCTCTTATTACCTCCCAAGTGGAAGCTATCTTTATTGGTTCTATGAGATTTTCTTGTCGAGAGCTATTATTTAAGCCTTCCCTATAATTTCTTCGTGTGTTCTTTTTTCCGGGTATCTTTCTTAAGTTGTATTTATATGCATTTCTACCTGCCGCTCCTCCATCACCTTCATTTGTTTGTGGTGTTTTTGGACGATCTTGCACATTGCCTTAGCAAATGTACTCGATGCCTCCCTCATTTCATTTTGTAGCTCCCAAGATATGTCTGTTTTGTAGCGTATTTCTATATCTGGTATAAGGAACCTGGGATATCTCCCAGTTTCAAATGCTTGCTCAAATTCTGAGGCTTCGTCTCCGTGGTAGTATTCGCTAGCACGGGTATATGATATCGAGTCTCGTAGACTTCGTGTATTCTCAGTTGTATGCATTATTTGTTTCATTACTCTAGCGGAGGCGGAGGAGGCAGCAGGTTTCGGATTTGGTTTTTTCAACATTTCTTTTAATTCTTTTCTGATCAAAACTGATGGTGAGCGTTGACCAGGAGGTGTCTGATTCTGAATCTGAGCTGTCTGAATTAGATTTAAACAGCAGTTCTTTTTCTTCATCATCTTCTATATGTGGTATTTTTATTGCTGTTGTATCCATGTGTACAATATCCTCATTATTCGTAGATTTCTTTACAAATTGAAAATGTTATGATGTATGAATTTTCTGAATATAGCTGCCATATGTGAAGTGTGCAGTTTGTAACTGCAGTTATTATTCCAAGTAAATTGGTACTTAACCATCCATATAAAGTATAAGTAAATAAAGCGCAACGGATAAACTTACCATTGGGTTTCTTTGATTCTTTGTAATCATTCTTTGTTGCCTTTTTGGATGCCATTTTGTATCTTTTTCCTCTTTTTTATCCTAACTTTTGCATTTGTTAGAGACTTCGATTTCCGTCACAATACAATCAGTACAAATCACAAGTTTGAACTAGGTGTGGAGTAAAGAGTTATTTATAATTCCAGCAAGGAAGCGGTATAAATCAAAAGGTAATCCTCAATGACATATACCATGTACCGAGATTTTCAAAGGCAATATGATTTAAATCCTGATAATATGTAAATTATCTTAAAGTGTACGGCCTACATGGGTGCTAGACAAGATTGGCTACTGCAAGACACATGCGCTGAGTGTTCCCCCTAGGGGCTCTCGGATTCCACCTGAACAGCAATTTTTGTTTGAAATAATAATAAGGTGCACTAACGTGCACGTGAAACTAAAATATAAATGTGTAGTACCAACCCCCGCTTTTGCGCCTCAGAAAAGCTGTCCTCGCCCACCACTGTATTCATGGGTATAGAGTATACTTTTTTAGGTTTTATATTCATATCATATATTACCCCCATTTTACTGGGCGCAGTATGTTTTTAGTTGTGTTGTGTAGCCTAGTACTGACTCATCAGCTGATTCCCCATAAAAGCATTTCAGGGCTATGATCAGTATGCTTATTTTATTTATGGGTGCCCCATTGTCTCTGCGTCCAGAAACAATGTCAGTGTATGAGGCTTTTTGACCAATGTTGTGTATATAGGTGTATATATGTATATATATTTCCATGTATTCATCTTTGTAGTGATAGAGGTATATAGGTGTGTATAGGAGTAGGGATCATGCGCTGTAATATGCTAGAAAGGGGGGCATGGCCAAATATCTTTTAAAGAATCGTCATTTTCAACTAAATGCCAGTTATTTTGTAGTATTTATTGAATTTTTATGGTTCTGTTATCAAAAGGTATAACAAATGAGAGATTTCTTGTATAGTGCCTTTTCTTATCAATTATATTCACTTTGAAGAGGTCTGCTTGCGACAGTCTTTTCACCTTTTCAAATTGGGTATCTATCGCTTTAGGGTCATATCCCCTTCCAATCAAGTTGTATTTCAGTTCTTGTAGTTTAGATATCAGTTCAGCATTATGAGTAATATTTCTTCTCTATCGCAACGCTTGACTATAAATCACGCTATTTTTGCAGCTTCTTGGATGAAAGGACTAAGCATGTAAAAGATTACGCTTATCAGTTGGTTTTTTGTATAAGGACGTTGTAAATTTGCCATCATTCCCAATATGTATTGTAGTATCTAGAAAATTTATCTCCTCTTGTGAGTATGAAGCTTCAAACTTAAATGTATTTTTCATGGTATTTATATATTCTATTAAATGTATGAGCTCTGCTTTTGTATGTGCCCATAATACAAATATATCATCAATGTATCTTTTCCATATCAGAGGTGTTCGCTCGCCAGGGGCAAGAAATTCAAACACATCCGTGTATGCAGGAATTATTTACTGCCAGCCCAGGTATAATAAGCTACAGGCAGCTGTATTCACAGGTACTTCATTGTTATCATTGTTTTTCATTTTATACCCACATTATATCACATATAAATTATTGCATTATCTACATGTGTATAACCTATCATTGTATATAAATATAGAACTACAAAATTCTATATTCACTTACATAATTTAAAGTATCATCCTCCTTATCATACAACATTACAACTTAGATCCTTCCGGCCATCTCTAATTCATAGTTGTAAATGTATTCATTAAAATATTTTTCACTATTGGAATTAAATGAATTAATGATTTATTATATTCCTAATATGTGTTATACATGTTTTTTTCAATTTACATCCTTCAAAAATTTAAAATTATCCTTCAGAAAATTTAAAACTATCTTTTATATTTGGCTTTTAGATTCTTTGAGAAATTCAAACACATCCGTGTATGCAGGAATTATTTACTGCCAGCACAGGTACAATAAGCTACAGGCAGTGAACTATATATAAAAAGACTGGATTGTGCAAAAAGCGTAACCAAAAATGGCGGACAAGGAGCAAGAGCTTGTACGAATGCGCGAGATGCGCGAACATAAGGTTCAGTATGGAAAAATGAGAAAAAAATGCCGTGCAACACTGGTTTGAAGCCAAATATGACAATGAATTCAAGATAAATCAAGAAAAATTACTTTCATATGTCAAAAAAAGCAGATTTGAGAGTAATTTAAGACCGTTGAAACTAGCTTACATTTATTCTGATTGGATTTATGGACAAAACGATGTTGCACGTAACAACTTTTCGGTAGGCCGCCTTCAAAATATCAAGTGCAGCTACTAGATCTGAGATGAAAGCCACTAAAAAATACGAGTAATACATTTTAGGAAACAGTTTTACATAGTTATGATGCTAAATATCTTTATATATAATGTATTGACATTGAAATCTCGGATTTTATCGTCACCTGAACCGGCCTGGACGAAGCCTGCTCTCATACTTCATATACAGCAGATTATTCTTAATTTACTCAGTCCAGATGTTCTTTCATAATGTCTTTATTTCTGTTTTTCCATAAAACCGTAATATATTATTTGATAAGTTCTTCTAACTCTGCAACTTTTTGAAATCAGTGATCGGGTGGCCTAAGCTTTGTTTACAGCAACTTCAACACAGCCATCCTTCGTTTCAAAAACGAATTTTGAAATTATAACTCCAGGTTCAGTTGCAGTAGCTATTTCTTCATTTCTCCACCCAAAACCACTAGTTTAAACCAATTTTCTTGCACAAAATCGAGCAATATGTGAATGCATATTTTACGTACTGAGCCCTTGTTCTTCTGAAAATCCATACGTGCAGACATTCCTCAGGCGCGCAAAATTGGTTACACATTCTACAGACATCAGAACAATAGAGTTGTCATTCCAGTCTTTTTATTTATAGTTCAATGGCTACAGGCAGCTGTATTCACAGGTACTTCATTGTTATCATTGTTTTTCATTTTTTATACCCACATTATATCACATATATATTATTGCATTATCTACATGTGTATAACCTATCATTGTATATTCTGTGTTCCGACTTGAGTGCGCATCCGCTATCTTGTTGCTGGACAACCACAGCTGTAGTGAAAACAAACCAGCGTGACGGCCTCTTCAAAACAACGAAACCTGCAACTGCGGACTTGTTATCTACTTTTTTGACTTTTCTGCAGGAAAAATGCCTCTGAGCTGTCCTGCCTATGGATGCCATAGCCATAATAAAATGGAGAGTAAGCCTTCTTTTCATCGTTTTCCAAATAATAATCCAGAACGCAGACAAAAGTGGATCGCTGCTTGCAAAAGAGTGAACAAAGATGGGTCTTCTTGGAATCCAACTGGCAAGAATGTGTTTCTTTGTGGAAAACATTTTGTAACAGGTATGTTTTAAGATCTGTACCCACATCAGTTTTGTTAACTTTGAAGTTATTTCAGTACTTTCCCTCAACCTTGTGTGCTAGTCGATAGAGCTATTCCTCTTCCATAGACCAAAGAAAACAAACTAAAAACATTACATACACCTCAACACACATGTTATTTCCTAAACAAATATTGAATCCTTTTAAGTATGGAGACTAAACTAACATTTTGCTTATCATCTTATCATTTAGGAAAGGCAGTAAACGATCCGCAACACCCAGATTTTGTTCCAACGATATTCATTTATGCAAAGACCAATGAAAGAAAAGATGAGAGAAAGCTTGCCAGATTTGATGCAGTAAGGAGGAGAGTTGCTCAGAAGGCTATAAGAAAGAGCCCAAGAAAGAGAAAGCAACCTAGCCAAGAAGATGTCGCAGGGGAGGAGCTGGGTCAAGTTGATGTAGATGGAGGTGAAGGCATCTTGCCAGAAAAAAGTAATGATGATGGCGAGGGAAATCATGAAATTAAGGAATTGTAATCGGAGCTGGACAATGTAAAGGTTAAGCACATGGAAGAAACTACTGTCTTGAGGAAAGAGCTTGAAGAAACCAAAGTGCAACTATCATTACTGTCAAAAAAAGAAATTTAATTGTCATACTTTGCCTTAAAGGACAATCCAAAGAAATTTAAGTACTTAACGGGAATTGAGGTTGAAAAGTATGATGCAGTTTTTGAATCACTGAAACCATACTTCCCTGAAGTTGGGAAGAGCAAAATTTGCATAGAGAATAAATTTTTCTTAACATTGTTAAGGCTGAGACTAAATCTGCAAATTGAAACACTGGCAGAGTTGTATGATGTTTCGAAGACAACAATAAATGATGTTTTTTGGCGATGGGTTGATCTATTATATGACAAGCTCAAATTTCTGATCAAATGGCCTGATCATGATGCTTCAATGGAAACTCTTCCACATGTTTTCCGGCAGTATTTTCCGAGACTGACTGGAATAATTGATTGCACCGAAATTTTCATTCATCGTCCAAAGTCTTTGAAAGCTCGTGCACAAGTATATTCAAATTACAAAAAGCATTCAACATTGAAATTCCTGGTGGCATGCATCCCTCAAGGAGCTATATCTTACTTGTCAAAAGCTTGGGGTGGCAGAATCTCTGATGTTGAATTGGTAAAAAGATGTGGTTTCATCAGTCGTTCATATCATCATCCAGGAGATCAGATTTTGGCTGACAGAGGGTTTACCCTTCAAGATGAATTTGCTGCTGGAGCTGGTGTTGAATTGATAATGCCTACATTCACGAAAGGAAAGAAACAACTAAGTGCAAAAGAGGTAGAAACCACATGGCAGATTGCATCTATACGCATTCACATTGAACGGGTCATTGGATTGCTGAAAAACAGGTTCAACATCCTATCTAGTGGGCCTCTTCCACTAACAATGATAAAATCTCTTTCAGATGAAACTCTAGAAAATGGGACAACATCAATAGATAAGATTGTTACAGTGTGTGCGATTTTGGTGAATCTTGGTAATGGAATTGTTTATAATGAGTGAACACTGTAACAAATAACAAAGAAAATAATTACATAAAGTTCAATGTTCTTTTAGTGTCTCATTTAAAGTCACTTTACTATATATATAATCATTTCCTAAGGAAATAGGAGATAAATGTTACTTTTGCTTTCTTTTCTTTGCCCTGCACTCTTTGCAGTACCAATTCCCCAAGGTGGTCTTTTGATCTTTGCACACTTTTGGTGGAACGATTCAAATTTACACCCAACAGCATCGCATCCAATCCAGTCTTGTTCCCCATCATCAGCTGACTGACAATGGCAGTAAAGCTTAACATTATTTGTCACAGTGCTGTTGCCAGGTTGGGACTCCAAATCATTTTCAATTTTTTCTAGTGAGCAGTTCTGGGATAACATGTTCCAGATAGAAATTTCTGAATGTACTTAGCATCGACTCTATAAACTGTTCATCTCTTGCCACATCAACAACCATTATCCACTCTGGAGCCCACACAACCAAATAACAGATGTCAAAAGCATGGACATGCAGCTGCAGCTGGATTTGTGCATAATACTTGTCACTCTTTCTCAGTTTATCATTTTCATCAATGAAAAATTTCGAACGGTCAACTTCTTCAATACCTAATGTCTCTCTTAAGCTATAGGGACATTTGACCTCAATCAGGCTAATAATATCATGACATTTACATGAGAATATGCCATCTGGTGTTGCACCAATAAATGATGCATCACTGCAAAGCAAGATCCCACACTCTTTTATTTCAAAATTGTCATGCTCTTGACTCATCCATAAAGAATAATCTTTAATGCCATTCTTTTCATTTTCTTTTCCCCATCTTAGTAATGGTGCGTTCACTTCAGAATCCTTTGGATTGCAGATTCTCATTAGGAGTGATCTGGAAGGATTATCTATATTCGTATGTAGAATATCGTGAGCAACAGAAGCAGTGAGTCTCCCAACTCTAACCTCTTTCCATGCCAATGATTTTGATTGCTTTTTTGTAGATTGATACAGATATTCAGCATCTGCATTTGAAATTACCATACTCTGGAAAACTTCAGAGCACTTTTTCTTGAGGTCGTCTTGGGTATAAACATTTTCCGAGTAAAGAGTCCTCAAGGATGCAGGTATTTTTCCTCTAGGTGTAGGGACAAATTTTGGTTTATAGCTCTGGTAGTGTTCTGAGAAGCAGTGTAGGGTTATTGTCTTTTTATCCAACAAAGAAAGCTTTTGAAGGAGATCTTTCTTCTTATGCTCTGGTAGTCCCTTTTCCTCTACTGCATCAGATGAACTACCTCCTCTCTTTTCTTTATTCTTCTTCACCCTTGTTTCATCATAAAATTTTATTTCTGCCAATGGAGCACCTTGAATTTCAGAAACGAAATTGTTATTCCACTGACAGGCTTCATCTGTGCAAGCTCTTGCTGTAAACCCAGCACGCACTGCAGCTTCAATTTTGAATAGCAGGGCGCCAATGTGTGAGCATGACTCACCCAACCTAAAAGAGATTAGTATCATACAGTTTCAGTTTTCAGTTTCATTGTTTTATCAATTAACCCCAAATACAATCTTACGTTACAGTTACAGAAAATTTAAAACAATTTGAATACTTAAATTAACACAAACAAGACAGACAAAAATTTACAAGAGTGTATTTAGGATTAATTGACTAAGGAGGAACTCTCTAAATAGATAAACCAGATGTTTGTTTATCAAGTAGCATTGAGCATTGAGGACTTTTTGCCATTATTTGCAGTAGACTATAAATAGTTAAAATTCAAAGTAGATATGAGTTAATGAAGAAAGTTTTAAGACTGGATTGAAATACTGAAGTAGAACTAGAAACACGAATGAAAAGTGGGATAGTGTTCCAAAGTTTGGAGTCAAAATACTTAATTGTTTTAAGACCATAAAGGGTAGTGTTTTTGAAGGATTTAAAGAGGTCACCCCTGGTTACCTGACGAGTTCCAATCCTATGAACTGATGAGTTGGGAGTAAAATAGGAATGAAAACAGGCTGGAGATACTTTATTTAGAGCTTTGTATACAAACATCAGGATATTTGAGTGTATTATGTCTTCAAGTTTAAGAATTTTTAGGGAATGGAAAATTGGAGAAGATGGAGCAGCAAAATATGAAAAGCTGATGCATCTTAAAATTTTCTTTTGGAGGAGGTAAAGTGGCATTGGATGTATATCATATGTTAAACCCCAGGCAGTGATGCCATAGCAAAGAAATGAAGAAAATAGGGAGTTATAGAGGCTGGTCAGAGGTTGAAGAGGAATGTAGTGCCTTATTTTGAAAAATATTCCAGAAGTTCTAGTAAGTTTCTTATGAAGTTCAGTAATATGGTATTTCCAGGTTAGGTGTTCATCCAACAGAATTCCCAAAAATTTCACATATTTAGACCTGGAAATATTTTTCCTGCCAAATTTAATGTTGATAAGGTCAGGTAATTTTTTCCTGGGTGAGTGGAAAAGGACAAAGCTAGTCTTATCAATATTAAGGGCCAATTTGTTACAATCAAGCCATGATTTGACCTTACTAAGTTCTTTATTTATTATTTTCGTGAGAATATTAAGATCATCAGCCTCAAAATAAATGTTTGTATCATCAGCAAATAAGTAGAATGACAAGATACTAGAGACATTGGGCAAGTCAGTGATGTAAATTAGGAAAAGGAGAGGTCCGAGAACTGATCCCTGTGGAACACCACATGTAATGTCACACAATGAAGAAGAAAAACCATTAATTGAAACCAGTTGACTGCGATTACTAAGGTAAGATCTGAACCAGGTGAGAGCAGTATCTCTAATGCCATAATGCTCCAGTTTTTTAAGTAGTATTGCATGATTTACAGTATCAAAAGCCTTTTGAAGGTCTATAAATATTCCACAGCCAAGTCTTTTATTGTCAAGAGTTGTTTTAATACTTTCAGTTAAAGTAACTAATGCATGTTCAGTAGAATGTCCACTACGGAAGCCAAATTGCATACTGAATAAAACCTCATATGTTTCAAGAAATTTTTTAAGGCGAGCCTGCATAAGTTTTTCAAATATTTTGCTGAAGATGGTAAGCAATGAGATTGGTCTGTAATTGCATGTTTTGGTCTTGAGTCCTTTCTTAAATATAGGAATTACCTTAGCAATTTTCAATTTATCAGGAAAAACCCAGTTGTGAATGACTCATTAATCAGTATGGAAAGGTCAGAGGAAATAGGATAATTAAGTATTTTCAATAACTTGACTGGAATACTATTTGGGCCAGAAGATTTGCCATTTTTAATGATTGTATTACATTAGATACCTCATTAACGTGCATGGAAAAAGGAAAAAAGAATCTGCGTTTGATAAGTAAGATAAAGGAGATTTTTGAGTTATTGGGATTTTTTTAGTAATACCTTCAGCTACCTTTGTAAAGTATTCATTAAATTCATTTGCTATATGAACTGAATCTGAAATTTTAATGCCATTATCATCAATTAAATGTGAAAATGTATCAGTGTTCTTTGGTTTCAAACTAATTACATCGTTAATTCCTTTCCACGGCATTTTCATATTGTTTTTGTTCTCATGAAAGTACTGTTGGTAATAATTCTTTTTACTCTGTCTTATTTCATTCACAACACGATTGCAAAACTTTTTATATGCTTTAAGTGTAGTAGACGAATTTGAGCATTTGAACTGTTTAAAGAGCTTATCTCTAATTTTCATCATTTTTTGAATTTCAAAGCTGATCCAGGGTTTTGTTTCTTAATTTTAGCATTTTCTTGCTCAGCTTTTTCTCAGGACAGTGTTTTTGAATAAGATTATTGAGATTAAGTAAAAAAGTGTCAAATTTTGCATTAAAATCAGTACTTTCTTGACTAAGATAGGAGGTATCAACTTCTGAATTTTCTGACAGAAAGCTAGCTTCATCAAACTTTTTATAATCATGAGCGAAATAGGATGTATTTTTATACTCAGGTGCATTGTCCTTAAAAATAGCAAACTGAGGAAGGTGGTCAGAGATCAAAGATAATAAGTTACCACTTAGAATATTACAGTTAGTGATATTACTTAGGAAAATGTTATCAATAAGCGTAGAGCTGGTGTCTGTGATGCGAGTTGGGTGTAGGATGGAAGGTATAAAGTGATAGGAAAACAAAAAGTTAATAAAGTCATCTGTAAGGGAATGGCTGCCATAGTTGAGTAAATCAATATTGAAGTCACCCATGATATGGATAATTTTATCTTCATCGGAAATTAAAGAAAGGGTTTCCTGAAGGTGTTGCGTGAACTTTGCAATATCTGAGCTGGGATGTCGATATGCACAACAGCAGATGATGTTTTTAGCTCTAGTATTTTCAATTTCAATCCAGATAGTTTCAAAATCAGCCACGCTAACAGAAAGATCATCTCGTCTATTTGTTATAAGATCTGATTTGACATAAATACCTACACCACCTGCAGCACTTTGAGAGACAGTGTAATAAAAATTATAGCCTGGTAGATTGATATTTGATTTTATAGGCGCATTGACAGAGGCCTTAATTTCAGAGAGACCAATAACTTGGAAATCAATCTTTAGGGAGCAAAGAAGAGCATGAAATTCTTCATAATGAAGTGAAAGACTACGAATATTCATGTGGAAGAGGGCAAAATCCTGAAGTTTCTAAATTAGTCAGTTCCTTTAAGGAATAGTATTCAGAGCTCAAGTTTATGTTGATATTTTCATCAATGTCATAATCAGATAGGTTGGGCAAATTAGTTAACCTGGATGTGATTTCAAAGGGTGGATTAGACAGTTGATAGTTGGAAAAAATGTCAAAATCATTTTCGCCTTGTAAGACACTGTCAGGTACCAGGGTAAAGGGAAAAATTGTGGAGTTTTTTAATATGGAACAATACAAACAAATCCATTGTTTATTATCTGGCTCTTTTTGGAGCTCTCTATATTCAGAAATTGAAATATCATTGCATTCTATGTGAATCCAGTTATTACAATGGTCACAGAAAATTGATTTATGGTTATGCTTGACACTGTTTTTGCAAATGCCACAGGGAAATGTTGAATTGGCTGCATCTAATTCTACCTCAGAAGCTATTCTAGCCACTATTTCATCAGTCAGTTTGGATAAGGTCAACATCTGGTTGTTTGAAAAAATGGAAAAATAAATAAGATGTAAATATTAAAAGTTCAAAATGAACGAGAAAAAAAAAATTGACAATAGTTACCAATTTATTAAACACAAGATGTCTTGTTAACACAACTCGGTGGACAAGACGGTGACAGACAAAAGTAGGAATTAATCATCCAGAGAGTCAAAATATTCTGTAGCTTGGTCAAGGTCCTTTTCCTTGTAGTTATACTTCTTGAAGCCTGAGCCATAATCAATTGATAGGGATGCAGGGTAAGAAAGCTTCACTTTCCAGGTCTTATTGTGAATTAAAAAGTATCTGCGGATCTTGAGAAGTTTTTTTCTCTTCACCATTGTTTGCGCAGAGAAAAGCTGTTCAACTTTAATAGTCAGATTGATGTTGCCACTTGATTGGAACTTTGTATTCATGATCTTTTTGGACTGAGAGAGAACTGTGGTGGAATCTTGCCAAGATAGGAATTCAGCATAAATAGGTCTAGGGGCAGAAGCTGATGAATTTTTTCGATTAACTCTATGGGCTCGGTCAATTGTGATTTCATTTATCCCACATTTCTCAAGATGTTGCAAACATACATAAACGTATTTAGTGAAGAAAGACAAATAAAACAATGATTTTCATAAATATTATTCTGAATTATGGAAGATATATAAATAACATTAGGCACAAAGCAACTGCCCCTGTGCAACACAACTTTGAAAATTGAGAATGCTTCAGAAATAATGACTTTTAAAAAAAGATCTAAAAGTTAAAAAGTATCTTACCCTGCCATGCAAGTACAATGAGCAGCAATAACTGTGTCATCATTTTGTGAAATGGCATTCCGAGGTGTATGAGGAGCTTCGTTTAATCGTTGTGATGGCATAACATCTGACTTCAAGACGACTGTTGCATTTTGTGGGACGTCAATATGAAAAACAGTTCGTACCCATGCATTTCTAAATTGATTATGAGCTTCAGACTCTTCCTGTTCTTCATCTTTTCCCGTGTAAAAATGCCAGGTGTATTTATTAAGTAATCGTAGACTTTGGGCCACTCCAATGTAGGCCATTTTGTAGGATCATTTAACCGTGAATCTGCAGGTAACAGATACCGACAATCCTTCAAACCACAAGTTTTCAGCTTCAGCAAGTATCTAGACTTCGAAAGCGCATCTAGTTTTTGATAATCATATGAAGACATCGCGTGAAAACATCCAAAGCGAGAAGGACTGTATACAGATTCAGAAGACTCAAAAGATTGTTTTCACTACAGCTGCGGTTGTCTAGCAACAAGATAGCGGATGCGCCCGCAAGTCGGAACACAGAATAAATATAGACCTACAGCATTCTATATTCACTTACATAATTTAAAGTATCATCCTCCTTATCATACAACATTACAATTTAGATCCTTCTGGCCATATCTAATTCATAGTTGTAAATGTATTCATCATAAATATTTTTCTCTTATGGAATTAAATGAATTAATGATTTACTATGTTCCTAATATTTGTTATACATGTTTTTTAAATTTACATCCTTCAGGAATTGAAAATCACACTTCAGAAAATTTACAACTACCTTCTCATATTTGTTTTTTAGACTCTTTGAGAAATTGAAACACATCCGTGTATGAGGAATTATTTACTGCCAGTACAGGAACAATAAGCTACAGGCAGCAGTATTCACAGGTACTTTTTTATCATTCTTATCCATTTTTACACAAAAACTTCGAGAATTCAATAACCATGATAGAAATTTCACAAAAAAGACGACGATTTTTAAATTGCAAGACATGTTTCGAACATACTATGTTCATCTTCAGTTACATCATGAATGAAGCGAATTAAGTAAATACAAGAACTAAATAAAGCTATAATATATTGCATAACCTAATAACACACGTGAGGTAAACAATTAAATCGGTAACTATAAAGGTAAATAAAATGTACAATCGGGAATAAGTAAATAGAAATGAAAAGAATAAAGTTAATTAAAAGAAAGATGCAAGTTATAATGAAAAAGCTGTTTGTTAAGCGTAGGTTTGTCCCAAGAGATGTGAAGCGCTTCCTTGATCTTAAGGGTGAAAGAGCTGTTAGCGCTGTCCAGAATGGAAAAACTATCCTCAGAGCAAAGAGGGCGACAAGAAGGCGATTCGTTTAAATGTTTAAAAATATGAGAGTTTTGTCCGTGATCAAATGCTCTCGAATTCGTGTTGAAAGATGTCGAGAGGTTTCCCCGACATAAGATGCGGAACATCCGCCACAGAGAAATTTGTAGACAACACGGGCCCGAAAGCACCTGGGCACAGAATCTTTAACCCCGAACATAGAACGTAATTTAAAAGAATTAAAAACAAGTTTAATGTTTATATCTTTACAATATTTTTAGTCAAGTATTTAATTTTACGCTGAGTTACAACCGAGAATCTACCAATGTATGGAAGTTTATAATAACAAACACGATTATTTTCGTTTTCATTTACGTTGTGGTTATCGACATGGGGTGGGGATCTGACTTTATTTAAATAATTACGGATAACGTTGTTAATGAGATAAGTAGGGTAAAGATTTTTATTTAAAATCAAGGTTAGTTGTTTAATGTCGTTATCAAAACCAAGCCAGCTGTTATTTATTTTATAAGCCCTATCGACAAGAGTACTAATTAAGCCTATTTTATATGAAAATGAAGTGAAACTAAAAAAGTTAGTGAGCAAACCAGTGTAAGTATTAAACTGAGGTTATTGGGGACTGCTGATTACCTTTATCGATTAAAACGTCTAAAAGGGAAGCTTATTGTTATTTTCCTGTTCCATCGTAAATTTTATATTAGGATGTTGTTGATTAATGTAGTTAAAGAAATTAAGGGCATCATCTTTATTTTAAACAAACAAAAGTATGAACATAGTATGTTCGAAACATGTCTTGCAATTTAAAAATCGTCGTCTTTTTTGTGAAATTTCTATCATGGTTATTGAATTCTCGAAGTTTTGGAAATATTATACACGACATTTCAATCAAGTATACAGGAAAATTGCATATCAGCGATTTTCGAAATTGGAGAAGCTCTCCATCAAAGAACGAAAAGCTCAACTGGATTTAAATTTTTTAACGAACTGTAAAAGGTTCAATGTCTTCCCGAAATTTATCTCGTTTGATTTGCCAAACACCAATCGTAAAGATGTAACAGCGATTAGGAAAAGATTATTGAAGAGTGCAATCACAAAGCGAAATAAAGAACTGAAAAGATTCCAACAAGAAAAGAAGAAGCAGTCAGATTTCATTAAGAATGTCATAAATGGATTGGATTTCTACCTATTAACGAAAGCTTTGAATAAGAACATTGAGAATGAAGTTAAGAAATTCAATAAAACCCTTTGTTTTACTATTTTTGGAATATTAACATAATTCACCTTCTTATGTATACCTACACATTTTTGAAAATTACAATTTACAATTTTTACTCTTCATTTTCATCATAATAAAAATTTCTTCAACTGCTATTGAAGGATTTCAATACTTCGGTCTACTACACTCTCACTTCATCTCTTATTGAAACAAAAATTTGTACAACATAAACAAATCTATCCTCTCACTTTCATTACATATTGATAATTATTAGTAGCATTGAGCATTATAATTATAAAGGCCAGCTTTTGGTATATTACAATCTTCAATTAAATTTTAAATTATCAACATAACAATTTCTTTCATTTCAAAAAATTTTCATTTCACATCATGCCAATTTCTTGGGATTCAACTATAGCAAGGAAATACTGGGACAATATAAAGTTTCATTTAATTGATTATGGAAACAATTATAAAAGTAGAATTATTAATAACTTACAGGCACTTGCCTCTCATCAACACCAAACTTTAGATAACATTTGATCTTATAACACAAACTGCACAACTCTGCTCCTCTCAAAATGTTATTAAAACTGCAACATCATTGACTAACTGGATAACAATTTTGTCAAGGAGCTTCTGTGATTATTGCAACAGCTTACTTTTTGAAAAACTACTTCCAAACTTTGATAATGCCTAACTAACTAACTAGCTAGCTTTGATAACTAACTAACTAGCTTTGATTGGAATTGATCTTGTAACAAAGTTTGTACTTACTATCAACCAATTTAATTTTATGTCTAAAGGCCCGGTTACTATTAGATATTCCATTAGATATTCCATATATAGAGCATCTAAAACAAGAAATAATATCTAATGGAATATCTAACAGTGTAACGAGTCCATCAGATTTTCCATTCATTTTGGCGCTGCCTGAATTCAGCAAATCCCGATCTGAGCAGAGAAAAGACGTTTTTTCTTTGAATTTGATATATTTAAGCATGCTTCTTTCCACCATCGAAAATGGAACCAGAAACAAGTGGAAAAACATGTTGCAATTCTACTTTTCGAAGTTTGGCTTTCTCAGTGCTTCCAACACACTGTTCCATACAGTTTTTCTATTGATTTTGGTAAAACATTAATAATATTTGCGATATAAATTGCTAAACTGCAGTTTCCGCATAGAAAATACAAGAAATGACCTGAAAAGTCCACTGTTGCTTCAAAACTTGCACGTCATTACGTCATCAGACAGTCGGCATCTTTACGTCTGCATTCTTTTACATTAGATATTCGGAATAAAATCAAATCGATTTGATTTTATTGCCAGCTTGATAAGATTTGTTTTCCTTCTTTTAAATCCCTCATCGAATATCTAATGGCACGTTACACTGTTAGATATCTAATCGACACACTATTTTTGGTATGTCTGGTGAATATCTAATGGAATATCTAATAGTGTAACCGGGCCTTAATAGGCTATCTTACTCTGTACCCCTATACTTAACATAGCCTAGCAAAAAAGAGTAGATAAATAGATGTCCAATGTCTATTTGACCTCAAACAGGGGAGAGAATGTGCTGATTTGCATAAGGGCGGTGGTCATGTCAAACCATTTCTAAGACCCCCAAATATGTTGCCAACAATCTTAAGTGTATACAATACAAGTTATCTGTTATAATTAAGAGACCCAATATAATTACATTAGTTCCGAAAATTATCAGACACTTTTAATTTGGGACAATTTTTTGTCTGAAAATATAAATGTCCAAGATTTTAGGCAGTCTGAACTTTTAAACGCCAAAAATTTTATTTTCACCATTTTTTCTCTTACTTAGAGAACAATTTAGAAAAGAGGCTTCAAATTTCTTTTGTTTTCTTTGTTTGAAGCATTTTACCAAAAATCACCCCTACTATAATTATAGTAAATGTTATGCTATTGGAGATTGTTTGTACAAGGCTTGTTCCTGTGAGTGAACACGGCACACAACCTGCCTATAAAACATATAGAACTGATCGTTTTGAAGGATCGATCAAAAGACTCTTTTGATTTTCAATTTTCTTAAGAGGCCATACTTCTGTGGGAGTGCAAAAAAAAATATCAGCAAATCATTATGTTTATGTTTTTGTTACGACAAATCCAAAAAATCATTTTCAATCTTAGATCTAAATGTTGACGTGTTTGCAAATCAGTTTCAATAGCAAAAGTTTTTTGAGTCCTGGTATTCTCAATTCATTACCAAAAAGTTGATTAGTAGAAGGGATGTGATAAAGTCTGTTTTAATTTGGTTAGTTTTATCAATTTTACGAAGAAAATTTCTAAAAAAGCTTGCCTTTTCTGTCATCCAAAATCGGAATGGGAAATTATCCGAAATAGGAAAAAAATATCGGTGGAAATTTTTTGGTCCGAAAATATTTTGTCCGAAATATATGGGTCCGATTATTTTTGGAGCTAATATAGTTTTAGCCCTCCCTCAGAATCACAGATCTCAACTTGCTGCAGTTAAGAATCCAATATTTTTGCAGTCCTGAAATACCCGACCCCTAAAATGGTCACCTGTTCTAAATTTCAGAGACCAGACCAAAAACACATTCATGATCACCCCAAACATCATCAAAGTCAATGAGTCGCACCCCTCTTGGGAGATAAAGTATTTCTTATAAAGAAGTGCTTTATAAGGAAGGTAGTTCCAAGATAGGCAAAAACTTAAGGAGTTTCTAGTAATGGTTTTGAGACTACCATGGACTTTTGCTTTTCTTTGTCTTAAAATTTCGATAAAAAAAGGATGAAGTTTTGAGTTAACATGGCAAGCAATAGTTTTGAGTTAATCAAATGTTCGTCCAGTTAATCTTCATTGTAGTTAATTTTAACGATAATTTTGGTAAAGTTGGTTTCCTCACTTATATTGGCTCACTGGAATCATGGATGGCACAAAACACATCCACTTCAAGTCTGTATCTATAAAGACAAATGAATAAAATTCCCATCTTTTGCTCCTGCAGGGTACATGGACTCTGAACATTATTTAGTAGTTGTTTTTGTGAGGAGGGCAGTTAAGCCACCCACTTGCCAAAATGTTTATGGCCTGGACTGCTTGACGATGCTTGAGGGAGGAGGTCCCGCAAAATGGTCTCTGTGAATTTTGTCTTATTTTTGCATATAGTCTTAGTTTTTTCAAGAAATAGTTGCAGAAAAATATTATATAGGCCTTCAGTAAATAACTACAAAACAAACTGGACATACATCACCCATGATGGAAGAGATAAAGTTGGATTATACTTAACAGCCGAGCTGAACATCATCCCCAACAACCATCTTGGAAGATTTCTCTAATCAAGGATAATTTTTTTTATAATAAAGGTATCTAGGCCGAGACAGCCCTTACATTGTTTAGAATTACAAAGTGGAAATAACAACGTGTTAAAATATAGAAATCAAAACATAAGCTAACTAAGATTACAAAATTACAAAAGTGTGATCGTAATGATACGGTATCACCTTGTAGTAAAATACAAAAATTGATAGTCACTAGATATATTAAACATACTTATCATATTAAAAATAAAGATAAAAAATGTTCTACTTCGTACTTCAAATATCTACTTATCCTGATTGCAGGAATTTTTCTCTTTCTCGAAACACAGTTTTGTGAAGTAGGCAACTGCAGATAAGCAGTGTGGGTCTTCCTGACTCATCAGCCAAACAAACAAATTATTTTCACTTAATTCAGCAGTTTACAGTTTACAGAAACTATCCTTTGCTACCTTAACCATACTGTCACGTTCATTCGAAAATAACGAACAGGATAATAGAAAATGTTGTTCATCTTCTAGGACATTTGTGCCAAATGTTTTTAAGTATTGGCAGAATCTTTCCTTTCTGGGTAGTCTTTTTTTACCTCCATACCTTCCTGCTTCAATTTTTAAGTTGTGCGCACTTAAACGGGGCTTTGAAAATTCTCTTCAAACTTTGAAACTAGAGATAATATCAAGATATGTTTCGAATCTAAAAGTTGTGTTAAAAAGAGCATACATTTCCACTTTCTGTCTTCAGTTACATGTTGCCTAAGTTGATTCATTATGTTAGATTGAAAATGATCTCGTACCTTGGTCTTAATTAAAGAAAAGTTGTCCAAAGGTAAAATATTATAAAGGGTTTGTAGAGAGCGAGCCTCTGAAACCCAATTCAAAAAACCAGCATCAGAATCTTTAATTAACATACTAAAGCTAAATACGAAGAACAATTATTATCCAACTGAAGAAGACAACTATAAAACTTTAATATATTTAGATGCAAATGTTGCTTGACAGAAATCCTACCTCGCTCAGCGTAAACAGCTTCAGTGTTCGTATCTGATTCTACTCCTAAAGCACATTTACAAGCAGAGAGTTGAAATCGTTCAAGTTTTAGAACATCGCATATTCCCCAAACTTCTGAAGCATAAGTCATGATTGGCATAATTGTATGATCGAAAAGATACAAAAATAGTTTGGGTTGAAAACCACCCCATTCTCTGCTTTTAGATAAAAGAGAAAAATAGGACGTCTGTGCTTTTTCTTTTACTTTATCTAAATGTATTGAAAATTTGCCTTTCGATTGAATATGAACGCCTAAATATTTGTAGCTTTCACACTCTTTAAGTTCTTTCCCCCCTATTTTCCAAACTTTTACATTTTCAGGTTTTGCTCTGGATTTTCGTTTTTTGTTTCTTAAAACCATCACTTTTGTTTTATCCATATTGACCTCCATATCAACTGAACTTGAAAATGCATAAAGTGCATCAAGTTGCAGCTGAAGATCAACAGGAGATGTAGCAATCAAAACTAGATCATCAGCGTAAAGAAGGGAGTGTATTTTATCCTCATTCAAAGGTACCCCAGTGCAAAAATCTTTAATAAGATTATTTAAGTCATTTAAGAAAAGAGCAAAAAGTATTGGGCTTAAGATGCACCTCTGCCTTACACCACAAGAACACGGAAAAAGATGAGTTAAACTATTATTTCCCCTAACACATGATTTTACTTTTGAACATAATGAAGCTATAATATCTAACAATTTACCGTTAATGCCATAAGTAACAAATTATGTAATAATTCTTTTGATTTACTGAGTCGAACACTTTTCTAAAATCTACGAGACAGAAGTATAATGTGCCTTTCCGTTGGAATGTATATTCGATTATTGAACGCAAAGTAAATATGTGATCAGCAGTTTGATACCCTTTCCTGTAGGTAATCTGATTTTCGCAAAGAATGTTAAATTCATTAACAACTTTGTTTAACCTATCCAGCAGTGTACCAAGAAACAGCTTTCCGAAAATGCTTAAAAAAGTTATACCCCTGTAATAATCTAAACTCTTTTTGTCACCCCCTTTGTATAAAAGAACGATTATACCTATTGACCATTCCTCTGGAAATTGACCCGATTTCAGTATTTTTAGTCCAGCTGTTATCGTCCAAATAAGTGCTGAATTGTTCATTTTGATGATAAAAGCATGAAACTTCACAGGATTACTAAGTTGACCAAGCTAAATAATCCTAGATATGGAGCCACGCAAAATTCTCAACAGGTGCTGAGCAATGAGCATGCGCAAAAATACCCACATGAAAACGAGACTATCAGTAAAACCACCTATAAATCGATTTATCTACTGCTCTTGGTGCCTATTATTGCACAGCAACGACTCAATGATGCCATAAAAGCTTCTTATCAAGGATTGAGTACTGAGCATGCGCAGAAAACCCAAGCATGAAAACGAGGCTATTAATAGAAAAACCTACAAATCTCTTTATTTAAAGCTTTTGGTGCATATTATTGCACAGTTATGACCATATGGAGCCACAAAAATTTCATTACAGGCCTGGACAACAAGCATGCGCAAATCACAACATGAAAACGAGGCTGTCCAACTGATGGGCCGCTGTGGCAAAAATTTAAATGGCCTAAATTTTAAAACAAAATTTAAAAATTTTTGATGAAGGCTGAAAAAATGAATAAAAGTGTTATTAGATTTTTTTCTTATCGAATCCTCAAATTTATATATAAAATTCTTGATAAAACCGATTTCTTTTTCAAGAGTAGTGCCCTGACCCCACACATCCACATGGTTTTCAAAATGGCTGCTTTCACCTTCAATCTCGCAGCGTGTCTAGTTTTCTACTTATTTCTTTATACAGCTTCCTAATTATGGACTGGAAGCTGTGTATTATTTGCCAGAAGGTCTCGAAAGATGAAGTTCAATGTCCAGCAAACAGTAAAAGGAAAGATGTTGGTGCTGGCTATTCTTCCTTTGCAGCGAATGTGGAAGAGTTCCAAAAGCTTGGAGAAATTCCATGCAGCCTTGATGTTTCTCTTCTGGATGATGGAAGTGGGATGGTAGAGACTATGTGCAGCAACAAGGCTGTTTGGCACAAGTCTTGTAGACTGCTATTTGGAAACAGTAAGCTGGAGCGAGTGAAGAAAAGGAAATGCAACGAACTTGACCAGGATAGTTTTCCTGAAAATGCCAGCACGACCCAGGATGAAATAACGCTAAGTCCAATGAAATCTCGTCGCCGTTCCAGTATGGCCAGTCAATCAATTTGGATGGACTTGCTTTTGCTGAGCTGATTGCATACATCGATGAATTTCTGGAATCTGAGGAGCTGGCTGTTCTAAGGCTTGCTGATCTAGCCAGCATTTATTGCCTGAAACGACAGGAACTTGGTATTGAGCAAGGGACAGTAAACAAAACAAGACTGAAGGATCGAATTTTAGAGGTATTTCCAGACTTGACCGCGCACACAGAAGGATGGCATGTTTTGTTTGCATTGAAACACGAAATTGCTGGGGTGTTGAGGGAAGCAAAAAGAAAGGATTCAGATGCTTGGCATCTTGCAAAAAGCTGCAAAAATAATAAGGAAGGACATGTTAAAGATGAAGAACTCTTTTGATGGAACATTTACTGAGGATGGTCAACAAGATTCTGTCCCTGCCTCATTGAAAACACTTGTTGGCTTAATAATGAAAGGTGCAACTACTGAGTTTGATCCGAATGACAGTCAACCATGCCTTACAGTTTCACAACTTATCCTATTCAACTGTGTTACAAAACATAGAGGCCAGCAACCTGAATCCAAAGGAAGCACCCATCATCCCAAATTCAGAGAGTGTCCACTTCCGTTATACACCGCATTGAAAATTCACGGAGCTACCAGGGATAAGTCCTTGATTGAAGCATTTTACAAGCTGGGACTGTGCATATCTTATGACAGAGTTCTTTCGATCACTACCCAACCAATGAGAACGCTGGCCAAGAAAGATCTGTTGACACGTTTGATCCTGCCTCACGAAATCCATCAAAAAAGCTAGAACGCCTTCCTCGTTTCTACAGTGAAGTACATCCAGTGGCTGAGCCCCCCAAGAATATCTTTTGTGCTCCTGCAAACATCACAACAGCAGAGTTTACTCGATCTAGCGAAGAATGTGATACTGAAACTGACTGGCTGGGGAACGCTAATCAACTCTCTTCAAAGACAGAGCTTGCAGTTGATGATTCGATCTCATGGGCTGCATATCATGCATCAAATTCTACCCCTACATGCTATCAGCCTGCCATTATTTCACTGCTCCCAATGTTTACTGAAAATGCTCATTCGGTAGCGATGATTCAACACTCAATGAAAGTCATACAGTCAGCAGTCAAGCATGTCAATCCAACACAGGTTCCTGTGATAGCTCTGGATCAACCTCTATTTGCTCTAGCTAAGCAAATCCAGTGGAACAATTACAATGAGTTTGATGAGGACACAATTGTTGTCATGCTCGGTGGATTGCATATTGAAATGGCAACCCTTAATGTGATTGGCAAGTGGCTGGCAGGAAGTGGTTGGACAGAAGCAATTGTTGATGCTGGAGTTGCCACACCAGGTGTTGCAGATTCATTCCTAAAAGGGAAACATGTAACACGCACCCGACGCGCCCATCAAGTGACAGCTGCATGTTTGCACATACTGATGAGAAAAGCCTACGACTCCGACGCCGCTGATTCTGCAGTACCAAATAATGAATACAAGGAATTTGAAGAGTGGAGAAAAGAAGGAGCAAGTGCAAGCCCTCAGTTTTTGTACTGGTCAAGAGTTCTGGATTTGCAGCTATGCTATCTACGTCTTGTTAGATCATTCAGGGAAGGAAACTTTCAACTATACGTCGAGGCAATTAAAGAGCTTTTGCCATGGGTGTTTGCTCTTGACCACCAAAATTATGCTAGATGGCTCTCTGTCCATTTGAGAGACATGTTAGAGCTTCCGACAAAGCACCCAGAAATACATAGAGAGTTCACAAATGGGTCTTTCGTTGTTCACAAAACACCAAAGTTGTTTTCATCAATTGCATTAGATCATGCTCATGAACAGGTTAACGCCGTTGTGAAAGGTGAAGGGGGAGCAGTTGGTCTTACTGAAAGTCCTGCAGCCTTGCTAAGATGGATGGTTTCAGGTCCTGAGTTATCAAGAATGGTGGAAGAGTTTGAAAGTAGTGTGAATACTCCAAATAACAATACAAAGCACCACGAGCAAACACCTTCGATACAAAATAAATTTTTTCAAGATGTCCGAAAGTTGGTATCAGGTTTTGAAGAATCAGGAAACCCATTTTTGGATAAAAGTAGCGACCTTACTGCCATGCATACGAAAGACGTCATGGATATGACTGTCGTAAAGTCTGTAAGAGATGCGAAAGATATTGGAGAGACACAGTTTCAGTCATTCATCAAAGAGCGATTCGTCGAGCGGAACAAGCCTATCACAGAGCCATTAAAAAAGAACAATCTTCACATCCTCAGTTCCCAGACGAAGAAAGTCATTTCTAAAGACAAAGCAAAGGTGAAAGAGCTAAAAGAAGATTGTGCACTCTTTTCCAGATTGTATATAGCGTGTCAAAGTCGTGATGGCAACCTAGAGGACTTTTTTCTCATTTGAGAATCAGCCATGGCCTCCGTCTCTGGCCCAAAATGGGAAACTGAGAAGTGGACAGAAAGCAGATCTAGTTAAGTGCCTAGTTAACGATATTTCAGAGGAGTCCTCTGACAACTATAATGTAGATGCAGTCATCCTTGATGGTGCTGTTATTGTCCAAATGCTACCAGTCAAGACAGCACGAACCTTCGAGGAGTACTTTGACACTGTATTTGCTCCATACATCCTACATCAACTTGAGGCAGTAAAGAGAGTAGACCTCGTATGGGATGAGTATCGAAGCGATTCTTTGAAGAGTTCAGCGAGGGAGAAAAGAGGCAGCGGTCAGCGCAGAAAGGTTTCTCCAAGCACACCCATACCATCTGATTGGAAGGGATTCCTGAGAGTGGATGAAAATAAAACGGATCTGTTCAGATATCTTGCAGAAAAGGTGAGAAGTCGTTTAGCTTAAATTTTTAAAATTTTACTACATTTTTTGTTTCAGTTAAAATGGTCAGTAGCGAATTGTTTGATTATGTTTCCCTGGGCCTTGCAGATTCAGGTGGAGCTTTCTTGGAAAAGTTAGCCTGAACATTGATGATTTTCTCAGAGGAGATTGCCACTATGATTCCTTTACCACTCGTTTCATCATAATATGCAGAGTACATGTGAGTTCAAGATAATACAAATTTCATTGGGATATCTACTAAAACCGAAAGATTCCACTATAACTTTAAATTGGGGCCCTCCGTAAGCAGAGTCGGCTTTTATGTGAAGCTTTAATTCCAAAAGACCAAGCGAATCGGGTTAAGATCTGTTTAATCCACTTCGAATTCACGTTTATGTTATCACTCTCTTTCAAAATGATGTTTTTTCTAACACTTAGTTCCATGCTAAATTTTACCATGAGCGCAAAATGTACAACGATGCTAAAACTTTGCAACTGTATTGTGATTTGACTTTAAATTGTATTTATCAATGTAATATCATAAATTCTGATCTTTCAATGAAGTATTGCTCTGATTAATGTTCATTGTTTCTTTTTACATTTGCATTTTGATGTTACTGTGAGGACCCATGTAAAGTATTATACACTATCGATTTCAGGCAGTGTCTATGGCAATACCTGATGGTAAAGAGGTATATTCCACAAGTGGGCCGTATTTATTGTCTTCCTCGTCAAACAGAGTAAACTTGGAAAGGCTGGCGGCTTGTTCACACGAAGAAGCCGATACTCGCTTGCTCATTCATGCGTTAAATGCACAAAGATGTGGTCATCAGGGAATCAAGATCAGAAGTAATGATACCGATGTTATAGTTTTAGCAGTTTCCGCATTTAATACTATTCGGGCAGAAAGACTGTGGGTTGCTTATGGCACTGGTAAGACATTTAAATATCTTCCTATACATGTCATTGCACAATCGCTGAGCGAAGAAGAAGCTAAAGCATTGCCTCTATTTCACGCGCTAACTGGTTGCGACACCGTTTCTTTTTTCTGTGGTCGCGGAAAAAGAACTACATGGGAAGTATGGAGTGTGTTTCCAGAACTGACACAAAAAATGAGCACTAATCGACCATCAACCACTGATATCGATGATGCATTTATGAGTACTATTGAAAGATTTGTGGTGCTATGTTATGACAGAACAAGTACCCTCACAAGTGTTAACAAGCTGAGACAAAAGCTTTTTGCAAAGAAGTCGAAGGTCCTTAACGTTATCCCACCAACTCAAGCCGCACTTCTTCAGCACGTTAAGAGAGCTGTATATCAAGGTATACATGTATGGGGTCAGACGCTTGTTCTGCAGCCTATACTGCCCTGTCCATCCAACTGGGGTTGGAAGCGTGACAATCAGAGCTGGATACCGTACTGGACCGCACTACCACAAGCAAAAGACATTTGTTACGAGCTTATTCGATGCGGTTGTAAACTTGGATGCGGAGGAAGATGTAAATGCAAAAAGGCTAATTTGGTTTGTACAGGTTTGTGTAACTGTGGTGCTGGTTGTGAAAGCAGTGACTAGCTATGACTTTGTCTTTTGAGCAACTATAATGAAAGTTTTTGCACAATTTGGTGTGTTATGATACATATTAACTGGTATATTTGTTTAGTTTACAAAGCTTGCGAATCGCTTGTAAGTTTATGCAAACTCGATTTTAAGTTGACACATTTGTTACCGTTTTTTTCCATAATATTAGTTTAATGTTATGCCGTAATCGATTGTAAACTTTAAAAACTAGTTTTTTCGGTTGGTTTGTTGAAAAAAGATATGAAAATAATCACGAGATACAAACTGTTGGGATTTAACTGTTTAGAAGTGACAATAATAACTGTAGGAATATTGCCGTGCAGTTTTTTGGACAAAGCCCTGTAAATAATGTGTTTGTCTAGGTGTTTTAATTGACAGCCTCATTTTCATGTTGGGATATTTGCGCTGCTCGTTGGTCAGGCCTTGTTAAGAATTTTTTTCGCTCCGTATAGTCATTAATGTGCAATAATATGCACCAAAAGCTGTAAATAAAGTCATTTGTAGGGTTTTTCTATTGACAACCTCGTTTTCATGCATGGGTTTTATGCGCATGCTCAGTGCTCAATCATCCGTTAAGAAGCTTTCTTGGCATCATTGAGTCGTTGATGTGCAATAATAGGCACCAAGAGCAGTAGATAAATCGATTTATAGGTGTTTTTAATGATAGTCTCGTTTTCATGTGGGTATTTTTGCGCATGCTCATTGCTCAGCCCCTGTTAAAAATTTTGCGTGGCTCCATATCTAGGATTATTCAGCTTGGTCAACTGAGTAATCCTGTGAACTTTCATGCTTTTATCATCAAAATGAACAATTTGGACGATAACAGCTGGACTATTTATTGAAAAGTTTTACAAAAACAGACACGAATCTTCCATTTAAATTTTTCAGTAGTTCGGCATTCAGCATATCAAGGCCAGTCGCTTTACCAGATTTAAGTTTTTTTAACATATTTTCAACTTCTTCAAAATTAATAGGGCAATTTAAAGAAAGAAAAATATATTTCAGAGAGTGCAAATCATCTAAGGAAGGTACAGGTAGATAATCATTAATAGACATACTAGCACTGATAGTAGAAATATTGGTGCTACAGTTGTTATTTACATTTAAAAGGCCATTGGAGTAGTTAAATAATTCAGTATTAGAGAAATCGAGATTATTTTCTTTCTTTTTATTACTGAGTTTATTCCAAAAATCGTTATGAGAATCATTCTTCAGTGCCCAAAGTTTATCTTTTTCAATATTTAAGTGTGAACAGCGCTTGTGTTTGAGTAGTTTTTTGTACTGTCTGCGTTCAGAAAAATAAGCGTTTCTTGCCTCTTCTACTTTTCGACTAGTTTAGCAAAGAGAGATTTTAATTAAATTTTCGTAGAATTTTCTAGCCTTGTTTAACCTTCTCTTATAAATCTTGCATTCCCGATCAAGCCATGCACAGACCGATTTAGTTTTCTTTTTATTTCCTGAGAAAATAGATTAAGACCCTAAATTTTGCTTCAATATCTCAATTAATTTGCGTCTAAGAGAACTTACTGTGCTTTTAACTAATAAATTTTCGTCATCAAGCTCCATTTCAATTTGGCTTAAAAACTCAAAACTTTGTCGCTATTATACCCTAATTCTAGTAACTCCGAAGAGTTATCTTTCCATAAAATTCGTGTATTATAATTATTTTTCAGATTTTCCATCTCAGAAGTAGTTAAATTTGAATTCTCAGATTGTTGTACTAATTGCGTGGTATGAGAAGGGAAAGTTTTGATTTTCATTTCTATAGGGCAGTGATCGGAAAGTTAACGGCTCAAGATTATTCGCTTTTGATAATACATAGTCAACAAAACTATTTACGTTAGTGGTAAAGCAAGTAAAAGAACAAGAGTTTTCAGGATTCATTCTGCCGTTCATTATCCTATATCCTGTACTTTTGCAAAAATCAATTAACAACTGACCACTTGTATTTATAAAATCTTTATCATCATTAAATGTCAGGCTCATAATTGTTAACCATTGGTAAAAAATCATTGGTAAAAAATCATTGACATAATCTATTGCATCACTCGTTCTTGCATTGAAGTCACCCCACAAAGAACCTGCCCCATAAATTCGTAATTCCCACATTCCTCTTGGAGTGACTCAAACGTCAATGATCTACTTGATTGAAACCAATTTGAAGTGCTAGGCGGTATGTAAAGAAAACAAATCAAATAATCTAAATCCCAGCCAAAAAAATTCCTTATTAAGTTTGTACCATACACGGAAACTGTCTGCCGACACTATAGAAACAGATTTAGCAATAGATTCACCTATTAGCAACAACATGTCACTGGATGACCTGCCCCACGATGAATTCTAGCACCGGATTTATGAAATTCAACGAAATTATCATCAAATGCTAAGGTAAAATCTTCTGAAGGATTTCTCCACGTTTTAGAATAGCAGATCAAATCATTAGAATTTAGAATATTATAAAAACTATAGTCATTTGTGTCCTTGATATGCTGAACTTTAGAACTTCTTAAACCATTAAAATTCCAAACACAGATCCAAAACAAAGCATTTTGATTAATTGGTATTGATTTCAAATTTATGTTTTTTCTAAACAGAAATCTAGGTTTCATTAATTTCAAAAAAGCAAGACCATCTCTGCAAAATTCCTACCCCGAGTTAAAACTGCCCGTTACTCTATTATAGTCTCCAGCACTTCTAATTTTGACAATACGATTGCTGTTGAAATGTTTGTATTTAATGCGTCCGCCGATGGTCCATACATTCTGTAGGTTTAAAGGTATTCTATTTATGTTAAGAGAATCAAACATACGTTTTACGCCCGGTGCTAAATCTTCAAAAATCTTAATTCTCTTGGCATCCTTTTTCTTCTTCATCACTTTCTCTTTGGACTTATGAGAAACGAAGTTAACCAGAATAGCTCGATGCTTACCTGGTTGTTCTTGGTGACACCCAACATGATGAACAATATCAATTTCTTCGGGAGTCAAGTCGACATTTATCTCTTCTTTCAGCTTTTTGATGACCACATCTTGTGCTCTCTCATGATCTTCCTCCACAACATTCAGGACTTGGTAAGAGCTCCTTTTTGATTACTGTTCTTGTTTGTCCAATACGAAAGAATGATCCTGAATCCTGCACCTGTTACTAAAGATATCATCCTTCATTTGAACCTTTGTAATCTCAGCAGCATTAAGACGAACTTGAAGATTGCGAACCTCATCCTTCACTCCAACAAAATCTGCCTTCAATTTATCTATTCTTGACAAGATAGATTCTTGGTTACACAAGATAAATTTTTGACCCTCCTTCAAATTTTGAAGAAAATCCAAAATCAGAGAATTTTTATCCATTACGAGCTCAGAACCATCAGCAATTGAACCAGAAGAAGCCTCTACAAAAATTTCTTGATCTTCAAAATCATTTTCCTTCAAATTTTCATTGTCATTTAAACGAGTCATAGGTCCAGGATTAAGCTCAATATCTCCAGATAACAGCAAAATGAACATTAAAGAAAACTTAACACAAGGGCTGCATCTGACATTAGGCCAATAGAAACCACTCCGAAGCTTTCGTCCACCCTAAGAGGTCACACTTTTGAACCATTTTCTTCCTGATTTTCCTTGAGATATAACGCCTGGTTTGAAAACATGAATAGCAACTTGCTTAAACAAAACTCTTGTAGAGAATTTTGAATTATTATACATAAGATAACCCAAAAATCCGAAATATGCAAAGAGCACGAAAACACGTACTATCACCGCCATGACTCCTGATATAGGTCATATGAAATAAGCTACTACAGCAATACAAGTTCCTGCGTTACTCATCAACTATTGTACAACTCTACAGTAAAACAAATACTAGAATCAGACGCATCTCAAAACCCAGGGGCTGTAAAGTGCCCATGCTGTATGTGTTGTAAGGCCGTGGCAAGGCATCACAGAGCAATCCAGAGTGACTTGTATGATAAATGGTGTCAATTGGGGAAAGGTGTGGGAAGGTTAAACTGATTGACTATCAAAAGTTCATGGCAGATGAGACACACAACTTGAAATGGTACTGTCCACCTTGTAAAAATACTGAAGAAATCAGTCCTGGGCCAGGGCCCCGAGCAGACAGATCAAGATCTTGCAAGGACCAACAAAAAAGAAAAATGAAGGAAAAACACCTAGAGATACAGAAGTTATTAACAGTGTGACTGGTTATGCAAAGCTGTCTGAAAAACTTAAAGTAAACAAAAACCATACAACAATGGCTTACATAAATATTGCTGGTCTGCTGCACAAAACAGCAGAAGTGAGAAATTTTATTTATACAACAAACATAGACATCCTTGCCATTACAGAGACAGATTTAGATGAATGTATTGATAAAGATCATTTAGGAATTGAGGGTTACGTAACGGAGAGAAGAGATAGGCAGAAGCAAGACTGTGAGAAAGTATCTGAATCATGGGAAGGAGTGGTCATATACTGTAAAGAGAACTTGAAAGTTATTTCCCAACAGGAAAGATATGGCACAAACGTGGAAGCTATCTGGATTGAGATCATATCACACTCACAAAGGTTGTTGGTTGGAGCTCTTTACCGGCACCTAAAAGATATAAATTTCTTTGATAAATATAATAATATTCTGGAAAAGATATGGAGGAAAAGAAAACACCTTGTGATTATGGGAGACCTGAACTCTGATCTAAATATCAAATGAAAAAATAAGGACAAGGAATACTCTTACTTTGGGAAAAAGTCAATAACGGAGCTGTGCGATCTATCCATTTCTCTTTCCTGTTTCCCAGATGATTGCAAGCAAGCTAAAATGAAACAAAAAGGAGAAAGATGACCCCAAAACTACTGACAGATCTCACTTTTACCGCAGATCTCTGAGATTATTAAAAATTGTCCACAAGCAGATTCAAGAAGACCTGGAAAGAAAACAATATCCTTTATCGGTATCAGCCTGGCCTTCATCCCTACCGCTCAAAAGACACCTGCTTATCATATCTAACTGACAAAATCATGCAAAGATTTGAAAACATCAAGTTTTCTGCTATGATTCTTATCAATTTACAAGAGGTGTTTGACATTATCGACCACAAAATCTTCCTTGAGAAAATGAAACATCTAACTTTTTTTGACTCAGCCATATTTTTGTTTAGATCTTACCTAAAAAACCTAATTTTCTTTGTACACTTCGGAAAAGAATCCTCTTCACCCGGAGAACTATCATGTGGAGTTGCCCAAGGCTCCATTGTCAGCCCACTCATTTTTCCTTTACATGTTAGGGATATGCCACAAGCAGTTGATTGTGACTTACTTTTATATGTTGAGGATTCCTGGCTTGAGTTCAGAGACAATAACATTAATGAAATAGAAAAGCATCTAAATCAGAACTTCAATTCGATCTGCAACTGGTTTTTAGATAAAAAACTAAGCATTCACTTTGGCAAAGACAAAACAAATTCTTTACTTTTCAAGAGAAAGAATAAAACATCAGGCTGCAACAATCTGAACATCAGAAGGGGTGACATCAAAATTAAGCAGTACACCTCAGTAAAGTATTTAGGCTGTATCCTTGATTAACTTGTCTGGCAAATCATTGGTTACCGAGGCCCTTGGTAAAATTAATAGCAGATTGGGGTTCCTTTATAGAAAGCAATATCTTCTTAAATATTTCCCCTCGGTAGGTTACTAAGAAATGCACTTATTCAGCCAAATGTTCACTATGCGTGCAGTGCCTGATTTCCTTCGCTAAACAAAAGACTAACCGAAAAGATTCAATCCACTCAAAATAAATGCATCAGGTTCTGTTTGAATCTGAATAACAGAGCAAACATAGGAATAAAAGAATTTAATATATTAATTGGCTCCTTGCTACACAGAAATTTTAACAATGCAAGGCTAAAAACGTTTTCAACTTTTTGAAAATTCTGCCCAATCATATATGTCAGAGTTGTTCTCACCGGTTGGCCAGAGAAAGATTACTTGTAGATCTAAAAACAAATTGTTTCTAACTTTTCGAAAGAGTACCATAGGGCAAAATGGTCTCTCCAATCTAGGACCAAAGATCTGACCTTAAAACTGTTAAGAATGTGAATAGTTTCAAACATAAGGCCAAGGACAAATTCTTTGAAGACATCCAGAAAACAGAAAACAGTATATATATATTGAGAGTTTGGTAGTATATATCCAATATATACTATTGAAAGTTTGGAAGTAAAACAAACACACCGTGTCCCCTTGTTCTTATCCTCAACACAAACTTTGTTTTTCTCCCATACCATTCAAAACTCTTCAATATTAAACTGAACTTGTCTTTTAGCCTTATTTCTTAACTTTTAGACTTTGATATGTTATTAAACACTTATTTATTAGAATGGACCTTTAATTTGGAATTTTCATTCTTTGCTTGTAATCAGACTTTTTTATGTTTATAATAATCATAATTTTCAACATTTGTAATTTTGCGAAATTGACTCATTCACTTACTTATGATTAGAATGAATATGTAAATAACAATAATATTTTTTGAAAGAAAGATTTTCGAAATGTTAAATCAAGTACAATACTATGTCAGAGATATACAATACAATACAATACAATAACAATGCTAAGGGACGGAGAGGCTGTCAGGCCTATAAAACCCTGTTAAGCTAATTAGAGTTACTGTTCATGGATTATTTCTAATTACTACAGCTTTTTAGAAACTACTTGAATAAAAATCTATTAACTCCTTCACATTTGTCATATTTTATTTCGAATTGTTTCGCTGTTGAGCAATTAATAACTTCACTTGGGGGTTTATTCCAGTCGTTTATTATTCTTTATGAGAAGACGATTTTTCGCAGATTTGATTTACATCTTTTTTTTGAATAGTTTCAGTACATGGCCAGGCATGTTACCTTGCGTGATGTCAAAAAATAATGGAGAATCAGTGTCTAGAAACCCTTTTAATATTTCATAAGTCAAAATCATGTCTCCACGTTTCCTGTGGTATTCTAATGAGGGTAAGTTGAGTCTTAGTCTCTCTTCATAAGAATAGTTTTTGAATTTGGGAATAAGTTTGGTTGCTCAACGCTAGACATCTTTGACTAGGTTGGGACACCAAACTGCAACAGATGATTCTAGCACAGGTCTTACTAAACTTTTGTATAGCAATAGAAACACCTCTTTGCCCATATACTTCAATGTCATTTTTATTGAAGCTAGCTTTCCATTCGCTTTTCTGATACATTCTCCTACTTGCTTTTCAAATTTTAGTTTACCATGTTTATAGACACCGAGATCTTTAACCACTGAAGCTGGCGATATTTCAGAATTGCAGTTCTTATCTTTATTCCAAAGATTATAAACTCCACATCTTTCAGCTTTGTTCTCAAGATAAAGTGCATTGCATTTCTCTAGATTAAACGAAAGTTGCCTTTTTTTACCAATATTCGATTTCTCCAATATCAGCTTGGATCTCCTCAGAGGTATTGCTACAGCAGAGCTTTAAATCGTTGGCAAACATTTTAACCTTTGATTTATTTACAATTTCAGGCAAATCATTGACGTATAATTAGAAAAGTAAGGGTCCGAGTAGGCTTCCCTGAGGTACCCCACTTGTAACACAAGTCCACAAAGATTTATATGCATTTAATACTACTTGCTGCTTGCAATTTGACGAAAACGAAGATATCCATGTTAAGACTTTTCCTTTAATTCCAAATAATTTAATCTTTTGCAACAAACGCCGATGAGGCACAGAATCGAACGCCTTGGCAAAGTTGAAGTAAACTACGCTAACAGATTATCCTGCATCCAGCAAGTCTGTCGCTTCTTCTAAGAATTCTAAAAGCTGTAAGACACAAGATCTTCTTGATCTAAAACCAAATTCTTCCAGTGAAAACAAATTATATGTATCCATGTGCGTTGCTATGGTGTTTTTGATAATTTTCTCTAAAAGTCTACAAATGTTCGAGGTAAGACTGATAGGCCTGTAGTTATATTTGGAATGTTTATTTTCTTTTTTTTGGAAACTGGTGTAATATGAGCAAGTTTCCATGATTATACTTTAGTAGTAGACTCTTTTGAATATTAATTTTAACGGATATGCGATAAATTCAGCAGTTTCTTTTATAAGCCTTGGATGAATACCATCAGGTCCAGGAGATTTAGATACATTTAATGACATGATTGCTTCTTGTACCCTGGGTGCCAGACTCTCGAAATTAAAAAACGAGAGTCTGGTTCAGTGCGCCCCGACCTCGTTCTGATGAGCCTGTTTTGACCAATAAGGAGCCAGTATACATATTTCTGTAAGTTCAAAAGGTCATGGTAAAACAATGTCCAGCACTTGAAATAACCTCCTGTGTAAAACGCTGAACAGAAGAGAATATCGATTGATAATGGCGGCCGCAAAGTCCGAAGATGCAGTTTAAGCTGTTATCGAAGAGTTTTTTCCTCATGTTGTGGAACTCAACAGAGAGCAGCTGAAATCATTAGGAGCTTTGTTTGTTGAAAGACAGGACACATTCACCATATTGCCAACTGGCTTTGGAAAGTCACTGATATTTCAGGCGGCGCCTCTCTTCGCAAAGAAGTTAGGCCTTGTGGAGAAACCAGTGGTAGTTGTGATACTGCCTTTGTTGTCTGTGATGAAACTGTTCACATCTAAATATAAACATTTTAATTGGTACATACTAATCATATCTGCAATGGTTGTATCCTAAAGTGTGCTAGTATTTTCATGGCATTGTTAAGAGTGATCAAACTGACATCAACAAATCAGAGAACTCAGGGAAATGTTTACAAAGAGCATGATGTGAATGTACACTAGGTCTTATTAGTCAAGCACTACAAATCATCCTTTAGTTTTCTCATATGATCTTTACCATCTGTTAAGTGATCAAACTTCAAGTTTGGAGAGCAGATTTCTGTCGAATTTCTGAAAATGTTGATGTCTGTGCCCTGGTATCTTAGTGAATACATTTCTGGTGCAAAGATTTATCACAAGTTGCTGCATGTCACATTTTCAAAAGAGACCTTTGTGGAAAATAAAAAAGATTTCAATTGATTTCTCTGAAATAACTTTAACTTATTATCTGTTAGTTTGCACAAAATTTTCCCTCAAGAGACAATTCTCTTTTACACACAAGCCACAAAAGTCTTTGGAGTGGCATATTGCTCAAATTAAAGAAAGAATAGTACCAAGTTAGATAAAATTTTAACATTGCACCCAATTTGAGAAGTTAGGTGCAATGACAGATGGTCAATGCTGAAAAAAGTCAATACATGTAAAACAACATTATCTGAACCATGCAATCCCTGTCAGAAAAAACTGCTACAAAATTGAAATTGCTGCAAAATTATAAAACATTTTGTTTAATAAGAATAAATAAGAACTATCGTTGAAAACATTTACTATAACTTAATTATTGCATTGTGCATTGTTTTAAGCCTGACAGACAGTACCTATGTATGTTGTCAATTTTGCCTTCATCTTATTTTATTTGAAAACAATGTATTACAAAGGATGCCCTAATTGCCAACAAGTGCTTTTTCATAGTATCTTGAGTTGAATCATATTCTGTCAAGTAGTGGTATTTGTTATTGTGCCATGAAATAAAAGAATCATAAATTAAGAGTTTAACTGTACATATACTATCAAAAGTTAAAATGTTATTTTAAATAGAAAACTATTGGTGATGTGGGATAATCCAAGTTTGTGTAAAATATTTGAGCGTCTTCAATGAAACAACTCGGCAACTTTTGGTGGTGCAGTGCTGACACCAAGCACTGTGTTTACAACAATAGTTTGATATTATCTAATCAACCAATTAGCATGTCTGTGTGTGATTTAAAATTTCATCTGCTACGTGCAGCTTTCATATATTTCACATCATGATGCTGTTGCGTAATTTCCTTAAGTTCAATTTCGGTCTTGTAAAGTTTTGAAATTTTTCTTTGCATCAAAGATCAGAATACTCCCTCTTAGGCCATATTAGAAAAGACGCTGGATGGAAAAGGATGCAGTTGAAACGTCTGTCTGGCCACATCGCTGCTCTAAATCATCGATCCATCACCCAGCGTGTCGATCCATCTGTTTGTGCCGTAATTATGATTCTTTGACAATGGTATATGTAATATCTTAAACAAAACTCTCTCAAACTCCAGCATATGTTTCAGACGAACTCCTCCTTGTACAGTCGTAGTCCAGTCAGTGGAATTGGCAAGAAGAACTTTCAAATGAGTTCAGGCGGTCTGCACAGGAACGAGGTCAGGGCGCACTGAACCAGACTCTCGCCCATTCCACAAACTGTTTTAATTTCGAGAGTCTGGCACCCAGGGTACTTTTGGACTTAGTCTCCAACAGCAAATAGTATTTCATTACCTTAAATATAGGAAAAGTAGTTTGTAGAACTTCTAAACTTAGACAGTGTTTTTCCCTGCATTTGCAATGTGAGTGCTAACGTGTTGCTTCATCTTCTCAGGACAACAAATACATATGGGCATTTAGTGCAACAACACGGGGAATAATTTTAACACAGATATCTCGGAAAGCAATGAAAAAGGTATGTACTTAGAATTTACCTCTCTATCATTGATGCATGCAAACTGGAATGTGGATTTCTCTCCGGTGAACATCTGACACAGCAACTGAGCATCTCCTGAACCAGTGTCTTCATCAGATTTGAGAAGCTTGCTCACCAATCCAAAGATCTCTGATGACACGACGTATGCCATTTTATGCGTGGAGAAAAACTTGCTGAGTCCAGAGGACGTACATGTTCCAATTCGAGCAGTTCCCCAGTCAAAATCAGCTACCAAAGCGTCAACAGGTTGAACCAGGGTTGGTAGATCACTGCGCATGCCTAATGCCAAGGAATTTTCGAGAAAATGCCAAAAAATGCCAAGAAAAAATAAAACGAAATATGCCAAAATCTGCCAAATTTTTTCAGAATATGCCAAAAAGTTGCCAAATATAAAAAATTTAAAAATCTAAAAATTGTTTGGATTAATTAAAGGCGAATAAATTGCTTGCTGTGAATCATTGTCTCGAATATCTAAGTTCTAAAAATACTGAAAATGGAATTTAAAAGTTAAAAGTTATTGATATCATTAAAAAAGCATACAGTTCACAAGAATTATTTTCAAAGAAATTATAGATTATATAGTCAGTCTGAGAAAAACCCTTAAAAATGCAGGTAAATAATGCATGAAATTAAATCAAATGTTTCTATAAGGAAATGACTTCATCATCAGACATATCATCCTGATTGTTCTGGTTATCATTTGAGCTTGACTTTGAGTCACTATACATCTGTGCTGCATTAAACAGCTCCAGCATTCTCTTCGTAACGACCATACTGCGACAGCATTTGCCACTCATATGAAGCCCACTTCGAATCATTACTAGGGCGTTTAACAATTCCAGTCCCATTCGATTTCTAGATTTAGTTTTAATGGCTGTCACTTCAGAAAAGGTTCGTTCCACGGCAGCATTGCTAACAGGGTTAGTGAGACAAGCTAATGCATATTTTGCAAGATCTTGGAACGGATTCTGGTTGAGTGTGTTTCTGAAACGATTAATACCGCACCAGAATTTGACTGTATCATCAGGAATACAACCACTGAAGACTGTCTCATCCTGCCAATCTCTGTGCAAGATCTTTCTGTATTGTTCCTCGATCTTCTCGGAAAACTCATTTCTCAAATGTGGCAAAGGAAGCTGGTTGAAAGGGCTCCTCTCTTTTGCATTGAGTACTTTCATTGGATGTAATGAACTCAGCCCTCTGAAAAGATTCTCTGATTCTGGCAATCGTTTTTTGACCTGATCAACAGCTTCCATCAAAAAAAGAAGACATCGCTGCTTCATTTCTTTAACTTTATATAGGGCAGAGACTGCATCCACTTGAGAGCTTAGAAATGCTTGTGTTTCCGCCTCAAATTTCCCACCAAAATCAACTTTATCAATTGGTAATGGGTTACCACTAGCATCGTTGATTCTAGCCTCTAGACTTTTGCTGTGACTCAGGAGCTCTTTGTTCATTTCTTCTGGGTCTGCATCAGTTGCTTGGAAAAACGCATTCACACGCTCAAATTCTGTGACCAGTGGCGATGCGAAATGAAAATACAAAAAGATGATACGATCATTCAGCATGTCCAAAAGTGTGCGGGCTTTGTATCTTGCATCTTGGCTAGTCTCTGGGATAGCAACTGCAAAGTAAGCTCTAAGTTCTTCCCAGTTCACTAAACAATTATAGATTACCTTGCCCCTTACAAGCCATCTGGTTGTTGAATTCTTTTGAAAGGGTGATGGTGTTCCCATTCGTGCATTTCCAGGATTCATGACGTTGAACAGAGTCTTGAATGCATCTCTCCTTACTGTACTTTTTGAAAACCACTTTGGTATTTCAGAGAGTAGAAACCCAAGACTTGACGGCAATTTATCAAATGCATATTTCACACACAAGGCAAGAGAATGGCAGATACATTTTACCTGTATGCAGTTTGGGGCAACTGAGCGAATTCTTGACCAGACTGAGTTGTGCTCTCCGACCATCACTGACGCACCATCACATCCATATCCAATGCAGTCATTGAGTCTCAAGCCAATCCCATCAAGGCAGGTCCTTAGAGCCTGAAAGAGATTCTCCCCATCAGCCTCCACCACGCATACAAGATCAACAAAGGCAGTCACAATCTTGTTTTCAGTCTCACTATGGTATCGTATCATACCACACAGCAGCTTTGCTGTGGACACATCTGTAGATTCATCAACTATTACTGAGAACTTTTTTCCTTTTACATCTTTGGCCAAGTCCTCTTTCATTGCAGGGGCCACCACATTCGTTATGATTTTCGTGCACTTTCTTCTGTGAAGCTTTATCTTTTCAAGTTTGCTCCCCTTTCCATTTTTCGCTATTACTTCACCGAGGTGATCAATGGTCATGATGGCAGAATGACATGCCACTGAAACGGCCAATTCGATTTCAGCTTCCTTTACTTGATCGTCTTCTTTCGCAATACGGGTCACAGGAAGAGCTCTTGTTGTTGCCGAGTCTTGTACTCTTCGTACATGCTTATCTGTTTTTTCATGATTCGCCAGAGTTGATGACCTTGGCTGTATCGATGTCCTACATAATTTGCAGTATGCATTTTCTGTTCCATCTGAAGCTTTAGAAACCCACTGAAATTTCGACTCCCAAGACTTATTGTACTTTCTACCACTATCATAGAAACCTTTCCACTTCGATGCCATAACGTTGACTTCTAGTTTGAATAATCGTTATTATCTAGTACTGAAAACTGTTTAAAATTTCAGATCAGTGGGCATTTATAAAATCCTCGTATTCCTGTTTATTTTTAGTTTTTCAGTACAATTGCCGAATAAGGCATGGAGTGATGACCTACTGTATGACGTCAAGCATTGTATCTAAGCTACATTTGAATAGATGATGCAATGATCAATAGCATGAGAAATGTTGACGTAATGGGCTCCGTAATGGGTGTGAGCAGAGTTGTAATTGCCTGAATGAAAATTGTCTTTCAACTTGTCAAATGAATGGAAAGGAAATAATTGATCAGTCAATATGATATCAAGTAAAGCAAGGTCAGCGTCTGTCAATACTAAATAAATTGAAAAAGGAAAGACCACTTAACTGGCTGCTGCGTGTAGAAATCTTTCTTGCGGCGAAGAGATAAATATAAAAACCAAGCAGGAACACCGCGACTGTGACGCAGAAAACAAAAGATAGACTATGGTTTGCAATTAAAATATTTTTTAAAAATATTTTTTAAAAATATTTTTTAAAATATTTTTAAAAAAATATTTTAATTGCAAACCATAGTCTATCTTTTGTTTTCTGCGTCGCGGTGTTCCTGCTTGGTTTTAATACTAAATAACTCGCATCATTGCGCACAAAAGGAAACTGATCATCACATGGAAATATCTGCCTTCAAGTAACAAGTTTCAACAATAATAGAATGCGTTCATATTTCAATGACTTCATTCACACACAGGAAAGAAAACAAACTACCGTAAAGTTTTTTCCCCTTAAGGTTTAAACTTTTTTTATAGTTAGGTCTTTGAAAAAAAAAATGCCAAAAAAATGCCATTATGCCAAAGCATAATTTTCATGCCAGCGGACAATCAAAAAATGCCAAAAACCTGAAATTTGGCATTAAAAATGCCAATATACCAACCCTGGGTTGAACAGCGCACTCTTCAACCGCTTGTGATTTGCCATCTTCTTCACAAATGCCAAGACAGGAGGACCCAACAAGTCCTCAAAAGGATCAGGCAATTCTATAAGTCGTTTGTGTAGGTTTGACCAAGCAGTCTTTCGTTGTTTCTTGATTTTTCTAAGGTGCTCAGAACTCATGGCGAGAAATCTGCAATTGAACACAACATTGATGTTAGCGTCAAGCGTTAGGAACCTGTTTAAGAATTCCTCCAAAAGGTATTTAGACATATTAGCATCCTGTGTATTTCTTCATGCATTTCAGGAGAAAGAAATTTTAAATGCTCATTTTTCTTGAACAGGAATCAGAATATCTTACCCAGGATATTCCAATGGTCATAATGGGTATGTGAACATGACATATATCTAAAATACGAGGAAAATTGTAAGCACTAGGGAAACATGTTTTGGTAAATTTGAGGTCTATTTTGTCTCTTGGTGGAAGCAGTTTGCATTGTACAGTGTGAAATTTATGCATTATAGCCAATAATTAGACATTACGACAGTTGCAAGACAAAGTAACTCTAATGACCCCATGTATAAGCAGGATTCTGCAGGCAGGGGAAATCTTAATGTTATAATTAGTTTTGATGTCCCCATGCGAAGAATAATGGATCTTAGGAAAACAGTCAGAGTTCAATATAATTTTCTTACCTGTGGAATACTTTTGTGATGTCTGTTCCATATACTAGTGAATGAATGAATGAAAACATAGATGGATGCATGATAACAAAAAGAATCGGTCAATGAATCCGTAAATGCATTGAGAAGCTAACAAATGAATCCATGCATAGATCTACAAACGTCACAACGCTTGCCTTCAAAGTAGGGCACACCAATCCAAGGATTGAAATGATTGAAAGTATGAGAAAGAGCCACCTTACTCTATCTTTATAAAATATGGGAAAAAGACATTCCAAAATATAGATTTATTTCTTTTAACATCTCCATGTCATTATCCCTATCAGCAAATAATTCTTTACTTTTACTTTTAATCGAAAGACTGTGAAATGACAAACATTTTCCCACCAAAATTTCCTGTGAAAATGGCCCCGTGACTTCAAGCCATTGTTATGAAGAAATGTTTTGGTTGGGCCTACAGCCGCTGTTGGCCGCCATTTTTGACGACCGTTCGAATACTTTTGTCCAGTAAGTGTACATTTGAAGACGTAGAGATGAGGGCGCAACGTCACTTACATATAACAAATAGGAAATACGTCAACAATCTGTATACATATTATCGTTTGCCCTATACAGGCCTGCAAGATATCCCTGGACCCGTTATCCCACATATACCAGCCTAGAAATGACTGGCAAAGCTTACTCCCACGGAGTGTGCTTGAGCAGAGATGGAGACACTCTTAGCCAATGCGGCATACAAGCCCACAAAGAACAGGTATACCAGTGATGAAAAAAATGTCTTTGTATCTTTGTTGTTCGAATTATATATTCCAGTTTTTGACACAACAACATGCCGAGAAATATTTCACAGAATGATTGTTTGTTGTTTTGTTAATGTAGTAAAGCAAGGGACAACATACGTAATTTTGTTGTGCGGTATATTTAACAATAGAAAAAGATATCAAGGCATTTGAAAGGCCACTTTGTAACCTAAAAGATGTTTCTTTACCCACAGGATTGTCAATAGAAGAAACACTGTTTTTATTCTACTATGCCCACAGTGTGTACCCTGCTGAATGTCAAAGGTATATTGGTGATGTTGACACCCGTGTTTGCAGCATATCCCAGGATAGGCTGCTACCCTCACAACCACGCCTCTGATATCTGAATGTGAGTGTATCACTTCTCAAAATGGCTTACGAGATTAATCTGATGTATATATCTTTGCCTTTTGCGGTCAGATTAATGGCTGTTGTTGAGATATATCAATATGAAAATGTGACAAATTCTTCACTCTTTCTAAATGTTTGGAAACTAGGGTTAGAAAATGATCTTTCAAAATTAATATAAAGAATACTCAAAGGGGTCTGGACAACTATAGTTCTACTTTGAATTATATGTTGCAAGAGCAAACGCAGTTGTCTTTCAAACGTTTTATTGCATATTCTTACACAGGCGAACTAAGACTTGTGCAGGTGCACAGTAAATAACATGCAAGGTTTTTTAAGAGATTTAAAAGAGATGTATATGCTTCAGAACATATGTAGGGTTGATGACGATTTATCATCAAAATGTAAGGATTTTTTGAGTAAAAAGTGTAGGAGATTTTATGAGCAATAGACCCCATGCTATATCTATAAGAACCTGCAATAAGTAACGATTCACTTCCATGTCATCTATGATGTCATCTAAATTTTTCAGGTATTGTTGCTGTGTGTTGCCGTGGATAACTAAATGTTGCTGTGTGCAAGTCAAAGACCTCAAAGGACAATAACTGTGCATGAATAATATATGTTCTTAATTGATGTTAGAGGAAATCGGCAAGGTTAAAGCTGGCACAGGCCAGTTCCTCCCAGATGCCTACTGATATACTATGGATACTATTGACATACTAATAACCTATTGATATTTACTAACAGACAATAAACTGACTCTATTGAGAGAATCATAGCCGTGACTAACTTGCTTTCCAATTTAAATGATTGAGCAGGCCATTTTTAAAATGCACTGCCTTGGCCTTGTCGATTCGCTTTCAAGATGTGTTAACATGGAAGTAGGCATAAGAATATCGTTATTTGTCTCAAGTAATTGCATAGACATAAACGTAGTCTAGATAGATGACTTAAGGATTCTGAAATGGGTAGAGGACATAATGCCTGCACTTCCTAATCTGCATGGTACGGCTATAGCAACTGGTTTTCTAAACAAAACCTGTTATTAGAAAAGAACCAAGGCCCTCAAAAGCAACAAGAAATCAAAGCGTTTTTATATCACATAATTTTCTTGTAAAGATTTAAGATCTGTACACTCTTTCAACAGAAAGGGGCATTGCATTGCTTATTGAGTCTCGTTACACACAACAGTGTGATATCTCAAGGGGGTACTCATATATCTAACGATAGGGATGCTCAGGCTACTTTTTTGGGTCTAAAATTGCAGTAAAATTTATTTTTTGGCTCAGTCAATCCCGCAATTATTTTTTGGGGTTCATGAAATTCAAAATTATTTTTTTTGGTCTCCAAAATACAATCATACAGTACAGTAATTAATAAGACAGTAGAATTGATAGTATATCATATTATAACAATTTTTTTGACAAAAAGAAACAGTAGTGTCGTGCTGTCGTCCTAAATTCCTAGGAAAGAGAGAAAGTTGATCACACCCAAAAGGCAAGAAAAATATGTCAATTTGCTTGCTTGAAATTATTTTTTTTGGGTTTACGGTTGGCATTTCTGCCTGAGCATACCAATCGTGAAGATATATGAGTACCCTCCTGGGTGTTATATACTGTTTTATGAATTGAGCATTGGAAATATGCCTATCGTGGAGAGATTGCAGCAACACCCATTTGTGCTGCCCCGACATCTCCTTGAAGTCCTAACATTTTTTGTCAATTTTCAGCTCTGCGTTCTTTATAAAGGAGATGGTGTTCTTCATAAAAATGAAACATGTATTCCGATATCAGGTCAGCAATAAACGTCTTTGTTGACAAGGAACACCGTAAAAAGAGCTTGAGGCTGAGAATTTCCAAGAAAATAAGAAACTGTTGGGGCAGTGGTTAGGCTGATCTTTTGGAAAAATGAAGGAACAAGGAAAGTCGCTAACAACAGCAACAAACTCGTCTTCTCCATAAATTTCATATTGTAAGTAACAACAATAAGATATCAACAATAGCAAGAAGCGCCGTGAGTCCAGTAAAACAGATACAGAAAATAACATTTTATTCCTCATGACACTGGAAAGGAGGAAAAGCTTATTTAAAGATCTTTTTTAACAATCTTACAACTTGGTTTTGAAATGTAAATTAGTTTGACACGTATGGCAAAAATATTTCTCATACTCTTCTTTTATGAATGGAGATATGGTGGCTTAAAGAGGCCAAGAATATTTTTAAAATTTGCCTCCCAGCTCTAGCTCATTTTCATTTCGACGTCGTTGAACATATCCTTATTTGCTAGAGACTCTAAACAAACGCAACTTGAGGAGATTACATTCGAAACAGACATTTCAATTGAAATATTAGCATTTCATTACAGAATTCAATGGGAATTCATAAAGACTGATTACGAAATATACAGCTGTTCAATTCTTTTATCTTCCTGTAAATTATGCTTCATGAGTCGTAATATTCACGAACAAGACATCAGTCAATGTTGGCCTGAACAAGAAGGTCTGCAATTTGCATTTTACGTATTTCACAAATAAGGATACTTTCAATCACGCCAAGAGTTCTGAACTGAAACCTAGGCTTCTCTACTCGAATCCTTTTACTTGCAACATTGTTTGGATTCATGGTCTCAAATTCTACAACTTCCCCTAGTTATTGTTCACTAAAAATCGTTCAACAAGGCATTTAAGATTTTGCGCAATAAAAAATATACTAAGGAAGAGATAAGGAACTTTGACGCGGAATCCGTCAAAGAAAATAAGGAACTTCAGGCTCAGAGGAAACCTAAGATTCCTTACGCGTAGTGTTTTTATATCCTACTTCGCCCAGGTCTAGTTCAAAAAATTGCATATGCTTGGACCTCTTATGGCCACCTTTTAGAAGCAAAAGTTGGTAAGTAATTGCTTAATTTTAGCTGTATAATTTGCCCTAAGCATAGTAAAGATGGAACAGAATCGGGATTTGGACCCTATGGGGGGTGATCCCTCCTTTTTGAAATCTTTGTCGTAGAGCCTTGAGAGTAGGCTCATTCGAAAGCTCTGGTCGAGAAACCTCTGAATCTGTAATTTTTGTTCATCGATCTCAGGGTCACGCCCCTGTGACAAAGGGTATTGTACACTCACTCGCTAAAGGTCACGCCCCTGTGGCAAAGGGTTTTGTACACTCGGTCGCTAAAGGTCATGCCTTTGTGGCAAAGGGTTTTGTACACTCTCTCGCTGAAGGTCAAGCCCCTGTAACTTTAGGAACTCCCTCCTGTGGCAAAGGGTTGTGGTTTGTCCTTTTGATGAACGATGTATATTTATATTGGGGGCGACTCTCTAGTCTGTCCTTTTGATAAACAAGGTATATTTATATCGGGGGCAACTCTCTAGTCTGTCCTTTTGATAAACAAGGTATAATTATATTGGGAGCAACTCTCTAGCCTGTCCTTTTGATAAACGAGGTATATTTATATTGGGGGCAACTCTCTAGTCTGTCCTTTTGATAAACAAGGTATATTTATAGTGAGGGCAACTCTCTAGTCTGTCCTTTTAATAAACGAGGTATATTTATATTGGGGGCAACTCTCTAGTCTGTCCTTTTGATAAACAAGGTATATTTATATTGAGGGCAACTCTCTAGTCTGTCCTTTTGATAAACGAGGTATAATTATATTGGGAGCAACTCTCTAGCCTGTCCTTTTGATAAACGAGGTATATTTATATTGGGGGCAACTCTCTAGTCTGTCCTTTTGATAAACAAGATATATTTATAGTGAGGGCAACTCTCTAGTCTGTCCTTTTAATAAACGAGGTATATTTATATTGGGGGCAACTCTCTAGTCTGTCCTTTTAATACACGAGTTATATTTATACTTGGGGCAACTCCCTAGTTTGTCCTTTTGATAAACGAGGTATATTCATATTGGGGGCAACTCTCCTTTTGTTAATATCCAATATGCCGAAACAAATATACATTGGTTTCTTGAGTGTAACTTTTTCTCAACCAAAAGCGTGTCTTCATTGATTTCAATTACTCCATAAAAGTTTGGATTTCTTACCCATTTTCTCAAGACTATTCCATCAGTACAGATTTGAAAGTGATGATGATTTCTTGCATTGTCCATCCTCTTCCCGACCACGGAATTATTCATCAACTTGAAGAGATCTTTTCCAAAGTTGTTTCTTGCATGTGTTCTCTTCTGGGTATTAAAATTAATGTATTCTTTCAGCAATAGACTTTGCTTGAATTCGATGATTTCATGAACTTTTGTCAGCTTCAAACCCAATTCCAAACACTCCTTCAAATTTCATTCATGCATCAGCTATTCTTCTTTGTTAAATATATTTGGTATTATCTTTGGTGTTGCCTTAAACTTTTTTCCATTGGAAAGTTAGCTGTGGTGATTGATTCGGCCAGGTGAACTAAACTTCCCTGAATAACTATATCGTTTTAAGTATCTTAATAAGCTACTGGCTAATCAAAACTCAGTTTCCCTAGCAGATTATTTTGGAGCAGCATAGAAAACATATTTGCTATTCATGAAAGAAATGTTGTTATTTCGCGTATATAGTGTTCACATTCAAAGTTTTATCCATGCCATGGCGTTCTTTATGAAGACTCCACTGTTTACCTGTGCCAAGACCACCTTCCTATTGTGCAAGAATTGAAACCTAGGGTGGCTTAGAGGTATATCTGTGCTGAGCTAAATATTTCTATGGTGTTCATAGGACTTATTCAAGTATTTAGACTATGGAGCTATGAAAATCATATAAAAGGGCAGCCAATTTTTTTAAGTATAGGGGAGCAGAGATCTCCCTGTTGGCAGTTGTATAACATCACCCTGTGGATGTGTTTCTGGTCATCATTCATTTCAGGATACAAGATAAAATAAGATTCAAGCATAAGATTTGTCTACAATCTTGGACAAAAATTATGAGAGAAACTGAAGTGTTCGTTACTGTTCGTCTTATCTTCGCATTTCACCTCTCTCCCCTCAATGTTGATCAAATGGCGCAGAATTGTTTTCAGTGTCACTCAACATTGACGCAAAGGTTGAGGGGAAGTGTATTTTTGATAAGCCAAGCTAATGTTAAGGAATTATGCAAGTATTACTCGGAATCTTCTGGCTGTCTCGATGTATATGTATGTATATGTATGTATGTATATATAAGCACACTAATCCTTAGTACAAAGGTTTTTCATAGCGGCATTAAATTAATCGAAAGGAAATAATTACAATTTCATACGTAAAAAAAGTTAAAACTTGTTTCAAACGAATATCTTAACCTAAAATTTTTTGTTTGTTTTTTTTTATAAAATGAATCAATAACCTAATTCTGTGTTTAGTCTCAATTTAAATTGTCCATAAGAAGAGGTGATTTATCTGAGTTGATTTAATCTCATCCATCCAATGTTATGAAGCAATGGAGTTGCATGTTCGCGCTTGGGAGCTCCAGCAATGACTCTTGCAGCGAAGTTTTGGACCATTTGTGCCTTATTGGTGACATTCTTACTAGCAGTGTCATATACAATATCACCATAGTTTTCCTGTGCTTGATCGCTTGAAGTCTGTAATATGCTCCTTCCATGTAAGATTTGGATCAAATTTCATGCCTAGGTTTTTAACAGTTGGGACAGCTTCAATTGGAGTGTCTTGGATCAGTATAGTTTTGCTTTGAGGGGAAATTTTTGCTAATTGCTGTCGGGTACCATAGATAATATACTGAAATTTATCAGGATTCGCTTTCAGTTTATTCTTTGTGAACCAGTCTAAAATCAAATTACACTTTTTAACTAGTTCTGAAACAGCAGTATCCAATGATTTTACAGTGCAGCTGGTGAATAGTTGTAGATCGTCTGCATATCCATGGATGCTAGTCTCCATTGTCCCAGGTGGTGCATTTTCCACCACGATCGCAGGTATTTCGTTTATGTACAAGATGAATAGCAAGGGGCTGCGTACAGATCCCTGAGGTACACCACATTGTGAAATTTTGTTGTCCGATAAAATATCATTTACTTTCACATACTGAGAGCGGTTTCGGAGATATGAGCCAAACCAGAACACTGAATGATAGTCAAAACCATATTTGAGCAATTTCACTAGTAGGAATGTGTGATCGATTGTATCAAAAGCTTTACTAAGATCCATCATTATTGTTGGTGTTATCATTCCTTTGCTCATGTTCATCAAAATTTGATCAGCAATGCATGTTAATGCTGTCTCTGTTGAATGATGTTTCCGGAAACCAGAGTAGTATTTCTCTAAAATATTGTTCGTATTAAGGTAATGTAAGACCTGCTTGCTCACGAGTTTTTCCATTATTTTTGACAGAATAGGCAGAATGGAAATTGGTCTATAATTGGAGTATGCCAGTGTTTCTCCACTCTTATGTACTGGTGTTATAACAGAAGCTTTCCATAGAGATGGGCAGTTTCCAGTAGCTATACTCAAGTTTATTAAACGAGCAATCGAGTTTGCCACTATGTCTGCAACAATTTTCAGTGATTTCAGATCAACGCTGTCAATTCCTTTTGCCTTATTGGAAGGCATTGTCCTGAGGATGTCAAGAACCTCACTTGTTGTCACGGTCCTGAAGGAGAATGATGACTTTATATCGAATGGAAATTTGAAGCGCCGGTGACATCGAGGAAGACTTTCTTGAGTTTTTGGTCCCACCGTGGAAAAGAATTGATTGAGTTCAGTAGCTTTTCTTTTTGTTTCCCATTGCTGAGGAATTCCGTTACTTTCTTTTTTGGTAGGCATAAGGCGCTTCGGGTTTTTCCAAATTTGTTTTGGGTCGTCTTTGTTTTCTTCTAGAAGTTTTTTGAAAAAAGAGTCTTTAGCATTATTTACCGCCATTTTAACAGCTTTCTTTTCAACTTTGAAATTTTCCAAAGCCCTTTCACATTTTGATTGTACTGCGCTTTTTGTAAGTTGATCTTTCTTGTTTATCATATCTTGCAGTTCCGGAGTAAACCACGGCTTCGGCCTTGCTTGGACTTTTATCATTCGCTCAGGTGCATGTTTATTGAGTACTTTCAAATAAAGTTCAGTCCATAGAAGTACTGCTGTGTCAACATCATTCAGTCTTCCATATCTAGCAAGGGGCAGCTTTGTGATGTCAGCTTTGAAATTGTCTGCATTGAAGTGCTTGTATGTTGGGACTTTCTTGAAAATTGCCTTTGCTTTAGGGCTCTTTTGGTTGAGGATGACGTACGTTAATGAGTGATCACTTAACGATGTATGCAAGACACCTGCTTTCAAGACTTCAAGTCCTTGAGTGGTCATGATGATATCAATTAGAGTTGAAGAGGTGGACGTTACCCTTGTAGCCTCTTCTATTAACTGTTTAAAAGCATACGAAGAAATGATTTCTTTGAGGTCAATATATTTTGTCCAAGATTGTCTGGAGCAGAACTTTGTGTACATCGCTAAAAGTTCCTCTACTTGCTCTGAATACATTGATAATGAATTTGTGCCTGTACTCTGTTCTTCAAAAGTCTAAAAAATTTGGGTGGGGGTGTGAGGGTGTTGGATGAGTTCCTAGGTGCAAATAACAGAAAAAATGGGGATTTTTTTTATTCTCTTCCCCTTGATATACAGCCTCGCTGTGAATAATTAAAGGAAGTTTAAGACCTAAGACTTTTTGGTGGTAACTTCGAACGGCTGTTGTAGGCTCATATTTGACATTGATCCCAAAATTTCGATTCTCTCTGATACATGTCCTGGCCGTAGATAATATCTTGCTGTTAAGGCAAGGGGAGTGATAAAAATTGTGGTTTTCATTACCACTGTGCAATCTGGTCCTAAACTTCAGCGATAGTCATGACCACTACATAAGCGCATATTGATATGTATGCAAGCAGGACGAAGAAGTGGCTGAACATCAAGAGCATCAAACATTGGCAGTTGTTTTATTGCCAATGACCTACCATGCTATTGCGGCAAACAGAGCAGCTGGTAAAAAAGAAAATCCACAAAACAGGGAAAAGAACCTGAAGTGCCACCAAAAAAGAAGCATCACAACAACATCGAGGTAGCCAATGTTATCTGGCAACAAGAGATTAAGACATACATGGAGCTATTTGCGATTGAAGAATCAAGAACACAGGATGGGCAAGATGATATTGCAGATTTTTTTTTCTTGTACACTGAGAAGAATCTGACAAAGCTCATCAACTTATATGAAAGATGCATTGTCAAAAATAGCAGGCAAAAGACCCACCGAATGGAGAAAGTGATGGAGGCACTGAGAAAAGAGAGTGTTGCTGACTGCAACAATTGTTGGTTTGATGCTTCAACGGACGTTTTGGTTTGATGAAACAACCTTGACATATATGCTTACACTAGGAGTGTGAGAGATAGCCTAGGACATGGAAGAGGATTTTTTAGTACTTTGTTCTCATGCCTGTAGCTTTTAACACCATTTCTACTCTCTTATCCATCGATTGTATGATTTTGCCAATACCTGCAGCTGGGAAATGGATCATTGTTTGCTTCACACGAGCTGAAAACTCTTGGAAAGTTTCCTTGCCAATGTTACCCACAAGAGCCTGCTTTCTAAGCTTATCACTAACAGAAGAAAAAAGTTTTCAGTCGGATTCAAATCTGGAGATCTTGATGGAATTTTGAAAACCTTTGCTTTAATAGATTTAAAAGCCTCTCTTGCTGCTTTACTGTTATGTCCTGGGCAGCCATCCTGTAAGAATTGTCATCCTTTTGGATCAATGTTTCTCTCAAAGGCATCATAAAAAGAAGAGTGAACAATTTCTGCCATTTTCTTTCCCTTTATTGCCCCCAAAGTATTGCTCGCATAAAACAACACCATTGTTGTAGGAAACTGCCACTATAAAATTGCAGTTCACTACACCTTCTTTACCCTTAGATGTGCAACCAATTTTTAAACCCTCACATTTCCTTCTCCATTCACGGGCTTTTGGTGCACTTGCTAGATCGAAGAGATTTGTCTTGAACTCAAATCCTTTCCTATCTAAATAGAAGGATATATGACGATTCCAGAAATCTTGACCCCATTTGAATTTGCGTTTTTTCCTACAAAATTGCATTCTATTCTTTAAATCAGTTTGGGAAATAAGGCCTTTCTTCTGCAACTTTATGTATCCATATCCTTCTTTGTTCATAAACCTCCTTACTGTTCGATTCGATACTTTTGTTGTACACCAGCTTCAACTGCAACTCCAAGTTAAATAAAAGAACCTTTACTTTCTCAAACTTTAGGAATAGAGTGTAAGATTTGCCTCATGTCCAGACTGGTCAGCTTTGGCGGACAACCTGTATTCTGTTTATGGACGTCATGCTCATCATGTTGAATGTTTTTTTGGCATACCTATAAATCTGGCTTTGCTATTCTGTGGGTAAAATTTTCAATAATTTTACACCTGATACACCACCTGCCTGATAGAGAGCTGCTATTTTTGCGGAGTGTTGACCAGTCACTGAATTCTTCCCTGCCATCTTCTTTCTCCTCACTGACGATAAAATTCACCATTACATATTACCTATCTTGGAATATGTCAAGTTTTTTGTAGTGTTTTGTTGTTGTTGCTGTGTTGTTGTTGCTGCTGTCCTAATTTTTGTTTGCAAAAGCTTTCCTATTTCATGAACTAACTGTCCATTTGAAATCGCATTTTATCTGCATCATTCCAGAAGAGTAAATAATCAAACCAAGCTTTCAGGGAAAGCAAGGGATTTTTAATCCAGCTTTGTTGGAAAACCAGGAATCGCAGGACCAGCTTTCTTTGAATTGGGAAAGCTGGGAAGGTCATTTGAAAAGCTTAAAAGGACGGATAATCTTTTGCTTGGGTGTGAAAAATTTCTGAGTTTCCTAGAAAGCTGGGAATGCATTGAAGAATGAAGTAAAAGAAAACCCAACCTTCTTGGAAAAGCGGGGAACTGAATGCAATGAAACTCAAATTGAAGTGAAATAGAAATTGGTTAATAGCATGCATTGTCAAGTCACCCTTTCTTGCTCAAGGTAAGTCAATGGTTTTATTGCCCTGCTTCTATAATTTTTCAACATTTCACTAAATTATTCTGCATAAGAACAGTTATTAAGTAATTCTTGTAATTCATAAGCATCTTAATAGGCTTCTGAACATGTTTTGCCTAGGCCCGGCCTGCTCAAGGAAGGGCAGAGTTGGTAATAACCTACTGTATCCACTGTATCTGCCTGCAGGTATATAGCCTTTTAGTTTATGCAAAAGTAACGAAGAGAATAAACTCATGTAGCTTCTCTTTCATAGCTTCCTAAAGCTAAGCAGCTGCCAATAGGTACCCAGCTACAATACGGTATGCATTTTTTCACAGTGACTATTTGACCTGCAGCCGGTCAGGCATAAGAGAAAACTAATTGACTGACAGTCTTTATTATGCATGAGTGAATGCAGATTGACATTTAAGCAGCGAAAAAAATCTGCAAAGGGCAGGACTTTACTGCAGTCTCCAACTGAGTTTTTACTTCAACTTGCTTGATTGAAATTTATGCCTGAATTTTCTTCGATGATTTCTGACTTTTGCTGACTTTTTTTTAGGCAGTTTGATTATAAAACATGTGGCCGAAAAATGTTAAGAAAGACAAGATCAGATTTGTTTAACTAACAGTTCAATGTAATAAAACTAATCTTTCTCAATCATTAAAACCCATCTTTAAAACCCATTACAGCACAACATCAATAGTGTATTTCTTGACATGAAATAAAACAGACAGACAAAGCAATTGGTTTCAGTGTAATAATGTTTGTCTCCCAAATTGTTTTTAAGCTGAAACATCAAAACCATGAGAGTCAAGATCAAACAGAACTCTCGACTGTAGGCTATATATACACTTGTACTGAACTGAATTAACTACTCGGTAGCTTCTAGTACACTCTTTTTTATATGAACACAGTTGATAAGAAGATTGAGGCCCAACTTGCCAAAAAAATAAGAACAAAGTAAGAACATGTCCAGCCCCCAGACGAAAAAGAAGAACATGGCAACGCTGTAGCAATGTCCGAAGGAAACTGATGATTATGACGGGTGACAGATGATGATTATAATTATGAGGATGATGATTATGTTGATGATGATGATGATGCTCTAGCCGATGACGACAAGGACGACGATGATGATCATGTTGAAGATGACAATGATGATCGCTGTTGACATGATCTTAATCGTCATCGACAAAATCATCATCATCTTCAACTTAATCATCATCGTCTATAACAATAATGATGATGATGTTGATGATGATGATGATGATGATCATATCGGAGAATAAGGATATTGAAGATGATGATAATGATGATAATTGAAGATGAAGATGATGATCATGAAGATTAAGATGATGATCATTATGATAATGATGTGAATGATAACCATGATCAGATGAACCTTTCCTGGAAGAAAGGGAAAATCCCAAAGCTTTGAATCGAAAATAGAAACTCTCTAGCTATGTATACTGTACTAATAAATTTGAACTCATAGGTTGAGCTGTGTAACAAACAGCTCCCTTCCCTTCAGTGCACAGAAACCTGTAATCTTCGCTTCATATGATGAATTTTTATTCTAGTACCTTCAATAGCCATCATAAGAATTTCCATGTTATGCAAATAACTATATCCCATAATTAGTATTACTAAGTAAAATTGATTACCAACTTTCAGTAATTTACTTTCAGATGATTCCCGAAGCCGCAAACAATTTTTGTGAAAAATCTCTTGTCTTACTTGGAAATAATTTCTGCTGCGCAACAGTCCCCTCCTCTCTTCACACAAAAATATCTAACACCTAAGAGGACTTCTAGAAACGTAAGAGGACTTCTAGAATATCATTGTCAGAAGTTTCCCCATCAAAAATTGTATGAAAATATTTCAAGAAAAAATCGAAGTAAATTTGAGCTACATTTTGCAATATGTGTAGTCAAACCATCTTTTGAAGCCTGACCGAGCCAGCTTTTTTGCAAAATAATCATAGTTTCAAAATTTTTATTTTCAAAAGTTTTGATGCTATAGAATGTTCCTGTATCGTGGATCAAACTCACAACCTTTAGCCCAAGGAAGAAGCGCATTATTCCACTGTGCTGCACTGACAGTTGATTCTAATTGATGTTTTTGGCAAGCAATTGCATTTTGTTCATTATGCCCATTAACAACAACACTTACGGTGACTTCAAAGTTTACTTGCTAGTATTTGTGGTTTATCTTTTGTTACGTTTTGGCAGGAAAAGTGTCTATATTCCTATATGCCTCTATGCCTACATATATGTCTATTACAAAGAACACCCTCTTAATATGTCCTTCGGACATAAAGATGTCTTTTTGAAATTTCATCTCTTTTCCACAAGACAGAGAGCTATGCAATTACTAAATAAAAGTATAAAGAACATATGCCAAACTGTTACTTATTGTTCGTAGAATGATTTTATTGTGTTTGGTTGTAGAGAAATCAATGTTGTGATAAGAACACCACTAACAACAATCGATTCTCAAATAATTCAAAAATAAGAACATAGAGAATTCCCATCAAGTCCTTGGATGGGAAGTGGCAATGGCGGCAATAGCAAAGCAATTTGAGAATCAGTTTATTTGAAGATAACAAGGAAACTGAAGAAGATGGTCTAACTTCTAACACGTCAATGCTTTGTAACAAGTTCAAGGAAATTAAGATAATGGTTAAAGGAATTGGCATGCAATTAAAGAAGCTGGATAAACTAGATGAAAAAGAGGCAACAGTGAAACAGAACAACAAGAGCTGAAGCTGGCAAAGGGTGAAATGGAGGAAATGAAAAAAAAGAATGCTGATCTAGAACATAAAGTGGCACAGTTTGAGTTGAAGCCTCTGATGACCGAATCTGCTGCTGATGCAGATAAGCTTGGAAAACTTGAAAAATTAATCAGCTATATTCAAGCCAGAACGATGAGGGAAAATCTAATTTTCTACAATAAGGAAGAGAAGGAAACAGAAGGCGTTAGCACTGAAGATATAATAAAAGAAATCATCCACAATAAAATGGGAGTGGCAGAAGAAGTAAGGTTTGATGGTGTGCACCGCATGGGGTCAAAGTTTACAAAATCCGGAAGCAGAAGGGTAAGGCCAATAGTGGCAAAGCTCAAAAGCTTCAAAGTCGAAGAAAAAGTGAAGTATTCCTCGAAGTATCTGTCAGGCAGTCAGGCAGTAATATTAGCCTCTCTGAGCGATTCCCACAAGAAATCAACAAGGAAAGAAAAAATTATGGCCTCTATTCAAAGAAGCTTAAGAAGAAGGGGGCAAAGTGAAACTAAAAGTTAAAAGACTCTATATTGATGACCAGCTGGTAGTTTTGGGCACAGATGAAGATGCAATGAATGAATAGGGATGTAATGGAAAACGAAAACATCAATCAAGGAACATAAGTATTTTATTTCTAAATTTTAATGGGTTTAGAAGCCAAATTAAACTAACTAAAATTCAGTTAGTTAAATTGTTGGGATTAATGATAACGTTAGGAATTTCATACATTTAATTATGCTATTGGATTAGTCTATGCTCCCCCTTCAGGTTCACAATATTTTAACAAAGACGGTTTCAAAAGTTTGGAGAGTGATATTAACACATTAAAAAAATGCAAATTATGAAATCTTAGGGAATGATAAAGGTGCAGGCAAAAATACATGTCACACGATAAAACTGTCATAGATTATGGGATAGAAAGTGCTGGGGTGCTTTGTTCTTGTCAAAATTTTCAATGTTGATGACTTTAACCCATTATTTTCAGACGTACATAGTGCAATTTGAATTAAATTTGGCATGATTAATATCTAAAATGAAAATGAAAATGAAACTCTAAATGATAGGTGTTTTCTAAAACCAAAAATTTCAGGGATGACAGAGTTAAAATAACTCATAATTTGAATGAAGCAACAAAAAGAAAATTCAATGAAAATCTTAATTTTGATAAATTTGAAAGAAATGACAAGGGCAATAGATGATCACATTGTAACTGAAGATAAATTAGAAAATTCTAGTAAAATGATAAATACTATTATTGATTCAATAAACGAGTTAATTAGAAAGAGTGGCTTGAAAACGTTTGGAAGTAAGCAAAAGAGTGGGACTAAAAATAGATGATAATGATAAAAATAAAAAAGATCAAACATGGTTTGCAAGAGGAGTAAAAAATATCAGTTTCTGGGAAAACGTAAAGCATATATTAAGAAAGCTGATTCTAGAAATAGGTCTACTATGATTAAAGGAAAAAAAGAGTATAAAAAAGTAACTAATACATTTAAAGTCAGGTATAATAAAAATCTTAATGAGAAATTAAGGAATTTAAGTGCCAAAATGCTAAACAATTCTGGACAATTATTAAACATAATAAGAAAGAATCATTATAAGATGTATCTTCTTATTCCTTGTTTCAACATTTCAAAAAACTTGAGTAAAGAAGATGAAGAAGCAATTCTGCCTGCAACAGATACATCTGAAGAGGATCTGGACCTAAATATGAGTATAACTAAAGATGAAGTAGAAAATATAATTGAAAATTTTAAGAATAAGTGTCATAAAGTTGAGCAAAAGAAAAACACACCCAGATAAACCTAAATTAGGCTCATATCAATTCGACTTTGCATGTAAATAGAAAAACTACCATATGTTTCAATGCATATATATGAAAGTCAATAACAAAAAGTCTTTGTTCATTTTAACACAATCATTGTTAGTAGGCATAAAGCAAGTTTATAAATCGGTCCAGTAAACACAATGCAGCGAATTCTCATGACATTCACCCCCCGTTAAAAAGTTAACCATCATCTTCAAAACCATATCTCTGAGATTTCTTTCTGATACAAGTTGAACAACATAGAGGCTAAGCGGTTTCTGCCGTTTCTCTCGCAACATTCTCTGTTGTTTGTGCAACAGGAATTTCAACAGAATTCCCTTGGTCAATTTCAGTGACTGTGCTCTCCCTAGACAGTTCTGTGTTAGTTCCATCCCCTGCGTTATCTGTACCTGAAGGAAGTCTAGGGCAAGAAGCAAGGTCAGTGAGGGAAACTGATGACTCGTGACCATCATTATAACAAATGTGAGCAAACGTGGGGTTTAAATAAGTCAATTCATCCTCTTCCACCAAGTCGTCATGTGTGCTTGCATGTACAAATTTTCTCAGGAGAACTGGACCTGGTGACATAAATGAAGGTAACAATAATTTCTGGTTGGATTTTCTTGGAAAGCTGAAGAATCTATTATGTGGGGTGGTATTGGTTGAAGTCGAAAGTAGAGATCGGACAGAATGGAGTGCATCTGGCAAAACGCTTTCCCATTGTACAACAGGAAGCTTAGTAGAGGCTAGAGTGAGTCTTACTGCTTTCCACACAATACCATTATACCGTTACCAGTGGGATTATTCGGAGTGCTGTGACTGCTTGTGATACCTCTGCTTCTAAGATAATTGGTCAGGTCTGAAGTCATAAACGAAGAACTGTGGTCCGAATGTATGAATTCCCACAGAAGGAAAACACTTTTTCTAAGCATGCTATAACAGCCTCTGTGGAAATATTTGAGCAGGGAATTGCAAACGGGAAACGAGAGTATTCATTGATTACTGTAAGAAAGTACTTATTCCTCTATAAAGAGGGTAAAGGTCCCTTGAAATCTATGCTAATTCGTTCCATAGGAAGTGTTGCTTTTATCAGCTTATTGTTCTGACTCTGATAAAAATTGGGTTTCAGCTCAGCACAAATCTGGCAATGGGTTTCATCTATCATAAAAAGATGTCTTAATCTCCTGTAACACTAAATCAAAATTCCACTGCTTTTTTCTTTTCTTTTGCTTCTCTGCTTGTTACGAATCTGGATTTGTATTTAATTTTCTTGTCATTTTCTTGCTGCATGTAAGCTTTGCTGTTATTTGCTATATTTGATATTGTTGATTCTGGGAGTCACTTAATTAATGTTAACTAGCTTAATCTAATAGTGACTCCAATGATTTAAATTGATTTGACCTACCCTGGCTGAGGGTGTGTTTAAAATATTGAAATTTTGATGATGATGATGATGGCAAAAAATTATGTGGTTCTTATAAAAAAGAATGTAGAGATGTAACAGCACAAGGTTACGATAAGACTAGGTAAAGCTTCCAGACTATATTTAAAGTATTGTATTCTCGAATATCGGGAGCCGGAAAGGTGTTCCTCAAGATTTAGGTAAAAAGACCAACCATCATGATATACGTCTAATATTCCTTCATAATTTTATAAGAAAAAGATTTAAATATATATTTTATACAGTAAAAGATTATCATGTTATTTTTGGAAGAAGAAAGTATACCCAGTATAACAAGTTGAAGAGTTCCCCATGTTGAAACATTATGTCATTTTGCAGGAACTATTTTTTGCCAGAAAATGCAATTTCTTGACAAATTGCTTCACAAAAGCTTGACGAGGACTGGCTGCCCACCCGTCTGTCTACACAAGAAGATAAGGCACAATTGTAACATACCTCCGCCCAGATGAAAACGACCCCTTTGTAACAATTAACTTGAAAGATTTACTTATGCATTCACCATAAAACCATAAATATGCATTACTAAATTAGCTACATCATACAATTTACTCGAATATACCCATTTTGCTAAATTGGGTAATGTCAATTTATCAAACTGCATTCAGCATTCGCCATCCAACCATAACGAAAATAAGACTAAAATGTGATTGTTATATAGTTTTAAGGTGAAAAGAATGAAATGATCTTTAGTCATTTGCTAACTACATGAAAAAACAGAAATAGATTTTCAATTAATTCAATTTGAATCTTAAGCTTTGGGAGTATTTGTATTTTTTCACTATTTGTGTGCAGATCATAATGAAAATACCCTAACTAATCCATACGTACATTTAAGCCACATGAAAAGAAAAAAGAAAAAATGGACAACATAAATTAAACAATAGAACAGTCAAGAGGTGAAACTCAGCAGGATTAAGGTTACTCTTTCTTACAATGATAAATTGATGAACTACTGGTAGTTGCTCTTACAACTTCGACAATACCGGTACTTACTATACAGCTTCTTTGAGCAAACCCATTTGCATTTCCGTTTCATTTCAACTATCTTAATGGCACTGCTCCAAGCATTTGCTGAGAAATATCATTTTTTGCGATGTAGTTGGACAAAATCTTCATCTTTTATTAAATCGGTAATTTTGTCCACATTCGTCTGTATCTGTTCATCAATGAATGCACCATCAAGAACTTTCTTTGCCACTTATAGGCTTGACAAAGCATTCCAGGATACTCTTCCTCTTTCACTGGCCATAGCTTGGACAATGGGATGATTCCTTTGCTACATTTTACCTTTTAAAATTGAAAATAAATGCTTAACTGGCTGCAGTTTTAACAAGAGTTTAATGAAGAGAAGAATGTAAAATAAAGCAGGAACACAATGATTCGCAAACAGGACTATGCATTCATTATATGGTCCAAATGTGGTACTGATATTTCGCCTTGCTTAGCCTTGTCTGCTTCGGTACCTTGATTGACGTTAGTTAACAATTTTTCACAAAAATCAATGGTCCAGCAATCTGCAACCAAGGGTTTGTGGTATTTTGATATACATAACGAAGAGGACTTTGAATACATGGCAACATGGAAGACCTATCCTTTTCATGAAGTTGCAGGCACACTCATCTGTAGATGATATTTACTGAGAATTCTTCGACCCAGATACTAGAAACGTATTTCTGGCAAGGTGTCTCTTACATTGACCTTAGCGGATAACTCTGCTTGTTTCTCAATGATTTTGAAAGCATATGAATTCTCGCAGTCTGCATATTTCTTTAATTCGTCACTCGGAAATGGGAGATAGGTTGAACATCAAGTGATTTCTTTCATTTCTTAGGTAGCTAAGAACAACAAAAAAATCTTGGAATCACTGCACCAAGCTTCCATATTTTGCGCAGACACTCTTAATTTTGAAGTTCATACACTCTAATCGATTGTTTGTGGTCTCTACCAAATTAAAAGCAGCATCTTAAAAACATGAAACCCATTGCTCTGAATATATGCCAGTTGTCATTATAATAGCAAATCACTGAGTTTATTTTTGTGTCCTTCTACATGCCAAAATATTTTTCATATTTGGTCAAAGGTTTGTAAGTAAATAATTTTTTAGGATATCTCAAGACACATTGTCCTTTCATCTGACGTAATACCCCTATTTCAATTCTAGTCTCTTGTCTGAATGACCTCAGTACATGGTAAAGATACATCTGCATTGATGCCTGTGAAAAGCTTCTTTCTAATATGTTTCTAATCTTCTTTATGATAATTTTTGCTACTGTTCGAGATGCAGAAACTTTTTCATTAATGGCAGGGCTTTGTGGAAAATGGCTTTCCACTCAATATCTCCATCAAATGTGGGCCTCATTATAGCAATGTTAAGGCAGTGAATTTAAATTCAAACTCAAATTCATGTAATTCAGGTACAGATACTTGATTACAAGTATAAAAATAATTGTTAATAATTCACTAATGAAAATACAGTACAGTCGAGTCCCGCTATCTCGAACTCGCTTGGGAAATGAAAATTTGTTCGACATAGCGGGATTTCGAGATATCCGAACTCGGAATTTTTTCGATCAAAAAGGGCCATCTGTGTGTAAAAGTAGTATATAAACCAAGGAAAAGAGCTCATTTGTCCCAAAAGCTGTGTTTAACATCAAATTCAACTGAAATAGTCCATTACTGAAGCTTGCTTCATATTTTGGAGTGCTTCTTCGTCTCAGTCAACAATAGCATCAAGCATAATAACCCACCACACTGCAGTAGTGCTTGTCTACCACAGCACGCAAAAAATACCACCAGGTAAGCATAAAAACCCACCACTTCAAGCATAACAACCCACCAGAGTAGTGCTTGTCCACCACAGCACGCAAAAAATACCACCACATCAAGCATAATAACCCACCAGTACGTAAAAAATTCCACCACATCAAGCATAATAACCCACCACCGCAGTGCGCATCCACCACAGCAGTGCGTAAGATTCGCTAGTGTGACAACATAGCGGACCAATATCCAGTCTATGAAGAGAAAAACGACACCATTGAAGGAAATCTACCAAAAGGAAAAAAAGGCAGATTTGCAAAGGCAATCTTCTTTTTTCTCAGGGCAGATAAATTTAATTCCTGTGTGCCTGTGGTGAATGGCAAGCGTGTAAACTTGGGAGATGGCAAAGGATTGCAAGTCCCTTGCATGTTAATAATTGTCGGGCAACCTAAGTTCACTTTAATCATAAAAAATGAATTATCATTGTAATAATAATTAACAACTGAAAATTTTTTATGACTTTTGTTCGAGATAACCGGGTTTTTTCTTTGACGGGAAAAACATTTCGTTCGAGATAGCGAATAGTTCGAGATAACCGAGTTCGAAATAACGGGTTTAATCTCTATACTTAGCCTATAGGAAAACGAGGGGAAATGGGAATCTGTTCGAGATAGCGAGTTGTTCGAGATAACCGAGTTCGAGATAGCGAGGTTCGACTGTATTTAATTTAAAAATGACATTTTGATATGTTGCTCAGGATGCTGAGATAATTGAAATGGTTCAGAGCTCAGCTCCCTGTTAAAATTTTTGATAAGGGCAGTTGTTTAAATGAAACTTCATTATTTAAAGCTGTATATGATATTGAATTTGAAAAGCTTTACGACATGAACAAAACAACAAATATAACAGTAATGGGAGAAGATAGAGAAAAAAAGGTTAGGATAAGAGAAAATGGTCGAAAATAAAAAAGAAAGACATGGGGAATTGAATGCTATTGTATAGGCAGATTACCTAATAAAGGTATTTTGATTCATAGTTTTGGTGAATTATTTAGTAAATGATTTCGAAAATACTTGCAAAACAGAGTTTTGTTTCATGTTTCTCTTATGTGGTAGGGTATATCGTTCCATATCTTTATTCCATTATAAGTAAGAAATCTCTTTTTATAGTTTGTTCTTACATTTGGAATAGCTAATTTTTTGTTTGTAGCCTGGCTTGTCTTATGATCATGTTGGGAACATAAAGCTTGACCACCGTTGTTGATATCATACATGAGCTGAGCACACTGGAGACTAAGACTATCTTGAAAATTTTATGTTTCTAATTGACTGAAAATGGTATCACGCTGGTTGAGCTTTTTTCAAAGTTCATTACTCTTAAAGCTTAGTTTAGATTTTGCTGTATAGGCTTAGTTTTGACTTCACAACCCCAATTAATCAATCCCTAGTTAATATGGGGGGGGGCAATAAAAGGAAAGTAAAGATTGTGGAGGATTTGAATGGGCACAAATAGCTGGCAAGATAGCTGGCAATTTATATAAACTTTTTGCGTCCTTTCCGTTAAATATGATTTTAACCAATTTAGTGCTATGCTTCTTATTCCATAATATTCTAGTTGACAGATTAAGATGTTGTGGTCAACAGTATCAAATGCTTTTGCTAGATCTAAAAAAATACAGCATGAGAATTTTTTGTCTTCCATAGAGTTTATAAGCTGATTATAGAGATCTAAGATAGCCAGCGACTTTGACTTATTTTTTTTGGAAGCCAAATTGGTGTTCATAGGTAACATTGTGTTTCTCAAGAAAATTAGTTAAGTCTACAATGCATTAGTTTTTCAAATATTTTATCAAAGATAGGGAGAAGAGATATTGGACGGTTATTAGTAATGCCATCTTGTTATTCCCCTTTATGAATTGGAATTACCTTAGCAAACATTAGCATGGATGCATAATATCCAGATTTGAATGACTCATTTATGAGATTAGTGATAGGGTTGGTTGAGACATCACTAACACATTTGATCAGTTTGACTGGGATGTCATAGGCACCTGGTGCTCTTGCTTCCTTTAGATTTAACAATTGACTGTTTACTTCCAATGGTGTTACAGGCACAAGGAAAAAAGAATCACTGTTTGCATTATTTAAGTAATCAGTAAAATGTTTATTTGATGTTCCTAGTTTATCTACCAGATTTTGTGCAATATTCGCAAAAACACTGTTGAAATATTAGCTACCTGTTTTGGGTCTGATATTGTTTTTCCGCCTACTTTAATCTTTAAATCTTGTGAGTTTTTTTACTCTCTCTACTGAGAAGGTTGTTTATTCCGACCCCAATTTTGCTAAACAGGCCAAGTCACCGGAGGTCTAGGAATCATTGCTAAATATGGCCGATGGTTTGGGATAGATAGATGTGAATAAACATCAACCGGACATTATAGATAATCTTGTCGACAGAGTGATGGAGCAAGAGAAGGAGGGAACGAAAACCAATAAGAAGAAAGAAATCGTAAAACCTGATGCCTTTAATACAAAGGTAAAAATAGATTCCAAGCTATTAAAAAAGGAAACCGAAAAGGGGAGGAGGGTATAATCCCTTATGCACTGGTTTCGTGGCAAAGAAACCACAGAATATGAAGGAGATTAGACACAGATTTAAGGAAATGGAAGATGATAATGATGATGAGGATGACGTTGAGAATCATGAAGATGATGGCAAGTTGAACAAAAAAGAAGAGGTTGTTAATACTACTAATGCTGCTGTAGCGAATTCAGCAGATGATGTGAAAACAAAGGAGATCAGAAAGAACAAGAGAAAAACTATTTCTATGACTGATGCAGATTTTTTAGCGTTTAAGAAATTCATAAAAATGCAAAGCAACAATAAAGACAAGAGAATAATTATTTTATATACTTTTATATATATATTTTACACAGGTATGTTGTATTTTTTGTAAATAAGAAATCAATACAGGAAAGGGCATTATGAAATTCTTTAGAAGAGCAGGCTTATTTGGAAATGCTTTAGATGAAGGGGGAAAATTACGTCAATTGGCTAAGCAAGAAATGAATAAGAAACGTTCTTTACAAGGTGGGAAAAAATATAGAAGAAAAAAGCATAGCTCTAACTATTCAGATCATTATGCCCATGGAATGCATGATGCTCTTGATAACAGATTATATGAAGCATCTCAGGACTGCTAGACATTTAGCTGCTATTCCTTAATCACTTTCCCCATCCAGAAGAGTCATAGTTGTAAAACCTGATGCTCAAATTTTCTATCGATATTGAATTTATATTAAAATAAATAAATGAATTAAAGAGAACGTATGCTATGTCGTGGCCTAAAACATCAGGACTGTCAAGCCACAGTGTGGGTGGCCTACTACAGACAGTAGGTAGGCCTAGGCCTTTCTTTCGATGCATCTGAAGGGCATTCTTCAGGGTTTAAAAGATAAATTTTCCTTTTAACAGTGAACAGAGTCACATAACAAGGTTTCATTCAAGATAGTATGTTTAAACACAAGATAAAGCCATCGTTTTGAACTTCTTTCTCTATTGGTAACAACAGCCACCAGCCTTACGTTACGTCCTCCATTACAAGCGGTACAAACAGTTTGCAGCGCGGTATTTGAGCACGGCTTCTTGTGAGATCGAGGTTATGCTTCTGCTGAGTCAGCGGAACAAGCTTTTGGACTTTAATTCGCAGACTCTACACTCTTGAAAGTGTCTGAGTCTGCGCGCAGGCTATCATTTTTTCGAGTCGAGTTATTATTCACATCAGATCCGTCATCGTATAGAGACAAAGAAATATGAATTCGTTTAACAACAATGCAGATGACTTTTTACTTCAAGGATATTATGATAGTGAGTCTTCGGAATTTTTGAAATTAAAAGATAAATAGGTAAATAGTGATGAGCTTAGTAGTATACAAATTACAGAAGGATGGCAAGTGGCTTTAAGCAAAATAGTATTTAATTACTACGATTATGATAAGGATACAGGCGTGCCAGTTATTATTTAAATGTAGATGTAATTTTGTTAAAGACTTTGAACACTTTATCATTAGAAAAAATTGTAAAGAACTATTTTACGAATATTCTGATAAGGAAAGTATAAGAGCAGCAAAGGTGGCAGAGTTCAGAAAAAGAATGCGTGCTCAATTTCGTAAAAGACAATTGGATGAATACGAATTTGATCAAATACAAAATTTATAAACTCAAGAGACTTTGTCATATAAAACATTGTCTTTTTAATTTGAGTTCAAATCTTCTAGTTTCTTTTTCAATAGAAGATTTTTGCATTGAAAAGTAAGTGAACATTGTAATTCTAATTTCTTAATGGACTCTTCAAATTGTTTTCCATAAATTTGAATGATGTTTGCCTCTTTGATATATTTTATTTTATCATTATATTTCTCTCTTTCTGGCTTTAATATATCTTCGTCAATACTGTCTGTTTGAGCATCCATTTTGTTGCATCTAAGAAGTAACGCTTCATAATTTTTAACTTCTTCTTCAATCAGATTCTCGATGATGTCCTCTTTCATAAAAACTGTCTCTACTAAATAAGTTTTAAATATTTGATATTGTCTAAATAAGCGTAGATTTAATTTAAACTCTTGTTAGGGTAAAATTTCACTTTCCTTCTCGAAAGACATAATGCTAATATTATAAAAATCAGTAAACATTCGTTTTTATGTCATTAAACAATCAATCCATCAATCGATCAATCAATCAATCATTTTTTGACAAGGTATCAATGAAACCGAATAAAATATAATATATAGCAAGCCATAATAATAGTAAATAGTCAGATCGTGGAGTGATTAGTAATAATAATAACTTTAAGGTTTAATACTGAAAACAGTCAAATGATGTCGAATTTTGGAACATATAGAAGAAATGAAGATGATTACGAAAGTGATGAAAGTGCGGAACAGCGATTTGAAGATGCAGATGAAAGCGACAATGAATATGAAGATCCAGCAGAATGGTTTCCCCGTGAATTGGGTTTAATGGGTGCAACGAGTTCTATTGTTCTTGATTTAGCTAGAAAAGAAAAGTATAAGGAAGATACAGAATTGCTATCTGCTGAAGAATTCGATTTAAATTGTCAAATTCAAGATTTATTTAATGAAATAGAAGGATGTTTTGGCAGAATTAGTAGCAATCAATTCAATTTGCATAGAGTAAATTTAGTTTACCATTTGTTTACCATAAAATATATAGAGTAAATTTAGTTTACCATAAAATAGAAGCACGATATAATGCTGTTCATCATAAGATAGAAGAAAAAGGCTTTATAAATTTATATTATGAAGATCATATGGATGAATGGAAAATATGGCAAAGACACATCAATTTAAATTTGAGACATTATCATGATATATTAAGATCAGAATTCTGTAAGATCAAGTTATCGACATTGGATGCAAATACTACACTATTTGTAAAAGCAGCGATGCAGTATATGTCAAAACGCCCTACATTTTCGATTATGATGCTGGTCAGCTTATTTTTGAAGGAGATTATGATGGAGCCGATGGTTATTTCTTTTTTGATTTTGAAAAAAAAGAAGCAGCAGTGCCAGGTTCAGTTTCACTTAAGATAATGAAAATTCATCCGCTCCATATGTCAGAAGCAATACCTTCACCTACCATAAGACTGAAGGTTCTTAAATTTATTTGCTATTCTCAAAATAATGAAGGAGTTGCTATTGACGAGGTTAATGTAATCAATTAAAAAAACAGTGACTACAAGAACAATATCATAAACAGTAACTACAAGAACTAATTATAAACATTTTTTTCTTAGATTGTTTCTTAACATAGAGTAAAAATGTTTCAGCCATGTTTAAGCCGCTGACCACACAGCACATTGCGTCTGCAGAGGGCATTGGGGCATGGCGGCTGACTCTAGGCCAGCCTAAGGGGGGTGGTGATTTCTTTCTGCGATCGTCCCTCCCACAAGCTTTGTGCAAACGTGTTCGTATGAAATTTTTTAAGTTGAAGGTAAAAGGCTTGAGGAAAACATCATTGCTTGGCAATAGCTCGAGCAGGATTGCACAGAAAGCATCTTGAATTTGCTGGATGGGCTGCAGATTTTTGCTTCAAAATACTATAGTGCAAAAAAGCGTATTTCACAAAATCGGCCCTTTGCCACACGATCAAACACTTCGGACAGCGTGTTTAGAAGAATTGCCAAGATGGCAAGCAAGGTGAGTTCCTTCCAAAAATTTGCATTAATATTGTTTTTCTTCTCTCACAGTTCCTTTATTTCTGACTGTGAGATACGTGGATTCGAAAGTTATTTTATTTTGAGGGTCATCGTTTTAAATAAACCATCAAGTAGCTGGTGAACACCAATTTTTCTAGGCCAGGGGCTATCAGGCTGTCGATTTTGCAGAAAGATGGGTGTTAATTTCCTATTTTCGCTCTTTCAACAACATTTTTTGTCTCTGCCAGATTGGGGCATAAATTTGTCTTTGCTAGCAAAACCATTTTACAATGTGATTTTCAAAAAATCTGCCCTTCGCCACAAAACAAAGATTACATCTGCTGGTAAAACTGAATTTCCTCATTCAGAAAACATAAATTTCATCATTGGGAAAATTTTTGTTCACCTCGATCAGTGGTCTCAACGTGCGTAACAAAATATGGGTTTTTAATAAGTTTGAATGCCCGCCAAAGCAAGTGATAGGCCTACTGATTGGACATGATAGTTATTTATAAACAAAATTTCAAGGCCACAATAAATATAAAGACCAATTTTTGCATGGTTGTTTGTAATGCAATTTCAAAAATGTTTTTTCAATGTATTTTAATTTCATGTAAAATTGAACAGTTAAAAAACATGCATTGTATTAGAAGAACCAACAGTATGTTTTTATCTTTACGCCTTCTATTCTACCATATGTATGTTGTTGGATGCATAATATAGGCTACCGTGCACATCTTTTTATAACAATGATTTTATATTTCTATTACAGTGATACTGGATCTTAACTATGTTAACATGAATCTCATTATTATTCTATACATAATTATCATGACATACATAAAATTATCTGGAACTTATGCAGTGAAATTGGTCACAAACGTTTACTATTTTGAAACTATAAAACTGTTTTTAGCGTTGTGTAAACTGTCAAATGAATGTGGAAGTACTACCCTGGCTGACAGTGAGGGTGATCAAATGATCAAGAATCTCACACACAAGAGGCATGAATTATAACAAATACACTTACTGTAACCTGCCTTCTGTAGGTTCTGTGTAATCATGGTCTAATCCAGCTAACTTGTGGTGTCAAGAGCTTGGCATGGTTGGGGCTGTAACCCACATAGGGTGAGGATTTTGCTAGGTTATCTACTTTTGAAATCCTACCTAGTGGTGCTAAATAGACCGTTTCACCTTCACCTTTATCTATCATTATATACACAATATTATTTTCTAAAAATATCCCAAAATTTGCAGCAAAGTTGCACAATGATGAATATTGGATGGAACCAGAATTGTTTATTATATGTGGTATCATGGGGCAGCCTTTCGAGGAAAATGATGGAATTTAACAGGAACAAAAATGATAATGAGGAGCAGCAATTTTCTTTTTCACCTTTTTGACAAATGACCACCTATTTTGGAAATTTTTCAAAATTTTAGACAGAGTTTTTGATACCTAATATGAAGTTATAAACCATCCAAAACTCACTGTCTTTGAAAGTTTTCCATCCTTACAGTCTTTCGTCAAAAAGGTCCATTACTTGGGAATAGTTAATTTTCATAAAATCAGAAAATATTAAATAGACTTTTTTGACACAGCAATTAGCTTGTTTCTAAAGCTAAAATAACACTATCAATAGGGTAAAGGAAAGTAAATCAGTTAGACAATTTAAAGATATTTTCCCAGACCTGTCACATGCATGAAATGATGAAATAATAGTTATAGGAAGAATATTATTCAAACACACAGTGTAACACAGTGACTTGAGAAGAGCATCATGTGCCTTTGTTGTATGTGCAATAAATATACTAAGATACATTGCACAATAATTGTTTGATGCATACATTGTCTACTTTGTTTTGTTCTTTTACTTTATGCACCAACTAATCCTCTGCATTCTGATTTTCAAATTGAAAGAGACACAGACAGAACTTCATATTGTAGTGGAAGTTTTCATAATAAAGTTCTTCAATCTGTGTTTCAGGATATAGTGAGATTGTGATAGTGAAATCATGATATAAATTAAATTTAAAAAAAAACAACATGTTTCCACTATTTATTGAAAATCAAATTCAAAATAAAGCAACATTTCAAATAGCAAGAACAGAAAAAATAAACAATACATAAATGTCCAAATCAACAAATGTAAACATAATTATTGGTAAATGAACTATTTGTATGTTGGCAACAAAACTGTCATTATCCACAGGCTAAAAGCAAAGCTGATGATATTGAATAACATGCCAATGTAAGAAATATAAAAAAAAAGAGAGAAAGAGAGATATAAGAATTAAATATAAGAGGAATAGACATCACAAATGTATTACTTGTTTAATTCAATGAATGAATAATTAGCACCCCTAACATCCAATCCATAGCCTTTCTTGATGGAATCATGAAAGCACTGCATGAAGCCAGGAAACTTACCCGTTTGGCTATATAAAATCAATGCACCAGAACTATTTGAGAAATGATGGCTATCAAACACTGCAATAGAGACATCATTAATGCAAAAAACAAGAGAATGGTCAGGGTTAAGAGTGACAAGCAAGCCTTTTAGACCAGGTCTACTGCAAGCTTCAGCAATGACACAGTCAAAGGCAGACTCACATTCTCCATCAACAAGGATTCCATTGAACTGACCAGGGTCTTTAATTGGCAACTCTACCTGGGATAACACATCACTTACTGAAACGTTTGGTTGATTGTCAGGTGGATCAATGACATTCTCATATACACTGTTTCCAAGAGTAATAAGATCTTTATACTGTTTAACAAATGATTCATTCATTTCTGTTGATGGTAGTTGGAGGTCATTATTGAGAAATGATATCCCTGTGTATAAAGAGATCACAGTACAAGCATTGCTCCAAGGTAATTATGTCAGAGCACCTTGTGATACCTCTGAAGAAAATAGAAACCTGTGTGTGCCATTGATAAAATCAAGTTTTGACCTGTCAAGTAAAGACAATTCATCTGTTGCTGGAATAAAAGAAGCATTAAATCCAAAATGGTAGTTGCACTTACAGGGGATTAATTTACCTGCAGGATCACAAATGCCATTTGGACAAGAGGGACAAAGACGTGTTTCAGTTTTCTTACCTTTGTGACCTTTTACTTCATGGCTACAGAGTTGACAGTGGGAACCTTTGTATGATGGTTTACTGGAAGGGAGAGTGGTATAAAGATTGCTGTTAATTTTTGGAGGCTGTAGATCTAATATCTCTTTTATGAGCTTATTCTGCTGGATGGAAAGATCAGAGTTTGTGGTGTCAATAACAGCTGGCTCTTCATCATTTTCTTCAGCTCCTTCAGTTTCTCCTTCTACTGCCACGTCGTCAGCTTTAGAAATAACACACTGCTTTGCTATCTTAGCTAATCTGGATATCTCTTTGTTCATAAAAGACTTACATAAGGGGCAAGAAGATTTGTCCCCTAAGCAAGGAACTGAAATGCATGCCAGCAACCATCAAAACGTATCCATGGCTTACTGACAGTTTCTTCAGATATGCATCCAGGGAAATCACAGGGTTTGTTTATTTTGGGTTGAATTTTGGAATGCAAACCAATTGGCAGACAATTACCTTTAGTTAGATTAGAGATGAGTAATAGAGGTAGTTAGTTAGTTAGTTAGTTAGCCTTAGTTAGTTAGTTAGTTAGAATTAGTTAGTTCATTTTGTTTGTTAGTTAGTTAGTTATTTAGTTAGTTAGTTAGTTAGTACTGGAGCCTAACAAAATTTAGTTAGTAAATTAGTTAGTTAGTTAGTGCCTTCAGTTTGTTTCGACAACAAGAGCTTGTATGTTAGTTAGTTAGTTAGAGAGTTAGTTAGTTAGTTAGTTAGTTGGTTAGTTAGTTAGTTAGTTAGTTGGTTAGTTAGTTAAGCATAGGTAGTTAGTTAGTTAGTAAGTTAGTAAATTAGATTAGTTAGTTAATTAGTTAGGAAGCTAGTTAGTTAGGTTGCAAGCATTGCTTTTATGTAAGTAAGTCAGTAATATAGATTGTTAGTTAGTTAGTTAGTTAGTTAGTTAGTTTGTTAGTTGGTTAGTTAGTTAGTTAGTTGTCTAGTTTAGTTAGTTAGTTAGTTAGTTAGTTAGTCAGTTATTTTGTTAGTAAATTAGATAGTTAGCGAGTTTGTTTGTTACTTAGTTAGTTAGTTAGTAAGCTGGTTTGTTAGGTTGTAAGCAGAGCTAGTATAATAGTTAGTTAGTAATATAGAGAGTTAGTTAGTTAGTTAGTTAGTTAGTTAGTTAGTTAGTTAGTTAGTTAGTTAGTTAGTTTGTTAGTAAATTTGATAGTTAGCGAGTTTGTTAGTTAGTTAGTTAGTTAGTTAGTTAGCAAGTTGGTTAGTTAGGTTGCAAGCATAGCTAGTATGTTAGTTAGTTAAGATAGAGAGTTAGTTAGTTAGTTGGTTAGTTAGTTAGTCCAGTTATTTGTTTAGTTAGTTAGTTAGTTAGTTAGTTAGTTAGCAAGCGTGTTAGTTAGGTTGCAAGCAGAGCTAGTATGTTAGTTAGGTATTAAGTTAGTTAGTTAGTTAGTTGGTTAGTTAGTTAGTTAGTTAGTTAGTTAACTAGCTTGTTAGTAGATTTGATAGTTAGCGAATTTGTTTGTTAGTTAGTTAGTTAGTTAGTTAGCTGGTTAGTTTGTTGACAAGAATAGCTTGCAAGAATAGCTTGTATGTTAGATAGTTAGTAAGATAGAGAGTTAGTTAGTTAGTTAGTTAGTTAGTTAGTTAGTTAGTTAGTTAGTTAGTTAGATAGTAAATTAGATAGTTAGAGAGTTTGTTTGTTAGTTATTTAGCTAGTTAGTTAGTTAGTTAGTTAGCAAGCTAGTTAGTTAGGTTGCAAGCATAGCTTGTATGTTAGTTAGTTAGTAAGATAGAGTTAGTTAGTTAGTTAGTTAGTTAGTTAGTTAGTTAGTTAGTTAGTTTAGTTAGTTAGTTAGTTAGTTAGTTAGTTAGTTAGTAGATTTTATAGTTAGCGAGTTTGTTTATTAGTTAGTTAGTTAGTTAGCAAGCTGTTTAGTTTGTTGGCAAGAATAGCTTGTATATTAGTTAGTTAGTAAGATAGAGAGGTAGTTAGTTAGTTAGTTAGTTGGTTAGTTAGTTAGCTAAGTAGTTAGTTGTTTTGTTGTTAGTTAGTTAGTTAGTTGATAGGTGAGTTAGTTAGTTAGTCAGAAATTTTGTTAGTAAATTAGATAGTAAGCAAGTTTGTTTGTTACTTAGTTACTTAGTTAGTTAGTAAGCTGAATAGTTAGATTGCAAACAGTTAGTTAGTTAGCTAGTTTGTTTGTAAATTTGATAGTTGGCGAGTTTTTTTGTTTGTTACTTAGTTAGTTAGTTATCAAGCTGTATAGTTAGATTGCAAGCATAGCTAGTATGTTAGTTAGTAGGATAGAGAGTTAGTTAGTTAATTGGTTGGTTAGTTGTTTAATTAGTTAGTTCGCTGATTGGTAAGTTAGTTACTTAGTTAGTCAGTTATTTTGTTAGTAAATTAGATAGTTAGCGAGTTTGTTTGTTATTTACTTAGTTAGTTAGCAGTCTGGTTAGTTAGGTTGCAAGAATAGCTTGTATGTTAGTTAGTTAGTAAGATAGAGAGTTGTTAGTTAGTTAGTTAGTTAGTTAGTTAGTTAGTTAGTTAGGTAGGTAGCTAGTTAGTTGGTTTGTAAATTAGATAGTTAGCGAGTTTGTTTGTTAGTTAGTTAGTTAGTTAGTTAGTTAGTTAGTTAGTTAGCAAGCTAGTTAGTTAGGTTGCAAGCATAGCTAGTATGTAAGTTAGTCAGTAAGATAGATAGTTAGTTAGTTAGTTAGTTAGTTAGTTAGTTAGTTAGTTTGTTAGTTAGTTAGTTAGTTAGTTAGCAAGCTGTTTAGTTTGTTGGCAAGAATAGCTTGTATATTAGTTAGTTAGTTAGTTAGTTAGTTAGTTAGTTAGTTAGTTAGTTAGTTAGTTAGTTAGTTAGTTGGAAAGCAAGTTAATTAGGTGGCAAGCATAGCTTGTAAGTAAGTTAGTCAGTAAGATAGATAGTTAGTTAGTTAGTTGGTTAGTTAGTTAGTTAGATAGTTAGTTAGTTAGTTGGTTACTTTGTTAGTAAATTTGATAGATAGCAAGTTTGTTTGTTAGTTATTTAGTTAGCAACCTAGTTAGTTAGGTTGCAAGTATAGCTTGTATGTAAGATAGTCAGTTAGATTGATATATAGTTAGTTAGTTGGTTAGTTAGTTAGTTAGATAGTTAGTTAGTTAGTTGGTTAGTTAGTTAGCTTAATAGTTAGCTGTTTAATTAGTTAGTTAGTTAGTTGTTAAGTTATTAAGTTAGTTAGTCAGTAATTTTGTTAATAAATTAAGTAGTTAGCTAGTCTGTTTGTTACTTTGTTAGTTAGTTAGTAAGTTGGTTAGTTATTAAGCTGGTTAGTTAGGCTGCAAGCATAGCTAGTATGTTAGTTGGTAAGATAGAGAGTTAGTTAGTTAGTTAGTTAGTTAGTTGTTTAGTTTCTTAGTTAGTTAATTGGTAAGTTAGTTAGTTAGTGAGTCAGTTATTTTGTTAGTAAATTAGATAGCAAGCGAGTTTGTTTGTTACTTAGTTAGTTAGTTAGTAGGCTGGTTAGTAAAGTTGCAAGCATAGCTTGTATGTTAATTAGTTAGTAAGATGGAGAGTTAGTTAGTTAGTTAGTTAGTTAGTTAGTTAGTTAGTTAGTTAGTTAGTTAGTTAGTTAGTTAGTTAGTTAGTTAGTTAGTTAGTTAGTTAGTTAGCTAGTTAGCTAGTTTGTTAGTAGATTTTATAGTTAGCGAGTTTGTTTATTAGTTAGTTAGTTAGTTAGCAAGCTGTTTAGTTTCTTGGCAAGAATAGCTTGTATATTAGTTAGTTAGTAGTTAGTTAGTTAGTTAGTTAGTTAGTTAGTTAGCAAGTTGATTAGTTAGGTTGCAAGCATAGCTAGCATGTTAGTTAGTAAGTTAGTTAGTTAGTTAGTTAGTTAGTTGGTTAGTTAGTTGTTTAGTTAGTTAGTTAGTTAGTTGGTAAGTTAGTTAGTTAGTTAGTCAGTTATTTTGTTAGTAAATTAGATAGTTAGCGAGTTTGTTTGTTACTTAGTTAGTTAGTTAGTAAGCTGGTTAGTTAGGTTGCAAGCATAGCTTGTATGTTAGTTAGTTAGTAAGATAGAGAGTTAGTTAGTTAGTTAGTTAGTTAGTTAGTTAGTTAGTTTAGTTAGTTAGTTAGTTAGTTAGTTAGTTAGTTAGTTAGTTTGTTAGTCAATTTTATTGTTAGCGAGTTTGTTTGTTAGTTACTTAGCTAGGTAGTTAGTTAGTTAGTTTGCAACTTGTTACTTAGGTTGCAAGCATAGCTAGTATGTTAGTTAGTTATATAGAGAGTTGGTTAGTTAGTTAGTTAGTTAGTTAGTTTAGTTAGTTAGTTAGTTGGTTAGTTAGTTAGTTAGTTAGTTAGTTAGTTAGTTAGTTAGCAAGCTAGTTAGTTAGGTTGCAAGCATAGTCTAGTATTTTAGTTAGTTAGTTAGTTAGTTAGTTAGTTAGTTTGTTAGTTAGTTAGCTAAGTAGTTAGTTGTTTAGTTAGTTAGTTAGTTAGTTGTTTAGTTAGTTAGCCAATTAGTTGGTAAGTTAGTTAGTTAGTTAGTCAGTTATTTTGTTAGTAATTTAGATAGTTAGCGAGTTTGTTTGTTACTTAGTTAGTTAGTTAGTAAGCTGGTTAGTTAGGTTGTAAGCATAGCTAGTATGTTAGTTAGTTAGTAATATAGAGTTAGTTAGTTAGTTAGTTAGTTAGTTAGTTAGTTAGCTAGTTTGTTAGTAAATTTGATAGTTAGCGAGTTTGTTTGTTAGTTAGTTAGTTAGTTAGTTAGCAAGTTGGTTAGTTAGGTTGCAAGCATAGCTAGTATGTTAGTTAGTATTAAAAGAGTTAGTTAGTTAGTTAGTTAGTTAGTTAGTTAGTTAGTTAGTTAGTTAGTTAGTTAGTTAGTTAGTTAGTAGTTAGTTAGTTAGTTTTAGTTAGTTAGTTAGTTAGTTAGTTAGTTAGTTATCAACCTAGTTAGTTAGGTTGCAAGCATAGCTAGTATGTTAGTTAATTAGATAGAAAGTTAGTTAGTTAGCTACTTTGTTAGTATATTTGATAGTTAACGAGTTAGTTAGTTAGTTAGTTAGTTAGTTAGTTAATTAGCAAGCTAGTTTGTTAGGTTGCAAGCATAGCTGGTATTTTAGTTAGTAAGATAGAAAGTTAGTTAGTTAGTTGGTTAGTTAGTTAGTTAGTTAGTTGGTTAGTTAGTTAGTTAGTTAGTTAGTTAGTTAGTTGGTTAGTTAGTTAGCTAAGTAGTTAGTTGTTTAAATAGTTAGTTAGTTAGTTATTAAGTTAGTTAGTTAGTTAGTTAGTTAGGTACCTAGTTAGTTAGTTAGATAGTAGTTAGTTAGTTAGTTCGTTTGTTAGTTACCTTGTTAGTTAGGTTAGTTAGTTAGATTAGTTAAATTAGTTAGTTAGTTAGCATAAGTTTTTTGTTAGTTAGGGTTAGCAGTTAGTTAGCTAGTTAGTTAGTTAGTTAGCAAGCTTGTTAGTTAGGTTGCAAGCATAGCTTGTATGTTAGTTAGATATAGATAGAAAGTTAGTTAGTTAGTTAGTTAGTTAGTTTTCTTGGCTTCATAGTGTATCAAAGTTCAAACGCTATCTTTTGGCATTATCCAACATATACTGTACGCTTTTTTCATGTTCAGATTTTTGATTTTACCAGGATTCATTTACCATCAAAACAGCAAGTCTTTGACTCTCATCATTCAAGATGCTTGGGGATGCTTGGGTAATGTTTATAACAACTCAGTAGTCTTCTTGATCTCTCTTCACAAAGCTCGCTACTAAAGTTTGTTTTGTCCGCCATTACTTCTGTTTAGAGCTGTAAATTTGCCGCCGCTGGAAATAGCTTCTGCACACGCGCCTATGCATCAAGAAACACTCTCCCGGACTTACTCAAGTTCATCTCCCCAACAAAAAAGGTGAACCACATGTGTATCACTCAAGAGATCTTAACTGTATAAATTCAAAAGTTAACAATGTTCATTATCAGGAGATACTCTAACCACATTTGGTTGCCTTATGTTATATACTTTCTGAGTTAACTGAAAAATGGACGAATGGAAACCAAAAATCCCAAAAATACTGCAAATCTGAAACTAACCATATTCGTATATTCATGTCATTATTCTTTTTCAGGAGATTCTTCTTCCTCTGGAATGTCTCTGCTGATACAAACACCTTCAATTGGTATCTGGAGAGTGGGGAGGATCTCGATCAGGCTTCCACTAGTAAGTACGCAGTATCCTTATCAGGAAAACAGCTGTAGAGTCTCCTTGTGAGTCTGATAGACGATGTCACGCAAGAGATGTGCACGCGGGCAGTGCAAGTTATTGGGAGAAACCAATACGTACAGAACAAAACAGAATTCAAGTTCTGGATTTTCAACAAGTGCCAAGCATTTAGCAAAGACGGCGAATGCATTGAGATGGAGGCAACTGGGTACACTTATGGCAGCAATCTGACACCACGAGGATTAGATCTTCCCAGTGTTGCCAATGACCAATATAAAGTTACCATTGAGGTGCCTCTGGGTACGAAATGGTTTGACATCCTTTACCACTTCTTGAAAGGTAAATTGAAATATTACATTCACAGGCCACTCTAGCAGCATAGGAGGGTGCCCGCGCCCCGGCCACTGGCCGGGGCACGGCCGGGGCTGGCCGGGGCCGAAAAATAAATAAAAAAGTTCAGTGGCCAGGGCTGTTTTTTTTTAATCCCCATTTCTTGAAACACTTCCTGTTTACACCCATATGAGGTTAATATCCTCTAAAAAGAGGCTAACAGTTAGGGACAAACTCGAGATTTTGAGAACTATTAAGAACACCATTCAAGGCTTAGGCTTCAGAGACAGAGTAAGAAGACTGTAACAAGCACCTCGTCAAAGTAAATAATGTTTAGTGGACATAAATTTTTATTCATTAAACGTGGCAGCCTTACCAATGGCATTGAAAAGATACTTAGAAGACAAATTAAAGAACATGGTGGTGAAGTGACAGATTCAGTGAGTGAGGCAACAGTAGCCATCACTGGCAGCAAAAAACAATTAATGTCACCAAGTAGAGGAGAGTTTATGGTAGATTCTCCCTTTGAGTTGCCGAAAGGCTTTAGTGGATTAAAAATAGATACACCCATATTATACCATGTTTGGGTATCATGTTGTCTGCAAGCAGGGAAAATTGTTGCAATGGATGGACACAAAGCTTCAATTGTAAGTTTTTTTTCAATATTACACAAATTTTTACTCTATACAATGAAATTTACAAGATTGTTTTTTATTTATCTCAAACTTAGTTGCAGGACCCTGGATTAAAGCAACTTGGTTGCAAAAGAGAGAAAGCTGAGGAAGTTGCTAAGTCCAATGGTACACCAAAAAGAAGGAAGGATGAGTCTGCAATATTTAAGCTTAGTGGCTGCAAGAAATTCTTTCAACTTAAATCAAAACAAGCTGTATCCAAATCAGAGTATTGCAAGTTCTGGATAGAGTTTGCAGGGTTCCTAGAAAACAAGCATAAGTGTTTTGCTGTCTTTGCAAAAGATGAAACAGATGAAACAGGAAGCTCTTTCCAAGTTGGCTGGATACGAGACAAGGACAGAGTCAAGTTCATGGACTTCATACATGATATCAGTTTAAGCAACATTAAAGCTGAATACTTTAAAGGACATATAAATACTGAACACAACAAATGTAGCATAAGCATCAAAGTTTCTAAATGATGCTAATTTAAAAAGATACTAAAAAGAAGTTTAAGATCAACAAAATATTGTTTGTCTATTAGACACAAGTGAAAACAATAAGACCTTGACTGTGTTTATTTAGAATGTTTGCATTTTATATGAGACTGTAGTCGACCTGGTCGGCGGAATGAAGCACCACAATGTTTGCATTCATGTTTATTCTTTTTTAAATGCACTGTCTTGAAGTGCTCCTCCATGGTGTCATGTCTGGCAAACCTTCTAGCATACAAGGAACATGCAAAGCTCTTAATTTCTTTGTGTGTTTGCAGGTGTCTATTTAGCCTGTAGTCCCTGTCAAAGATCTTCCCACACTTAGTGCACTTCATCTCTTTTTTGTGTTTAGCCTGTTTTTGCTGTTTTTGAATTTCATTCGCTGAAATATTAGGTGATTGGTCATTAGAAAAAGACACTTCAGAGGCTTTGGAGTTGTTTTCCACAAGACTGATTACATCATTACCACCATCACTGCCCACATTGAAAGTATTTTCAAGTTCCGTGCAAGATTCATCTTCACTCATAGCAATAGACTCTGAATCTGTTATATAAATAGATTCTTGTTCTGGCTGTTCTGGCTCTTCCTTTTCCTGATGTGCATTTGTTGGTTTGAAGAAAAATATTGCATTTTGATGCTTGTTACTGTTGATGTGCTTTTTTAATTTGAAATCAGTATCAAGGCAGCGACTTCCAGTTGGACATGTATGACACTTCTGTAAAGAGCAGATATTGAGAGAGAAATATTTACGTGTTTTATCTTTCCCTTGTCACATTACCACCACAGGCAGAATTTGTAGTAGGAACAGCTACTTCATGTAAATGTAACGTATGTCTTCTTGCACGTTATGATCTTTCTATGCCTTCTATCTATTTACGTAAGTACTTGTACGTCATAATAACTAGAACTTTCTGTTAGAACATAGTTGCATGTATAATTTCTAACTGCGCAATAGATCATGTGACTTGTAAATACTATAACTTAGAAACTCTGTAAATAAGTATTCAGTCAGTACACAGTCAGTACGCTGTCAGTACGAAGCATGTGTAAAGTCAGTTGATCAGACATGATAGATAATCGTCTCTCAAATGTCGTCTGACTCCGTGTGTTCTCTGCGCGCACGTAAAACCCAAGCAGCAGTTAAAGATCCTTCTGCTACGAACGATCCCGATAACAAATTTATGGGGGAGGGTCATTCTGGAACTTAAGAACGTAAGAACCTAACTTAATAAAAACCTTATTGTCTTATCTTAAGAAGAACGTAAGAACCTAACTTAAAGAAAACATGTTTTTGTCTTATCCTTTCTTATCAGGTCTTATCTTTACCATTATTTTAAAGAATAAAATGCGGAACAAATAATACGCTACCTTTTCTGACTTCAGAATTACATAATCAATCATACTCTCGATAATGCAGCCAACTATTGAAGCCATGATGGGTCTGTCTTGTCGCTTGCTCCCTTTCTTTTGTCTTAATTCACCTTTAGCTCAGTTTAGCTCCTTTTGTTGTTTCCTGAGAAAAGCTACGATGCCGACGGGAGGATAATTGTCGCCTTAACCTGCCTTAGCTTTTTCCCGCCCAACATTGATAGAAACGAGGCTGTTTTGAAAAACACATGTTCGTTGGAATATTCGATATTTTAAATCACTTCATATCATGTATGTTATTGTGCTGTAGCAGCCATGAAGAGAACTTCATTGCTAGAAAGCGATGGAGTTTGCAAAGAAAAAACTAACCGACTACGAGGTAGACCAAGCAAGGCTCAACTTCTCAATGATGAAATAAACAAAAACATAGGGACAGGGCAACATCGGACATTACACTCCTGCTTTCAATCACGAGTGGCAGACACTAGTACCACGATTAAGACATATGAAGGTAAATTTTCTGCCTTTAACGTTGTTTAACATATACCGAAATTTGTTAAGCTTAATTTGATCCTCATTAAATTACCAAGATCCTCATAAAGTCTAATTGCGAAATTTCGTATATTTTCTTGGTAGTGCATAGGCCTGATGAAGAAATCACAAGTTCAGAACAAGAAAATAAGCAGAGTGATGAGATTTCAAACAATGAAAAAAAGCTGTTGGAGTCTGAAAATAGGATTGAAGTGCACGTTGCTGATCTGATAATTCAGGAACAACAGTCAAACCAGGGAGAGATCAAGGAGCTTCTCGTCGATAACCAAGAATTACGAAAACTCAACATCATTCTTGCTGAGCAATTGTCAGTTGCAAAACGTAAAGATGAGGATCTAGAAGACGAAGTTAAGGTTGCAGCTATTCAAAACATTGCCACAAACCAAAAAGAAATAAGTGCCTTAGTGGAAACTGCAAATCTGAAGTCCATAATAAACAAACAAAAGGAAGAGTTAGAAAGACAACAGTTAATTGAAGAAGCCTTAAACAATAAAGCACAAGGCCTCGAAAAGGAATTAAGTTTTTTCAAAAGGCAGCCAGAGCACGTACACAAACTCATTTCGATTGAAGAAATGGGCACTCTCAAATCCAAACCGTTGCAAAAAGGTATTCTTAACTCTCTAATCATGAATTCTGGCCGTAAATGCAATTATTATAATGACATTGAGCGTGACTTTTGGATTGATCGCTTCACTAACTCTTCTGTTTCACAGTATAACAATCTTGCAAGCAATTTGAATGGCCTGCATAGGTCTACAGTCATGAGATGGCTTGGGTCAGGTTGTAATCCTGAATTTGGTTTAAGAGTAAAGAGTGTAGTTAATGCAGCGAAACTATATGGCAATAAAGAGCTTACGGACATTATTCATAAAGCAAGCAATGCACTTTTGTCCGAAAACGTTTTCAGAGTAGATGTGCTGCCATGGACAGATGGTACAGTCATTAATCTAGATTCATGCGAACCTGTGACTTGCATGATGGATGAAACGGCAACGAAAATTAGCGTTGAATTCAACTACATTGACAATATGCTTTATGGTTGGTCATCAATGCCGAGATTTGTCACATTGCGAAATCTCCCCTCTGCATTTAATTTCCAGGAATTCTTCTCTGGGTTGAAATTTCAACAGGGCAAGAAAATGAAAGAGGACATTTTTGGAATCTGCGAAGTTTCTGGAGTAGATCAGCAACTGTATAGGATAGGATATGCCCAGTTTGAAAATTACAGTGATTTTTTTGGAAGCTCTTGGAATGTCTGGCAAGCAAGGCATCGGAATAGAAGCTATAAGCCCGTTTCCTGTAATCAGCAGCGATCTGAGCAAAGAATGCATTGACAAAGAATTTGCAGAGGCCGAAGCTCTGAAAAGGCCGAGAGCTACCTATATATATTCGCTTGCATTGAACCCAGGATGTAGTGATAAGAAGGCGTGCGAAGTTGCTACTATAGCAACTAATAACAGATTCTTGCAAAGTCAAGATAATTGTATGGCAACCTACAGTCTTCTTAGATTGGCTAATTTGTTCAAACTACCTTTGATCCAATTTGTAGGAGATGGGGACTCGAGATTCAGGCGACAGATGATGCTAATGGGAGCATATGAAATCAAGAACGAGATCAAAAATGTTACTGACAGTTCCTTACATCAAGGTATTAATAGTTTACTAACGAATGCTGAAAAAGCAGGATGGAAGATAAGAGCACCATCAAAGTTTGAGATGTTTCACTTCTTTGTCAGTCATGATGAATTGAAACTTGTCAAGTTTGGCTCTCAAAAGATTAAAAAAGATGCCAATAAGCCATTCTGCCTTGATGAAACAAGCTGTGTGCTGTATTACTTGTTCATTTGAGTCCTATCGGATGTTTTCCCATCATTTGCCCCAGTTATTGGAGGAATACCTCGAAGTCCCTGTAAGGACCAGTGTCACTGGTTAAGAAAAGTTGTGAAGATTTCATTTTTAAGCACAAAGATATTATTTTTAGGTAAATACCCTGCACTGTTTTCTCAGTTATATGATCTTGGTCCAGAATTTGGACTTTTAAAAAGTGACACAAGTGTCCATAATAAATCTGATCAAAGGTCTGCGGAGAGGTTAATCTCTGATCGCATATTTGAAGGTATCAAGAAAGTTCCATGGTCGAAGGGTACCGAATTGCTTCTTCTAATTGGTAAGAGAGGATTTGAAGCCTGGTGGAAATTGGAATTGTCCGTAATAGAACGGATATGCAATCTCTATTTTGTTTGCAAAGTTATAAGACTGTGGCGTAAATACCTTGAGGTAGCAGGATATAATTTGCGGGAACACTTTATTTCAGAAGAATTATACAAGGACACTCTGATCATGTGTTCCTCCTTGCCACAACTTGCTGTCTGCTTTCGTTTATTCTTTCCGCAAATGCCATTCCTGCCCTGGCGATTTTCCGAGTATCCACTTGAAAGTTATTTCAGTCAGATTAGAGGGATGTTCGGTAACGCAGACGAATTTTGTGTACTGGAATATACTATGCGGAGAAAAAGAGTTGATGCCCATCAAGACGTTCTTCAGCGAGGTCTAGTAAACCGAGATCGTAATGTTGCTAACAAGAGCAGATGGAAGCATCCGAGTTCTCCCACGAGAGAGCAACATCCAAATCTATTCAATAACTCATGGACGCTACAGGAGCTTCTATATGGGATAAATTTAGAGGATAAGAAAGTCGCTGAAATTCTTCAAAGCCTGGGAATGGCAGAAGTTCTTGCAGACGATGAACTTTGTCATGTCAAGTCCCCTGATCAGAGATTGAAACATTTTCTAAACAAAGTATCAGAAAATAATTCGGAAGAGGGATTTCCAGATTGTTTGTTGCCAGCAAGCTTCAAGAGTCCGTCACAAGATATGACATTGACAACGGATGAACAGAACACTGGGATTATTGACAAGAGCCAGGGAATATCATCATTACGAAGGAAGCGGAAAAGAAAGCCAAACCAAGGGTTAAATTTGATGGACAACAGATGACTGTAAGCAAGTATGTAACTGTGGTGAAGCAAAGAGGGGATATCAGACAATCAGGATCAAGAAACGTAAAACGTTTCATGTTAGCCAGTTCAAAGGAAGAGAGCGAACGAAAGGCCAATGCAAAGGGATTGAAAGCCGGTTGCTTCATTCTCCTACGTCAAGGGCAACTTGTAGAAATTTTAAAGCTTAAAAGGAAAGGAAGTAATTTTGTTGAAGAAGTAGAGGAAAATTCATCAGGTGACATTTTTTTCACTTGTGTCCAGTATAAGCAGAAGTCAGACATGATTTATACTTCAAATCCTAGACTAATCAGGCCGAGATACTACAACTTAGCCACACTTCTAGAAAGAGATATTATTCCTGTTCGTAGATGGGTAGAATTTCCCAGTTACTACGTGGAGTTGAGTGAGAAGATCAAAATTAATGAGGATGAAGCATTTTTTTCTGAAGATAAACTGAAAGAAAATGATGACGGACTTGCCTATTGCTTTTGTAGGAAGCCAGCTACTCATGATATTACAATAGAGTGCTCTGGGATGTGTCGTATCAGATGGTTTCATTTATCTTGTGTTGGATTATCGGAGAACACTGTTCCAAAAGGAGACTAGTTTTGTCCAAGATGTCTTGAGAAAAATCATTGGTGCACTTGTGGCAGACCAGAAGGCAAAGGGAGAAAGGCTCTTATTGGGTGCAGTTATGAGGAGACGTGTAAAGTTGAATGGTACCATCTAGAATGCGTAGGACTTTATTCTTTTCCCGCTGGAGATTGGTATTGTGAGGACTGCGTTTCTACTCATGAGGTATTGGAATTTCAACAAAATCACAAATACTGCTCCTGTGGAAGAGACTTGTCTTTTGATGAAGTTATTGAGTGTGCCAACAGTGCATGCACTGTTAAACTGTACCATAAATGCTGCACTGGTATTTTCTCTACTATTCCAAGTGAATGGATGTGTTCTAAGTGTAGCTAGAAAAGACGGTGTGTATTTGTTCTGTATATGAAATGTAGTTATACTGTCTATACGTAGTGTTATCCCGTTTTTTGTTTACAATGATGAGACAACACGACACACGAATACTTTGCAAGGAAATATGCTGTTGAAGCATAATTGGCATAATGATATTTACATAATTTGGCACAGCCATCCCGGGGCTGAATACTTAATTTGAATACTTAAACGCGGCGCTCTGAACGGTGTAAATTTTTCACGATTTTGGTATATGCAACAGTCTCCATTTTATCGATTTTCATGTTTGAAGAATGGGAAATTGGTATAAGGTCAAATATACATTTTCAAACATTGGTATAGGGTCAGATATGTTTTCGGTGCTTGGTTCCTTGCTGTGACAGCCATCTGAGCAAGGTGTTTTATTAGTTCTTGTAAGTTGTAGTTTAATGCCAGTAAGGTCTTTCCTCACTTTTTATGAACATATTTGAGAAAAAACTAATATTTTTCCGAAAAGATATATATGGTATTAACAATTGTTCACAACATTTGCACATCTTTTACACCAAGAGGGGATAGCTACCATGTTACATATTTTTGATAATTAAAAAGTAAGAAAGTGAGAAATTGAACCGGAAAGCTAATCTCTGGCCGGGGCTGGCTGGGGCCAACAAAATAAATGGAAAAGTTGCGAAAATATCCCGGCCAATGGCCCCGGCAAGCCCCGGCCATGCCCCGGCCAGTGGCTGGGGCGCGGGCACCCTCCTAGCAGCATCTGTAGTAGCATTTCTCTGAAAAAAGAAAAGATTCGAAATGGTTAAAAACAATACTCTTTTGTGGGGGGGGGATTATTGTATGTTTTTGAAGTTTTTCACCCCCATAGCATTTTATAATACCCCCTATTTAATAAAGACATTTCACCAAAATGTGCAAGTACCAATTTTTTTTCTGAAACCCCATCATATTTGGGTTAAGATTTCCAAGGAAACAAAAAATTGTTTAGTATCAGGCAGAATATGCTATTACACCGTTAATTCTAATTTATTTTATTGGTGATTTAAATAAAGATGATTTAAGCGTGTTAGTGTGGTGATGGTAGTATGATAATATTTACATCTAGCTATAACATAAAACTAATATCTATAACATCAAACTAATGTTCACCTAATTTTAAACATCTCATGAATAACAACTGTATAACAACGTTCAGTCTAGGCAAATGCCATGATTAAATTGTTTATTTTTCTGCTCAATATTTGCAACAGGTACATCGATGTGAAGAGACTTTGATGAGATAATTCATCATGCAGATTTTCAACTCTGGATTTGATTGTTTGATTCAGTCGACCACTCTTCTTCTTCAGCTCATCAAACATTGATTTCTTAAACGATTCTTTCCCTTCAGGCAGCATGTCGGAGTTGACATAGCTAACATGAAATGATAGAAATCTAAAAGCATGATGTACCATACAATCTTGCTTATGATCAGCAGCATCAATTTGTTTTGCCCACATCTCTGTAGTTGCACACTTTTCACAATGCTCTTTTGCTTTGTTGAAAATGTATTTCAGGAGAATTTCGGCATATGCTTCTTCTTCTTCTTTCTGCTTTTTCGTCTGTAAACATTGCAGTAAATTCAAAATTTTGCAACTATTGCTCTCCAAATCATTCTATCGGAAGCTAGTTTTTCGAATTCATCAATTTTTATTTGTTTTTCTTGTAAGTCTTTTGTGACTTCTGCAAACCAGGTGGAGATAGGATGCCCTTGAGGTCTTTTAACTATTCTTTTTGATTCTTCAATTGCTAGACGACATGGCGTATCTTCAGGGAGTCTGAGTGCATGAACCAACCACCTTATTCTTTGTCTTCTAATGATGTTGGACCAGGGTTCTTGCTGTGTTTGATCCATAAGCTCTTCATTTGATATCTTATTTGGCCACTTAATGTTGAGGGCTTTTCGCAGAAGTTTTCTTTGGGTGGCGTCTATTTTATTTGCTCGTGTTTTTGGCATTGTCCATAGACAGGTGTTATACATATATACGCTTCTTATGAAGGCATTAAAAATCTGCATTTTCTCTTTAATGTTGATACGACTTTGCCAAACATCATTTAAGTTAAATCATATGCTTCTTGCACTTGAACATCAATCTTTGCCGGATCTTCTTCTTGTTTCTTTTTCTTCTTTTGAATCTGCTCATCATCATCATCACTCGCTGGTCTTTTCCGTGATTGAGGTTTAAGCATTTTCAGATCAGCAACCTTTCCATGTAATGCTTTCAGCATTTCTTCTTTTAGATTTATTCCCGTCTTTGATGGCTTCTCATTCTTCCATCTTCGGATTCCAAGACAGAGTCGTAGAGGGAAATCACCATTTTTCTGCAAATAGATTTCCAGCTTATCCTCATACGCTTCTTCTTTACTCAAAACTTCAGTGTATAGTATTAGAAACTGTGTGATCCTACCAATGTACTGCCTTGATTGAATGTGTGCTTTGCTCTTCTCAAACAGACTTTCAGCATCTTCTCCGCGGAACTGTAATTGATCGTTTATGTTTTCACCAACTATTTCTAAGATACGAGACAGTGCTGCATGAGAAATACCCATTGATTTAACAGCTAATCCATCTTTAATTTTATCTTTCACCACTAACAACCATTTGTTAGAACCGGGTTGGACAGCAAATGATGACTTAATTAGGCCCTCTTCATCTCTAACTTCATAAATTGCAGCCATGACTCTTTAATGATTTTTTAAGCTCCGCACTCTACAACAACTTGTTACAACTGAACTGATTTGATTTTGCGCATCGATTTTAAAGATAGATCGAACGTAACGTTTGAATTATTAACCAATCAGATTGCAGTATTTCTTGTTTCTAGAATCTTGTGGAACTTTCTGGAACATTAGATGGCAAATATTATACTATGGTTAGTTCAAACAGTTTTTCTCTTCTTTCGTTTACGTTTTCTGGTTGTTTTCCTACCACCATTAAGTCGCTTTCTACGCTTTCTTCTCACACCCCCACCGGCTAATTTTCTTAAACCAGTCTCAACACCTAAACCAGTTGCAGCTATGGCACCGCCTTTTGCAGCTGCTTTTGCTCCTTTTAATGCGAATTTCTTTACGGCTTATTTGCTAATATTTCTAGTCACTGCTCTTCCTCCTTGCTTAATTGCTTGTCTAACTGCTGCTCGCGCTAATACGGACCCCATCTTTCTAGAATTTTCTAATGTTGACTTCCTTTTATAACCACCTCTCATCAACTCGGTTGCTTCCTGTCCACCATCATTTTTTAACATATCATCAATAATCATTGAAGCAATAATAGTTCCTGCAAGGGATGCCATTATTTGAAATCGGATTTTTTAGCATATGCGAATTTATCCAGCGTTTTCTTTGGTACCCCCGCAGCTCTCCAGACTTCTCTAGGGATAAATTGTAACGGTTTATCTTTTTACCACCCCTTTTTCCTAATTCTCGGTTTCGATTCGCGCTGTAAGCCTGGTAATGGTGTAATCCCAATCGCTGTTTTGACGATCCAATTTTGAAGGTTTTTAAAAAGGCCTTTACCCCTAATTCTCTTTATGTGCCGTCGCTTTATACGCTGTTTCTTTCTATCCTGCCTCTTACGCTTACCCATCTTTAATTACTAGGTGCATGCATTGTATTTATAAGAGATTTGAGATGAAAGATATTTGTAAGTCATCAACTTCATTAATTGAGATGATTGAGTAACACTTAGCATTATTCACTCTGGGAAATTGTCTGCTACCATAGAGAGTAACAAGTTATCATCATATCGTCATCATTTAACATCATATCATCCAGACTAATTTCACTACTGCGACAATCATCATCATCATCATCACAATCATCACTATCGTCATCAGCGTCACCCTCTAGTTCGGTAAAATCTTGACCAACACTGCCGGTATCTGTGTCAACATCATCGTCGACAGTGTTGAATGCTCTGTCTGTTAACTCTTGAAGCACTGTTTGCGTCATTGCATCATGCATTATGGGTTCCGCTGACCCAGATTCTGAAGGTTGAAATATTATAGGTTCTGAAGGTTGTGCTGGTGCTTGAGTAGCAGCAATCTAATAATAAAGAGAATATTTATATGAGAAGATCTTTCCAGTCTTACAAGTGTATTTAAATGAGTATAAATTATGCTTTTACAAATTATCCTAGGATATCAGCATTGTATGGTGTGAATCTACATAACGGGCATGAATTAATTCTTAAACGCCATCTGAAATAAAAACGACAGAAATAAATACTTGAAATAATTAGGATAAACGAATGTTTGAAATAATTATTACAGGCCTAAGTGAATGCTTGAAACAACTTACTGGCTTATGCATCTGCTCACACTGCTGGCATCTCGAGTAGTAAGCGTCATCCAACTCAGTTGTTAGACAAATGGAGCAGTTGTTCTGAAATACTTACTCTCCTGGTTGCAGTCTGATCATTTGCTGCATGCTGACAATTGCTCTTCTTGCTCCAATCATCTTTTCTTCGAGACTTGCAACTAAACAAAACAGGTCGCAGTAGGTTGAAGCAAAATAAAAACAACAAACTCAACAGTTTTGTGTGTTTCTAAAAGCCTTCGAAGAAGCCTTGGAAACAAGAGTTTTAACCAATCAAATCGCTGTAAGCTAGACCTAGTCTTCTTCAGAACTTTCTAGAAACAAGAGTTTTAACCAATCAAATCGCTGTAAGCTAGACCTTGTCTTCTTCTTCATAGAAACCTTGGAAACAAGAGTTTTAACCAATCAAATCGCTGTAAGTTGGAAACATAATCAATCAACCAATCAGATCTACCCTTCTTCAGAGAGTCATTCAATGATAACGCGTCACGTGACGAGGATTTTATCGCGGGAAAAATTAATATTTGCGTCACGTCAGCAAATGCAAACACTCTTGGAAAATTTCATAGAATTTTGGTAAGTACCTTTAGCTTTTCTCTACTTTTTCTCAGAAAAGTGCTAGAAATGTAGTTTTCTTATCATTTAAACTTATAATAACTATTTCTTGTTTATTTAAGGATGTTTCATTTTTATTTGTTTGACCGAAACTTATTCTAAAAGCCGTGAAACTTATGAAGCTTCGAGACCCGACCGGGCCTAGAATCCTTCACTTTAATTCAATTCTTAGTCTTCATTTCAATTCTTTCAACTAAATTTCTAATTCTTTATTTTTTAGTTGTTCATCGAAGAAATCAGGTATGTAATTTTTATTGCAGAATTTTATGTGAACACTCGAATTATTCAATTTCATAAAACTAGCAAGATTAAACAATGTTCATTATTTTTATCGTCTAATTAACACCACCTCTCTCAGACTCGAAAGGCTATTGACGAATGCTCTGGCCAATGTCATGAGAGATTGTGTCGAGCCCTCGTGCAGCGTAGGATTAGTAGGCCGTTCGTTACAACAGCCGTTTGGTGAGTTTCAGAACAGGTGGCTGAAGACTTTTCCATGTACGAGAAATTCTTGAACCCGGGAGACCCTTGGTAGACAGCTAATGCTGCTCATCAAGGCCCCGTTAAGTTCGTGTTTTATTATTCGATCTTTTTGATGAACTAGGATAGCAAACATGCTTTGAACCACCCTATTAATTTCAAGCAATTTTTAACATCTTTTAGTCCACCTTGTTTTCTAGAATGTCACGAATTGCTTTGTTTGACATTGAGTACATTCAAATAAACGACAGTCACAAATGCATACGAAAGATGGCTGTTTTACTCGATGATGGCGAGACGAGTTTTGTAAGGGAGTTTGTCCCCTGCATAGAATATAGCCAAATGGAGTCTAAATGGAGACGTAGCTATAACTATTGCAAACATAACATACAGCATCTATCGATTCGGTCGAAATGATAAAGAAATCATGGAATGGAATTATGTAGGGTTGGTGCTCTATAAAGGTGGTGACATCGAAAAGCAGGTGTGCCAGAAGATTGAAGTAGAATGTAGAAACATAGAAGAATTTGGGGCGCCAAGAGCGACGTCACACGACCCCCTGGAAGAACTGCAAGAACAGTTTACATTTCTAAGAGGTATGAATTTAATCTAATTAATTAATTAATATTGTTAAATGTTCTTGTAGATCTTCTAGAGGGTTGTGTGTTGTTGTTTTAGGTACCCAAATTCTTCTATGTTTAAAACAACATGGCAATCTGCCTTTCAATATCACCCCCTTGTATAAAACACCATCGTTAAAAGTTATGAAACTATTTCCCGCATTGTTCCATTCCATGATTTCTTTATTATTTCGACCGAATCGATAGATGTTGTATGTTATGTTTGCAATAGTTATAGCTCCGTCTCCATTTAGGCTTCAAAAATTATAGCCTCGTCTTCATTTAGGCTCCAAAAATTATAGCTCCATCTCCATTTAGACTCCAAAAATTATAGCCCCGTCTCCATTTAGGCTTCAAAAATTATAGCCCCGTCTCCATTTAGGCTTAAAAAATTATAGCCCCGTCTCCATTTAGGCTTCAAAAATTATAGCCCCGTCTCCATTTAGGCTTGAAAAATTATAGCTTCAAAAGATTGATTTACAATTTTAGACTCCAGTTGAGCGTATTCTACGCATGGGACAAACTCTCTGTTGAATTGAATTATTGAATAAATTTATTGATTTCAATTATTGAATTGAATTGCTGAATTGAATTGTTAAATAGAATTATTGAATTGTTGAATTGAATTATTGAATTGTTGAATAGAATTACTGAATTATCGAATTGAATTATTGAATTGAATTGATTTGTTGACTTGAACTATTGAACCTCTTTTATTATTTAACATCTGTGTTACCCTGCAAGAACTCTTGAAAGCGAGGTTGGAGAAATATTTTGAATCTTCATTGTAGACTTGTTCTATGTATCAATTCCCAAGTCTTCAGCTAATAGTTTTATAAAAGTATGCTAATATAAGCTTCAACCAATGAGATAGTAGGCTATTCCTTTTAGATTGTGAAAGACGATTGGGATAGTGTGTCTGTTTGCTACAATACCTAGATGTTTGAAGTTGCAATATTTACAAGCCAGTCCTCTGTATTTCCCGTCAAGCCTATTACAGAGATCCCGAATTATTACATCATCATAATTAACCAATCAGATTGTAGGATTTCTGGAAACTTCTAGAAACTTCTGGAAAGTTCTAACCAATCAGATAAGAGGATTCTTAGGGACGTTCTGGAACATTCTGGAAACTTCTGGAAAGTTCTAGCCAATCAGATTGCAAGATTATTACGTCATTAGAGTTCGAATACTGTATAAAAGAATGTAGAGTTTAGTTGTAAAGTCATAATATTTGTAAGTTATTGATTAAAACAATGTATCACTTTAATTCAAGAATAGCACTGAGTGAAATTGAAGAAACTGATGATCTGCAAGGTCTTTTTAACACATACAGAAAATGAAGTTTTACCGTTTGCTTCAATGCATCATAAAAACACATACTATGAAGCACTGGTTGAATTTGTTCGAGGTGATGAGCAAACATATACAGCAAAACCTCTGGAAAATGGTTGCTTGAACATCTTCCATAGAGAAGCAGAAGGATATTAGAAAAATGTTACTGGCCATGAGATAAGTAGTCATATATCAAATATTGAATCTGCTTCATCACTCATCTTTCTGTTTAAAGATTTGCTGGACTTGTTGTATGGTTATTACCCGCCATTCCTAACAGTTGAAAAACAATCTACAATTTGTCTATATGCTGATAGAGATAAAAAAGAAATTCATTTTAAACTGTATGGTTTAATAGATGACTGTTTAGATAGACGTTCTTTATATTGTTATACTCCTGGATTGTACTGCGATGGAATACCAAAATTGACTATTTGTAATTGGTCGAGAATGGGATGGAATGGCTCAATGCGATTGTTTTAGAAATGCAGAGACAGAAGATTCAGACGTTGAGATGAGCGAAGATAATGTAACAGTATAACTTTAATATTATTGTTGGTGTTTGGAATTAAACTGTGCAAATATTTAATATTAAGAAAATGTTATTGTTGATAATAATTGGGTTGTTCTTGTTGAATTGTAAATTGAATTGAGTTGAAAATTGAATTATTGAACCTCTTTATTATTTAACATCTGTGTTATACTACAGCGCGAGCTGATGACGTCATCTGGAACATTCTGGAAAGTTCTAGATTGTAAAGGTTGTTAAATCGGAAACGAGGCTAGCGGTTTCTGTAAAACCCGCCGTACTATAGCGCGACCTGATGACGTCACTGATGATGTGGTATGAGAAATCAACATACTAGATTCATAAAAACCGTCGCACTATAGCGCGACCTTATGACGTCACTGATGACGTCACTGCGCTGAGGCCGGTGGAGTCCTGCCTGGCCTTTGCGACCTACTGCAGAATGGTAAGTGTACATGCAATTTCTACACTTAATAATAGGGCACTCTGCTACAGGTACTAAGCACCTTACACCAGCATCACATCTTGCATGTGAATCTAGAGGGCACTCATTTTCAAGCTTTACTAAAGCCAAGACATTGTAGGGTTGGCTCTCTTCAATAGAAATAAAATTCAAGACCTTCTCTGATTTAGAAGAAAAAATTGAGATTTTGCTGTCGTCGTTTGAGAAGTAAACATTGAATGTGAAAGCCAGAAGACTTGAAAGACTCGCTAGCTCTAGAACAAAATGTGCTCTTGAGTGATTACCTGCTGAAAGACAAATTACAGATATATCATAAACAGTGCAGTCAACATGCAAAGAATAGAATACTACTAACCCATTAGAAACAACAGCTTCATGGTTATAAGTCGTATACCATATAGTTGTTTAGTTTCATATCTTAGACTGGGTTTACACTGAAAGCTTATAGTAGTGCTTTGCTATCAATTTGCCTGTTCAGACAACGAAAGGCTGAAAACGATGCATAAAAGCCAGGGAAATACACAGACCTACGAAACAATGTTAGTTTGAATGATTGCCTTAGAAATTTTGTACTTAATACCAATTCAGTCACAAATTTGGCAATTAATTCTCTGTCATTGATTGTGCAGTATGCATCCAGCCTAAAGTCTGGTGCATATGACATTAAAGCTTGCTTACCTTTAGCCACTCCGATTTACGTTAAGCAAGAAAAGACAAGGACCTTCCAAGATTTTCAATTGAGTTTGTCATTTTGATATAAAAAAACTAGGTTCCAAAGTGAAAATGAGTTTCAAGGCATACTCAAACAAACAGCTTTTGGTGGATTTCAAGAAAAAATTGACGGAAGTCACATATCTTTGGATGATAGCTTGAATAAAATAATTTTGGTTTCACTAAATGGATACCGTATTTTAGTGATTCCAATCTTATGAATGGTAGTGTATATAAAGTAAACTAACCTCCTGAATGAATGTCCATCAGAACATTGAATACCTCTTCTCTGAACATATCCACCCAAGAAACATAAGGTGCGTTAACCATTGAAACAAGGTAAGGAAGAGAGCGATGGAATTTATGTACACAAAGGAAAAGGTTCTTTAGCAGGTCATTCCTAGAAAGTTTCAAAAGATAATACAACACAAGGAATGTTTATATGGGGTTTGAAGTACAGCTGTTCGGACCGGCAACGGTGCAATCTGATTGGCTCTTCACTGGTCTGTACAAGATGTATTGATCAGCTTTGTTATGACCACGTGATATAGCCACGTAATTTCTCATTGATGAAGTGAGATAATATGAGGTAGACATATATGTCATGCTTTGGTCCGAATATTTTCCAGCATTGACCTCGCAATCGTTCAATAACCGCATAGTATTTTGCCAAAGATTTCTGAGTTCTTTTTGAATAATACAATATTTTAGTAATGGTGAGGTAGAAATCCTGACATCTTGTTAAAGGTATGTCGTCCTTTCACAGAATACCAGTGGCTGATTGCTCTACTGGAATGTAAAACTTATTTTGCACTTCACTAGCTGAGATGTGCAAAATTGAGATTGAAATGGGAATGAAGTACAGACAAAGCATAACACAGATTCATACATTGATAACTCTGTTATAGCTTTCGCAGGAGATCCTATCTTTAGCAGAGTCAAATATTTTTCTTCTTGATATGCAACAAATGAAGCTGCTCTGAATAAGCTATCAGGACCGTTTTTAAGATATACTGGCTCGAATCCCTCAGAGCAATTCGGAATGTGATGTCTTGACCATCAGACGTAATATCAGTTTATCATAGGATAAACAGATTCCATAAACATAAAATTGCGAGCAAAAACTTTAATTTTACTTGCTATACAATTACAAACTTTTTATCTTGCCATCAGATAAGAGCAAATAAGAAGCAGAAGGTATTAAATTAATGGTGGAGATACAAGTGAGCAGAAAGTAACAGGCTTAGACTCTTTTGCGTTCAAGGAAGCTATTCACTCTGGAGTTCCTGGAGCTCGATTTCCAATAACTCTCCCACCTCCTCTTCAAATTCGCCAACTTCAATATCCATTTCTTCAAATAATGCTAGTTGAGCACGACTGTCTATGAAAGACTGTATTATTTCATTCAAATCAGCGAGTTTTGGACGATGTTGACTCCTATTATTTTTTGGGCTCACAAAATGCAAATTGCTTGGCCACCACAATGGTTTTCTTGAATCATCTCCCCAACTTGGTTTAACAGTTCCTGAAAAGAAATTATTTTTAGTTTTCAATAATAAGGAATTAATTGCTAATGCAATTGTTAGCAGTGGAAAATGATCAAATACAAGGGCGAGCAATTTATTCTCAACTGCAATAATCATTCAAAGAGAGCCAATTTCAAAGTAACGTTATCAGGAAAAGTGCTGTCACAACTTGTTTTTATCTTTTAGATAATTTTCATGTTCAAAATTTTCAATACCTAGATTAAAAAGATGCAAACAGCCTACTCAACTTTGTCCTTATTTAATTGTTTTAACCTTATTTAACCTCATTATGACACTTAAACGTTAATTCTAATTGTTATTTTACTCTTAATATAATAAATTTTTGAGTTTGAAATGTTGCAAAGTGAAATAAAAAGTTGCTTAATAAAAAATAAAAATTTCAAGTAGGAATAGTTTACCTTTCTTTGTTACTTTATCCATCAGTAGATCTCTTTTATAGGGGACATTTTGATCTTTCCAGTCAAGAGGAATTTCCATTATCTTCTCAGATGAATCTGATGAATGCAAAAATACTTTTGTAATATTTATTAAAGAAGATCAGTAGAAAGCAAGAATTTAAGAATTTTCCTGATAAGGTGAGACATTGATGAAAACTTCTATTCCCGCTTAGACTTCCAGATCCACTACACTATTTTTAATAACAACACACTTTATAATAATAAGGAGGCTTGGTATGCCAAAAAAGTAAGAACAACGTAAGAACATATCCAGCCTGAAGTGAAAAATAAGAAAATATGAAATGTGATTTAGGAATTTCATCTCATGTTAACAATATACAACTATGCAATTACTAAATAAAAGTATATAAATTATATGCCAAACTGTTTGCGGAAGAATTCTAATGTGGGTTTTTGCGAAAAATTCAATGTAGAAATAAGAACTTGATTAAGAACACTTGCCCCCTCAAATTATTAAAAAAAGAACATCAAGCATCAGCAAAAATTATCTGGTTCTCATAAAAAGAGTGTAGTTCCTGCTTTTATTATGAGGATTTTATTGACATTGCATATGTGACATGTGAAAGCTTACCCTCTACTGTTGCACTTCCCTGAAGAGAACCAATGGGACGTGCTGCAACAAAGTGAGAATTACTTGGAATCGGAGGGAACAAATGGGAACGAAGTAGGAATCAGTAGAAATAAGTGGGGATCAGAGGTTATAAGGGGGAACAAAGGAACAAACAGGAAATCTCTGAAAAGATGAAGGAACACCTCAGAAAATGAAAGTTGCTGCAAACAAGCAACACAAATTGAAAGAAATGTGGATCAATGACAATCACGGGGAAGAGCAAAACAAAGCCTGAAACAGCGAGGATCACAGGGAACAAGTGGGTGGGAACAAAGTGAGGATTCTTCTACAATATTCGCTGCCAGCTGCAAGCTAGTAGGCTGATCTCAGGCTGATCTAGGCTTATCTCATTCTTTCAACATGGCTAATGGGTACCTTAATTTTTCAACCCGCTTGTCTTGGTGAAGTGACTGATCTAATGCGCATGTGCTTGTGCATTATTTTGTGCATAAAGAGGTCCTGACTGGTTCTTCTAAATTGGTCTTGGTCTAGGTTCTGAGTCCCCTTTGTCCAGGGTCATCAAATTTCGGTGTGTCTGAACAAATATCTCTGAATGTAGTCTAATGGCATCTTTAGCACCAATCAATAGAATTTCTGTTTAGATGAAAATAAGAAAATGCGTATCTAGGACTGGCTGTGACAGTGTTACGCTACAATTCGGTTGGCCTCAAGATATTGCGATTATCAAAGAACTCAAAGAATATTTGCATAAACAAATTTGTAAGCATCAGAAACTTACAACTTCAAACAGTATCGACTTGAGACTCTTGAAACCTAGAAACAGTTAAGTTGTGTTGGTAACGGGACTGCACAAGAGAATATAAACATATCGGCAGGAATATATTGAACAACGGCAAGCTTCTTTACACAGCATAATATATATAAGCCACAGAACTTCAATATCGACTTTAAACTTATTTATCCACAATATAAATTACAATTGGCTCAGCGTACGGCGCTCCTTCTCACATCAATCTACTGCCACTACTGATTGTAGGCTCGAAATTCAAACATTATATATCTACGGTTAGGGTCAGTAAAACAATAAGGACGTGATAAAGTGAACTACACAAGGAAAGTGAAGAATCAAATTAACCAATTACACATTTTATCCATTCTTCAGGCAACTTTTCCGATTCCCATATCTTGTCAATGATCGGTTTCAAATAGTCAAAATTAGTATTGCATCCAGCCTTTAATGCCTCCATTATCGATCTTACTGTCGCGGATAGACTTCATTATTTCATCATTCAGCACATCGATCTTTAACCCCATATCATCTAATTCAAATGTTTTGCAAGATATAGCTAAGGCTCTTAATCAATTTCTATGACTTTGTTTGCTGCAAAAATCTAATTTTAATTCTCCAAGCAAAAGAAAGTCATTTCATGAAGCTTGAAAGTAGTTTCCATCGCAAATGCGCAAAACAATTAAACGTTCACTGGCCATTTAGCGGTACAACCTTTCTAAAAGCTAAAAAAAATGAGATAGCGCCGTAAAACATTTTAACTGACGACAGAATCAACAGGGCTGTGAACCATAACAGCTTGTACTAAACTTGAGGCCTATATGAAAACACTGAACCAATATTGAAATAAGCAGAACATCTCAGATTGTGATATGCAAACACAATCTTAGCTCAGACCATATTTTCAATGCTAGCTCTCAGAATGCATTCTACCATCAAATTTTTCTAGACATTAAATGTATTAAAGACCTTTGTTACCATTTTTTTTGATTAATGATTAATGCTGACATTGCGCATCGGTTGAAATCGAAATAACAATGTACAGGGTGTTCCAAAAAAGGAACTCAAACAAGTATCTTTTACCAGGCTTGCATCACTCAGTCAGTACGTGCTCTCGACTGCTGACCATCAACAAAAGCACTTTCGGAACCAGCTGGCAAATAGTTTCTAGGTGACAGCAGCTAGTTGGCTCATAGTTCCAAAAAGTTGGGCATGCCCTACTTCTGGGATAGGACGCCAACTAATTACCCAAGTCATAGTCCTGTGAATACGATCATCCGTATTTTATCAGTTCTGTCTCGTTGTTCACATGTATCAAAATAAATTTGGCTTTGAAGGAGCGGTCTTTCCTAACTAATATGCATGAATAAAGCCAAAAACCATCATCTGAGTCAGAACTTTGCTTATGATCTTAGTCAAATATTCTAATTTCATCTATTCCTCTCACTCTAAAAGTTCTGCAATATCATCTGTAAATATTAAATACATCCGACTCATTTTCAAACCTGGCAACCATTGATCACTAGCTGCGTCTTCTAAAATTATCATCAGATCTCCGGCCTCCCTCTAAATTCTGGCAATGTAGCCTCCTTTGCATGGTGATAAAACAGAAAGACATTAACTTAAAAGCCATATCGACTTTCCTCCAGACGATCGCAGATCATGATTCATCAACGCTTTGGCATTAAGACCGTGAAGGAGACAAACAATATTTTGACTTTTTTAAAACATCCAATGGCTATATTATTTTGGCAACCTAGTTTTGCAAACACATTTAATAAAGTGCTGCTGTTCTTGATGTGATTCTGATGTGATTCAAACCAGCATGCTTTCCTTTTCGAAAGAACCAAGCGACATAGTCGTGGTGAAGGAAAGAAAAAATTTTTTGAGGGACTGATACACTAAGAGCAATAGAAGCTCATCTAAACAATACCCAATCTCGTCTGCTTTTACCCGTCGGGCTATCCATGTAGGCTTTTATATTTTTGAACAAGCATAAGCCATAATCGTTATCTTACTGTAGAGCATATTGTGTATTTTGATTATGAAGATGAACTCATTATATGAAGATAACGATAGAGAAGGAAAGGACAACAATGCTTCTCGAAAATCTTTTACCTGCTGAATACCCATTATTTTGCTTGGGTGTACAACATCTGAAGCTATGAAATTATTCATTGATATTGGAACTGGCAAAAGTAGATGGAGACAAAAGTAGCTAATCATAGCTGGTTGCCAGTTTCAAAAACGAATTGGATAGATGTACGATTTCCAGTTGATGTTCAAGCGAATGGAGATGATGGCATTTGAAGTTCAGACTTTGATCATCACCAAAGTTCTAACCCAGATGGTGGATTTTTAACTTTTCTTATTAGTGTATTAGTGTATTAGTATTTCTTAGAAAGGATGGCTTCTTAAAACCAGACTTATGCCAATCTACGCTATGAACTAACGCTGACAAGTTGCAACTGCCAACTTATGTTGACATTTGGACAACAAGTCAGAACTGATAGGGTACAGCTGATCACGTTTGTAGGACTATTATTTACGGGAATGAGTTGGCAATTAATCGCAGAAGTAGAGTATGCCCAACTTTCTGGAACCATGCGCCAACTATGAATAACATCAATATTCAAAATAAGCGTGAAAATCTAGTCTATTCATTTGCATGACTTACGCACGAAAATTTGCATGAGAGCGTTTTTCGGACCACAGCAGACCAAAATGAGGTTAATTAACGTGATATCTTGAAAAAGTAGCCTGGTTTGCATGAATAACATCCATATTCGTAATCAGCGTGAAAAACTGATCTAGAAAAATGGTGTCTCTTAAATTCCCTCGCGAGGTGATACCTGGCTCACTCTCCAACTGGACTACTTCAGAGTAATGAATTTCTATTGTTGTTGTTATTTATGTTAGTGAGTATCATGTCAGTTACAGGTTTACCAGGTCAAGGGTAACATTGTGTAATGGACCATAGGTCTCTAAAGGTCTCTAGCATCATCTGATGCATGATGCCTGGGATGCTGAAGGTCCAAGAGTCGTGGTTCTCTATCGAATCAGGACCGTTACTCAACTGTTACCCATTATCTGTAACTGATGAACTTTGTAGAGTTCAGAGAATATGACCTGACACGATAGCGTCAGGGTGACCCCGATGGTGTCATTGATTCCCTTGGTTGATATAAGCCGAGTAGTTCCTCAGAAAAGGTGAGGCTTGTTCGAGGATAGCGAGCAAGCTTCACTGGCTGGAGGCACTTGCTGGATTATAAATTATCTATCCGATTAAAGAAAACGTGTGTAAGTACCTTAAAACTTATATTGTTAATTCAAATACACATAACTGGACTGTCTTACTGACTGTCGTTTTACTGGCTTGCCTACACTCCTGTATAAGGAGGGGTGTTCTTTACCAAAAAGACCTCACGTAACAGGTGAGTGATATTTCGATACAGGCCATGAAGACCAGTTGTAAAAAATTTACTCTCTTTCCATGTTTCCAAAGCAATGACCCTAAAATTTAAGGTTCGGATATTTAAAATGGAGTTAATCTAGCAAAAATGTGAATGGAAAAGTTTTCACAGTGTTCTGATAATATTTGTTTCTCGGTCTAAACAGAGTCATATAAAATCAGCAGTACAGAATTTCGCTCACCTGGAATTATTGCAGACCCTGTGACGTTTTAATTCAATTCAAAAAGCACTTTTTCATTAAAAATCCGGCTACCAAAAGAAAGGGCAGGGAAATCTTCTTCAGATAGTAGCAGAATCTAGTCGATTTCTTCAAGTTAACCCATCTGTTTATCATTGAATTTGACACCAGTTGAAAGAGATTTTTCCTAAATCTTTTGAAGACACTGCTCCAACTTCTGAATGAATTTCTCTGTCAAAACATTATAAATGTTTGATACTTTTATTTCTAACGGAAAGCCAGTAAAATGGCAAATATTTTCCCGCCAAAATCTTTCGTCATGGGCTCCTGAGCTCTGTTGTCTTTGTTTTGAAAATAGCTTGCTTTGGGCCGAGAGCAACAGCTAGCTGCGATTTTGAGAAAGGTGGTGCGATACTTATCGAACGTAAGTGTAATTACATTATATACAAAAATTTTTGAATTATGGTTTTAGAAATCTGATTGTTGGTAAGGTGGATAACTGAGATCTAACTACTGCTAAAATGAAATTTCGCTAACCGTACTTCTCATTTCATATAAAAGGGCGAAACTAACTTTCCTATTGATTATCCATGAAAGCAATATCTGACTTAGCGGATAAGCCTATTTTCAGGGCTCATATAAAAGGCATCTTAGTAAATTAACGAAGTTGTTTATCTTTGTTAGACCTATCTACACCAAGATCATATCCTTTGGTGGCTTGGGGAAGCCATGCTTTAAAAACTTGCCTCGGCAGCCATAGCAGGTTGTAACATTCCTGTGGCAATAATTCAGCACTGTTAACAAGTAAGTTGTTGTGCTTGCTTCAGAAAATTGCGGGAGATTGAATTGGTGTTCAGGTTCAGGGGTGTGGTTATGCATCGGTTGAGAATATGGAGGAGGTTGCCTGCAACTTTGCAGTTGCTGCGCAAAACTTTCCGAAAGTTGATTTTGTTGATATGGAGTGACTGGTGCCATGTTGTTGATATGGAGTTGCTGCCAAAATTGACCCTGTTGATCAAAGGGATTTGGTGATGAAAGATCGGATTGACATTGTTGATGAAACTTGCGTGGCTTGCATTGGGAGACCTGGCTGATTATCTCGCTGTTCCGCTAGTAGTTCTGGGGGACTGATGCTGCTGACATTTTGCCGATCTACAAGTTTGTCTACTTTGGGCTTCTTAAAATTTGCGGAGCCTTTACGTTTTTGGGTAGCTTCGTCCTATTTTGGCCAGCTCTCATTTCCTTTCCAGCATCTGCCAAACGTGAAACGGAAACTGCAGCATTTTTTTGTTGAACTGTGTAATGACTTTGTCAAGAAAACTTTCTCTTTGTGCCACAGCTATTGAGTGACTGCATATCCGGAATGCCTTCGCTCTGAAGCATGCCTTGGAAGTACATGTGACTTTGCATTTCTTTTTGTCATATATTATTGTGTAAGGCTCACATGGTTTTGTTTTGTTGTTAACCAAGTACAGGGGAGTATTGTCAGGTCCGTCCACCATGCCTCCTGTTGCGTTAAGTATTTCTGCTGCTTCAGATTTGATTTCCTCACAAATTGACATTGAAAACATTTGTTAAGTTGATAGCTGGTACCGTTACCTGCTCCTTATCTGGCCTCTTGTCATCTTCATTTGAATCTGCATTTTGTCGTAATGGCACAAACGAATAAAATTTCTTGGTAACTCTGAAAAAGTAGAATATTTCAATATTTCAATGTCGCAGAAATTTGCATGACGATTTCCACGGCAATGCTTTAGAGAGAAATTATGAAAACAAAAACATTCGCCTGACCGACCGATGCTTGTACAGTGCTTGCGCTTTTTGTCTGTCTCTGCCTTGGAAACTCGAAGCTTTGGATTTGTTGATTTGGAGAATTGCCTTGCCTGCAATCCTGGTTATCATCCAAAAGAACAGAGAAATATCTTGAGTGTAATTTTCAGTAATGATTTACATTCTCTTCTGTTTAAAGAGTGAGAAAAGAGATAACTATAAGAAGTCGCTCACGTGGCCTAGGCCTTTCTATGCCTGGCTCTCCCGCCCTGCAAACTGACGTAAAACATGGTTAACCTGTTTTCCTCTTTTTTTTTCTAGCAAAATTGACTCCCAGAGACCTGTCACGTATCATGTTATTGAAGAAGAAAATAAAAACATTCTCCTTGCCTTCTATAATGGAGTGATGCAAACTACTCTGGCTGATGAACTGATTAAGGCGGTGGCGGAGGAAACAAGGTTGTCAGCGGATAAAATTAAGGACTTTAATGTCCCCAGACCCAGATTCAGATTCACTTTCAGAATCACATTCAGATTCGCACTTATAATTTTAAATCAATAAAAACTTCTAAACAATTTGGTGGTTGTAAAACAAAACCTGATTTACTTTCAAGCGCATACCTAAAGCTACCCTTTGACTATTTTTGGAAATTTTTCAAGGCAGGGGGTAAGCTAGGAAAACTACACATATCCGCTGTGGCGAATATGAGGACCATTAACATGGCTGAAAACCCCCGTCTTTATCACCTTTGCATTAAATTCTGGAAACCCAAACCTGATTTTTTTTCAAGCGCACATCTCAAGCTACCCTTTGACCATTTTTGGAAATTTTTCAAGCCAGGGGGTGAGCTAGGAGAACTACACATATCGCTCTGGCGAATATGAGGACCATGGACATGACAGAAAACCCCAGTCTTTATCACCTTTGCATTGAATTCTGGAAACCCAAACCTAATTTACTTTCAAGTGCACACCTAAAGCTACCCTTTGACCATTTTTTGGAAATTTTTCAAGCCAGGGGGTAAGCTAGGAAAACTACACATATCCGCTCTGGCGAATATGAGGACCATTGACATGGCAAAAAACCCCCGTCTTTATCACCTTTGCATTGAATTCTGGAAACCCAAACCTGATTTACTTTCAAGCACACACCTAACTGCGTTTGTATGAGAAACAGATTTATAAGAAATCTGGTAATATGACCCCTATGGCAATAATGACCCCTTGCAATTATCAATGCTACTCTTGCTGAATACAACGGAGAATCCTATCAGCAATACCTAGACAGAATCTGATTGAAAACAAAGGTAACAAATCATAATTAATACCTTGCAAACTCATTTTTAGTGTAATAGACATACAATAAGCTCCGATGTGCAAGTAAGAAACCAATTATCTTTATCGCAGGAGGATGTCATAATTTCAAAATCAATACGACAGAAGGAAGACATGCGAGTTATTCAGGGTAAGCATTTTTACTGTTTATAATTTTCTGTCTTAGAAAACTCTTTGTAACCATTTTACAAGTGTGTTAAACGCAGAAATATATTTATACTTCGTCTTTACAGTGGAAGATGGTAAAATGGAAGATGAAGACGTTGGAGCAGTAGTTCGCTCCTGCAACCAGTACTTGATTTATGATTCTCATGATGTAAGAAACACTTTTCAGTCCTTTTCTTGACCAGAGGTTCAACAATACATATTTTCAAACTTATGGGCTTATCTCCCTATGGATAAAATTTTATACGTTATAATACACTCGGGTTTCAATTCTTCCAGTCACAGCAATTACTATTACGGGTTGATGTCAGGTATAAGAATTACGCTTGCTTTGGTAATATTCTGTTTAGCAACACTTAATCCAATTTTTACTCTTTCATGTACGTTTATTGTTTTATATCCGCAAGATTGAATCATGGATAACAGAAGAAGAGAGGCTTCGGAATCTGAATGAAACAACTGGGGACAATTTGAACCTGGTTCCATCCATTACATCGAAAGCCCCTTCAAGAAATGTTGCTTTATTTTCTACTCAGTTGGTGAGTGTAATAGATTTATTTAAAGTTAAACAATTCATTGGCAAAATGCAACTTTGTTGTACCAAATTGATCTATGTTGTTACAGATCCAATATATGATCCTCTTCAAAATGATTGAAGCATTAGGCTGTTAAAGAAGACTACAATCAGATGTTTGAAAAGGGCTGATGAGTTGAAGTTACGCTCTTGCTCATTTGCCGTATCGACTCAAGAATACAAAAATTGGCCATTGGGTTCGTCAGAAGAAATAAGGATCATATGTGGTAAAGATTAACTCAGGCGTTCAAAGTACTCGGATATGTGTAGTTTTCCTAGCTTCCCCTCTGGCTTGAATAATTTCCAAAAATGGTCAAAGGGTAGCTTAAGGTGTGCACTTGAAAGTAAATCAGGTTTGGGTTTCCAGAATTCAATGCCAAGGTGATAAAGACGGGGGTTTTCTGCCATGTCAATGGTCCTCATATTCGCCACATCGGATATGTGTAGTTTCCTAGCTTACTCCCTTGCCTGGAAAATTTCCAAAAATAGTCAAAGGGTAGCTTTAGGTGTGCGCTTGAAAGTAAATCAGGTTTGGTTTTACAAACACCAAATTGTTTAGAAGTTTTTATTGATTTGTAAGTATAAGTGCGAATCTGAATGTGATTCTGAAAGTGAATCTGAATCTGGGTCTGGGGACATGAAAGTAAATTAAGGTAACTTAATTACCTTGATCAATAATGTTATCATCATTAAAGCATCATTGTATTTATCATTAGTAGGGTGCATGTTGGCTATCATTTATCTAGTCACCATGGTTTGAGGTGCATTTCTGCATGTAAGAAATAGGATAGACCTAATTCAATTTTCTGAAAAGGGTATAATACAGTATTAGACAGTTTTGTATAATAAGACTTGTTTTCAAAGTCTCTGACTGTTTAGCCTTTTACTTTTGCAGAAATGGATTGGAAATCAAAACGCCAAACTTAAAGGGAAAGGATTGTGTGATTCCTTTGACATTTTGAACTAAGAGCCATTGGAAAAAAGAATTAAAAGGACAGGGAGGTTTCAGGGCATAACATGTTCTATAGTCAACTCTCAAGAGAAGGTATGAGATTCTGTACTTTGTAGGCTGTCAGTTCTCTGTTACTGTATTGTTGATAAAGAAGCTCAAAGGGTGATACTGTACTAAACGAAAATTTTCCAAAACCTTTATTTCACAATATTTTGTTATTGTGAAATATTTTGTTATTTAGTCAGTATTTTCTTCAGTTTCAGAAAATTAACCTGGAATGTTGCATAACAAGCCTAAATTATTCCCCAGTCCATATAGTCTAAACTATGTAGTTCATGTCTAGGATATAAACACATTCTTCCTGTCAAATAGGGGGAGTTAGGTAGCAGAAGAGTGAAAACAAGGGACAATATCCTGGGTATCATTTAAAATAAGGACATATTTTTACTTTGCATGTTGATCTTTCCTAATGCCCCCATATCATTACCCCAATAAAACATTCCACTTGATGAGAGAAACATTTTGGTTCAAATCAGCTGAAATAAAATCAGTGTGTTATTTAATTAAAGGAGAGCAGCAAAATTCGTAGGGCTAAGGGTTTCGAACATGACCTACTGACTGGAATGATTTTGATCGGTCTTCAAAAAGCTTTCGACACAATCAATCATGATATACTTCTCGAATAAATGGTCTATTTTGGTTTTTCTGATTCCACAGTTTGCTGGTTTAAGTCATACCTTACCGACAGAATTTTATTGGTTAATATAGGAAAGGAATTATCTTCTCCAGGAAAGCTTTCCTGCAGTGTCCCACAAGGCTCAATACTAGGTTCTCTCCTTTTTCTTTTATATGTCAATGACATGCCACAAGCTGTAAGCTGTGAGTTACTTCTCTATGCAGATGATACTTGTCTTTTATTAACTCACAAGGATACCAAGAAAATAGAAGACCAATTAAATAAGGACTTTAACTCAATCTGTGAGTGGTTTATTGACAATAAATTATCCATGCATTTTGGGGAGAATAAAACAAAATCCATCCATTTTTGAACTAAACGCCAATTAAAACAAGCAAATAATTTGGACATCAAATATGGTTACGTTGAAATAAAACAACACAGAAAGGTAACTTACCTGGGGTGCATTCTAGATGATAATCTTTCCGGTGATTCCATGGCAATAAAAGTTTTAGGTCTAGTAAATAAACGACTACCTTATCGGCCCTTTTTACGCCGGCCCTAATTTAACGCCGGCCGTTTTTACGCCGGCCCTAATTCCGCTGCTCTTAAAATTTGCTTTAACGCCATTTAGGGCCGTGTTTTACGTCACTCGAAGAACAAGGAAAAAACAACAATATATTTTTAGGCACTGTTGCGTCTTTTATTATTTTTTATTACCTTGAATATAATTCATGTTAGTCAATTACAATTGTCTCACTGTTATCTACGTTTTCTTCATCATCGAACTTCACTCCTATTGAATCTTCGACTATTTCATCTTCATATTCTTCCCTACATTCCCTTCCTATCAATCGCTGCTGTACAAAATCACATTTCTCTGCCATCTTTTGAACTTGCTTATTGATGAAAGTTTCCATTTTTGCTATGATGGCTTTGTTTTCATGCTGTTTATGAAAATTCCTAAAATATAGTGCGTGGTAGCAAAAATAGGTGCGTGGAAATTAACGCCGCTTTTTGAGAAAAATTCCAAATTTTTGGCCCTTTTAACGCCGGCCCTTTTAACGCCGGCCCTTATAACGCCTCTAGGCTAAAATTAACGCCATTTAGGGCCGGCGTAAAAAGGGCCAATAAGGTAAATTTCTTGTACAGAAAACAAAACTTTCTTAGTACCTCGCTGCGTCGACTACTATGTAACCCTATAATACAACCTCATTATGACTATGGTATCCTAATTTGATCAAGCGTAAATCTAAAAAGATACAGACCTCTCAAAACAAATAAATTAGGTTTTGCCTGAAACTTGACAACCAAACACATATTAGAACAAACGAATTTAAGAAAATTAATTGGCTGCCAACAAAAGAACCATTCGAACAATGCATCTCCATGAAGATCTTCAAATTTTTCCAAAATACATGCCCAGTATATGCTAAGGAAATTTGCCACCCTATCCAATACAAACATAACACGCGTAGGTCAAAATTTCAGCTGCATATACCTTATCGCAGTAGCATCCACGGTCAAAAACGTACTTACTAAAGTGAGGAACCACCCACAATGATCCACAACCACCCACAACAACCCACAATGACCCACAACCACCCATAACCACCCACAATGACCCACAACCACCCACAACAACCCACAACCACCCACAAAAACCCACAACCACAGTTATACAAACAAACAATCAATTTCTTGAGACCAGGGCCAACATTCCCCCAACGAGGCGTTATAACGTTTGAGGTAATGTTAATATAGTACATTCAAGTAACTTTAAAGTAAAACAATACAAGAAAATAAATTTAGTTTTCCTATTGAACTTTTCCAAATTTGTCAACATAACATCATAACATAACATAACATAGTACTAATAGATTTCATAAATAAATAAAATAGATTTGATAAACAATTAGTAAGTACAACAAGTAAATAGATTTGAGTTAAAAATAGTATTAAGACCCTTAAAACTTAAATTAGATTCTTGCTTGATTGCTTGATGTTTAAGAAATGTTTAAGTTCCATAGTTCCAGCGAAGCTAAATTCTGTATCAAATTTTCAGGCACTTGGCCCATAATTTTATAGTTGCTCGTTTTTTTTAAGCAAACCTATAACCTATCCAAAGTTATACATCACTCAACAAATCTTGAAGAACAAAATCTGGATTTCAAGAGGAATTTTAATTTTGAGCTCAGCAAAAAAGGCGTTTTGTCCCTTGGGAATACTAGTAACTTTTCTATTCCAAATTAATGCGAAAACAGCCTTCCTCTCGAATTGTATAATTTTGGAAATATATAACAAAATGCCCCTTATACAAACCTAAGAACCTGTCATGATATGGTGTATGACATTAAAACTACAAATGATACCAAACAGCAGTCATAATTGAAATCAGGAGGAAATATGCTTCAGATAGAGAAAAATACTTTTTATACGATTTGAAAGAAGTTGCTAGAATTCCCAAGGGACAAACCCCCCTTACTTAGCTCAGAATTCAAAGTGCTCTTATAGATTTGAAGCAAATGATAGGTTTGTAGCATGTACGTGAATGAGGACAAAAAATAGGCCAAGTGCCTGAACTTTTGAAACAGACTTTACGTAAATCTAAACATAAAAATGAACAAAACAAATTGACAATAACAAAACAAACCAGCAAGTTAATGTGTTCATTTCACATGCATTTCAGTAGAATTAAAATAATATGTTCACTCAAGAATACATCCCTTTGACTTTAATAGATTCAGGCATGCAGAAGGAAGTTGGTCTTGGGTGCGACTTGAAACAAAGACTGAAGAAAACGTGAACTTTTGATCATACTGCTTTAGACACTCTGTGAGAAAATGCAGATATACAATTGCTTGTTGTTTCACAATTCCACCAGTGTTCTTATCATATCGTTCTCGCAGGCCAACAGTTTTGATAACAGCAATGTCAAATGACTGAAAAGATATCCTGCAATGCTCACACCTGGCAACTTGCTTAAGGCACAGCTTTGCGTCACTCCTAGCAACAAGTTGGTATTTGTGATTCACTCTGTCTGGATCTAGAAGATTTGTCTCTCTTTCCTCTTTTTTCTTCTGCCCAACTTGCTTGTCCACCTTAAAGATATGGATATTTTTAACGAAACATTAACAGTAACATGCACCTTTGCCTTTTCTTCCCCTCCTCCTTGTTGCCATTTCCAGTTGAAACAAAATCAGTGTTGTTTGGAAATTTACATCTGATGCTTCCAAAATCATGCTTGGGGACTTTCTAAATCCATTAAAATTATGAAGCAAAGTGAAACATGACAGCAAGTGTCTATATTTTTTAAATCTTTATCAAATCTTAGACAGTTATTGGAGAAGCTTATAATTTACCATTACAATGATATAATGTTGATAACATTATAACATTATAATGTTGATAACTGAAAGGATGGAAAATAGACCATGCAATTTATAATGAAATTGTGAACATTTTCCCGCTTAAATCAAGTTGGGCGAAGCCCCCGAGCCGCCATGGCTTTGCTATGTAAATTTTGTGTTGTTGGGCCTACGGCTACTGTTGGCCGCCATTTTAGGTCAAGCGTTGCAATACTTTTGTACCCTAAGTGTACTTTCATATGAAACGGTTTCACTGGTAAATTCTGATAATAGCCAAGAATAAGAACAGGCATGTGTGTAAAGTCACAAAATGTTTTGGAGTATTGTTTTATGGGTTGTAAAAGGAAGGAGTATATTGAGTGATAATGATTTGGAGTTAAGTCTGTTACATTTCAGTTATAATTAGGTTTCAAATTATATTTTCATTCAAAATTATTTTATTCATATAAATTAGCTTGTAATCACTTCGTAACTTGGATAGACCAAGCTTTACACGTTCTAATGGGAAATAAATGACAATTTATTGCCCTACTTCTTGCATTTCTGCCCATTTGGGACTATTTTCATTTTTATAAAATAGCCAATAATTTTAAAAGGATGTACGATTATCAAAAAAAATTGAAAGAAAGAGGGCTAAATTGACATTAATAAGTTTTAAGAGAAAATGAAATGCCAAAATGTAATGTACAGTGGAGGTCTATGGCCTTTTGCAAGTCTAAAGCTAGTCATTGCAAATTAAACTTCACACTTAATTTTGATGCTTATCATATCAAGCATAATGCAACTGCACAAGGCACTCATAGCTACCAACAAGCTTCTCATTCTAAGACCTTGGTAGAGGGAATAATCAAGTGTTAACTTCATCTGCAAAGGAAAAAATCTACCTGGCACTTTTGTCACTTCTTGCGCATTGCTTGGACAAAGACACATGATAAGTATGACCATGTCGATCACATTACCAGGAATCCTGTCCTGATCCCTTGAGAAAAAGAAAACACAATTATCATTTAATGTCTAATCAAAATGTTTCAATATTAATCTGAATAATTGCAATTCTATTTACAATAATAATTGTAATTCACCGTAGCAGCGTCAGCTCATAACTTGTTTAAAACCAGCTTGATGAAAATATTGGTTGCGCATACGCACTATATAGGGTTACACCCTGAAATGTAAATTCCCGCAGGAAATAATTGTCTCCAAGGTGGCCAAGCGGATTGCGTATTTCCCTCAAAAACTAATAGCTTTAATTGTTAGAACAATGGTCTCCATAGCTATAATGTTTTCATAGCTTTCTTTCTGATGCTTGAAGTTTGACAAATGAGCGTCCAGAGACGTGGATTTTCCGAAAAAAAAATGGCCTCCATTCAATGTATTCCATGGTTTTCTAGCTTATGCTTGATGCATGATAACTTGGCGTCCTGAGGCGTTGATTTCCAACAAAAGACAATGATCGTCATTTAATATTTTCCACTGTTTTCTCCCTAGACAAATTGGCGTCCTTGGCTTGTTTCCAATAAATTGTTTCCATGGTTTTTTTACCTGATGCTCAGCGTATGGGTATGATAAACACTTGTCTGAGTTTTCTTTAGACAAAATAATCTCCGACTTTTTCTTCAGCGCTTTGAAAAACGAAAAAATTTCGAAAGACCAGTCGAAAAAACAGTGAATTCATGTGTATCGTGAAAAATTTCCTAGAAAATTTTGAAGGCACTGTCTCAAAGATTTTGATCGTTTTCTTTTCGAGAATAATAACTAAACAATCCTTCAATCTTAATTTTAACTTAATTCTAGTTTTAACAATCTTAATGGTGAAAATTTCGCGCCAAAGTCAGGTGTACAGCATCACCGTTGCTTTCTTATGTAAATTTTCCTGTTTCAGCCCTAGGTCGTTGTTTGCCGCAATTTCAAGACAGGCGTTTCCATACATTTGCCCCTCCATATAGAATAGGCAGTCGAAAACGCTGCAAAAACAACAACTCTACAAAAGCCATGAATCCCAAGTTTGAGTAAGTTTGAGAAGCTTTCTAACTACAACAACAACATCTGAACATGATAGCTGCGATAACTCGTGTAACAAGTCAAATTCCAGGCCCAGCAGTAGCAGAAATACTGAGTCTAAGTTTGAGTGATTTTGGTTTGCCGTTAGTCCTGAACTGATGCAAACTGATGAGCCATAACTGGGACTTAAGTAATAAGTCTGTTTGTCTTACATTCTGACTGTTCTGATTGACTTAATCATATCTCCATTCTGTGGCTACCGTGTTGAAGCCGTTCCGCTTCTTTTTGAAATTAACTTTATAATTGTGATTGTAATGGTAACTGTAATGGTAGTCGTAATTATATTCGCAATCGTTTTCTTAATTGTAAGTGTAGTCATATTCATAATCATCTTCTTAATTTAGTTATTAATTGCAGTTGTAATTGAATCTATAGTACATGCACTAACCCAAGAGGGCTTTGTTCTATTGTCATTGATTGCGGCCTCAGCAAGCAACGCAATTATGTGACCGTGACGTCATGAAGGAAGCATGTGTTAAATATTTCAATCATGAAATCTTCGGATGTAGAACTATCAGATAAACTCAGAATCGATTTCATTACTTGGAGCTACTTCTTAGAGCGCCATTCACTCCCTTCCTATGCTCTATTTCTTGCTATTGTAATATATTTTAAACTCCTCTTTCTCATCGCCTTTTTCTTTAGTGGGAAAGGGCGTTAGCCATGGTTAAACAAAGACCTTGAAATCGCTGTCTGATTCTGGAATTTTATGGGTTTGCAGAGGCCAGAAATCCTAGGTTCAAGCATATAAAGCTCTTCATTGGCATATGAAAAATTTTTGTTCATTGCTACCTGTTTGAAGGGAAAGTGTATTTGCACAAATCTATAACACAGGGCGGAGTGACATGTACTATTGTAATTTCAACCTCGATACACTTTGACGAAGCAACAAATAATTCAGAAATGCACTCAATCATTAAGCAGAGGCCAAGTTTTGCACAAGCTGTAAGAATTAGTACAGCGCAGTCGAGGTGGTAAAATAAAAACTTAATGAAGAAAAGAAAACCTATCACATCTCTTTGCCCTGTAGCGCAATACAACTATCTTTTAAACCTCTTTCCGGCCAGAGTTGCCAATTGAGTGCGATCTCAACGTAAATAAACCTTCACAGTGAGATCTGACATTTAAACCTAGAGATGAGATCACATCAAGAGTAACAAAAAGAGGAAGCTCGTGGATCAAAGCTTTTGCACCAATGAATTGAAAATATTTTTTAATGCGATATATGCTTGTGAGAAAATGTACCTATCGCATGCCATGTGGCAGTTTACGTACACCCTCTCCGTTCAGTCACTGCAAATGCCAATTATCAAGAACGAAAAATCTTTAGTGAATACCACAAGTTTTTCAATTAGCAATTTCATGAAAGGTCTGGGACATAATATCAAAAGTTAAAAAATCACTTCACTTAAACAAGGAGTAAAAGCTATTTTGTCAATCTTTAAAAAATTACTACATGTCAACATGGAGCTAAAGTATTGAAAAGGATCTACTTACATATTGTTTTGACGTTCACACCGGCATTTCGTTCTTCTCCAAATGATCTGAAATATGACAACGTAATTTATAAAAACTAAAACATTGAAATCGAGGCTGCAACGACCTACTATCTTAGGAACGAAGCATAGAAGTCAAGGGAATGTTATTGTTCTTTATGCATTGTTGCATTCTTTTCTAATGACAAAAGGAACATGTGTTAGTATCAAAGCGGTCGTCTTCCTGGAGAGCTATTGTATTTGACCACCAATCAGCTAGCCACTGAAGTGGGCTGGCTCACTTGAGTTCATTCATATGGGAAATTTTTATCCCACCGAGGTGAGATCTCACCAGCACGGCAGTGAGATCTCACCTAGGTGGCATATCCCACCTCTCATATGAACGCAATTTTGTTTTTATGTACAAATCACAGTATCGTATGGATCTCACTTTATTGAGATATGCCACCTGAGTGGGATATCCCACCTCATATGAACATGCCCTAAGTTCTCTTACAAGAATCAATTATTTCTGAAACTAATAATTTCAACATCGGCATTATTGAGAAACTACAATATCTGTAGAGAAATAGTTTAAAGTCAATATTTCCAGAAGCTTCTTTTTTATCGTTACATCGTGAAACAGAACGGCTGAAATACGGTTTCCCTCTCTTTCCTTCGTTTATGGTGTAATGACGATTAAGTATTTGAATCGCTTCAATTACTTAAATGAAATCAACAGGTACGAGACGACGTGTTTGAAAAATAGCCTTGAACTCGCTTTGAACTCACATTACAATTTGTTACAGTTGCCATCTTTTGCTAGTCTATTAGCAAAGAAAATGATCGATTTAAAGACTACATAGTCCCCTGACGTGCGTTATTTTTATATCCGTTGATGTCTTGAAGAATACTTCAAAAATAAAGACGTTTTCTAAGACTGAATATAAGAGTCATTAATGTCAAGTTATCATAGAATGTGTTTTAATGAATAAAAGGGAGTGAAAGAATTCTTGTTTGCTTATAAATCTGTAACTTAGAGCTTTAAGGTCTGGAAAATCTACAAACACTACGTAACAACAATAGAATCCATACAATGTTTTCCATGTCTTTCTTGCTGATGCTTGACGCATGATAAATTGGCGTCGTGAGACGTTGATTTTCCACAAAAACAATGATCGCCATACAATAGCTTATAATTTCGAAGAATAGCGGAATCATTTTCGGGCATACTTAAAACCTTTTTTCGTCTGACACTCCTCGGAGTATGAACGTCAGAAACAGACCGAAACAATAGACTAAAGCGGATCATCGCAATTTTGAAGTTTTGTACAACTCAGACTATGCAATAGCTTATGTTGTTTCCTAGCTAGATAAATTGGGGTCCAGAGACTTTGATTATCCGCAAAAACAATGATCGCCATACTATAGTTTACGTTGTTTTCTAGCTAGACAAATTGGCGTCCGGAAACGTTGATTTTCCGCAAAACACTTGGCTCTATACAATTGTTTCCATGGTTTTCTAGCTGATGCTTCACGCATGATAAATTGGCGTCCTTAGACGTCGATTTTCCAAAAAAACAATGATCGCCATACTGTAGTTTACGTTGTTTTCTAGCTAGACGAATTGGCTTCTAGAGACGCCGATTTTCTGCAAATCACTGGGCTCTATAAAGCTGTTTCCGTGGTTCTCTATCTGATCCTTGACGTATGGGTATGAGAAACACTTGTCTGAGATGGTTCTCGACAAAAAAATCTCCAATTTTCATATAGGCCGAATAAGGCTGTTTCTGACACCGTATTAGACATGATAGTCACCACTTATAATGATAAGCCTTTGATATTCAGTTGGGTAACGTTTTGGGAGAGATCCGTCTCCCATGTTATCCTAATCCATCTGGTGTTTTTCCGTCCAAAAATGATTGGCAAGATCACTTTTGTCAATTCGACCATGGGTCACATTGAATTTATGTTTTTTGAGCCTGGCTCCTGTCTTTCTATTGTCCTATGTATGATTTAGGACAACCTTTACATGGTTGTTTGTATATAATGTTTGATTTCTCGAGATCGTCAATTTTGTCTTTTGGCCTGGAAAGCGACTTTTTAAGTCTATTAAGGGAATAAAAACTACAACTTGTATTTTGCTTAGACAAAGATCGACGGATTTTTTCACTTGTCCCTCTGATGTATGGCAGGTTCATAGAAAATTTAGGCTCCTCTTTGTCAGCCTCAGTATTCTGTCTAGGCTTTGAGATTTTTCTCGTGACCATGCGTTGCGCATATCTTCTTGTTGATATTCATTGGTCTTTAGAACACTCGAGATCTTTTTGTACTCGTTATCTAGATCATCAAGGTTTCTCGTGATTCATTTTGCTCTGTTGAAGAGAGAAGATATGACACTGTTTTTGACACTGTCTAAGTGATGCGAGTTCGCATTGAGGTATTGGTCAGTGTGAGTGGACTTCCTGTACACTGATACGCTTAGACTTTTATTGGCATTCCGTTGAATCTAAGTGTCAAGGAAGGCTAGTTTTTCATCATTCTCTACCTCTGTAGTGAACTTCAATTTCACATGTAGAGAATTGATGTGCTTATAGAAATCTTCCATCTTGTCCCTCTTCATAATCACGAACACATCATCTACGTATCTCTCCCATACTTTTGGTTTCTCAATGTATGGATCAAGGGCAAAAGATTCTTTTTCTTGCATAAAAATCTCAGCAACAACAGAAGAGGCAGGTTTTCCCATTGCTACTCCATCTGTTTGTGAGATAAACATCCCATTGAATTTGAACCAATTGGTAGTTAAGTCGAATTCTATCATTTCAATCAACTTCTCCACAGGTATAGCAGATTTTGGCTTAGACCTCTGTCTTTTCGGAGTAAATCACTTATGATTCTCAAAGAGTTCTTAATAGGCACGTTAGTGTATAGCGAGGTGACATCGAAAGATATCATCATTTCATCGTCTTCTATCTCAACATTACGGATGAATTCCGGAAATTCCTTTGAGTTCTTTGCATGTCCCCTTTTCTTGATGTAGTGTCTCAAGATTTCCGCAATATACTTTGAGAGGTTTTTTATTGGTGTACCACTAATGGACACTATAGGTCTGATAGGAAAACCCTCTTTGCGTGTTTTGGGAAGTCCATAGAAACGTGGAGCATGAGAATCAGACGGTTTAATCTTCCAATATGTTTCATCTGAAATAATTTTTTTAAGTCATGTAAGCCTTTGATAAGCTTCAGACCTTGGCACTTAATTTTGTTTGTTGGAAATCTTAGAAATTGAGCGCAAAAAAAACCCAAGCTTCCTCGCAGGTCCGTTTAAGTTTACACCTTTCGATCCGACCTTTGCAGTAAATAGGAAAGAAACTACATTTCTCATTGCCCGTTGATGGGAGACGGATCTCTCCCGAAACGTTGCCGAACTAAATATCAAAGGCTTGTCATGATAAGTGGTGACCATCATGTCTAATACGGTGTCAGAAACAGCCTTGATAAGTCCGAGTATATTTACACTACGACTGATTTCTCCACACCTTCATACCACAATGGAATAGCATACCACGATTTAAAACTGATATTCCAAAATATGGTTACTCTGAAATAGGTGTGGTAATTTGACAAAAAGACACCTCTACTTTCAACATCTAAATATTCATTAATGTTTGTTATTGCAGAAGAGAAAATGAACATCCACGTTCAATTAGAATGCTAGTTGGAAAGCGAGTTTAGTAGCTACTCCGATGTAAATCTATTGCTAAATCTACGAGTAGATCATTTTAAATCCTAGTAAGATAGATCATATCCAAAGATCTGCTCCATCTTCATCCAGATAGGGATTTTTCTCAACAATCTAACGAAACCCTGGGTAAACTTGGGTTTCTCGCGTTAAGCCAAATTACCATGATTTAGAAATTTTAGGAAACAAGCTGGTTTGGGTTTTAAAAATAATCTGTTCAATCGAAACAAACAACGCACATTAAATACGATTGCTGACTGCTACTGATTAACGCTTAACTACGATCCATTAGACCAAGGTGTCTCACAACGTACAATTCTTTATCCCTCTCTATTCTACCTCAACCTATATAATATCAACACCTTCCCACGCCACAGAAATATTAAAGCCTGCTGCTGACTTATGATTGATCACGATCAAGACAAGAGGAAGTCACCTGTACGTCGTTGGAACTTTTGACACGTGAGAGCTTGTTACGTAACAAGTTTGGCTTTGGGATGTAACTTCTGAATTACATTTATTCGGTTTACATGCTGTTTTGATTGACTGGCTTTCATTTTTCTTACTGTTACTCTTTACGTCATCATCCACGTGACGTTTGGGATGAAATTTTTTTGACTACCCTAGCAAATTTGAAAATATGTCATGAAAATATGGCATTTTTACTTTCTTTTGGCATGACAGGTGCACAATGCGAAAGCTGCAACATTACTAGTTTGGATGTTAATATTAGTGATTCTAATAAGAAACTATGCAGCAAATGCTGTAGTATTAATGGCAGCCTTGTAAAACAGCGAACAGAGAATGTAAAATATGCTGATGTGTTGAAAGCTATCCAAGAAATCCGAAGGCAAAAGAAACGGCCTGATAGAAAATCGGTCGCAAGCAGGTGTGGCCTAGACGACGATACAGCAGTAGAGGTCTTGGCAGATTCAACAGAATCCACTAGAAGTAGAAACAACAAGGATAACAAGTCAACAACAACAACGGTAGTACTTGACGACTCAATGACCAAGAATTGACAAAGCTGGCGAAGGAAAAAGTCTTTAAAAAACGGAGAAAAGTTGTTCGTAAAGACTCTCTCCGGGGCAACAACAGACGATATTTCATTTTATGCCATTCCATCATTACAAGCAAAACCAGATCGTATTGTTTTGCACACAGGAGCAAACGATCTTGGCAGCGAGAAAGTAGATGCGAAGGTTGCAGACAAAATCATTGATCTGGCAAAGTCACTAAGGACAGACGAAAATCAAGTCTTTGTGTCAGGTATTATTGAACGAGAAGATGAATGCTTAATTCGGCGAATTTTGAATATCAATAGACTATTACAAAGACTCTGTGAAATAAATAACTTGATGTTCAGCGATAACAGGAACATAGATCCCGGAAGACATCTTAATCGGAGTTTGCATCTCAATAATTTTGGCGATGGTAGGTTTGCTGCAAACATTATTTCAATTTCAAAAGACTGATGCTCATATGAAAGGTGTAGTGATATTATTATTATTGACGATTTTTATGATAAAGAAATAGTTCCAGTCAATTTGAGATCTGATTATAATTTGAGTAGATTTGACATCATAGTTAATATTGATAATGAAACTGAGGACCTTGATGCCAATAGTATACTCAAGCAAATTAGGCTCTCGAGTAAGAATGCGATAATCCTTTTTTTTTTATATATATGCCATTAACAATTTACAAAACGAATTACGGATTACACTACCTACAAACTACATTACAATACTACAAGGACGATACCGTGAGGAGCATAATACTATGACTACCTCACGGCCTTACATAAAAATGTTTTAAACTACATACAATTACAAAAGAAACTAAAAAGGGGGACATGGTGGTTGAGTGGCTTTTTATAGCGCAGTTTAACATTCCTAATCGAACCGACGTGTGTTATGGTTGAATTGTAGAGTTAACAGTATTATATTTCCATTAACCTCATTGGGAAGGTCTTTGTCACTATACAGTAAAATCTGCATTAAAACGTTGTTTGGAAGATTTGTATATTCGAAAGGTCGTAATAATTCGACAACTCCAGCGAGAAGATCTCGTCGTTGAATATCAAAAGAAGGGCAGAGCAACAAAAAGTGTTCCGCATCCTCGATACCATCGTTGGTGGGGCACATGGGGTTTATCGTATCCCTAAAATTATGCTTGAATTTGTGAAAGTTTAATATACTGAGTCCAACCCTGAGTTGTGTAAGATGAAATGAAAGCCTTGGAAATAAATTTACAGAAAATGAAATGGTTACTTATTGGCATCTACCGTCCTCCATCTCAATCAGAGACACGCTTCTTTGACAACCTAGGTAAGAATTTGGACCATTACCTTGTCAAATACGATTGAAAACATTGTAGTAATTGGAGATTTAAAATTTGACTGTGGACAACATAAATATGCGTGGCTTTTGTAACAATTATAACCTCGATAATATTGTTAATGAACCAACATGCTTTAAATCAGATAACCCAACGTGCATTGATCTTATTCTTACGAATAATGCTTCAAAATTTGCTAAAACTACAACAATCGAGACAGGTTTATCAGATTTTCATGCAATGATAGTTACAGAATTAAATGGTGGAATTCATAAGAAAGGACCGAAGATCATTACATAAAGAAATTTTAAAAATTTTGATAATTTCAGCTTTAGAGAGGAGCTACAAAATGAACTAGATTCTGTGTTACCAATTGATCAAAATTTTAATACTTTTGATGAAATCACAAGAAAAATACTTGATAAACATGCCCCATGTAAAAACAAGCATATAAGAGCAAATGACTCGCCTTTTATGACAAAACCTCTTAGAAAAGCCATCATGAAGAGATCGCGTTTAAAAAATATATTCAATAAACGACGAAGTGATGATAATTGGGAAGCTTTTAGGAAACAACGGAATCTATGCGTTAAATTACTTCGAGAAAGTAAAAAATCGTACTACAATAAACTTGATCCAAAAATAATAAGTGACTCGAGACTATTCTGGAAAACTGTAAAGCCTCTCTTCTCTAATAAAGTGCATGGTCATACGAGAATTACACTACTAAGTGAGGATGATCAAATACAGTCTGACGATAAAAACATCGCTGATATTCTAAATGAATATTTTGCGAATATAACTGAATCTCTGGGCATAGCTTATGCGAATGACGACCTAGATCATACAGCAGATCCAGGGGAAAGAACTGCTGAAATTTTTCGCTCACACCCAAGTATTCTTAAAATTAAGGAGAATGTGGATGATTTAGACAAGTTACTGTGAATGAAATGCATGAGCAAATAATCAGCCTGAATCCTAAAAAAGCAGCTCCTCAGTCGACAATCCCAGCTAATATATTAATAGATAATGTAGACTTATTTGTCCATCCTCTGACATATATCTTCAATACCTGTGTGATTGATTGTACATTTCCAGATAAGCTCAAATTGGCTAATATTACAGCCCTTCATAAGAAAGGGGATCCTTGAATAAAGAAAACTACAAGCCGATTCTCCCAGCAATATCAAAAATTTTTGAGCGTATTAAATATGATCAATTATACTACTTTATGGGCAACCTTTTCTCCTCACTCCTTTGTGGGTTTCGTAAAGGTTATAACACCCAGTATGCCCTATTAAACTTTTTAGAAAGCTGTAAAAGTAGCCTTGATAATGGTGGACTTGCAGGAGCTCTTCTGATGGATCTCTCAAAAGCATTTGATTGCATAGACCACAATCTCCTGATTGCAAAACTTCATGCTCACGGACTGTCTGCTGATGCTCTAGGTCTCATTTACGACTATTTATCAAACAGGAAACAAAGAGTTAAAATAAACGATAAATTTAGCTCTTGGAATGACATCAAAAAAGGCGTGCCTCAGGGATCTGTCCTCGGTCTTCTTCTTTTCAATGTATTTGTTAATGATATTTTTCTCTTTGTTGATAGCCAAGTATGTAATTTTGCTGACGATACCACTATCTTTGCATGCCATCCTGAGCCAAATACAATTCTACATCAGTTAGAGGCAGACATGACAGTTCTTTCGAAATGGTTTTGAGATAATTGCATGAAACTTAACGGTGAAAAATGTCATCTCATGATGTTTGGAACAAAACTGATGATGTAAGCCTAAATATTGGAAGTGATGTCGAAATCACAGAAAGTGAAAAGGAGAAACTTCTCGGAGTTACTTTTGATAAGAAACTTAACTTTCGTACTCATATTAACGAAGTCTGTAAAAAAGCTGCCCAAAAGCTACATGCTCTTGCACGTCTGTCAAACTATATGGACTTTGAACAACTGAAATTATTGATGAATTCTTTCATTAAATCCCAGTTCAGCTACTGTCCACTTATATGGATGTTCCATGACAGGACTTTGAATGCAAAAATTAATAAAATACACGTGCGCTCAGAATTGTTTGCAAAGATAGTGTCAGCAGTTTCAATACATTATTGCAAAAAACTAACTCTGTAAACATACATCAACATAATCTGCGTTTGCTGATGATTGAAGTTTATAAAACAAAAAACAATATAAGCCCTTCATTTATGAAAGATATATTTGAAGAAAAATCAGCACACTACTCGTTGAGAAATACAAATCATCTGAAACTGCCACGAGTTCGCACATTAGCTTATGGAACAGAAGATATCAAATACAGAGGTTGCATTCTATGGTCATCCCTATCTAATGAACTAAAAAATTGCCAGTCCCTTAACCAATTCAAACAAAACATCAAAAAATGGAATGCCGACAATTGCACCTGCAGATTATGTCGTGTTTATATACAAAATTTAGGGTTCATTAATTGAATAATATGTAATTAGCGTTTTATAGTATGTTTTTTTAGTATTTTTGTGACTTGGTTGGCTTTAATTAGCTTCTAGCTATTGATTATAGTAGCCAACTTTAAATAAATAAATTATTATTATTATTATTATTATTACTTTTTCCACCTCATTCTCTCTTGTAGAAAACGTGACTTTCAAGTTGATTTATTTTTAACACGTTAGTTTGAGAAAACGAAAAGTTATTTTGACAAAGTTATCGGAGGAAATATTCTCAAAAAAGCTCAATTTTGCAAAGTTTTGAAGACCAAGATTTTCTAAGAAATTGGACCATGGAACAAGAAGATTTTTTATGAATTAGTCGTTGAAGGCCCAGCGAAGTTGGAGCACAAGGTGAGTATTCTGGGAAAATTAGCATTTCTTGACAAATGTTGTTTACATCTGTTATAAATTAGCATCTGTTGACCATTTGATAAAAAATTAGCCCAACTTTGTTCAGTGACATTTTTAACAAGAAACTCTAAATCTGAAAATTGTTTCGAAATATTTCAAGAGTACCCCTTTGGGGCTTAATAATCAATTTATCAGCATTTCTTATCAGTATCGAAGAAATTACGAAACATTTTTGGATTTTGGTTAATAAAGATGCCGGAAACTATCACTTTCTGATCCAAAATTTCAGAACATATTAAAAAATCCTCATTGTGGAACAAAACCAAAATTAAGCATACGCTAAAAGACACCCTCCTAAAAATAAAAAATTGTCGCTGTCATTTAAAAAATTTGCCTTGTCAAGAACTTTCGCTTTTAATTAGCTGTACTTTATTCTTTTTTCGTTCTATTCTTAGGCCATTCCGTTCGAAAGAATAACAAAGAAGAGATAAGGTAAAGAGAACGAATGTTGCTGAAATCGACAACAATCCTTTTGAATTGAGAGTTTGTCGCGAGAGTTGACCAACTTTAACAGATTTCATTGCTTTTAAAAACTATTCTTATCAAATAACAATCGTTACAATATCATGAAATATTTTAATTTATCTATTCAACTATTACGGTAAAACTATGACAAAAAGCTACCTTCCTTTAACTACATAAAATATTTAAACAGGAGATTCAAAAATATAGATTCATGATTATTTGAACGTTTCGATCTTATGATTTTCTTCAGCAAACTGTTCTTTCCAATAATTGGGGACCTACTTATATACCTAGATTGCAATAAGGTAACAAAGAAGTAAAACCTAGTTAGGGGACCTGCCTAATACAATACAATAAAATCAAACAAGTCTAAAGGGGAGGGCGGAGGAGGAAAAGGCAATAGGGTCAGAAGACAAAGAGATTTTAGGAGAAGCAGAGTAATTAGCGTCGAGGTTGAGAGCGATTTGCCGTCTGTCCCAAGAGAAATTAAAAAACCATCAAAACACGAACAGGCGCAGGAAAGAAAAGAAAAGAGTAAAAAAACAAAAGCACAGGTCCCTAAACAGGTTCACATATGAAAACAAGACAAAGTACGTAAAAAAAGGACAAAAACTAGAAAAAATGCAATAAGGGTATAACAGGCCTAGGAGTCCACAAGTCTGACATTAAACCCTCTAGGTGCAAAAGTATCCAACTTAAACTGCCAGAAACCCTTTCTAACCCTAGAATCTTCACACAATCTGTCAATGATTAGAAACTAATATCCTCCTGAAAACCGTGATGACCTGCTTCTGAAAAGTGCCTAAAAAACTCTACCTGCGGGACCAATTCTCCTCTATCAAACCTTCTACCACACGACTTGTAATTATTAAACCTATTATGGAACGGGGTAAATGTACTGCCCACATACTGTACACCACAAACCTTACAACCCAACAAATAAACAACACCTGAGGAATCACAACCGAACCTAGAATTAATCTTTTACTCTCTACCACTCCCATGACAAATAAACCTATCTCCTTCCTTCATAAACTGACATATCTGACAGCGAGCTTTGCCACATCGATAGCAGCCCCTAACAAGATCCTCCTGCCCTTCGGGAGCTAGCCTAGCCCTGACCAACGAGTCCTTAAGATTTTTAGCATGTCTAAAAGCCACAACTGGTTTGCTAGGGAATACCCTCTTGTGCTCATCAGATGCCTCCAACATAGGCTGAAGCCTGCTCAAAGTACTATGGATCTTGTTAAGAGCTGGATGATATGTAATTACTAACGGGATACGGTCCCCCCACCCCGATTACGTCCACGATCGGGATCCAGCAGCATATCTTACTATTGTAAAGAATAGTTTGCTGAAGAAGATCATAAGATCGAAACGTTCAAATAGTCACGAATCTATATTTTTGAATCTCCAACTATTACGGTATTTTTTGATAAAACGTGTTTTCGCAAATTTGTTTTTTCGGAGTTGAATTTTGCAGAAAAATATTTTGGAAACCATGGTCCGCGGTATCATCATAGCAGACGGCGAAAACATAAAACATTTTTTCTCTGTGTTTGTCATTTTGAGAAAGTGCTTGCAAATTTCTAAACTTGGGAAGTTTCTTCCTATACTCTCTCTATGATTCAGAAATTTCGCATCTGATTTCTGTTCCTGCCTCAGCCACAACAATGGCGCAATAGACGATTCCGCGAAGATGGCGGCCGCTCATTTCAGGCAATGCATGATAGGAATATGCCCCCTAGCTACGCATAGCTACAAAACCTACTTCTATTCGTCCGAAAAAATTGTTTTCACTGACTGACACCGACAGATTTAGCTACGAAAAAATTAGAGCAAAAAACTACGATAAAAGATATGAAATTTGATTCATAGTTTTTAAATACTAATGAATGTTTGATTATCGCGTGAAAAAACCATCCCTGCAAAATTAAGTTCTAAAAGTTTCGTAGCTGATGAGTTTGTTGAAGGAACAAAAGTAAGATACTTGGAAGCATTAAAAAGATAAAGACAGATTCTCACAAAATAGCTAATAACTCTCAAATCATACAAGTTACTGATGCTGAATACCAAAAATAAACTTTTTTCAACAGACTATGCATAAAACTTTTAAAGAACTTCTCTGATAAATTCTCAATTTTAGTTTGATTTTTTTTTCGACAGCCTAAATTTTTTACAGCTAAATCAGCCGGTCAGTCGGTCAAAAATTCTATCGAACGTACATTTTGTCGCTATACGCAGCTAAAGGGCATATTCCTATCATATATTGCGTGAAATAAGCGGCCGCCATCTTTTGCGGAATCGTCTATTGCCTGAAGCAAAGCGATCCAAATAAAATAGATGTTAATTCCCGCCACATCATTTAGAAATGGTAAAAAATATTTTAAGTGGTTATTCTTCATATGGAGATTACTTATTTAAACAAATCAAATTTAATCAATATAGAGAAATTAGGTAAATACTGAGTGCAGTGGTCTGCGTTTTGTCGTCCTGTGCAGATCCTATATGAAAATAGATACTCCCCGAAAACGGGTTCAACTAATGACGTCACAATTTTTTTGATTATCGATTTTTAAATGCAATATTTTGATGACCATTAAAATACCATCGGTCAGCATAGAGAATTGATAATCTACTCCTTGTTAAGAATCAAAATCAGAAGAGATCTGCGCTAAGGTAAATCTAATGTACTTCATTCATTTCAAACACATAGAGATCAGGGCTTCTCTGTCAAAAAGAAAACAGTAAAATCCCTGCATAACAATAAGGAACTTTTTCCTTTCAACACTTTATCATTTATCAAAGTTACTCACTGAAAAAGTGTGAAAAAAAACTATCAAAAACTAGATGTCACAAACGCTTTAAAGATAATGTAAACTTTAGAATATGCAATTATATTCTTAAATGTAAACAACTTTCATTTCCTCTCATTATTTGGAGCTAGATTGGACTGGTTTGGAATCCTGTAACTTTGATATTGCAATATTTATTTACACTAGAACGACTTTAGTAAAGTCACTTTATTTTGTTATTATTAAAGTAAAGTTACAATTACAGATTTTATAGCGTTAATTTCATGAATAATGTGTACGGAAATTTCTAATTGCTGCCCAAATAGGAGATTAAAGATTTTATAATAGCTGATAGTGCATGCTATACATCAAACTCAATAAAGTTGTGAGTTTGATTTTAGTTAATGGATATTTCAGAACCACCCGAAGACCAAAAATGCCACTCTCAATATGAAGAAATGAAAAATTTTGCAGACGTAATGATGCAAGTTAAACCATACAAAGCAGCTGACCCATTTCAAACCAGGCTTTCCGACATTCCATCAGTGGCCACTGTCGAATTACTAAAGGTATATAATAAAACCCTTTGATTATACAATTCTAGTTTCAAGAGCGTCTGCCAACAGTTTTGATTGTGCAAGAAGAAAACTTGGCACAAGTGTCTAGTTTAATTAATTACTAATAACTAGAAAAACGCAACAACACGTGCCATTCTGCTTATATTTTGAAAATATAAGGAGTTTGGAAATCTCCTGTTTTTGGCAAGCCTTCCGAAATCTGAAAGCGGCAGACCTAGCAGGAAAATGTTTCTTGTACCAAAAAAAACACAGCTGCCGAAATAAGGTAGATCATTTTTCAAATTGTTACTCGAATATTAAAAAAAAATTTTCAAATTTATGTTTTGCAAGATATAAGGCTCTCAATCAACATCTAGGACTTTGTCCGCTACAAAAATATAAGTTTGATTCTCCAAGCAAAAAGAAAGTCATTTCAGGAAGCTTGAAAAGTAGTTTCCATCGCAAATGCCCAAAACAATTAAACGTTCAGTAGCCATTTGGCGGTACAACCTTTCTAAAAGCTAGAATAATGAGATAGCGCCGTAAAACACTGACGACAGACTCAACAGGGCTGTGAACCTTAAGAGCTTGTGCTACATTTGAGGCCTACATGAAAACACTGAACCAATACTGAACTTAGCACAACATCTCAGATTGTGAAGTGCATGTTATAAATGTTGAAGGTTGGCCCGAACAAGAACAAGAAAAGAATAGATAGGCCGTCTGCTATCGAACAACATAACACAATAATAAAAAAGATAACAAGCAAGAGTAGAACTAAGTTATATAACAACTGAGCAACGCCCTAATCTTACGATGCTCCTACGCAGAGGTAAAGTACATAATAATCATCATAACATATCATACTCTAATGAATTCCTAACACTCCCACTTGATGATTAATTATCAATGCAAAAGATAACAATAAAAATAAAAACAAACAAATCAGTCCATGAGTCAATTTATCTTTTTAATTCCTAAACTGTCTCTAAAATTTTCAAAAGCAATTTTTCCAAGTCCCTTTGTCATTATATCTGCCAACATATGTTTTGTAGGACAATATTCAACAGAAATAGCTTTTAGATGAACTTGCTCTCTGATAAAATGATATGCTACGTCAATATGTTTTGTACGATTATGAAACTTAGGGTTCTTAGCTAGCTCTATTGCTCCCTGATTGTCTTCAAGAATAATAGTTGGTCCCTTTTGCTCAAGATTAATATCTGCTAGTAATCTTCGAATCCAAATACCTTCTTGACTGGCTCCACTTAATGCAATGTATTGAGCTTCAGTAGAAGATTTTGATACAGATGCTTGTCTTTTACTACACCAACTGACAGTGTTACCTTGAATTTGGAAGACATATCCTGACGTTGAGCGACGCGTATCTAGATCATCGGCCCAATCTGCATCAGAATAGCCAACCAATACATGGCTCTTATCAGTAGCAGAATAAACAAGACCATAATTCAATGTTCCTTGAACATATCGTAAGATTCTCTTTATACCTGTCCAATGATCTTTCCCAGGTTTTGCCATAAATTTCGAAAGTATGCCAACTGCTGCAGCTAAATCTGGACGTGTAGCAGTAGTTGCATAAGTCAAACATCCAATGATCATTTGATAACCTTGAACATTAACAGGCTTTTCATCTTCTGATAATTGTTGGAATTTCCGTCCTTGCTCCAACGGAGTTGAAACAGGTTTGCATTTATCCATATTGGATCTCTTCAGAATTCCCTCAAGATACTTCGGCTGACTGATAGAAAGTGTTCTTGACTTGCGATCTCGTTTCACAGACATACCAAGAACGTAATGCACCTCACCTAAATCTTCAACTTTGAATCTTTTTCCAAGTGAAATTTTCTCTTCCATCAGCAAATCAATGTTGTTAGAAAACAACAAGATGTCATCAACGTAAAGAGCAGGAATGATAAAATCAACCTTACCATTCCTCTGCTTCACTGATTTTATATACAAACATGAATCTGCACTGCTGTTTTTGTAGCCTTCTGACTTCAGGAAACTGTCTATTGCGTGATTCCAGCAACGTGCAGCTTGCTTTAATCCATAGATACTTTTGTTTAACTTGCATACATGGTTTGGTTTCTTCTTGTTTATATAATCATCAGGTTGCTTCATGTATATTTCTTCATCAAGGTCTCCTTGTAAGAATGCAGTCTTCACATCCATCTGATGACATTCCCAATCATAAATATTTGCCATGACCAACAGAGATCTAATCGAGCTGTAACGCACAACTGGAGAAAAAACTTCCTGGTAATCAAGACCATGAGACTGTGAGTACCCTTGTGCCACAAGACGAGCTTTGAATTTTTCAATCAAACCATCAGCATTACGCTTAACTTTAAATACCCATCGACTACCGACTACATTTTTTCCTTCAGGCAATGGAACAAGGTCCCAAGTGTGATTACTTAACAATGAGTCATATTCAGAGTTTGTCGCATCCTTCCAATTGGTAGAATAATCTCCTCTCCAAGCTTCAAAGATATCACTTGGCTCATTTATGTCAGCTGTAAGAGTTTCTGCAGCATAAAACTCTTCTTCAATAAATCTGACTGGAGGCCTACGCTGTCTTTGTGCAGGCAAATTATTGACTTCTCTCATAAAATTGTCTTCACAAGTAACTCCCACTGGTTCATTGTCCAATACAGCAGGTTCTTCAACAATTTCAGGCTCAGCTTGATCACTATGTGGTTCATCAGTGACAGCTACAACATCTGATACATTTGGAAGTACAGTTTGTGAATCATTATCAACTGGATAAAAGAATTGCAAATCAGAGTTTACAGAATGTCCATTTTCAAAATCATGAAAATCATTTTCGGCAAATATTACATCTCGACTTCGTATAAAACAACAAGCTTTTAGGTCATATAGTTTATATCCCTTGGTTTCATTTGGATAGCCAACAAATACAGATTTGCGAGAATTTTCTTCAAACTTCTTGCGTTGATCCTTTGGAATGTGTGCATATGCTAAACATCCAAATACCTTCAGGTTTGAAACATCAGGTTTTCGGTTAAACAATGATTCAAATGGTGTGACTCCATCTAGTGAAGTAGTAGGACTTCTATTTCTCAAATATGTTGCAGTATTAACTGCTTCTGCCCAAAATTTCTTTGGCATTCCTGACTGTGACATCATTGACAGCAAATGGGTCACGAGATATGATGGGCCCTCCGCGTAAGGTCTCCTGTTTAGCCCTTACAACCTAACATGCGCAAGCGCAGGTATCCCGACCCACTGCCACGTTGGTCTGGCGTACTGGCGTAATGGCGATGCGAATGAAAGTCTAAAACAATATGGTCAACATAATTATGCCCTTTGATGGAAGGCAAGAAGAGCCGGGTGAGACAGGAAAACATTATATATTGCATTTGTAGGTTATCCATTGCAAACGCAAGGAATTTATTAAGCAAACTTCACCTAAACAACAACAAACATGGCCTAAGTAAATATCACGATAATAGATAAATGGCCTAATACTAACAAACAGCACCCGCACCCCTGACGTTTACTTGTTCCTACTATTTGAAGTTGAACTTGTGTTCCTCTTCAACCTGTCTGTGTCTGGGGCAATAATGTACAATGTATGCATGGACGTGTAGCATGTTTCAAACAATATAGTGTGGACAAAAAATTTGCCTAAATCACAACAATATCCCTCTTCGTAGCCAAGCCTGCTATGATGCTAGCTGTCGAACTGTACTGCAAATCTAATGTACAACCTACACAGCTATAAACATGGTTATAATCAATATTATTGCTAGAATGCAGTTTAGTGGACCCACTTTTTTATGTAAAAAGTGAAAATGGGAATTGAACTCAATTCACAATTTTGTGAGCAATATTATATTTCCATTTGAAGACTTTTCTGAAGATATTCTGCTTGTGGAGCTGGATACCGTTACCGATGACTCGGAATCGATGTCAGGTGCGAGATCAATTTTATGTTTCCAGCTATCTCCATATATTGTATAAACAGAAAGTCAAAATAGTTATTTCTTATTCTGAACACATAAACTCGTCATGATATCATTCATTGTCATTTTAAGATCTTGAACCGAAGAGCAATGTCGGAGCAAAACCTGTGAACGAGGTTGACGTTCGGGTCACGGAATCGATGTCAGGTGCGAGATCAATTTTATGTTTCCAGCTATCTCCATATATTGTATTAACAGAAAGTCGAAATAGTTATTTCTTATTCTGAAGACATAAACTCGTCATGATATCATTCATTGTCATTTTAAGATGTTGAACCGAAGAGCAATGTCGGAGCAAAACCTGTGAACGAGGTTGACGCTCGGGTCACGGAATCGATGTCAGGTGCGAGATCAATTTTATGTTTCTAGCTATCTCCATATATTGTATTAACAGAAAGTCGAAATAGTTATTTCTTATTCTGAAGACATAAACTCGTCATGATATCATTCATTGTCATTTTAAGATGTTGAACCGAAGAGCAATGTCGGAGCAAAACCTGTGAACGAGGTTGACGTTCGGGTCACGGAATCGATGTCAGGTGCGAGATCAATTTTATGTTTCCAGCTCTCTCCATATATTGTATTAAGAGAAAGTCGAAATAGTTATTTCTTATTCTGAAGACATAAACTCGTCATGATATCATTCATTGTCATTTTAAGATGTTGAACCGAAGAGCAATGTCGGAGCAAAACCTGTGAACGAGGTTGACGTTCGGGTCACGGAATCGATGTCAGGTGCGAGATCAATTTTATGTTTCTAGCTATCTCCATATATTGTATTAACAGAAAGTCGAAATAGTTATTTCTTATTCTGAAGACATAAACTCGTCATGATATCATTCATTGTCATTTTAAGATGTTGAACCGAAGAGCAATGTCGGAGCAAAACCTGTGAACGAGGTTGACGTTCGGGTCACGGAATCGATGTCAGGTGCGAGATCAATTTTATGTTTCTAGCTATCTCCATATATTGTATTAACAGAAAGTCGAAATAGTTATTTCTTATTCTGAAGACATAAACTCGTCATGATATCATTCATTGTCATTTTAAGATGTTGAACCGAAGAGCAATGTCGGAGCAAAACCTGTGAACGAGGTTGACGCTCGGGTCACGGAATCGATGTCAGGTGCGAGATCAATTTTATGTTTCCAGCTATCTCCATATATTGTATTAACAGAAAGTCGAAATAGTTATTTCTTATTCTGAAGACATAAACTCGTCATGATATCATTCATTGTCATTTTAAGATGTTGAACCGAAGAGCAATGTCGGAGCAAAACCTGTGAACGAGGTTGACGTTCGGGTCACGGAATCGATGTCAGGTGCGAGATCAATTTTATGTTTCTAGCTATCTCCATATATTGTATTAACAGAAAGTCGAAATAGTTATTTCTTATTCTGAAGACATAAACTCGTCATGATATCATTCATTGTCATTTTAAGATGTTGAACCGAAGAGCAATGTCGGAGAAAACCCTGTGAACGAGGTTGACGTTAGGGTCACGGAATCGATGTCAGGTGCGAGATCAATTTTATGTTTCTAGCTATCTCCATATATTGTATTAACAGAAAGTCGAAATAGTTATTTCTTATTCTGAAGACATAAACTCGTCATGATATCATTCATTGTCATTTTAAGATGTTGAACCGAAGAGCAATGTCGGAGCAAAACCTGTGAACGAGGTTGACGTTCGGGTCACGGAATCGATGTCAGGTGCGAGATCAATTTTATGTTTCTAGCTATCTCCATATATTGTATTAACAGAAAGTCGAAATAGTTATTTCTTATTCTGAAGACATAAACTCGTCATGATATCATTCATTGTCATTTTAAGATGTTGAACCGAAGAGCAATGTCGGAGCAAAACCTGTGAACGAGGTTGACGTTCGGGTCACGGAATCGATGTCAGGTGCGAGATCAATTTTATGTTTCTAGCTATCTCCATATATTGTATTAAGAGAAAGTCGAAATAGTTATTTCTTATTCTGAACACATAAACTCGTCATGATATCATTCATTGTCATTTTAAGATGTTGAACCGAAGAGCAATGTCGGAGCAAAACCTGTGAACGAGGTTGACGTTCGGGTCACGGAATCGATGTCAGGTGCGAGATCAATTTTATGTTTCTAGCTATCTCCATATATTGTATTAACAGAAAGTCGAAATAGTTATTTCTTATTCTGAAGACATAAACTCGTCATGATATCATTCATTGAAATTTTAAGATGTTGAACCGAAGAGCAATGTCGGAGCAAAACCTGTGAACGAGGTTGACGTTCGGGTCACGGAATCGATGTCAGGTGCGAGATCAATTTCAATTTTTTTTCTATCTATGAAGACTCCTATCCATGTATGTAAATACAGGCAATCGAATGCCTTTTATCCTAAAGGCATCAAATGCCTTTTATCCTTTTATCCTTTTATCAAAAAATTGTTTATTCTCCATTCTGTTTTATGGTTACATCACATCTCATTTTCTATGAATTTGCAAGGATTGATTTGCATTAATTGCGATTGACAAATTGTTTCTTTCTGCAGGGAAAGAATTTTCTGTGGCACAAAGAGCTGCTATTGGTAAGACATGTTACTGTGTTCTTTAAAATCTTCATTAAATTTAGCAGTTAGTGAACACAAAAACCGTGTGTTTGTCGATACTTATTTCTTATTTAATTTATAGCTTATTTCAAGCCTAAATTCTGCTCATCATAGATCATGGCTTGTAGCAACATATCAGAAATGCTCTTAGAAATAAAAAGTTGCACAAAATTTCTGAAAGAAATTTCTTTGTAAAATTTCGTCTTTGAATACGTTCAGTGATTAGATAATTTTTTCAGGCGAGATAACGAGGACGGAGACTTTCACCAAAAAACTAAAAAACCCTGAGGGTACGTATGTTTACATAACTGCTGTAGCAGCTATATGCAAATTATGACATCCAGCCAATATGCATCTTACAATTGTTTCATCTTTTATACGTGGCATCTTCCCCTCAATTCTTTTAGGTGGAAAAGATGTGTGTGCAAAGTGTATGAAAAAGGTTCACTCTGGAGTGCAGTGTGACAACTGCAATCAATGGTGGCACTTCAGATGTGCAAGTGTGAAGCTCAGCGATGTCAAGGACAAAACCTTTTACTGTCCAAACAATAGCTGTAAATAAAAATAGTAAATTCGTCAATATTAGAGAAATAACTATGTAAATACACTTTTTTTTAATAAGCAACATGACTTTCGTCCAGCCCTCAAAGCTTGAAATTTCAGACATTTCAGCCCTCAAAGTTCCTTAAAAGTTGCTTTACATTTTTTGTACCTATCAACCACCCCTGACTTCGCAGATCAAAATCGTCATCTGTTAGGACTACAACATGACTTTTGGGAGACAGTAAGTGGAAAAACGTTAACTAACGAACTTCAAAATGCAAAACATAACAACGAAGAACAATTTCCTAACACAAGAAAGAGACTAAGCTTGGTTGTTTGACTTCTTAGTTGCTTACAGTAATTCAATTGAGCCCTCGAGTTGCTTAATGGTAAGGTCAGTTCAGCCCTAGTGCTTATTGAGCGGTTGCTTATCAAAAAAAGTGTATTGCAGTATATACTATTGAATTTTTCACTGTCTAAAGAACATGATTTTGAGAGAAAATTAAGAAGACTGCTAAAAATCGTTGATTGATTTCTTCTTACACCTTCCTGCATATTCACTGAGGAGTAGCAGATAGTCAGATATGTCTTGTATGATTCTCATCATACAAGTTTATGGTTTGTTACGCTTTTTTAGCCTGTTAGGTTGTTAAAGTTGTTAGGTCTGTTAGGTTGTTAGGTCTGTTAGGTTGTAAGGTCTGTTAGGCTGTTAGGTTTGTTAGGCTGTTAGCTTGTTAGGACTGTAAAGTGGTTAGGTTGTAAGGTCTGTTAGGCTGTTAGGTTGTAAGGTCTGTTAGGCTGTTAGGTTTGTAAGTCTGTTTCTGTTAGGTTTGTTGGGCTTCCATCTGTTTGCATTATTAGGTTCGATGCATTGGATATTAAGGTTTGGTATACTTTTGATATGCCGCTGATTGTATAGTTTCCTACTCACTAAAGATTTTCAAATCAAATACAATTCAACTTTAAAAGCATTCGCTAATGAAATGGTTTTGACTTTGGAAATTGAAATGAGCATGAAGGCAGTGAGAAGTCTCCCGGGTCCGGTTTTCTTTCATGTTTCGCATATAATGGGGGCCTATTATAGTTTTGCGGCTTCACGCCTTCGACCCCTATTTTGATTCCGGCTCACGGATTTCGCGGTGCTTTTTCTACCGTTTTGGGCTTCAGAAAAAGTTGCCGCTTGCGGTTTTTGGTGTGTAATGACGTCATTTTTGCGGCATGAGGCTGCAGCTTATGAGCGAAAAGAGGGCTACATACATTATAAATTTCGCAAAGAACGTGCGTGAAGAGGGCTCGGACGCTAGAAAACAAAGCAGGAAATGTATCCAAGCGATCGAGCTACCGGATGAAAGCAGATTTACAAGCTGTTGGAGACGTTAGTGTCATGTCCACGAGAAGAGTGGTTTTAATCGGCAGCTGCTTAGCAATTTTTTTGATTACAGATTGCTGCTTGGGGTATATTATTTAGCGATTTCATGGTTTGTAGACCCCCTATTATTTTAATAGAATTTGATTGGTGCATAAAGTGGATTATTGTTATGCGTTAGGATTGAAATTTCGTATTTCTTGGACAGAATCATATATCTTATTTCGTGACCTGTATAATTGACAGAGCTGTTTCCACAAGGGTGCGATTCATTCTTTCTGCAACGCCATTTTGAGCAGGACTGTAGGGAACTGTGGTTTGGTGTACAATCCCATTCTCTTTCATGTAAGCGTCAAACTTCTTTGAACAATATTCACCACCATTATTTGAACGTAATGTTTTCACAAGATTTTCAGTCACCAGTGTTTTCATTTGTTTTCCAGTAACATTTGTTGTGAAATTAACAAACTCTTTAAACTTGTCCATCACTTCATGTTTGTGTTTGATGAAATAAACATGAGTGTACCTTGAATAATCATCAATAAAGGTGATAAAATATTTAGATCCTCCAAGAGAATCAACAGACATTGGTCCGCAGACGTCGCTATGAACAACTTCAAATGGTCTAGTTGCACGAGTTGCACTTCCTTTGGAATATGGGACACGGTGTTGTTTTCCCATAATGCAAGGCTCACAAACAGATTTTCTTCCAACTTTGGTACTACATTTCATTCCTTCTACCATTTTATCTTTCATTAATTTTTCAACATTGTCCATCCCCAAATGACCAAAACGATTATGCCACAAATGGATATCAATTTCATCTTTTGCAATATTTATATGCTCATCAGAAACAATTTTCAACATATACAGTTTCCCTTGCATCTCTCCAACTGCTAACAACTTTCCATTTCTTGAAATTCGGCATTGGTTTCCTTTGAATTCAACAGAAGCTTCAAGTTTTGTCATGGCTCTTACAGACAACAAGTTCTTTTTAAGATCAGGTAAGTGAAGAACATCATGCAGAGGAATGGGCTGAGAATTTTCATCTAGATCAGCAAGAAGATGGTAAGTACCTTTTCCATAAGCTAAAATAGAACCATTATCACCAAGATTAACAGTGCACGGTTGCCTAAATTCAATATAATCAGATAAGGAATCTCTTTCAAAAGACATGTGTTGAGTTGCTCCCGAGTCTATGATCCACCCAGAATTATCCATTTCATCAGAGGTAATCAAAGCTTCCTCACAGATAGCTTCCACATAGATAACTGGATCAGAATCATTCTTTTCAGCACAATTTGCAGATGATTTGCCATTACCACGCTGTGCATTCTCTTTGTGATTTTTCTTAGGGCAGTCTCTTGCAAAATGTCCCTTCTCCTTGCAATAATGACAAGTTCCACGAAAAGGTTTATCAAACTTTACCTCATGACTCACAGGGCCACTAGAACCACGTCCTTGTCTTCCTCTCCTACTATATCCCATTGATCTTCTTGCAGAAAAAGCATCTTCAGATTTTCTTGTACCAAGGGTACCATCAAAACTACGATCCACATCATTAAGCAGCATTCCTTTCACTTTTTCAAAGGATAACTGATCTTCTCCAACAGCATCAAGAGCAGTGATTAATGGTTTGAACTCTTCTGGCAAACTTGCAAGCAGTGTCATTGCCAGTTCTTTATCATCAACAGATACCCCCATCTCTTTGAGCTGGTCATGGAGCGACCTTAAATGCGTTATGTGTTCTAACATACTATTACCACTTTGAAAACGGCAAGAATAGTATTGCTGTCGCAATCTTATTTTCTGAAGAATAGATTCACGAGCAAATTGGCTTTTTAAGGCATCCCAGGCTTCCTTTGCAGTTGTCGTTTCTCTCACATGAATTTGCTGCTCGGGTTCCACAGCCAGACAAATTGATGTCCACGCCTTCTCTGCTCTGGAGTTGAAAGCTCGTAGTAGGGCTGCGGCATCGTTTCCAGTACTAGTCGGAGTTTCAGCAGAACCATCGGCATGTTCAAACAAATCCAAACTTTCCAAGTACAAACGCATGTTGAATGCCCAGGACCTATAATTCGATCCATTCAACTTACGAAACTTCAGCACACCCATCACATCCTCAGACGACGAAGCCATTTTGTTTTGTCTTTCAGCCAGAAAAACAAACTCACAGGCCTCACAAAACTTTCTGTTCCGTTAGCCAACGTTCTGATAAACGTTCTGGGCCCATAACCTGTTATAAATGTTGAAGGTTGGCCCGAACAAGAACAAGAAAAGAATAGATAGGCCGTCTGCTATCGAACAACATAACACAATAATAAAAAAAAGATAACAAGCAAGAGTAGAACTAAGTTATATAACAACTGAGCAACGCCCTAATCGTACGATGCTCCTACGCAGAGGTAAAGTACATAATAATCATCATAACATATCATACTCTAATGAATTCCTAACAATGCAAACACAAATTTTAGCTTAGACCATATGTAATATCAAATTGCTTGCTAGTAGAATGCATTCTACAATAAAATTTTGCTAAACATTAACTTTTTTAATGACTTTTGTTACCATTTTCTTCGATTTATGATTTATGCTGACATTGCGCATCGGTTTAAAATCGGCATAACAATGTACAGGGTGTTCAGAAAATAGGAACCCTCTTTAAAAATTGTCTTTATCACCAAACCGTAGCTTCAAGGCCAATAAAATTTTGACATTATACTTAATATATATATACACTTTGGTGGGTAAAAGTAGGAGCTTTCACTTTTCATGTTCACAAAAATATGCTGTAATGAATTCCATTGATAAATAAAGCATGTGCACGAACTCTATGCACAATTCATGTCATTAAGTATTTTCTGGAGCTGGGAAGTTACAGAAAGTGTTAATTGATGCCAAAATTGACCAGTTGAGGCCAAAGTGTTCAAGAATGATAGATTCAGCTGGATAGAATTGTTGAAAACATTGTTTCGGCCGACTTGTGCTTTTTTGAAGTGCATATTTGACTGTTCTTTGTGTTGGCTAAAAAAATATTCTGTAAAAATTTTTTTTCTTTTCTAGCTCGATTATGGAAGTCAAGCATTATAGAGTGATGAAAACATATGTACCAAATTTTATGCCCAAAAATTAAATTTTGACTTTTGTACAAAGGTTGGAACACCCTGTATATTTCTCTCAAACTCTTTGTTGCCTAATTAATTTTTCCAAAAATAATTTTTCCCCTCCGCTAATTAATTTTTCGAAGAACTTCCAACCCCCCGCTCTTATTAGGACCTCTTATCACCACACTCTTATCAATACGTTACTATCGTTTGATCGTTAAGTTGGGCGTATAGCGCTTAAAAAATCATAAGAGCAACACATAGTTGCAAAGTTTCGGCTTGCTTGAGGGATAAGAACTGATTGACTTCTCATGACTACGAATCTAAGTTTCTCCTACAAATTGGTACCATTTATGTACCTTAAATAGGAATAGTTATGGGAAGACGTTGAAATTGAACAGGCGTACATTGATTTACCTAAGCATCATTGGAAAAGCATATGAACTCAAAGTCGCAAGTTTTTCGCCTTGTTCAGTAGGTAAGAAGAACGTCTGGTTGACAATTATAATTATCACTATGAATTTAAGTTTTTCGGACAGTTTCGCACCTCTTGCACATCCGTGATGCCTCAACAAAGTGTACAATACTGTAGTTTTGCTTCAGAGAGATGACAGAATGAATTTTTAAAGCTCAAAAAAATTGAGCCTCTGCGGAGGAGCATATTTTTAACTATGTATAACTTTGTATCCGTAGCTCAAATGCAAGGCATGCTTTATAATATTTTACTCCATTTTCAACGCTCTTTCATATGGTGTACTGAAATTTCAAATATCTTGACATTGATTTTTTACTGACCGGCAACTACATACGTCATCGATCACGTGACATCCGGCAATTACCAAAAAATGTCCCAAGTGCCAAAATATCCGCAATAGTATAGTTAAGTAATAGCAACAATAAAATTTTCGGTTACCCAGTTTGCTAGATGGTTGTAGTAATTTCCCTGTCTATAACGCAAGAGGCATTTTTATTTTGGGATGACAGAAACGGATTAAAATGAGCGAGGTGCTCCACGTAGCGGGAGTTTGCCCTTGACGAAAACGCACCATGTACAGTTATAAGCAAGCGAACCCTGGTGTGATAATTGGCGTAATACCCTAAAATATGCTGTTGTTTCTGACTTGAGCACGACTTTTTCATGTCCCCTAAGTGCTTGGCTGCTGCCAACCTTCGGTTAGCTTTTTGCACTCGGAATATCCTACCGTCCATTCAAAAGGATTGTGTACCTACCACACAAAAACGTTTGCTCATTTATGAAACATGATTCAGTCATAGTTCAGACAACACCTACTCGACTTGTGCAGAAAATTACAGCGATGATTGTTTCAAAAGCATTGGCAAAGCAAGATCTTTGTTTTGCTAAGGGGTTTTGGAATCTGTCTATATCAAAACCAAAAGGCCGGTTCTGTGTAGACAGAAAGAGTTCTTTTTCTCACTCTTCAAATAATTCTGTTGGTCTTCACGCTGTATCCGATCAGCTGATTGGTGTTTAAAACACAATGCCAATACAGTTCTCAATTGGTGCATTTCGAGCCGCACCTGGGTATAAATTCCGCCGTTCATAGTCTGAGGACTATCAGACGAAAAACGCTTTTAAGTATGCCCCAAAATGATTAGAAATGTTTATCGCAAGAAAATCTCCGATTAACTTATGTTTACTGACGTTAAAAATTCGAAAATGATGGTGAATGCTAGAAAATATTCTTTATTTTCCTCGCAGTCACTTTTCATCAAACAACATGAATTATTTTGATGTTTAAAAAATATGCCAAGATCTGAGAAGCTCAGCCTTAAATAGGTAGGAAAACAAATTTAGGCCAATCGAGACTCTTTCATGAATTTCACGAAGAAAAATGTTATCAAAACCTTAATACGGACAGCGAAGCTACAAGAATTCAAGAAATCATACAACAAAAAATCATACTACTGCTTCAAACTGCTTCAATAAATCCTTTATCTTTTCCAATAGCAAATGGCAATCCTGTAAAGACACAGATTCTTAGTTGTTGTGCATTTTTTCCAAAAAATCATAGAAATAAACTTTTACGATTTTGAGTGATGGCGCTTAAATAGGTGAATGCTTTACGGCCGAGCACAGGAAAGATGGAGGCTGCCGGCTGCATGACAGCATTCTCAAAAATAAAAATTACTGTTGAACTTTTAGGCCCTTCGCCACTGCAATTTTTAGACAAAAGTTTCAGAAATCTTTTAAGTGGATTGCGCGATCCAATCATTTTGTATTGACTTAATGCCTTGGTTTGGAGTTATTATTGATGCCAAGTAGGATAAACTTTTACCATCAGATTAAACCCAGACTACACTTTATCGGGCTCTGATTAACGCAATTTGACCGAAGGTTAAATTTTAGTCGGAGACTAGGCATTTTCATCTAAGATTACAACTAACCGGGGCTTTGAACAGCCGGGCCCAGGGTAAGATTATATATTTCATTCACAACTGCACTAAACTATAACATTGGCATATTTTCACTTCAAAAACACAAAATTAGAGAAAACTCTTCAAAAACTGTTTAACTGACTTGTAGCTCTGTGAAAAAGTCACATAACAGGACCAGCAAGCTGGAAAAATATTGCACATTTATACGTACAAGTATATATACCTTTAGAGCTACAGTGCAGGCACATGTATAACTACCCTCCTATATGAAATAACCCTCTCCCTTGCAGCCAGTGCACTTGAGAAACCGAGGCTCCAGACAAAAGTGCCGTTAAAGTACGCGTTTTTTAAATCAATAAAAACAAGCTATACTGTGATGTAAAGAAAACAGCTTGGAAAGATCTGAATTCATTGATTTTCAAACAACGCGCATAACAGTATTTCATTTTTTAAAACAATGGTATTTTCAATTACAAGCTCAGCGTCAAAAGATTGTATCTTGAAAGCAACTGCATGCATGAAAGGGTCAAAAATTAATCGTTGCACCTAATATTAATTTTACAATTTTCTTACACTGATGAACTGAAGAAGACAAACGAAAAAAATCGCAGTCGTTCAATTGTTGCTGCTTGTTTTCTTGTGGCATTAAGAGCATGCGAAAATATAACTTCAATGTTTTCACTAGTCAAGACAAGCCTACTGGTCCATTGTTTTAGCCAAGAGATTTACGGTTACGAGCTCATCTCGCCAACAAATACTGTCATGTAAACAAAGCAACTGGGAACAATCTACATGCATTTATTTTCTGGAACAACACAAAAGGCCCATAGAACGGCGAGTATGGATAACATTGAAATAGTCATAGTTTGATCTGCAGGGTATCTACAATTGCAATGTTTCAGGGGTGAAAAGCAAAGAAAAAGAAATTCCAAGCCATTCAATGGGGAAAATGACAACTGCAATAGCAAAGGTGTTCTGTACTTAAGTAAAAATTAAGGAAAGCAATTGCTGAATACACTGTGCTACACGAACACGAATCCTGCTTGTCCTTACCCTTGTTACAGTTTACCCATCACAAAATTCATTAATAGTACAGCGTGGAAAAGAACCTAGAGTTATATCATATAATCAAACAGCAAACATTTGGAACAAGGCCTCTTTTGAGAGAAGTATCTTTCTATTTTAAGGGCGTATCTTTTTGGTCAAATTCTGCTTTCAGCAGACGCTTTCTCTTTTTAGTAGAAGTCTAAACGTATTTTTTTATACAGTATTCTGAAAACGGCAGGTTCGTTCCTTCGCAAGGAATCTTTTGAAATTGTACATATGTTTAATAAGGGCTCTTCTTAAGAAATTATCGGCATCCCTTAATAACGTAGCATGCTCAATCAAATTTCACAAGTGTTGCAGCCAAGGAAACAGAAGCCTTGTTCGGTCTGCCTATGATTTTCAGTTGCCGTGTTTTTTGGTGAAAGAAACTTTTCCCTGCTAAGTCTGCAGTTTTCAAAATGCGGATAGTCTGCAAAACAGAAGGTTACCAAAAAAATATACCCAAAAAAACTCGTTTGCAATTGAGATTGAAAATTCTAAAAAAAATTTGAATTCCTCTAAACAAATGTTGTTGATATAGCAAGAGTACACAACGTTTTGGGGGAGAATGAGAGGGTAATCGCAAACTTCTTTCGTTATTTACTCAGACGTTGTTACAAAGATATGGCACATAAATAAAACATTATGATAAAAATTAGGTTATTACTGTGCAGTCTTTGTTACAAGCAATATTGAAAAAGTGGACATTCGATATATTTTAATGGACGTCCTTCCGTTGATATATCCCTAGAAAGTCCGTTTTCATATCAAGATTTTTAACAAAAAAAACATTCAGCAATGGAGCATAAACAGCTTGCAACACCGTTGCAAGAGGGACAGCAAAGCGATGCAACCAGTACAATGACCAACAGAGCACCGAAAGTTGCCCCCATTATAACTGACAGGTTTGATTTTCCCTTGATTCTCCTAGAAATGAGAAAAAAAATTCAGAAAGCAGCATTAGCTAGTTATATAGCCAGCCAACATGAGAACGCAAAAATGAGAACTCTGACAACGCTCCAAATATTTGCGTTTGTTGTGTGCAATTTCAAGAGGTGAACATTACACATAATAAGATGCTTTAATTTCTGAAAAGTTTCTCTCAATCGGAATTTCCTTCTCTTGCAAGTGCAGACACCAAGTGCAGAAATTTTTAGACTTTAAAAATGGAATTACAGCAATAATGACCAAGATCCACTCCCTCCACCATAATTCAATCCTGGTTTAATAAATTATCGATTTTGATGGAAAAAATGCAACATTAATTGGGAGGATGAGAGATTTTTTTGGAATGTCTAAGCTAATTTCGTCCATCATTGTTGCTGCATGTCAAGGCAGTGCAGACTTACTAAAACATCTGTTATGTCTCGAAAATGTCTCATTCTTACACAAATGCTCCTAAAGTTCCATTATTAGGGACGAGTTCTTCGTCAATGCCAAGTTTTAGATTTGAAGAATAAAAGATTTTACATCAAAAATTAAGTGAAAGATTTACAAGATTAATCCAATGCTCCTGAAACAACGAAAGTGCCCCTGAAAAAACCAACACTTTTCATTGTTCTTATGATGGTACTAAATGAAAGAAGAACACTTCACACAGTGCCTAATCTATGCATTATCTAACACGCGTTTTTAAGTTCTACTGTAGTTATAAATCACTACAAATATGGAATAGTAGGAAAGGAAAGTGCTTCAATTCACCTAACGAAAGTGTTTTCACGCACCCTTTAAGGGTATGGAGCTTAAAGCTGTGGGCCCCTAGTTATTTGTTATACTTTTCATGCACTTTAGCCTCCTGGGAATTCTTCTAGTCCATGCACAACACGCGTAATTTTCTTTGCACATTTTTGTAGTGTCATTATCTCTCCTTCCAAGAAAGATACATGCTTTTTGAAGGTCCGAAAATTATTTACAAACCTATATCTACTTATTGCTACAAGGTTCAAGTTATTTTTAGGCCATTGTTTTTTTATAAATCATATGAAAAACAGCCAGCCTATGAAAATCAGGAAATTTTATTTTGTAAAATGCAATTGAGGGCATTCCATTAGACCCCCTTTAGGGCACATCCGTGCACTGCATCTTTTGCGCATTCAAAACTAATCTGTAGCATCTATCAGCACAAATTAAGCTAAAATATTCTACTGAAGTAGAGAGATACTAGTGTCTCCATCCGTACACAAACTGAACCTTTAACTTGGTTTAGTCTTGGAATTAATATTCAATGGGTATATATAGGCATCGTACTTCTATAGATTATGCCAAATAAGAGAGTTACTGGCAATCTGGATTTAACAGCAATCAGAGACTCGTCAAGAAATTTAATCATCTTACGAAAAATTGAAAAGGACAGTGTTACCTGCGAGAGACACGCTGTACTCTGCGGCGAGTTAGATCAAGAACTCTTCGACGTGATAGGTCTACGACTCGTCGCCGACTGATAGATGATGGTGAAACAGCTAGAAAGACAAACATTCAATTATGCCATTTTATTTTTCTAAAACCAAATATCCCATATATTTGATTGAAAGTATGTTCTTCCCTTGGACATTTTTAGCTCTAGCATGCATATTCTATTTGTTATTTAAGGAAAATAACACGTATCAGCTGTTTCTGGTCTCATTCCAGTTTCTTGTATGGTAGTCAGGTATCGAAAAACTATTGCAGTACTCTCTGCAATAGACGACTCTTGGATCTTTGAATGATTCATGCGAAAAAGACATCTCTGTCCGAGTAGGAAAAGCATGAAGTGCACTCCAACAGATGGAAATAATTTGGAAATCGATTATTTCAATCCCATTGAAAAATGCGTTCTTGGAGCCTACGGGTGAAAGCGTCTTTCTATATGATGCTTTTACGTGGACTCTTAAAACGTTCTAGACAAAAAGAGTTGGTCTATACACACTATAAAATATTTTGCCTTGAATAATTATGGACAATGTTGTGAGTGATCAACGGTGTATCTGGGCATCATTACACGATAAACATACGATGATCTTCCAAAAACTACTGATATTATAATGGAGCAAAGAACAGAGTTGAGCAGGCACTGTTGGCCGAACGATGTTGTCCAAGAGCTTCTTCTCTTGGAGCCCTCGCATTGAAAGAGAACAAGGGAAGACATTCAAGAACGTGCATTAATAAACTATCAAAGGACTCTAACGCCTCAAATGAAAACCTCTCACTATGAAGGGCAGGGAACAATCGAGAGATCATGTTATGGGAATCCTGCCATGGTTGATCCGATAGGCAGACTGAAGCAATAAATCTCCAAATTTTCATCTTCATTAAAACACAGTAAGCTATATTTGCGTTTCTCGTCTTCATTTATCTCATTCGCAGTACATAATTTCTATGGTGACTCTGATGTTCCAGCGTGCTTTTTGGTAGATAGTCATCGTTCCTAGTTAATACAGCAGTGGTTCATCCATGTGCACTGTTGCTCAGAAGAGTCAGTTAAAGGAAAACTCTCTTCTTATTCCTAATTCATGTAGGCTTTTCTGGCCTACCATTTATGCGGTATGCACTGTTGTTCAGAAGAGTCAGTAAGAGTAAATCGGTCTTCTTATTCGTAATCCATATGGGCTCTTCTGGCCTACAAATAATGGGATAGGAGAGGAGTGTTTATACCTTCCCTGTTTAAAATGTCTCTCAGACGAAGCAAAGCTATGAAAATTCTCTGAGCAGTAAAAATAATCAAAGTTGCAAGAAATAGCGGAAACATTTCTGGACGTACCTTCGTCGGTCAACCAAATTGTTTTCGCTGTAATATTAAAGGTATGGATCTCCTAAGATGATTACTTAACAAACTATTACGAATTTGATATGAGATAAGAATGTTAGCTCAATCGTTGGCTACGTTTAGCCACAACTTCTTGAGCGAAATATTCGGTGTAATGCTGGTGGAGTTTCGCCAATGCTTTATTGATAATCCTTCCAAACAGAAGGACAAGATTTATGATGGCTAATAGAAGTTATTCATTTCAAGGAAAGATTGCTCTCTGTTTAGTGAGCCTCCTGATTGGGATATATGTCGCAAAACGGGTCTCTTTGACTGCATCTTAATTCAAGAAGCAATTTATTTACATTCTGTGTTTAACGTATAGATTTAACAACAGATACTTGTGAGATAATTGAAATTTCCATTGGATTATGGTCGTATGCAACATTCATTAATGAACAGACGAGGTTTTGTACTAAAGGAAAATCGAACATTCTCACACTCGATTCTTGTATGAAGGCTTTTACCATGGACCTAGTTCATGGAGATGTAGGGCCGTCACTATGGGGGGGCAAGGGGGGATGCCGCACCCCCTGGCTTCAAGCCTGTTGGCAACTTGTCGGCAGATGTGTTGTCGGCATCTGAGAAAGTTGAGGGCAAAAATGTTTCTGTCACAAGCAATAACCTCATTGGAACTTCCGCATGTCCATCGCATCATATTATAACAGAACGATAACAAAATCCTGTTGTATATTACCACGAAGCATTTGAAAGTGAGTTAAAGGAACAATTTGCTATGCAAAAATGACGAATCAAGAAACATAAATCGCTTAGAACTATGATGTCTTCTTTGTAAACTTTTGCATGAATTAGCTGACGTCTTTGGGTGTTGATAATTAGCACCACTTCAGCCCTTACTTCATTGCTTCATAACTGATTATTAACGACACCACCGTCTACTGTATGTATACATCCATATCTTCATTTGTTAATGGTTTAATGAGTCTAATACTTATGGGGTCGCAACATCCCACAATCATTCTAATCGGTCATGGTCACCTTTGAAGTCGATCTCTATTGGATTAGAAAACTGGATAATGGATCAGAAAATTTTCATTCAAAGGTCCCGAAATGGTCATTACAGCGACCCTAGCTCAATAATTCTCAACATTTTCCTGGCGAGCAAGCCCCGACCCCCCTAGTTAAAAGAGCCTTTGTGCACATTTATATTTAAGCCCCCGTTTCTTGTGCCCCTCCACTTCTAAAATATTTTCGATGCCCTCGAGAGCGGATCCTTACATGCATCACAGCAGGCAGGCCACTCCCAAGCCACACCTATTTTTTGTCGGCAAATTTACATTCGGCACCTCCCCTGTTTGAGATTTCTAGCCAAGGCCCTGTGAAGATGATACGAATTCAATTTTCTCCGAAAATCTCCCCTTGCCGCCAAAAAAGTTAATGTATCACTTTTTCTGTGGATGTCCATTGTCTTGTCAAACTGTCCCATATTCCCGATAGCTAAAAACTAATCAAACTTTGTAGTTGCTTTCACTGAAGTACAGAATAAACGAGGAGGCGTTGGAAAAATGTTTGAAATTTAATAAACTGGGAGGGATAGGAATAAACCAGAATTGGGAAAATACAAAAAAATGGCTTTAAGACAACAGAAACTCTAATGCTCCTACGATCTCTTACGACAGCACAATCAACCTATTTCGCAGCATAGGTATAAAAATATGCAGATACATTTACTCGTAGAACATCAAAGGAAAATCTATATTAATCAAATTTTATTCTATTTATTTGGGCAAATAATGTTCAAGTAATATAAAAGGGGGTAGGAATAAGAGGGGTAGCTTTAAGATTTTTTCAAAATTTTGCAGGCGGAGAAGACTGTTATTTCATTTTCAAAAATTCAGAAACATTATCCATAATTGAAGCTGCTCAAGGTAATTGCAATGAAGTATTTCGATCTTTTATGATTCTATATCAGAATACGCACGCATCAAAGTCCATATACTTACTGTACGCTATGTATCCAACGATAAATCCACGTGACAACAGTGATCCATGTGGCTTATTGAAGTACATATACACATATCTTTTTGTTGATGTAATTGAACGGGGTGAAAAAGATCCACAGAGCTTGCCAGTGATTGATGAAGAATATGTCTTGACGTTCGTCGATGTTGTGTATAGAAATGATGATTCTAAAATAACATATATTACATAATGAGCCAAAATTAATATTTCTCATGCTCAAGGCGGCAGTGACGTGCATACCTCAGGTCACTTCAACGTTTAATTTTTGAGACATGTCTCCATTTATACTTTGCTATGATCTCATAAACCCAATGCTAACTATTTAAACACTTGGGCAAAGTAGAGGAATGGAGACATTCCTACAAATCGAGTATATGTTTTAAAAGACAACCTTCAAACTTGCTTAACCCTATTCATACTTGGCATTCTTTGAATCACCAGTACTGGGGAGGGGCCTAAAAAGCCCCCCCCCCATCTATATCTCCAAAACATAAACCGCTAGCTTAATGAAACTTGGCATAAGGATAGAGGGCACTAAAAATATCCTAGAAGAGGTACTGTAAAGTACTTAAAATAGAAAGTGACTTCATAATAACGTCACAAAGTCAAAAATTGCAATAATAAGATTTTCAATTTATTTTGCTAGCAATGAAAAAAGGAGAAAATTGTGCTTATAAATGGCTCTAAATGCCATTACACATAGGAAATCCAAAAAAATTAGAGCTTTACTTTTAGCCCCAGCAAGAACAGGGTTAAAATTCCTGAGATTGCACATTTTTTATAGTCATGAGTAATGATAAACACTAATAAAATGTTTTCCAGAACATTGACCTTGAACTTGGGCTCGTTAAATTAACATTTGCGCTCTTTCTGTCGCTGAATATGATTAAGGCTTTTACATTATCGATCGTTATGGCGTAAATTAACTGTTGTTCATACTTAAGTGTTAACATAATCAGTTCGTCAGACAGGTAATCAAAGTTGCTGGCATCGAATGTGAAAATTTCAACACCGAACTGTTCACCATTAATAAACAAGCAAGGGGCCTCTAAAAGGCCTCCATATCAAGATATACACGTCGCGACTCTATACATGTCGTGAACTCATTAAATAAGCCTTTTGGAATACGGGTCACAGAATTAAGCTTGAAACTTATAAGCAAAGGTTTTCGTGTAATTTTATTTATGCTTGATTGTAGAGGGGTGGAAATTTTTTGAGGGTTGAGATCTTCGATTAATTATCGATAGAAATGAGAGGCTAGGAATTTTATGAGGGGTTGATACAGCTAGAGTGCACGCGTAGTCCCTTTTCATGTTCGAAGAATTCTAACATATTGGTGTGGGGTGGTGTGTCACTAATTAACTAACTAACTAACTAACTAACTAACTAACTAACCAACGCTTGAACAATGGAAAACGTGTAACAATAGTATAAGCATCTCAAGAATGCCATTAGGGCCATTGTCTCGGCTATTTATGCGCAATTTGTGGTTAGTTCTTCACAATCACGGCCAGCAAGCCCCTTTGTCGATTTAGGGTCATGTGACAATTTTTCTCCTCGCACAAGCTTGATTGCATATGACGCATGGTTGTTTACCAAATGAAACTGGTAAATTGCCACCTTGGATTTGTAAATGACATTTCACGCATTTTCAACATTGATCAAAGAGTCTTGGCAAAGAGCGGCAATTTCAAAACAGTTTTCAAAACAAATCTTCATTATTATCATCCTCAATATGAAAATCGTCATAATAATAATAATCATCATCATCATCACCATCATCATCATCATCATCATCATCATCATCATGATTACCATCACCATCATTGATGGTGTGGATGCGGCAAGATCTAAAGGAACGGCACCACAATCACCCCTACAACCATCACCACCACCGCCCCTATCCCCACCACCATAACCACCCCTACAACCAACAACACAACCACCCCTATAACCACCACCACAACCACCCCTACAACCATCACCACGATCACCCCTATCACAAACACCACCCCTTATCACCACCACCACAACCACCCCTACAACCATCACCACGACCACCTTCATCACCACCACTACAACCCCCCTACAATCATCACCACGATCATCCCTATCACAACCATCACAAGCACCCCTACCTACAGCACACAACCACCTCTACCACCACCACCATATCCACCCTACCACCACAATCACCCCTACCAACCAGCATCATAATCATCGTGGTCATCAACATCATCATCACAGCCACCACCATTATCATAATAATCGCTATCGTCATCGTTGTGCATACCAATAAACATCTTTCATCATTTGACCAAAATTGCTATCTTCAACCAGAGTCGTTCTTCGAACATGCCCATAGGGCCCCTATGTTACACTTATATTGCTTATAAGCTAAGGTTATCAATAGCTCTGACAAACAAATAGAGCGTGCAGGCAAGATTTCATGCCAGGAAAATCACATAAACAAGAAAAAAATAGCAACTTAATCAATACAAATTTAAATAGAGTTGGGGAATCTTAATAAGTAGGGATCTAGAAGTTTTAATAACTTATAGAATAAGTAGGGACGCAGTTTAATATTTAAGCTTCTTCAATACCTAAAAGTTTTATGATACAACTTACGTTTGATATCAAGATAGTCATTCCTTTCATTGCAATATGATGATTTTAGATTTCCATCCATCACGACTATCTTTGTTGCTGAAGAGCTGCCAACATCTAATCGTAAATAACAGTAACTTCCTGTGGCACCAGTGTAGCCTCTAGGCCAACCGTCTGAGTAAAAGACACCAGATCTCGTAATCAATCTTGGGCTGTGGCTGTAGGAAGAAATTTATTGTCTATATGCAGTATGTTAATGATATAAAGTTTAGTATTCTGTAAATTAGTGAAATTCCAAGTCAAACCTTTGTGCGGCTAAAATTTCACCATTTCACGATTCTTCGACAGCCAGCGGTCCAGCGGTTGTGTCAATAATCGGAAGGGAGGGGGTTACTTAGCGCACTTGTCAAACAGCGATGTGTCATTTTAAAAGCGTAGGTGTGATGGTCAAGGACTTTTACTTCCATAAACAGTATTGCTGAACCTATAAAGCACAACATGGACATGCACAAAATTTTTTGAAAAGCAGGGATAATTGGGTGAGAGAACTCTACTCTCCTAAGTGAATGATCATGAGTGCATGACTAGCTGGCACACAATATCGGTTCCGGCTGTTTTTATTGTTGATACCCTTTTAGAAATGCTAGTAGCGTAGTAGCAATGAATATATCTTGTTGCGTAGCTCTCCTAAAAACCTGAAATAAAATGTACGGAAAAAAGAAATTCCTCCTGTGGTTAATGCTCCGTGACTCATTTGAGGGTTTAGGCCGTCTGAAAGGTATTTAGATCATGTTTAACACTAACAGCTAATGAACTTGTCCTTGTAATAAACTGCAAGCTTGAGTTCAATTTCCAGGAATGTTAGAATTTCTTTACAGCACTTTGAGTACACGATTTTATGCAGCGGTGTTTTTCACTACAGGGTTTAGGGTGACTCGTGATGTTCTTGTTGTCAAATGGCCTTGGCATTGAAATTAGTATCATTATAAGCAAAGCAATGTTTACCTGCATCTGTTAAAGGTGTATTCACCCAAGTATCTTGAATAAATTGATTTTAGTTGATAGGAAAATTGAATTCCTCCACGTGTTAAACTGGCATCGGACTTGAATCGAATCGTTGCATAGGCATCAGATGAGTACATATCAAACAATGTACTTGAACCAACATTATCTGAGCAAAATTTTCCAATGCTCACTGAAGATCTAGAAAAAAAATAGTTGTTAAGGGATTTTTAACAACGTGACTAGGGAAGGTTCAAATTCACTGCTATTTTTATGACCTGACAAAACTGTTATGACTTCATAGTTCCTTAAAAATATTGCTACATTCTCTTTAAAATCCCTGTCACTCTGCACTTGCATCATCATCATCATCATCATCAAAAAAATAAATTATTAAAAACACACCCTCAGCTAGGGTATGTAAAATCAAAATTTAAAATACTATCACTCTGTACGTTTCTTTAAACATTATTAAGAGTGACAAATATTAAAATCAAAAAGTAAAAAGGAAAATCTTTTTACAGCAACAGCAACAATAAAATATATAAAGCTACAGGAGGATTAGTTTACAAAAGTAGCAGAAAACACAAGTAAATGCTAGTCAAGTTAATACAGTACTTCAATTAATCAATGGAAGTCAGATTAGGTTTACAGGAGATTGGGATATTTTCTGGCGATAGCGAAATATTTCTCTAATAAACTTTGCTATATTTGCAATAAATTTCTTGTCTTTACTTATTTGCATCAAGGAATCGAATTTTTCATCAGTTGGGTAACGAAAAAAGTAATTGGGTATAAAGTTCTTCCTGATATTATCAAAAGCTGGACATCTTAGTAAAGTATGATATTCATCTCCAACTTCTTTGGAAGAACACATGTCACATTTTCGAAGATTATAATCTATTTTATTCCATCTTCCTACTTCGACAGATAATTTATGATTAGCAGTTCCGAAATACCACTGTTGTAAATACTGATCCTTAAACCTGCCTTTTACAATTTCTAACAGCTTGTTAGCATTTTGAAACGCATGTGTATTCCATATACAAGAAAAACCCGAGTTATCCAGTATGCTTTTAACGCTTCTAATCCAATTTATGTTCATATTTCTACTTACAATATTATACATAACAAACGAAAATTTTGTTTGTTTTCCCGTTAGTATTTTTGTCCACAAGCTAGGCATTCTTACTTTAATTGTAATAGAGACTGGAGTACGTCCTAATTCGCCATATATCATGTAGTTTGGTGTAGATTTTTTGACGTTAAGTATTAATTTATAGAACTGAAGTTCTAGTTTATCCAACAGGTCTGTTTTCTCTAACTTCTGCACCATAGGTCAAAATTGGTATTACTAGTGAATCAAATAATTTCAGTTGGAGGTCTATTGGCATATTAATTGATCTTGCTCTAGAAATTATACATCTCATCGCCTTATTAGCTTGTGATTTGATGTGCTTAATTGCACTTAGGAACCTACCATTACTCTTAAAAATAACACCAAGATACTTAAATTCATTAACAATATCTAAAGGAATTTTATTATACGAAAATTTTAAATTCTTACTTGATCTACCACTCTTAGAAAAAATCATAATTTTTGTTTTATCTACATTAACTTTTAATTTCCACATTGAACTATAATTGTACAGGGCATCAAGAGATTTTTGTAGTTCATCCGCTGAATCTGCAAAAACTACCGTGTCATCTGCATACAATAGTGAAAATAAACGAAATTTTTGCCCGTCTATTAACGAAAATTCAATGCCCTCATTCCCCTCTTCTGCAAAGCAACTATCCATGTCGTTTAAAAACATTGCAAACAATAATGGTGATAAATTTTCTCCTGTCGAACTCCAATGTTGCAATTGAAAACATCACTTAATTTCCCATTTAATTCCAATGCTGATTTGGTCTCGTCATACATATTTTTTAGTTTGTTTAAGCATTTACCAGAAATTCCAAGATTAACCATTTTTAACCATAGACCTTTTCTCCAAACAGTGCCAAATGCTTTCTCATAATCTATAAAGGCACAGTAAAGTTTCTTTCCATTAGAAACGAAATAATTAGCTATAAGATTTGCAAATCAGATAAATACTCCAGAATCGTGCCTTTATTAATCAAATGGCGTAATCTGACTGTAGCCTAAATTAACACTTATAGTATTCCGGACAGCTATCAATCATTGTGTTTTAATCTGTGTGTTGTTGTAAACGTAAGCTTGGGACATTAAAAGAGTTACAGTATATGTGCTAGTTAGTGGTCTGTTTGAATTAAAAACTATATTAAATTTAATCTTTTTCACGGCTGAATTTGTATGGTATTTGTCCTTTTAACAGATTACAGATTTTTTTACAGTCGTTCTTGTATTACCCAAGATAGAAGCCGGACGCGTCTCTTTGTATCATTACCCCCCTCTTGAAAATGAGGCAGAGTGTCAAGGTGAGAAAAATCTTGCTTAAAATCGTCTATGCAGAATGTTTTCTTATTTTGTTACCAAGCTCAGTGGCTAAACAACTGTTGAACTATAGAAATGTGTTGACCCTACTGAATATTGATTCTAGTAGAACCAACGGAGCTAAGTCACATCCACCTTTCTTAAAACTGGGACAAAAGAAGCAGCCAGGAGGGGAGGCATCTCGGAGTACGGTGGTGAAAATGTTGAGTACGCTGGTGGATAGCATAATATCTGTGGTGGGATATCATGATTGCCAATGGGGAGGCATCTTTGAGTACGGTGGTGAAATTTCAGAATATCCAGGACGATGCGGGATGAGGGGATAGAATGACGACTTTAGTGATAGCAAGACATGACAAACATTAATTTCTCTACCGTACGGAGTATCTTAGGCATAGCAATTATGATGCCCTCCCACGACAATTATGCTATACCACCAGTGCACTGAATATTTGCCACCGTGCTGCATATTCCCCACCATATTGCATATAATTACTTCGAGTGAAAGCAAAATAGTATATTGCATAAATTACTTGGAGTAAAAGCAAAATAGTATATTAATGCGTACCTTGTCAGTTTTATATCAATGTAGTCTTTACAGATTGGCATTTTCCCCTCGACTTGAAATTTTAGCCATTTGATTTCAAGATAATATCCAGAAGCATATAATGATAAAGGTCTGATTGTATAGGAACAGTCTTCGTTGTTTGCATAATGAAGCACTGAAACATAAGACTTGGAGAGCGAAGCGTAAAGCGATCGACTCACACACAGTCCGTTCAACCCAGAAATTTTGAACTGAATCCAAATAAACAGAAACAAAAACATTTTTTGAACAAGCTTGACCATTTTGACGTCTTTTTACAGCAATCCTCCTAATTCTCCTTGGCTTTGAAATAACGATAAGAAAGGAAATGAAAAACTAAATGGAAAAATGGCTTTAAAAGAGCATAATAGGGATAAAGAATTCAATAGAAATACATTTTGATAGAAGAGTAAAAAAAGAGTTCTAGGAAATAAGGAAGCAACTTATGTATGCGTGACCCCAGAGCAGTTATCCTTGTTGGGAAAATTTAAGTATCGTAACTATTTTAACTATTTACCAAAGTTTGTGAGAACACTTTAAATGTTAAACTCCACAATTGCGAGGCTCTTACTTAACTATGAGTGTGAACCATAGGGAGACGGGGCTAGCGGGTTAACGTCCCTCTCTAAAATCGTCTCTTCTCTGATTACATTATTATTCTCTGAATGCTACAATCTTTATTGGAACAAAGTTTATTGGAACATTTCAGTTAGTTTTGCTATTATCCATGGATTCCCCCTATTTCCCGTTTACTGTTGCTTCCTAAAGGGTGCCTTGCTCTTTTATCAACATTGTTTGGGGGGGGGTAAAGAGGAAGCACTTGAGTTATTCTAGAATAAAATCGCTATAGCAAGCTGTATTCTTTGGCAAAGAGAGGCCTTGTTTCAAATACTCTGTCCAAAATTGCCTGTATCACAAATTCCTTAGAGGACTTTTCATTTCTAGCAAAATGATCTTAAATATCGATTTGTCACTGAAATTCCCATTTAATGTTTAAGGAGTATACAAGTGCAATTCAATTCAATTCAATTCAACTTTTTCATAGCATACAATCCTAATTACAAGGTACATTATATTGTATACTACACGACCCAAGAGAAGCAGAGCTTATGTTTTCTTGGGCTGTTAAATTAAAATATAAAGCAAAATAAACCATTAACAATAAGAGCAAATCAATTCTAAAATACACTGTTTACGTGAAAATTAGTACAATAAAAAAAACTTAGGCACTATTAAGAAAATATCATTTAAATTTACATGCAGTAAAGTAAAAAACTGACATGCCCTACGCTGTTACGTTGGACAAATGGTTGACGACAATCAGTGACTACATAGGAGCCTTTATTGAGACTTAGCAAGAGTCCTTGCGCGAAATACTTATTCAAGATGAGATGATAGTCACTGTTAAGCGCCCATTTTCCAGTTGATTTCTTTTTTTGAAAAAAATGCCTGTAGTAGTTTCGTATTTGTTAAGCAAATGATAATGCTCATGCTCGGTAACATTTGAAACTTTTAAGAATTAAGGGACGGTTCATTATTACAGAGGTTGGTACTGAAGCGAAATGGGTTGGGTAAGCAAAATTATGCACATCAAAATGGTTGTGTACAAAAAAAATTGAAATTGGAATTTGGTTGGGTAAAAAAATCTGAAACTAAACGAGCGGGTCCAAAAAAATAATAAAAATGTTTAATTTGAAGAAGTCAGTCACTTTCATCATCAGATGATAGTTCATTTTCTGAACTTGGCAAAGAAAGGTTGTCCAAGAACTATTCTTCATCTTCAGTCCCATTTTCTTCTTCAGCTTCCATTCTTTTTTTAAAGGTCACTCTTTGTTTCATCAGAATTTTGATTTCTTATTTGATCGTATATTATTTTTGATACAAACGATTAATTCATGAAGCTTTGTTATATTTGTTAAATATATTGATTTACGGTTGGGTAAAAGAATATTACTCCTCGTTTTGGGTGGGGTGAGATTTTTTTTGAAAATCGAACCGGTTGGGTTATTATTTTTTTAATATAAATTTCTACTTGCTTCGGTACAAACCCCTGCATAAATAATGAACGGTCCCTAAAAATAATGTTTTCCAAGCCTTTCAGTCAAACACTCATATCCATATACTGTAAGGCCTCTACATGAAAACGAATAGCGTCTAAAATGCTTAGATTTTTAGAGTTCAAATAAACTCCCACGGTGTTTACCGAAGAAAACATGGCGCGCAAATGAACAGTAAAATAATTGATCTTCCACTTTTGTACTTGTCACTGGACTAAAATAGAAACAAAAAATAATATTAAATTTTGCCCCAGAATATAACAAGACAGCAAAAATTAAGAAGAGTAGATTTTTTTCACATTTGGCATTCACAAAATGCATACACAACTGGACCTGGACTGCATCATCAGAGAGCCAACAAAGGTTTCACTAGGCCAAAGAGCACAAGAAAATTGTTGACTTACTCTCCATGTTACATAGCCCGAGGCTCCGTTATCTACCCGCTTGGCTTTTTTGTTTCGACTATCTTGAGCCTTCTTCAGTTCCATATATATTTTTGCACATTTGACATGAATGGCAAACACTTAGATAGACATTCCCACGGCAAGCATACCAAAAAAGATGAGACTTTCCCAATAAGGGCACACTAGACTCAATACATGCGTCCCAATCTGCGCAAACAGCAACAACAACAATAACAGCCATACAGCTGTTTGCTCCGAAGGGGGTCGTAGTTTGAGTGTCCTCCAGCATAGACTCAATAGCGACAACTAGAATTCGCGTAACAAGTCTAGTGGCATACCACAATACTACATGGGATGGGACCCCAACCTCGATTTCATGATCAGAGAGTCAATGGCGATTCCATTGAATTGGATTATATATGACCTCGGCATTAACTCATAAGCTCTCTAGCTCAATTACATAGAACAAGAAAAAAGTCATAGAATTCATTTTTGAAATGAAAAGAATTTTTGAAAATTAGTTCTTCTCGAATAAGATTCCATGTAGGATTGATTTCACTTTTACAATTTAGCGTCTCCTGGATAAGCCCCAAAGAATTACCAGAAGAAGTATAACTGTAAGAATAACTTTAAGAATTGTAACAATAGCTATTTCTTGCGAGGAACAACTCTCGAGTAAGTTCTTATCTGAGATAATCGACTTTTTCAATAAAGTCTCTTTGGTTGAGCTTCAAACAAATAATTAACTTTCCTAAAGGCAGCCTAAAGAAATCATTTTTTCAATCTTAAGAGATCATTTTTGCATTTTTGAAATTTTATCAAAAAAGCCTCTCTCGAGCAAACCCCAGATTAAATGCACTCCTGAAATTAATCCTGTCTCTAATTAATTAGACGTGCCGGGCGGGTTTTCCCAAACCCACCCATGTCTACCAATAATTCTCTTAGTCGTGATACCCATTTATAGAAAAAGCAACAAAATTTTACACCCATTTGTACCAATATCTCAAATATTTCAACCCAATTTAAACACCCAAGGAAACTCTAAATGCGGCGAAAAGGCATTTTCGCTGAAAAAAAAGGCATTTACCCGATTTGCACCATGAAATTGACTCCAAATACAAAGATTTATCAGGCTTTTCAAAGCAATGCATGTCTATAAGTTTTTACTACCCATGTGTAGAGATCCTCTACAAAAAAACCAACCCATATTATATGTAGGGAAATTGTCGCTGAAAAAGTTACCTATTTGGGCGGCACATCTAGTATACTGAACAATGGAAGAACCCCCCGGGCACCAATCTGTTGAGTCTCTTCTTGCAATCAACCCCCAACCAGAATAAGTCCAAGTCTAAGAGTCTATTCAGTGGTGTAGAGCTGGAAAAAAAAACTAGGGGGGGGGCTCTGCTTCAGAAATCAATTAACACGAATCAGACAATGAATACGTGCTTTGAAGGCGCACAGCGCACCAATGAGTGACTCATTGATAAGCCAATGAGTGACTCATATTGCGTGATATTTATAACATCAAGTGTTTGATATTACAGAATGTTTGTCTTGAAAAATTGAAAAATGTATAATTGCTAATTTCTCTCTGGTTAAGCTGCCATTATATGTTATTCGTTTTTGTTAATCCGAAAATCCCATCCCGTGTCCTCAGCTTGCGGGATAATCGGAAATAGCTATTTTATTGAAGACTTTAGTATCCGAAAGCTTTCCAGACAAGTCGGCTAATTGCGAAGTCGGCCCACTACCAAGTCGGCCTACCTCAATGTCAGTCCATGATGTTTTTTACTAGTTATTTTGTTGCAAGTGCGGTTATTGGAGGCTATTGCCGCTTATTGCCGCCCCCAAACCCCTTCTTTTACAGTGTACATACACAGTTATAAGTACAATTTATCATATTTTTAATTTATATAATTGACTTGAGCCTTGAAGGAATGTGCAATAAGGTTGCAAGGAAAATAAAATATCTAAGAATAATTAATATTCTGATTTCACAAGAGCACTCATGTTTTTGAAGAAAGAAATCCAACAACGCTAAGAGATTGAACAACGAAAACTGGGTGTTTTCGCTCAGATAAACCAAATAGCTAGGGGGATAGATAGTCCTTAAAAGGTAGCAGAGTCCTACTGAGCCCCTCTTGCTCTACACCCCTGAATCTATTGTAGATTAGCCCACCTCGGGTATGCCCTCCTCTAAGAATTCACCTCAGGAAATAAAACCCGCTCGAAACATCACAGCGCATAACCTTAGCACCAAACACTGTCAAGCTGCGGCATTTTTAGGCAATATTGGCTTTGCGATTCTTAGGGGGCAAGAGTGATTTTTAATTATTTTATTTTCCCAAAGGTCTTTGCTCTGTGACACCTTTAACTACCTTAACTGGAGAAGTTTGTTTTCGTAGCTGAAAAGAAAAGTATTCAAGAAGCAAGAAAAGCATTAGAGCTAACATTTTTGTCTGGCTTAAAAATCAGGGATAAAATGGAAGCAACTAAACGTGAAAATCCCAGGGGGGTTACTATTTGGTATTTGAGTACTGGGGTCGTGCCGCCGGGAACGGTATTAATTTGCACGATTATGGTGAAAATATATAAATTTTAAACAAAATTACTCTGCGTAATTATATTGACAATAACATAATTGTTCCTCGTGCTATTATTGCAGGCCAATTGATAAATGACACTAAATCCATCATTAATGATAATTATCAGAGTACACACAGTCAGCAATGATCCAAAAAAAATATTTGTTAATAAATAATTTTTATGAGAAGATAAACATAAAAAATCAAATAAACGAACAGAATACAAAAATAAAAAAGGCGCAAACAAAATGAAATATCAAGTATGAGAAAATACCTTTCTTCGTGAAGAATTTAATAATTGCATTTTTGATATAGACACCACCACCTTTTTGATAGCGAAATGCGAAATTCATCATGGGTCACAAGCGGACAAGTGATTTCACATAAAATCCTATTGCCTCTTTCCAGAATTTCTCTAAAGTCTACTTGATATTCATGAGGCACTGATCCGATAAATTCATGGCCAAAATTAGTTTTTGAAATCTTCACCACATGTTCATGCTCACTCGCAAGACGACAGTGGAACACTTCAGAGATCGATTCCCGTCCAGTATACGCATGTCGACCTTTTATAACCGATTCAACAATCTCGCACAACCGCTTCTCGTATATTAGAAATGCTTATTTTGCAAGAACAAAAAACAGAGACTCAGAATCACAAACTTTTTCTACCGAAATTGAAAGTGAGATGCAGTCATCGAGCATTCAGATGCACAAAAATGTCAAACGCAACTGATCAGTTGATTTTTATCACGAAATGGAGGCAATAACAGTTGAAAACATAGAATTTGAAATGCTGCAATACTGGAATACGCTGAAATGGCGAAATAGCGAAAGTGGTTAATAGTATAGTTAACCCGATTTCACATGGGGGCATTTTTCGCCCTTCAACTCCCCCTTACTGAACAATCAATTCTAACAGCTAAGCTGTATGCATTCTAGGGGTTGAAAACGACTGACTGTTAATAGATTTAATAATCTACAAGTTGACACAAATTTTATCTTAATAAGCCAAGTCACGTGATCACAAAGGGCCCGTATTTGGACAGCAGTCACAACAGCAAAAGACACTAATTTGCTAATCTTTCCCTTATTAACCGGCCAATCGTAATGCAACGTACATCAGCGAACTTGTCACGTAGGGAATTGCTTTGGAGATAGATAACTACATAAATGCAGCTCTTCGGACAACGAAGCCGTTTGTTCCCAAAAGCAACGAAAAGTCTGTTGCCTAGCAACGTATCACTAGAGTAATTAAAATGCAAAGCTATATTTATAATAGCCATAATGTACTGATACCTTGTACCAAGTTTGGTTACTATAACTCTTATATGTACTGAGAAAATTAAGGGGGCTGAGACCCCAGCCCCCGCGTAATCTTATAGTAGGAGCAGCAATTTTATGCAAATGTAACGTATGTCTTCTTGCACGTTATGATCTTTCTGTGTTTTCTGTCTATTTATGTCAATAGTTGTGCGTCATAATAGCTAGTTCTGTTAGAACATAGTTGCATGTATAACTTCTAATTGCGCAATGAATCATGCAACCTGTAAATAACTTCAAAACTCTGTAATAAACTAGTCAGTCAGTCAGTGTAATGTCAACTTGAATGAGAAGACACAGAATCGTCTCCTAAATGTCGTCTGGCTCTGTGTGTTATCTGCGCTCACGTAAAACCTCAAGCAGCAGCAAAGATCCTTCTGCTACCAAAGATCCTTCCGCTTTCAGATGACATTCAGGTGATTCCATGCTTCATATAACGCGAGTTTTAGCTATGCTCTGAAATAGGCCATATGGCAATTATGAGTCAGAAATGCGCGTTCTTGGGAGGATGATGAAAGTCAAAAAAAGCAAAATATTTGTTGTTTTTATTATTTTCATCTTTCAGTCTTTGGTCTACTTCAGCTAACTGTAGTCCTAAAACCTTCAAATTTGCCTCCACGCAGAAGCAGTAATTGTTACTACTTCTACTTTGCTAAAAATTTAAAAACTGTACAGTAGAGCACTTGAGATGGTCCACCAATGGGTGGACGTTTGAATGCAGGGCCATGGTCATGGAGCTCAGCGCTAATAAAAGTAAACCGTTTGAGTCCCTAAGCTCTCAGCTTGCGTGCAGTCAAACTCATCATGCAGCCACAAACTCTTCTTTTAGAAAGATTAGTGTCTGCGCAATAATGAACAAAAGTTTTTTCGGTTGAGTCAGCAAGACCATGGCATCACTTTCATGCACGCAGGCAACAAGCAATTGCCATAAGCTCTGAGCCCTAAGCCCCAACTATACTAAGCTCGAGAGAGAAAAAGTTCCCAAGCACATACTTAATTGGTCCCAGGGAAAGTGATAACGGCATGGAAAGCAACAGCAATCGGCTATGCAAAAGAATTCCCTCAGCACTGTGTAGCCACCATTTCTATCAACTGAGATCTGGCGATGTTTTTCTCATCATTGGGACTTCAGAATGGGCGGTCAGTGGGCCAACCCAATGCCTCAATGCTCTTCGTTTCTGCAGGGTTGACAAAGAAACGAAGATTTTTCCACATGTCCATGCAGGCAACCAGAGCTCTAAGACACTAATCGAAAGCAGGAAAGGAGTGAAACAAATACATAACTAAGCAAGCAGGAAGCAAGCAGGATAAAAATCTACTTGACCAGCACTTTGAAACTTTCTCCGGCCACAGTACATGCCCAGTTTCAAGCATAGACCGCATGGCGAATATTTATAGCCGCCAATTTTAAGCGCACGAGTCGAGTTTATGCGGGTTACCATAGCAACACTGCTGTAAAAGGAATTGCTTTGCATGAAATAGCTTCCACTAATCATGAGACACATCAAAAGCCTCTCTAGCTCTAATTCGGTGCATGTGGCGAATAACAATATAAGCTCTCCTGTCACATGTTTAACCAAAAATAAATTGCATTTAGTCGTACCATACAGCAAACATGAAAAAGCACCCAAAAATAACCTTTCAGTATAAAACTCGTCCCCAAGTGAGCAGAATAATTCTGTCAAAACAAATACATTCTGCCCTTTTATACATCTGAAAAATACATTATACATAGGCCACACATTATTATGGACTGGGATTTTGTAGTCTCCGACTGAATAAAGCAAAGTCACCATATCATAATAAAGTTTTTGATAAAATACAACCGCAGAGACTCCTTTGGGTCCACAATGAACCACAATGCCGATAGCGCCATTGTGAATGGCAAACTATTGCCAAGACAACAAAATTGTAATTTCGGTACGCATGGCTGAGGTTAAGGGGTGCCTACTTCAAGACTTATTACGCATAACTAGACACTACACAGATACTGGGCGGACGCACTGGTGAGTTTGACTTTAGTACGTAGCTAGAGTAATTTATTTTTATTTCAAACATAAAAAAAAATTTTTTCTCCAACTTCTATTTGTTTAATTTACTTTTCAAATAGTAGGTTTGAATGATTTCTACTGACCTGCAAAAGTAGAAAAGAAGTCGAAAATTTCGCAATAACACGTTAAAAAGCAAGGTTTTGACGTGTTTGTTGACAGTAATAGGTACTACCTATAACTCTTCATAAATCTGTATACCACAGAATAAACCTTTTCCCATGTCATGACGATGACATATTGCAATTGCCATAGTCTAGGGCTGTTAACCTGAGAATTCACAACCAACGTGCAAATCCGGAAGAAAGCACGAAAATGGGTGCACATGGATAATTTTACATGCTGAAAAAGATAAGATTGCCGTATGATAAGCAATACTGCCAAGAAAATTGGCAAAAGTGGGTAATCACGCATGCTTTAAAAGATAGGATGCAGTTTATTGCTTCAAAATAACCCCAAGTGCTATTTTTAGACAGGGGTACTCGGTTCAAGACCTCTGAAACAGTTTTATGTTATAGCTGCCGTCTTATAAGCTATACTGCCGTGAAAATTGGCAACTTTTGTATCAAAAACATTCTTACTAAGGTTTTCCACGATTAATTATGCAGGCCAATTCTATTATGACTCCATGAAACATACATGAAACTGTTTCAGAGGTCTGGAACCAAGTACCCCAGTCTAAAAATAGCACTTTGGGGCATTTTGTAGTTATGGAATGCATCCTATCTTTTTAAGCATGCGTGATTACCCACTTTTGCCAATTTTCTTGGCAGTATTGCTTATCATACGGCAATTAATCTATAAAACTTCTTTGGAGGCCTGGAACCAAGTACCCCTATCTTAAAATAGCACTTGGGGGCATTTTTCAGGTGGGGTCTGCATCTTATCTTTTTCAGAATGTAAAATTACCCATGTGCACCAATTTTCGTGCTTTCTTCCGGATGTGCACGTTGGTTTTGCGAAGCACCCTGACAACCATGACCGTCTTTGAGTTTTCGATAGAGGGCTGTAAAAAACAAGCTTTTTTAGCAGAAAACTGTAAAACGTTTCTCAAAATAGTGTATGACCTGTATGTGAATCCTTTGAGTATAGCTATATTTATATATGTATGTATTAGTTAACGAATTGTTACTGTTTTGATGAATCATAAATCGTTTGTAGCTATATAGTTTCTTGCATTCTTTAATTGCGTGTCATTACGTAATTTTTTGCATAAACCTTTATTGATTTCATTAATTTCAAAATCTAAAATGCCTTGATCATAAAATATGAATTTGCGAACCAAGACATACATTCGCCGTTTTTTAGTTCGCTTTTTTTACTATTATTTTCCATCAAATCCATTTCAAATATTACTGTTCATAAAGCAAATTCAATGACATGGATGATTTGGTTATTTTAAAGCCATCATAAGAAAGAGAAGATTATAGATGCATTGTGAGAGCGTGAAAGTTAATTTTTGGATTATAAACGCAACAATTTTTTTTGCCATGTTTCATTGTTACAAATTCACTTTTAGCTGAGTGAAGACAAGCTCACTGTATTGTTGAAAAGCGATTCTTAATTTTATTTTGATTTCTTTGTGACTAGTAATAAAGATTTCTGACTTTCCATAGGCCCTGTTTTTTGACTGTACTTGTAGACTCGACCGAAAACAAGAAGAAGGAAATTAAAGTGAAAGTAGGAATGTTAGTTAGTTAGTTAGTTAGTTAGCTAGTTAGCCAGTTAGTTAGTTAGTTAGTTAGTTAGTTAGTTAGTTAGTTAGTTAGTTAGTTAGTTAGTTAGTAAGTTAGTTAGTCAGTTAGTTTGTTAGCTAGCTAGCTAGCTAATCAGTTAACTAGCTAGTTAACAAGTTAGTAAGTTAATGCGCTATTTAATCAAATAGTTTGTTAGTTATTAGTTAGTTAGTAAATTGGTTAGCTAGCTAGCTAGTTTGTTAGTATGATAGTTAGTTTATTAGTTAGTTAGGTTATTTAACTGGTTTGTTACCTTTTTAGGCCAATTTAAGCTTGAAAGTCAGCTAACAAGAAAACACACCAATACTTTTCGAACCTGCACACAGACTGCATTTTTTCATAGTTGTCTTTGTTTTCAAAGTAACAAATTAAAAAACTTAGTTTCATTTCATTTTAACAATCTCTCTGTTTTTCAGGTGATTTTGTTGCTGCTTCTTTATTTTGTAAGAACTGAGGTATCGTAACGCTGTCTTTAATACATTAACAGTTCAAAACAGAAACACCAGTCTTTCCAAGGCTACAATGAATGCCACCCAGTACAAAGTATGTTGCTGCCTAATGGCAATAATGTTAGCAACAACAAAACTGTACTTTGTCACTGCTGGCAATCCGTTTGCGGAAACTCTTCAAAAGAGACGTTGTCAATTGAATAGTTACAGAGTTCAAATAAGGATAGCGAATTGCCAGGCACGAGATGTTTGGGTGAATACATGTGTTGGCGCTGGGATTTCTTATTCTTCACCCACAGGACCAAATTACCAAATGTCACATAGCTGCGAAAGCTGCAGAATTATGGAATATGCTGATGTTGATGTCGAATTGGCTTGTCTTGATAATGGTAAAAAAGTTCCAAAGTTTCATAAAATTAGGGCAGTGAAGAGTTGCTTGAACAGTGCTTGCTGTTTATGAAGATTTACGGGAAAATTCGTGAATCTGAGATGCTTCAACTGACCCGTCGGCCTGTCCAAAATGAAAGTCAAAACTTATATTCTACAAACTGTGTACCTAGTGTTTCTGAGGATAGCTTTTCTGTATGCAAAATAATGGATAATACGTGATTATATAACGACAACTATGCGATATTCATTACTTATTTATATATGCAATCCTAAATTTGAATGACGATTAAGTGCAATTTGATTCCTGTTAATGGGAGTGAGCGTTTTTGTCACCCTGTCTTCCTATCATAGATTGTGCTCTTGCCTTGGTCTCCGCACCACTCCGAGGCTTCCACGTGGCTATAGAAATATAATTTTTTTGGGGACATTTAAATTCACATTTGCAAAATTTCCCTTCCGCTTTTCCAATGGCCCAATCTTCTATAACATTGAGGCTGCACGGAAGCCTCCCTGAAATTCACGAATGTGGTTGCCTTAAGTTGCTGGGGGGGGGGGGGCATATTCTCAGCATTCATCGCGCAAATCAGAGTCAATCACCTTCGTAATAGACATTTCAGAAGATACATCAAGTCTTTCTATCTCAAACAATTAATTTTTCATTATTCAATATACAAATCCAAATACCAAATAAATTAAATAAACCACTGTATTCAAACGTTTTTTAAGTTTAAGCCAGAGTACATATTGATACCAGCATTTCCTACTCCTGGGTTCTACTAAGGGCCTGATTACATGAGCAGGACTGACCCTGCTGACTGAGGTGGACGATCTTAAGCGAGATCCCTTTGGCAATAGGAAATGTGTAATAAATTTAAGGCCAATTACATCATAACAGCTGGGATCCCACTATAGCACAACGGTCTGGCCCTGTAAACATTGCTGGAGATGTGACATTCTTCTCATGTAATCGCATAGCAGGGCTGGCAACAGGGCTGCCTTCAGAACTTCTGTAACTGCGCATGCTCACAGCACGCCATATTACCATGAATTAATTTTCCCGCTAAATTGTTTTCTCAGCCCTGGTGTAGAATCCTGTTAGCAGGGCCAACCCTGCTCATGTAACCAGGCCTTAAGTACTTTAAACAAAATTAAAACAGAGTTTCTTTTATTCACATTGTTTTTCAAAATCCAAAAAATTTACGCAGTGACACTCAACCGTTATTGTTTTAGAATCAAAAATCCTCAGTTGGATAGGGGCTAAAGTGTTAGATAATGACTCTTGTCATATTGTTTTATGATTGACACTTAGCTACGCTTCATTGGGCTTCATGCTGAGACTTTTTTGATCTCGTGATTTTCATGTGATTTATTTTTTATGTTCGAAGAATTTGAACATATTGGTGTGGGGTCGCGTGTCACTAACTAACTAACTAACTAACTAACTCACTCACACACTAACCAACGCTTGAACAATGGAAAACGCGTAACAATAGTATAAGCATCTCAAGAATGCTCTTAGTGCCATTGTCTCGGCAATTGATGCGCAATTAGCGGTTGGCTTTTCACAACGGCGGCCTGCAAACGGCTTTGTCAATATTGGGTCATGTGACATTCTACTGACTCGTAATAGTTCCCTATGAGTCATTGTTGACTTTATAAACGATGGCAAATTGCCACATTGGTTTAGTTAATGACATTTCAAACATTCTCATCATCGATCATAGAGTCTGGGCAAGAGCGGCAATTTCAAAACACTTTTCAAAGCAAATCGTCATCATTCTCATCATCATCATCATCATCATAATTATCATCATCATCATCATGATTACCATCTTTGACGATGTGGCTGTGGCAAGATCTAAAGGAACGGCACCACCACCACAAACACCCCTACAACTATCACCACGAAAACCCCTATCACCATAACCACAACCATCTCTACAACCATCACCATGACCACCCTTATCACCACGAGCGGCACCCCCTTCACCAACACCGCAACCACTTCTACAACCATCACCACTATCACTCCTATCACAAGCACCACAACCACCCCTACCTTCAGCACCACAACCACCTCTACCACCACCACCACCACCACAACCACCCTACCACCACAATCACCCCCTACCAACCAGCATCATGGTCATCGTGGTCATCCACATCATCATCATAACAACCACCATTATCATAATAATCATTATCGTCATCGTTGTGCATACCGATAAATATCTTTCATCATTTGACCGAAATAGCTATATTCAACCAGAGTGGTTCTTCGAACATGCCCATAGGGCCCCTATGTTTTTAGTCTAGTTAGTCTTGTCTTGTTGTTTTGTTGAGTTCACTATGAAATACTATATTGCTTATAATCTTACTGTTCAATCAAAGATTTGTTGTATGTTTCTTTCCTCGTCATAATATTTTAATATAAAGCATATAAGTTTCTTTGTTCAAAAGCCTGGCTTTTTCTCTTCTTATGTAGAGACGGTTTATTGTTTCAGAATGCTGTTCCAAGAACTTGTACTATTGGCATTGCTAGCATTGGCATTTACATCCCTATGGATAGATGTGACAAATTGTTAGGGTGAATCTGTATGGATAATAAACAAAAATGAGGGAAAAGGTAGCATCGAAGATTTAGAAATTCCAGGTCATTTTCTAAATTTGAAATCTCTCAAGGAGATACTATGGGTCGAAACTACGAACTACGCAACAAACGTAAGAAAAATAATATTTTATGGGACGTTAAACGTACGATCAATGTGCATTTTAATAGAGTGATGCAAAAAACACTATATAAATTTATTACTAGCCGTTAACACGGTTAAGGGAGTGCTGCTCCCGAGGTAGAATGCAAGCATTGCAGAGGACTTGGCATGAGTATATCGAAACCTAGTCAATAGAATAAAGTCGGGAGGGGATTTACAGTTGGAAGCACACTTCCTTGTTTCGATAATTTCTAAACTGTTCATAAACAATTTCTGATTACAGTAGAAACAAAAAATAATTTTATTCAGCCACAATTTAACGTAAACATTAGAATTTTTATTCTCTTCTTTTCACCTCATTGTGTCAATCAAATCTGACAGATGCAAGCTGCTTTTTGAAAACTTCACTCAGTAAAAGGTAGGCCTATACTACACCATAGGCCTTAACACTGTAACTTTGGTCTTCTAGTTTGTGTATTCGAAAATGGTTTCCACAGATCGCCGAAGCAACGGGTACCTACATAAGATTCTCATAAATGAAATAAATAATGTTTTGACGTTTGACTTTATTTTCCTAGCTGCTTGATGTTAAATATCCTCTCACTTTTATCTTGCTTCGAACTGTCAGTTTTGCTTCCACTTCACCTTATTTTGATTTACTACAAATAGGCTCATTACGCGAAATGCGCGACAACAACCGCAACAACAGTGCCGCAAACAAAAAAATTTACAAAATTACATGTTGTGCAAGGCGCTTCGCGCAGCTCCGCAGCAATAATTAATTGCTATGATTGTACATCTGATTACTTAAAACACAACATGTTACAGAACAAGATGGTACAATTAAGTTTTAAGAGCCTTGGAAGTAGTTAAAGAACAAAATAAGACAAAAATTATTATTATAACTTAAGAAATTCTTTAAAACTATTTTCAAGAATTTTCAGTCATCTCTCTGTACTTTCGTTCTCTCAGTGACTCTATCCACGTTGTTCACATGTAGTGGAGGCTGTCCACGCTGCTCACTACGTCCACAGAATTTTCAGTCATCTTTCTGTATCGTCGTTCTCTCATTGATTCAATCGACACGGTCTACGCATAGCGGGGCTGTCTAATTTCTATATAATCATTCTCTACACGTCGGTCAACCTGATCCACGTGTTCCACAGAATTTTCAGTCATCTCTCAGTTTCACCGTTCTCTCACTGATTCTATCCACACGGCGCACGCATAGTGGGGCTGTCTATTTCATACCTGTTTTTCAGTCTCTAGCTTGCAACCAAACGGGACAGAAGGCGAAAAGAGCATAATTCGTTGCTGTTTCCATTGCTTTTTACTAAGTTTTTCATTTCATTTGATGACGTCACAACCTGTCATCTCCAAGAATCAGATAGATTTTATTCATATCAAAACGCAAAATTTCCTATTGCAAATATAGAAATCTCGAATGAAAACATGCCTCCGAAGGTCGGGAAGACGAGAGCGAGGGGAGCAATATTCCCTGATGACAGAAAACGCAAAGAAAACAATCGACTTGTGAAAATCAAGGACCTTCTAGACATCCTCAATTTTATTAGTCGGTTCCTTTCATCCGTTCTCGAGAACGTTCTTGAGAAAATCGACCAAAATCAACTGTGCACACGGCGCATCAAGGTGTAAACTCGTTAAATCCCTAGAAGAATGTAAGAAAGTACCCGTGTGCATCGGCCCTTATACTATCTGGACCGGGCTGTTTCGAGCATCCTCAGACCAGAGGGGGTCTAAATTAACTCCCCCCTTATATCTCGCATCTGGTAAGAACGAAAAAGATTAAATTTGGCCAAAATATCATTGTACTCATATTATTTAGAACTGCAAGGTTTTGTGGATATCCAATGCATTATGACGTCATGATGACGCAATAATCACATTTTTACTTTTTGCCCTTTACCTTGAATTTTTGACTGATAATCACTACTAAACTATTGGAAAACCCATTTTGACTGTTTTACTCACACTTAAACACACTTTGCTACATTTTTGAAAAATTTCGTATATTTCTGTAAAAAAAATTGCGCATGCGCAGTAGAAAACTGTCATTATTTTTGTTCATATGAGTTTGTTGAAGTAGCTTCTGACGAGAAATTATAAACAAGTCACCAATACACTGATATTTGCGACGAGAAATTTAATTAACATCATTAGAGCATCAGAAATGATCAATAATGCTGATATCAGCAATATTCTAGAAATAGAATCCAAATGCATTTTACAAAAACATGGTTTATTATCTGGTATCCTTTGATATTGGTTTGCTATTGCCCAAGTTTCAGAAGATATCAATTTCATCAAAGAAATTAGATTGAATTTCGTTGGTCCTATAGTGACAATTTTCAACATGGTTGCTATGGTGACGGTACATTAGTAACCATGGAAACTACCACATCACAAGGTCCGCAGATAATTTTTAGGAAAGTCAAAAACATTCGTCCGCCTTTGTTCCGTGCATTTTGATTTGTGTAAAGAACAGATTTTAGCCCCTCCTGAGTCCAGATAGGGTTAATGTGAAAGGTCAGGAACGGGTTGACATCACTCAACATTGACTTGTTTCTGGAATTTCATCAAGTCCAAGACATGCCATGTGGAAATACCCTTTTCCTGGGCGCTGCAAGAAAGGCATACTCTTTTCAGCAACTTGAAATTATTAAGCAATAAAGATGTCTGTCGTAAAGAATTGAACTCTATTTTGGATGCATTTATCAAATAAATTGAAACCTTTAAACTCCCAGCATGATGTTAAAAACAATTTTAGAAATTTCAGCTGTAAATTTCGTAATGTGCAGTTTGCAAATTGGGCCAATGACCAATAATCCAACTTGTGCTATACCTGGGTCATTTTCTTTAGTTAATTCTACTGTACTTCGCCTTCAAGAAGCAATAAACACTCACATGTTTTTCAAAAACATATCAAATTTTGGCAGCAAAACTAAAGACTTAATGCTTCAAAATTTTTATTAAGGAATACCTACCTTCTTCTCTTCTTATCCGATGAATCAATTAAGGTCTTTGAAAGTTGGTAAGGAATATGTTGAAGAATGCAGTCGACTAGTCAATGAATGGTTTAACGATCGTCCACCACGCCTGGTTGCCATAAAGGCATTGATGATTATGCCATCACTGCTGCTTCAAAAACCTAGCAGAACTTCGAAAAACAAAGAACATGCAGAAAATTTGAGAAAACGAATGGATTTTTGGAAAAGTGGGAATCTTGATGAACTTGCAAGGGAGGTTCGGTTTATTCAATCTCGGTTCAAAAAGCACGAGCCTACAGTTAACATTGATCAGATCGCCAAGAAGTTTAATGACTTTGTAATCAATGGAACAATTAAGGCCGCTCTGAAGCTTCTATCAGATACGTCATGGAAAGTCATGGAATTTTACAGCTGGATGACCCAACCCTGCAGCTACTGCATCAAAAACATCCTGATGGTGAAGAAAAATTTGAGGATCTTTTGTTGCAAGGCCCTGAATTATCAATGGGTGAATATGCATATGAATGCATTGATGCAAAGTTGATAGACAAGTCTGCAAAAGAAGTGAATGGTGCAGCTGGACCGTTGAGCATGGATGCTGATGGTTGGCGTCGTATCCTGACATCAGCTGCTTTTGAAACAAAGAGTCTTGATCTGTGTGATTCATTGGCGCGGATGGCTAAGAAGATTTGTACAAAGCGTTTCTGTGGCGTGGACAACTCTTTAGAAGCCTTCCTTGCCTGTAAGCTGATACCTTTGAACAAAAATCCCGGTTTGCGTCCGATTGGTGTTGGTGAAGTTTTGCGAAGAATTATCGCAAGGGCAGTTATGCGATCTTTCCAGTCTGACATATTGGACAGTGCTGGAAATTTTCAACTTTGTGCTGGTCAACGAGCAGGTTGTGAAGCTGCAGTACACGCCATGAAGGGTATTTTTGATGACGCTGGTTGTGACGCGGTATTACTGGTTGATGCTGACAATGCATTCAATCGCATCAATAGAAAGGTGATGCTTCATAACATTCGACTAATATGCCCTATTATAGCAACATATGTGATAAACACTTATCATCAAAATGCAAGATTGTTCGTCACGGGTGGAACAGAAATTAGTTCACAAGAAGGAACAACCCAAGGAGATCCGGCAGCCATGCCAGTGTATGCTCTCGCTACGGTTCCACTCCTGGATGCATTATCAACTTCTGACACGCAACAAGCTGCATATGCAGATGATTTAGTCTCTGCCAGAAAAATACAACCTTTGAGGTTATGTTTGGAACGTCTGTTGAATGTAGCTCCAAAAGTTGGTTACTATCCGAAGCCCTCCAAGTCTTGGCTAAATGTAAAGCCTGAAAATTTGGAGCATGCAAAACAGATTTTCAAAGACACCAACATCAACATCACATCAGATGGTCAACGTCACTTGGGTGCTGCGATTGGATCTAAGGAATTTCGAAAGGCATTCATAAAGAAGAAAGTTGATGAATGGGTAGGTCAGCTGACTATTCTATCTAAGATCGCAACACTTTATCCACAAGCAGCGTATTGTGCAAATTCAATTACACAAATTCAATTACACGCTCAGAACGATTCAAGGCGTGAACGAGCACCTTCAACTAGTTAAAGAAGTGATTCGTCATAAATTGATACCAGGTTTGTGTGAAGGCCGCTCTTGCAGTGATGATGAGCGATTATTGCTGTCTCCCCCAGTAAAATATGGTGGCTTGAGAATACCTGACTTGAAAAAAATAGCACCATTAGAATACGATGCCTCAAGATCCATCACACACCTGTTGACACAGAAAATAATCCATCAGAATGACATGTAAAAAATCAGCAACCAGCAAGAAAATGTTTTTCTGATGTGTCCAAACAGAAGAATGATTACCATGCAAGTATCATTGCCTCTCTTCGTGAAAAGATGACACCTTTCGAACCAAAGGCAAATGAGATAGCTTGTTCTGATTGAACTTTAATTTGGCTTTCTTCAATATTCCATTTAAATCGGAGAATTTCAACCTCAGCAACCGTTAATTTTATGATGGAATTCACCTGAGGTATGCATGGAACCTGAAGAATCTTCCTTCTGATGGCGAATGCAAAGCAAAGTTTACTGTCGAACATGCTCATTCCTGTAAGATTGATGGTTTTGTCACCCTACGCCACAACGAAATGCGTGACCTAACTGCTGACTTGCTTTCGACAGTGTGCAAAGATGTTTGCAAAGAGCCTTGTTTAGAGTCAGAAGAGAACGGGCTGAAATTAAGGGCCGATGTCAGTTCGAGAGAGTTTTGGCAGTGTATGCAACGAGCCTTTGTTGATGTAAGGGTTTTCTACCCCTTTGCTCCGAGTTACCGCTGCAAAACCTTGGCTTCTACATTCAGATCAATGGAGCTGTCAAAGAAAAGAAAGTAAAACGAAGCCGTTTTAAATAAAGAGAATAGAACATTCACACCATTAATTTTCTCGTGTAACGTTGGGATGAGCAATGAAACAAGAAAATTTTTTCAACGTTTGTCTTGGCTTGTTTCCGAAAAGCATGACCAAAGCGTTAGCGAAATACGGCATGGATTAAAAGAAAGTTGGGATTTTGCTTGCTGAGAACAGCCGTTGTTTGCGTTAGAGGATCTAGGTTTCGTCAGCATAATGTCCCCATTGGTGAAATGGGTGACCTGGTCATTAGAAACACGTTGTCTAGTATAGTTAATTAATATATGTCTTTTAGGTATTATTACAGGTTTTGTTTAATAATAAATAGTACTTAAAGTTTTCTTGTAAACCGGCAGCCTATCGGTATACAAACAACGCTGTTTTATAGGTTTCCTGAATCAAAAAAATAGATTCGATAGTATAGAAAAAAATGAAGGTCTTTTTACTTCCCCAAATTTTTACAACCATTGAACCTAGTTTGCAGACATCATTATCATCATCAAATGTGTCTGTTTGTTCGTCCACTAAGAAATCTAATGATCTGTTAGTAGCTTCACAATTACTTCCATATCTCACTCTTCTACACGCAATTTTTTTATAAGCAACTTCGCTCGGGTCTAGTTCAAAAAGTTGCTTATTTTTGGACCTCTTATGGCCACTTTTTAGTAGCAAAAGTTGCTTCGTAGTTGCTTAATTTTAACTGTATATTTTTACCCTAAGAATAGTATAGAGGCTAGAAAAAATTTAGAATTCTGCTGTAGCTTTTTATGCAACATAACGCTAAAACACCTAGTATACAGCAAAGAAATAACATCAGTCAAGAAGTATCATGTCATTGATACCATGTAGAGACTTTGTATTGAAAGTTAAACGGAAACCCCTCAATGAAATGAGGAAATGCTTCACGTAATGAGTAACACTCCGTTGATATGCGAATTTTTTACGGCAAATGAATGGTCTGTTGCTGCTATGTTGATCAATCCTCGATTGCTTGCAATGATATAAATTATTTAAAACGTAAAATGTTGCTTAGGTTTTTTCCCTGTGGTACTATAGGTTGCTTAAAATTTTAAGCCTTCTACATCTTGGTTGCTTATAAAAAAAACTGCGTGTATTTCTTCGGCAATTTCTTGAAGCGTTCTTTCTTGGAGTTATTGGGCCGTCTGGAAAGAGATCCTTAAACGTTGCTTCGTTTTCTGCAATTCTCTTATTCCTTTGCAGCTCATATTCACTTTGCTCATCATCTCTGATGATTGCCATTTCTTGCAAAAATACACAGAGCAACGAAAAATCACATTGAACACAACCACCCCTTTGTAAAGAACTTTACGAACTGAACTCTCCCACGTGCAGTAACAAGTAGACAACATATCCTCACACCCAGTTTTATGCAATAGATATAAAAGGTAAAACCTTCTCCTTTCATGAGATTGGTTGAACGTCAACTAAATTTTCCCCGGGACGAGAGTTTACGCATGGGATTCATCGCGGGGATTGCATCAAATCGCCCCGAGGAGAACAGATGACAGGCATCGTGCATAATCGACTTAGACTAAAGTTTCCTTGGAGGAGTGCATACACAGCTTATCAATTTGGCTTTGACAATATCTTCCGCGGGACGAGAGTTGGGAAAAAGTGTTTAAATTGAGACTTTAAATAAATTTTGCCCAGGACGAGATGCAGGCAGCGTATCAATCGGTCCTCAATCAAACTTCGCATGGACGGGAGTTGACATAGTTTGTATCAGTGATACGACATTCCCTTGTTATCCGTGATTGCATGATTGATTCTGAAAGTTGGATTAACTTCAACCTTTTTACGATCAGCGAAAGCAGAAGCAATCAAAATGCTTCTTTTCTTAGTAGCACGACCAGATTCAAAGAAGTGGAAATCATTTGCGCGACTACGAGCGCACGAATCGCATGTCCAATTTCGCACAAGTAGAAACCCGCCTTAATGAACTTAGAAAAAATTTTTCAATTTGACAACACCATACATACATAATAATATGTACAGTTTCGTCAAATTGGTTCTGGGTTAATTAAAGTTTTATATTCCTTCGTTTTCATAATGTATGTTTTGCAATATTAGTTTAGATGAAAATTAAGAGCAAGAATCAATAAAATCTAATCACGAAAAAATGAAAGAAGGACGAAGAGAATGTATGGATGTACGTATCTTTAAAACCGAACATAACTTGAAACAATTGCAGCTGTCTGAAGCTTGTTTAAAAATGTGAAAATAATTCCATTTAATTAATATAATACATATATATATATATACATTGCATAACTTCAGCTCCAGAAAATATTAACTCTCATATATATATACCTTTAAATCTAGGTGTGTCTAAATTCAATCTATATGCGTCTTCAGTGCTATAATTTGATGGCTATTAATAAATATCAACATCTTCATTTTTAATACACGGGATTAATTCATCTCTTCTGACAGAATTTTCCAGAAAACCTTTGAAATTATATATTGTAGATGATAGGAATGCATAAACGACACAAATCTCGAGTATGCGATACAAACATAAACTTCAACTAACATTGGCAGGGTTCATATTTAAAGTTATATTCAAATATAATTTTTTCTGAAACTCTAGAAAACATCTACTAAGAAAACATTCTGCCCAATCGAACTCGACCGAAATCAGCTTCCCGCGATTAAGTAGAAAATGACAAGGCTCTCAATCGCCCGGGACGAATTAGATTGAGTCAGCATGTTGATTTTCTAGAAATACAATGGACTAAAGACTCACTCTATAATATTTAACCAAACTTTTTAACAAAACAATAATTCTGTAACATAAACTCTATAAAACTCAACAAAACACTTAACGAAACGATTATTTATAATAAATGCAGCATATTTTTCTTATTATTACTTATAAAATACATTACTCGACTTTATTCACCGTTTAATTTTTTCGACTTTACCACGGTGCTTATTGACCCAGCTTCAAAGATCCCTGTCCTTTTTGGGTTAGGATGTCTTTGCCATGCTGTGGCTGCAAAAGAAATGGAAACATGTAGAAACACTGAAAATGTTCTAAACTGAACAAGAAGAAAATTATTACTGAGAAGAGAATGTAAAGTTGGTGGGAAATGTTCGGGAAAACACGGCCTATGTTTATCTACGTTTATCACAAGCGAAGACAAGAAGAAATGAAGTTTGTAAATTATGTCCAGAGTTTGGTGTCTAGTCATGATTAAAGACCTTGGTTGCAGTTTGACAGAATATCAACGCACTTGGGCTAGTGATGAATTCGTTGTGCCAGCAAATCTGGATACATGCACTGAATTCTTCATATTACTCTCGGAATGTTAAAGCCGTTTGTCATTTGTCATTTGTTGTTGCCGAAAACAAACAATTGAGAAATTCTAACAGCTTCACGGGAATAAAGTCAGCAACTGAATGGGACATGATGAGAAAGCATCAGCGACTTTTTAACACCATCAAAGACTCGGTCCTTGATGATAATGATGTCAACCTGAGAGACCCTCGGTAGACAGACAGAAACCGGCAAGGAATAAAAATTTTGCAGTAACGACTGCCAACGACTGCAAAAGAGCGAAAAATATCACAGAATTCAGTTTTTTTGCTTTCTTATTTATTATATCAGGTAAATTAAGTAAATCTCAATGACTGTCAATGACTGCCAAATACTGTATAGAAACATGTTTGTTGTAGAAATCCGAAACGATCTTGTGTGACGTGCAAGGGCTGCAAAGGACCATCAATGATCAATAGGAGTTACACATGGAAAACTTAAGGTTTCTTGTATTTCTCAGCGTCAACTCGAAGTCTCTTCTAGTTTCTTATAGTCAAGTCAAAGGTTTCTAGAGTAATGTAGCAACAAAGCTGGAATAGTCTGTCAGTAATATAATTAGTATAATCAATGAGACTCATGCTTACCCTTTTTGTCTTTTTGTCCAGCAGGATTGGCAGTATATTTTGCAGGACAATGTTGATCGGCAGCTTTCTGAAAAACAAATCATTATCTATTTTTAAACTTGAAAATCTTGCGATGAAGATGTTTTATTAGCATCACATCACATTAGCTCTTTTTTAATTTGTCCCCTTGCGTATTTAAGCCGAAACAACTTAACGTTACAAATATTCATAACTCAGCAAAATTATAATGTTTTGCCGTAATAGCGTAATGTGAAAACTCAACGAGAGGCGAGTCTCGGCATTTAAAGGGCCTCTTAATAAAAGGAAAAAGATAGGCCAGTTTTCCAATCACATGCATGACAATTTTAAGATTTTTGTGCGCACAATTTGCTTCAGACATGAGTGGCAAGAGCAATAGGTCGCAAGATTAAACTTAGGCTTAGGCCTTCATCCCTCTTTTGCGTATTCGTCAAAAAAGGCTTGCGTAGACTAGAAGCAAGAGGCACATCTAAGATTCACATTAATGAACAAAAAATTGACTGAACTCTCACTAGTGATTCTGAATTTTTTAAAGTTTCTTGTTTAAGGGAGTTTCCGAATTAATTTCCTCCAGAAAACACATCCTCACATTAACTGAAAATGGCGAAAAAATTGCATCATCGAACAATGGGTTGCACTCGCCTAAACGACGAGTGTCTTTCATTTACCGACAAAATAAAAGAAACTGACAAAAGTCGAACTTTACCAGACAAAAATCTCCTACGTGGGCTTGCATTTCAGATATCGTTTTTGGGATAATAAGCATAAACAATACATGCATGACTGCACTTACCAATATATTTTTGCTTTTCTTTCGTAGTTTTCTTCTTTGATTTTTTGAAAGAATAACTAGGAAAAATACAACAGATCTCATAAGATGAAATACAAATACAACGCAAAAGCATAGGAGAATCTGCTGGTAATAAAGACTGACACTAACTGCTTATATCCACACGAATGTCCTTCTTACCAGCTTCTATCTGCAACACTAGTGCGTCCACACAGTGTCTTTCTCTACATAGAAGCATTTTCTATGCGAGATATGAGGTCAGCCAGTGTTCTGAAAGGACGGCTCAAGATAGCGTTAACAAATCAGTTGGTTGTTTGTGCCCAACTTGCCATTGAGCTACTACAACAACAAAGATGCAACTGCAAAGACCATGACAGCAGAGCTGTTTATTCTGTAAAACTAACACAGAGATCACACTTCTTGTCTTGTCATGTATTCTTCTAAAACGACCATTATAGAGTAAACAAAAATCAAGTAGCTAATGTGTATAGCCTGTCCGAGTACAGCAAGTTTAGTACAAAATAACATTACTTCTTATCTAAATTGTTCTGAATTAGCTCACAAACCCATCCCACCGGAAAATGCTTACAAACGGAGAAGGGAAGTTTCACTTCAACGTGGGGAGAAATACAATGTCAACAAAAAAGGGAACTATAGAAAGGGGGGCAGAAAAGTGTATAATGGCTATAGAGTAATCAGAAAGGTTTAGCTGGTGATACAGAATTAAATAGTCCCATGGTCAGAATTGAAAACGTAGCATATTTCAGGAAGACCATTCATTGTTCACCTTGTTCGCCGTTTAGCTCAACTGATCTCTTCTCTTGCGGTATTTGCTGAAAAATAAACAAATCATTTTAGCCCTTTACCGATCTGAAGCTTTGGCTGTTAAGGTAATATCATATTTATGTTTGATGAGTTTTACACTCCTATGCAATGACTCCACGGTACGACTAATACTATCTATAAAATCAACAATAGAAAAGGGTACTTTCAACAAGCAATAACAGAAGAAATGAATGATGTAAAGAATACAGTTAAGTCGAAAATAAGAGAAGTCATCCCAATAGTTTTTCCTCTACAGCTCTGTTGTCAGACGAACGGGTATTTCTTCTAAGATGGGATATCATTAAAACTAACACTCGCCTATTTCGAAAGAGAGTGTAATTTTCTGGGTATAGACCTTTATCAGATTTTTTCTGCGATACGATATCATGAGCCGAGAATTTATGCAATTAATTGTTATTCTAATGAGTGCCACAGTAACTACGAGGTAACCGCTTATTTCTCCGTCACAAACTGACATGGAATGCTCCACGGAAAACAGGATACTCAACATGAATATCAAACAGTTGAAATAAGAATGTGTGATTGTACTTACCGATTTATTTTTCCACCTTCTTTTTTTCTGCTTTGTAGTATTGAATGTTTCTTTGTTTCTCGAAGGAGGCACTAAAAAGATAAATTCAACAGTACAGAAGAGAGCAATGAATTGACGCAAAAAGCAGAAGATGTGAAAACGTTATGTTTAAGCTGAAGAAGCCTATGGACTTTTCGAGATGGGAGCTTACTGGAAGGACGTTACTGTACTTTAAAAAAATGTCAACGTGTATTTTGACAGTAAAAACAAAAACCGAAAATATACGAGTTAATAACATAATTAGCAGATAACATCATTAGTCTTTTCTTTTTTCCAATTAGTTGTTAAATTCATTTTTGAACATAAATTCAAACGCTTTTCATTTCATGGTTGTGAGGTTCAATGAATAAATTAGAAGTTATGGACCAAGATCGAAAGCCTTTAATAGAAACCCTGTGGGATTTTTTGTTTTGTCGATTTTATTTTAAGATAGATTAGGAAAAACTTCTTCTGTCTAACTTGGCAACAATTTCTACTGCGCCACAATCTCCTCGTCTCTTCACACGAAAATATCTTGCATGTAAGAGGACTTCTAGAAACCTCTGAGAATAACAACCCGATCAAAAATTGTATGAAAATATTTCAAAATAAAAAATCGAATCAAATTAGATTAGATTTGAGCAACATTTTGCAATATTGTAATCAAACCTTTTTTTGAAGCCTGACCGAGCCGGCTTTTTCGGAGAAAATCTTGGTTTCAAATTTTTAGTTTCCTGCATCGTGGATCGAGCTCGCCACCCTTAGCGCAAGAAACAAGCGCATTATTCCACTGCGCTACACTAACAGTTGATACTAATTGATGTTTTTGGCAAGCAATTGCATTTTGTTAATTAAGCCACTAACGACAACACTTAACGGCTATTTCAGAGTCTAATTCCTATTATTTGTGGTTTATCTTTTGTTACGTTTTGGCACGAAAAAGCGTCTATATGCCTATATGCCTATATGCCTATATATTTACCTATTACAACAAACACCCTCTTAATATGTCCTTCGAACATAAAACATAGGGACCCTTTGGGCATGTTCGAAGAACGAGTCTGGTTAATTACATTAATTTGGGTGGAAGGATGGAAGAGAGTAATGGTTTTACACAACGACGGCAACAGTAATTATGATGATAATAATGGTAGAGGTGATATTGTTGATGTTGATCATGATGATTAGATGATGATGCTGACGAAGCCGCTAGTGGTAATGATAATGATGATTGTGGTGGTGGTAGCTGAGTCTATTTTGTGGACTTTAGGACAACAACATCAGTTTGCTAGGTCTTTGTTGATAATGATAATAATGATTAGATGGGGGTGTTTGTTGTTGTTGTGGTTATTGTAGTTGTGGTGATCAGAAGTTATCAAGTTCGTTATGCTGCTGTTGTTGTTGTTGATGAGGACGAAGATGATGATGATGATGATGATGATGATGATGATGATGAAGATGTTGATGATAATGATGATGATTAATGAAAGGGATGATGATTAGACGAAATTGATGATGATGATGACTGTAATGATGACGATTTGTTAGGGAAACTGTTCTTAAATTATTGCATTTTTGCTGTATATGTACTATAATTAGGAAATTACCAAAATATCGAGGGAAAAGGTTGCAAGAAATTTTTGATGTTGAAAATCAGAAAATTGTAAGAAACTTCGAGTACTGGGGTATTTTTTTCGTTTGGTATAGAAAAGTAAATTGTGTAAAGAGTTGAAATATGCGAATTTTAATGTTGGATAGTTGGTATTTTTTGGGTGACTGGAAGTAAAGGGTTAATAATGGAAAGGATTCGAAAAAGGCAACTAGCGTGTGTATTGGAGAGTTTAGAGGAAGGACCATGATACCAGAAGACAATGGAAATGAAAATACTTGTTATGGTCTTGTTATAGTTTATATGAAAGAGTAATACTGTAAATTGCGGAAAATGCAAACACAGCAATAATAGTGTTTAGATGGAAATACAATAGTAGAAATTTGCAAAATTTTCATTTAAATATGAAATATTGTAGTGATAGAGTCACATTTGTTGGATATTCTCTACTATATTATTGGTGTTGTAGTGAATTTGCACTTTGGGCAAGTTTAATAGGTGGTTGGAAATGTCGCTCTCAGTGACATATTGTCGATTCCAGTGTTGATCTAGTGTGGATTCTATGACGTCATCAAAGACGGTGACTTCTAATTCCGAGTGTTCCTCGTCGTCTTTGTCGAGAATGGCATGGATGTAATATCTATAATTGCAAAGGGCAAGTTTTTGAGTAGTGCCACAGGAGTCACATTTTATGATAAGTGGTTGATCTTCGTCGACGCTTGCGAGTTTCTTCCTGCAGTTTCTGCAGGCTCGAAATCGGTGAAAATCTGTAATTGCCACGAATTCGACAGTTTCTATCCCAACATCGGCCATTCCTTGGAGTCCAATTTGACCAGTAATCTCATTCGTCTCTGTTATGAGAGTATCATCGTCGGTGGATAAGGAGAGGACTCCACTTTTCGTGTCTTTTCGGACTTTGATTCTGGAAAATTGGTAGGTTTTATGGCAGGTGACGTCACTGCCGGAATCTCCCAACAGCAAAATTTTGATTCTTCCATCGTTGTCGCCAACGACGCCTTCAACCTTCTTCTTCTTGCCGTACTTTGTTGGGGTGATCTTTGATGCTGACAAATGCAGAATCTTTGCTACTACTGTGACCGATTGACCAACAGCGAGAAATGCACTTTATGAAGCGTTGATTTCTCCGCAGGAACTTTGTGTTTTCATTGGTAGGAGGTCGTAAGTAACAGGTGTTTCGTGTATGGTGGTTGTCCCGGTGATTAGAAAACTGTCATCACCTGAGAAAAATGATAAGAATAACAGTAGGATGGTGTTAGAAATTAATGATACAACGTAGGGTAAGATTATTGTAGGCGATTGAAGAAAAAGAATGTTGAGTTGGTGTATTTCGGCTAGACGTAGAGGCAGCTGTTGCATTTTCGGTAGGTGTGTGCGAATGGTGTTTTATTTATAGAATATATTATTGAAGCTAGGGGGGCACTCAAGACTTGTGTATACGGGGGCGTCAGTGCGATATTTTTGGGTATGTTTTTTTCCCTAATACTGATATTTTTGGGTCAGCAATTTTAGATAGGTTATGATGATATTTTTGGGTTGCAGGTCAGAAAATATATGTGGAAGAAGGAAGAAGGAAGAATAGAGCTATTTTTATGATATCTTTGGGTCACTGAAGGAAACTTGTTAATTACTGTATGTATGTTTTTGGGTGACGAGAAATGTTGTTGATATTTGTTACGGTTTTGCAAACTTTTTTAACTGACATCTCCGTGTGCAAAAGTCTTGAGTGCACCCCGCTGGGTTATTAAAACATATATATGAAATAAATACTGAATATAATATACGGTTATTGGAATTTAAGAAGAAAATGATAACAGTAATCAGGCCGAAAGTCCGGTACAGCAGTCGGATATTTTTTATATTGTCTAGTTTTTGTACAATGTGAAAACGGTTTTTCTAAAAACTGTTAGAGTTGTTTAATAGGTTTTTCCGCTTATTATTGGAAAGAATTAAATGTTTATTGATTGTTTTTTTGGTGGTAATTGGAAGTGTACTTTGTATTACAGGTGGAATTGCTAATTTAGAGAAAGGAAGTTGTCGCTGAAAGAAAAAGTTGTTATTATTAATTCAACGATAATCACCTCTAGAGGATCAATATTCTCATCGAGAGGTTCAAGTATCATTGTACGTGGCATTGGAGGTTGTGGGAAATTAAATCTACAAATTTTTTCATGCTTTTTTCTACAGTTTTTTGCGTGTCTATGCATCTGGTAGGAGACAATATCAGCAAGTTCAGTATCAGCCGCTATATCACAGCTGAGATATTTATCAATGAAAGCTATGACTTCATCATACGAAGTATCTTTGTATTTTGGTGCATTTCGTATCCAGAAAAGTGCATGAAAATGTGGTGATCCTCGTTGCTGGAATTCGATTCGATAGAAGAAATCGACAATTTCACCAATTGGATTTGCTGTACTTTTTAGTACATTATGGATAAAGAGCTGTACCATGTGATCAAAATGACGAGCGCAAGTTACTGGGTCTTTTTGAATAAGTTCAGATTTCTTTTGCCACGTCATATTTTGTATTTCATCATTTGTATAGTCATTTTTATCGATTAATCTACCAAGTATAGCAAGTAAATGTGTCCATTTAGTTTCAGCTGCTGAGGAAGAGCAAAACCATGTTGGATGTCCTAGCTGTCGAATCATAGCAAACAGTTCTTTTTTGCTTCTTTCAAAATATGGTGGTGACCCTCTGAGATTTCTGAAAACTCGGAAACCTTCATCAAGACTCCTCAGATTTGAAAACTTTTGCAATATACGTCTTTCCTTTTGTTTTGCATTTGCGAAGAGATATTGTTGCAGTACCTTGTATAGTTTTTATCTGCAATTTTTTCAATTTGTAGAATATATTAGGAACCGATTCTGCAACTCTACGATCTTGGCATCTAAGTTCCCATTTGCAAATATCGCTATAATGAGCAGGTGTTAATCATGAATCATTGTTACATATACGTTTACCACAAAAATTGTTGGAAATGAGAGATATTCAGAATCTTTGTCAGAAAATAGTCCAAGTGGTCCATCTCCTTCACCAGGAGCAAATACAAATATTTTATCAGCAAGTTCAGTTGCATCAGCCGGTTGTAATAAAGTATCTAATGTACTGGTAGGTTGTTCATCCATTTCATTCCAATCATCATCACTATCATTGTCAATTTGTTCATCATTGTTATCACAATAATCGTTTTGAACAACTGGGTCGTTAATTAGACTAAAATTATTTGTATCCCCTTCATTTAAGCTGTTTAAATAGTCTGCATTGCTTTCATCATCCCAAGAAATTAGATTTGATAAGTCATCATTTGTGACGTTATTCATATCATGAGACTAACGAAGAGAATCAAGCCATGTATTAGAAACTGATATTCCTTCTGCTTTATATAATTCACTAGTTTCAGTCAGATAGTTAGCAGGTAACATTACTCGCAACGGTTGTATTGTTTGAAACATATAATGACCCTTATAAGATTTCGATCTTTTCAGCTTTATTGCAATGGTTTGTGATTCATTTAGAGATCGTTGCATTAAACTAACTGTTGTGTTTACATCAGCTGGAACATTTACTTCACTACCATGAATGCTAAGTTGCTTGCCTCTCGGTAATTCACGTATTTGCATGAAAGGGATGCGACATGCAATTAAACGCTCTTCAAGTGCAGTTAAGTTAAGCAAATCAGATTTTCAGATTTTTCAGGGAAGCACATTTTGTTTGCTTTTGAGCAAGTTGGAAATTTATTATCTTTCAAGTTATTGTGTCATGTTTTACAAATCCACTGTTTATCGTTCTTACTTTTAACATCAGTGATCAATAGTTCTAATGGGATTATTTCACTACAATTATAAGAACTTCGTTTACATTCAACTACTGATGATCTATACGAAAGTTGATCACAGCATGTACATATGTATTCTGGTCCAGCAGTTATATCTTCATGAAACTTTTTTATTACAACGCATATGTTTGTTTCATTTGTTGACTTGGGTTTGACGGTATCTCTTGCACTTATTCCTTTTAATTGTTCACCATGTTTATCTCTGTATCGTTTTGTTTTAGCGTTATCGATTTGTTTCATTCTGTCCGGATGCTTTTGTCTAAAATGTTCTATTTTTTTCTTATCGATTTCTTGGTACGCTCAGGATGATTATCTCTAAAGCGTTGTATTTTCGCGTTATCGATTTCTTCGGTACGCTCAGGATGATTATCTCTAAAGCGTTGTATTTTCGCGTTATCGATTTCTTTGGTACGCTCAGGATGATTATCTCTAAAGCGTTGTATTCTCGCTTTATCGATTTCTTGGTACGCTCAGGATGATTATCTCTAAGGCTTCGTATTTTCGCGTTATCGATTTCTTTGGTACGCTCAGGATGATTATCTCTAAAGCGTTGTATTTTCGCGTTATCGATTTCTTCGGTACGCTCAGGATGATTATCTCTAAAGCGTTGTATTTTCGCGTTATCGATTTCTTTGGTACGCTCAGGATGATTATCTCTAAGGCTTCGTATTTGCGCGTTATCGATTTCTTCGGTACGCTCAGGATGATTATCTCTAAAGCGTTGTATTTTCGCGTTATCGATTTCTTCGGTACGCTCAGGATGATTATCTCTAAGGCTTCGTATTTTCGCGTTATCGATTTCTTTGGTACGCTCAGGATGATTATCTCTAAAGCGTTGTATTTTCGCTTTATCGATTTCTTGGTACGCTCAGGATGATTATCTCTAAAGCGTTGTATTTTCGCGTTATCGATTTCTTTGGTACGCTCAGGATGATTATCTCTAAAGCGTTGTATTTTCGCTTTATCGATTTCTTGGTACGCTCAGGATGATTATCTCTAAGGCTTCGTATTTTCGCGTTATCGATTTCTTTGGTACGCTCAGGATGATTATCTCTAAAGCGTTGTATTTTCGCGTTATCGATTTCTTCGGTGCGCTCAGGATGATTATCTCTAAAGCGTTGTATTTTCGCGTTATCGATTTCTTTGGTACGCTCAGGATGATTATCTCTAAAGCGTTGTATTTTCGCGTTATCGATTTCTTCGGTACGCTCAGGATGATTATCTCTAAAGCGTTGTATTTTCGCGTTATCGATTTCTTTGGTACGCTCAGGATGATTATCTCTAAGGCTTCGTATTTGCGCGTTATCGATTTCTTTGGTACGCTCAGGATGATTATCTCTAAAGCGTTGTATTTTCGCGTTATCGATTTCTTCGGTACGCTCAGGATGATTATCTCTAAAGCGTTGTATTTTCGCGTTATCGATTTCTTTGGTACGCTCAGGATGATTATCTCTAAAGCGTTGTATTCTCGCTTTATCGATTTCTTGGTACGCTCAGGATGATTATCTCTAAGGCTTCGTATTTTCGCGTTATCGATTTCTTTGGTACGCTCAGGATGATTATCTCTAAAGCGTTGTATTTTCGCGTTATCGATTTCTTTGGTACGCTCAGGATGATTATCTCTAAAGCGTTGTATTTTCGCTTTATCAATTTCTTTGGTACGCTCAGGATGATTATCTCTAAAGCGTTGTATTTTCGCGTTATCGATTTCTTCGGTACGCTCAGGATGATTATCTCTAAAGCGTTGTATTTTCGCGTTATCGATTTCTTCGGTACGCTCAGGATGATTATCTCTAATACGTTGTATTTTCGCGTTATCGATTTCTTCGGTATGATCAGGATGATTATCTCTAAAGCGTTGTATTTTCGCGTTATCGATTTCTTTGGTACGCTCAGGATGATTATCTCTAAAGCGTTGTATTTTCGCGTTATCGATTTCTTTGGTACGCTCAGGATGATTATCTCTAAAGCGTTGTATTTTCGCGTTATCGATTTCTTTGGTACGCTCAGGATGATTATCTCTAAAGCGTTGTATTTTCGCGTTATCGATTTCTTTGGTACGCTCAGGATGATTATCTCTAAAGCGTTGTATTTTCGCGTTATCGATTTCTTTGGTACGCTCAGGATGATTATCTCTAAAGCGTTGTATTTTCGCGTTATCGATTTCTTTGGTACGCTCAGGATGATTATCTCTAAAGCGTTGTATTTTCGCGTTATCGATTTCTTTGGTACGCTCAGGATGATTATCTCTAAAGCGTTGTATTTTCGCGTTATCGATTTCTTTGGTACGCTCAGGATGATTATCTCTAAAGCGTTGTATTTTCGCGTTATCGATTTGTTTTGCACGGTCAGGATTTCTCTCTCTAAAACGCTTTGCTCGTTGAGTGCTTGTTTGTTGTACAAGTTGAGAATTTTCTTCATTGATAATTGTATCAATTTGCTCAACAACGTCTGAAACAAATCAAGCCTTCTGCCTTTTCGACATTCCTTCATATAATCGTTTCGGCGTTGTTTCTTTGAATCATTTGCAGAGTTACAAGAATCATCCTGTTCTATTTCTTAGATGTTCTAAGATCTAACTTGTTTGAAGAGATTTGTGAATGCATTCTAATTCGTTCGTTTGATTCTCAATTGTCACTTTGAAGAAAGCCAGTTGAAACGTAATGAGTTTCGCCTACATGGCCAATCCATATAGTATTAAGGTTATTATTGGAAGCAGCATGCGGAGAAATGATTGTTAAGGGTGAAAAATGTTCATTCGATTCAATAATGTTGATCGTTACATTAAGAGCATCAGAAACTGCCTGTACAATTAATGCATCACACCAAGTACCTTGTGTAGACATATTATTCATGTAGTCAGCCCACAATCGTTGAATATTTGCTTCAATAAATATTTCAGGATTCTGTTGTAAATACATAATACCTTGCTGTCTAATGTACGCATGATTTTCAGGATTTCCATACAACTGATGTGAAACAGCTCGGAAAAAACAATCACCAGCTCCTCCAACATCAATTGCTCTCAAATTATATTCTGACATTCTCTCGCTCAATAGATCATTTGGTATAATTACGAAGATCTGTACGAAGTCACGAAGTCAGATCCCAACCCCCCTAATGGGACCGAAATACCAACGGCAGCAAAATTAGAGAAAGTATCAATGATTCAGCAAAATTGCGCTTTCCCACCCTTTTTAGGACTTCAAACTTTGCCAAATGCTGCTCCCCGTGGAAATGTGTGTCGCAGTTGGCAACTTGTCAACGATATGTGCGTGTGCACTAGATAGAGAATTTTAAGAGGCCTATACTTTTTTAGTAGACATTTACATAATAAGCAACATGCAAATCCCGTAATATAACATCCAACTGAAAATCACACGCACCACAAACATTTGAATTTCAACAGAGTTTATCACAAAAAAATAACAACTGGACTTTTGTCCTGAAATCGTAGACAACTCTCTAACTACTTGTGACCATTAAATGACGTTGAAATTATTTTTGTAAACAATTTGCATTAGTTGTTAAAACTGGAAAAGTCAATAAATTTAGTTTAACTAAAAAGCAACGTTAAAACTCACCTCTACATTCTTTGATTTGAAGTATCAAATTAAATGATCTTTCCCTGCGTGACGTCTCAAGCGTTCTTGGTGATATTTTCAGACCACCGTCATCAACTCGCAACTAACAATAGAGTCGACTGACGATTGGATATGTTAAAAGATAAAATCCGTCACATGACTTAAAATTTGGCATGGGAGCAACCTCGAATTCCAGATAATTGAGTTTTTTTCCAACAAAATACGATGACGCTAATGAAGACGTGATAACGACCACGACGTTATGATAATGATCATTATGACGGTGGTGATGGTGGTAAAGGGGCTTGCGGTGGTGGTCGTGGTAATCCTATTCCTTCCGACGTCGCAACACCTTCGATGACGTAAATAATGACAATAAGGATGATTACAGTAAGATGGCGACAATCATGATCATCATTATCATGACGCTGAAGGTGGCAAAGTGATGGGGACGATGATGATGATGATGATGTGGATAATAATGATGATGATAATGATGATGATGATGATGATGATGATGATGATGATAACGTAGATGATGATGAATACTGTAATGATAATCATGATGATGATGACCATAGTGGTGGTGATGGTGATGATGATGATGGTGATGATGATGTTGATGATGATGATGATGATGATGATGATGATGATGATGATGATGATGATGATGATGATGATGATGATGATGATGATGATGATGATGATGATGATGATGATGATGATGATGACCATTAGCCTAAATGTGTGTTCTTGTGTTCCGATTTTTCAAGATATGTATGGTATATACAGGTACGAGTTCTAAGCAACATCACATTAGTTGATAAGCTAATGAGTATATTCAGAAATGCATCTAATTTGAAGTTTTGTGCTACAAATGTCATTGTCAAACAACTTTGCTGTTGTTGATCCATGGCAAGTTTTATCATAGATCATTATACGTCATATTATGGTTGCTACTCATGATGTCATACCTATATCCTATACAGAAGTTGGGCTTATTCTGGGCTTCTGGCCTCACTTTGATACACATATTAAAAGTATAGGTGGGCTTATTGCCTCGTTATCGTGTGGTCGATTTCATATAGAAATGTATAGGAAATTTTGGGCTTGGGCTTATTCTCTAGAAAGTTTTCATGTCTGTCGATATCCTATTAACAAAGTATTGGCATAATGGGCTTGGGCTTCTGACCTCGTTCTCGTATGAGAATTATATGTATTTGGGCTTATGATCGTGGAAAACATGAAAACTTTCTAGAGAATAAGCCCAAGCCCAGAATTTCCTATACATTTCTAGGCAAAATCGATGATATGATAACGAGGCAAGAAGCCCACCTATACATTTTATACGTTCATCAAAATGAGGTCAGAAGCCCAGAATAAGCCCAATTTTATTTAAAAAAATACTGTTGATGCTAAGGCAATGATGTAACAATAGCTGCTGTTGTTATCTCTATTATCTACATTGCTATCTTTTTATTTTAAAAAATACTGTTGATGTACAGGCAATGATGTAACAATAGCTGCTATTGTTATCTCTATTATCTACATTGTTATCTTTTTATTAAAAAAATACTGTTGATGCTAAGGCAATGATGTAACAATAGCTGCTATTGTTATGTCTATTATCTACATTGTTATCTTTTTATTAAAAAAAATACTGTTGATGCTAAGGCAATGATGTAACAATAGCTGCTATTGTTATCTCTATTATCTACATTGTTATCTTTTTATTAAAAAAAATACTGTTGATGTAAAGGCAATGATGTAACAATAGCTGCTATTGTTATGTCTATTATCTACATTGTTATCTTTTATTTAAAAAATACTGTTGATGCTAAGGCAATGATGTAACAATAGCTGCTATTGTTATGTCTATTATCTACATTGTTATCTTTTTATTTAAAAAAATACTGTTGATGCTAAGGCAATGATGTAACAATAGCTGCTATTGTTATCTCTATTATCTACATTGTTATCTTTTTATTAAAAAAATACTGTTGATGTAAAGGCAATGATGTAACAATAGCTGCTATTGTTATCTCTATTATCTACATTGTTATCTTTTTATTAAAAAAAATACTGTTGGTGTAAGGGAAGTTATGTAACAATAGCTGTTGCCGTCACAGTAAAGCATCTATCACATCATTAACTTAATCTGGGAATTCTGGAACATAGGAACTAAAGAACAGGGGCACTACGGAATTTCGGAATAAAAGAATAAAGGAACGTTCCTCATATGAATTCCATGGTCCTTTATTCCCAAAGAGGGGAACACTTATCAACGATGACAAGTTCCAAAGTTCAACGAACAAATGAACAAATAATGCGTTCCCCTGTTCCTCGTGGTATTCCTTTATTCCGTTTTGTGAAAAATGGAACAAATAGGCCAGAATGGTTTCTACTAAATATGCATTGTTCTATCTCTACCAGCATTATATCAGTGGAATTTATGTTCATATGTCGTGTACACAGTGTCATGGCAAGCATCACAAAAAGAAATCGTGCCATTCAGCTCTCGATTTTATGAGCATAAGCATTGTTACAAAATGCTTACACTGTCATTTTTTTGTCGAATGTTGATGATGATGAACGAGAAGAAAAACTATGTTATTAATTCCAGGAAAACACAGCTCAGCAGAAGAAAGAAGATCTAAAAATAGAATAAAATCTTACTAACCTGATTTTCCTGACTGACCAGCCTGATTTTGCTTGTTGTTATCTACAAAGAGCAATTGTTTTCCAATTAGCAATTGTTTTCAACTTTTTGCAGACTAATTTCATCATACACACGAGGGGTAGAGTAAGCCCACATTTGCGTGTATAGTTTCTGACCGAAAAATTCAAAAATATCCTTCTTTTGCTCATCAACAACTCTTTGTGGGTCGACGGGTTTTCAAGTTCCACCATAAGAAAAAAGCTATTGAAAATTCAAATTCCTAGGTACTGGTTACATTCGTGTGCTTTTTTATATAGAGTAATACATTTAGGAGGCGCGAAACATTACTGTTTTTATATCGCTTTCAAAATGGCGAAGGATTTCTGCATTTTCTTTGGCCGAATAGCAATTTTTTCTGTCAAACAAAATTTCGGTCTCAATAAAAAAACCCTAAATTCTTGCAAACAATGCAACATTTCGTGCAACATCTGTTACGTTAAGCTGCGTAGGTAAATTTATCATGGTGGCCAGACGTTGCACCATTACACATTTCACATTTGTCTGTTTTATCAAAAAAAACTGGGAACAAACCAATAATGTTTCTATAGTATAACTTTTGGCGCGAAAAGTATTTTCTAAACGTATGCGTGCGTGTAACTAATGCTGCATCCGGCCAAACGATGTGAAACCATGCTGTCCGGTGCAACAGTTTTGACCGGTTTTAAACTTCATGCAACATCTGCTTTTTCGAACTCAATACAGCATCGTGCAGCAATTGTTGCGTTGCACTCTGCAACATGGGTAACCAAATGACTTTAAGCCATGATCTACTAAATTTGGAGATTTGAGCATGATTTGGTATTCCGAGAGGTGGTACTCACAGGGTTAAAAGTGCCTATGAAATGAAATTTTACCTGAACCTCTTTATATCAAAAGTAGAAACTTGAAAACATCTTAATGCTAAAAATTGATACGTGGCCAGAAAGTTTGAACGGGAAGGGTTGTTTCAGGATGTTTCAAAATCACAGGTCGCTGTGACAAAGCAAAAGCAAACTCTGACGTCACGAGGTTTGCAACACGATTCATAACACAGATGCACACATGCTGTAGGTACTACAAAGGAAGACATTTAGCAGGAAGAAACATTTAACAGTTGTCCCAAGAGAGACCTTCATGTTCAGTGTATAACGCCTGAACGACTGCAGTTTTTCGCAGAAGTTGTGAACCCCGTGACGTCACAAATAGAGCGCTTTTGGTCCTACAAAAGCACTAAATACTTGATTTTCCGTCATGATTTGAAATGTAAAATTTCATTTCCTTACTTTTTAAGGGGTAAAATTTTCCCAAAAAATTTGTTTCAAAGTTTCCCATCAGAGTAGACCGATATACCAAACTAGATAGAAAAGAATAATTCAGTTTAATTCAATTTCACTAACCTGATACATCAGTTGAAGTTTTCGGACGCTAAAAAGAATACGGGGATGAGATTATGAGATATACAACATTCGCATTTGCAAAAAAAGAAGGACGAAAACTTAAAATTTCATCAAAACAGGGTTATTATAGTCACCTTGTTGTTTAATTTGTGAGATTCATGTTTTCTTTTCAAATCTTCTCTTTTTCTGTTTTGCTTGGGAAATTGTTTTTTTCTTTGATTTTCCAAGGAAAAATCCTCGGCTGAAGAGGATTTTCCTGTCTTTTGAATATCTGAAGCCTTCTTTGCTGTGGTAGATGCTTTTGAGATTTTTCCAGCAGATTTCTTTGTAAAATTTTCCTCTTCACTGGAAGAACTGTCATCGGAGGATGAACTGGAATCTGGAATGGAATGAACACAAAGCAAAACATCAAAACATTGATGCGGATGTAGCTAAGCACAACCTCGGGTATAACTGTGTCAGATTAGGCTTAGTGACATCAATCTGGAATGGAATGAACAGACAGCAAAATATCAAAACATTGATGCTGATGTAGCTAAGCATAACTTCGAGTACAACTCTGTCAGATTAGGCTTAGATTAGATCAGTCAGATTAGATCAGATTAGATCTGTCAAATTAGATCGGATTAGATCAGATTAGATCTGTCAGATTAGATCTGTCAGATTAGATCAGATTAAATCAGATTAGATCTGTCAGATTAGATCAGATTAGATCTGTCAGATTAGATCAGATTAGATCAGATTAGATCAGATTAGATCTGTCAGATTAGCTCAGTTGAGAGATGAAAATGCAAGATGTCGTATGGAGTAACAAAGAAGGATTAAAATATCGTAGGAATGATCATACAATCGAAAGCTCATAAAATCGATAATACAAGCGCTGGCAAAATAGGAGTCGCAATTTCGCAATATATTATGGTTTAAAATCATAATTAATTCTTGCTGTTACCAAAGTGCAAAAACTGCAAAAACCTTGTAGGGCATACTGTTATGTTACTGTTATACTGTTATATGATTTTCATGAATCATGAAAACTAATAGGGGGACAATTGTTCACACCACTTACCTGAACTAGGGGGTTCCTTCTTTATATTTAGCACGGAAGCTGATTCAATAACTGTAATGATATAAAATATATTACTTCTAACCAATAATTAAAATGAAAATTATGCTGACATCACTTTTTAATAGCTACATTACTTTATGAATATGAATATTACTAGAAAAAAACAAACTAAAGACAATTCTATTCTTTCAACGCAAAAAACAGTCAAATGTATACTTCAAAAAAGGCAGATTCCAACGTTCAATATGTTGCTCGTCTAATTCGATTTTTTTCAAAGACTTTCGACTGAAATAGTAAATTGTTGTATCACTAAACCATTGCTTTAACACATCCAAGCACCAGACAATCCTTTCCTTGTGCACATACTTTAATTGTCAATGACGCTAATCTGGACAAAACTGGGTTGATTATAACGCGCTTGCGTAATACAATCATCAAAACGATATATGGCGGACGAAATGTATCATCTTCTAGGCGCACAATGTAGTTTTTTTTAACCACGAGAGGGCATGCTTCCAAAAAAACAAGGGTTTGCCCTAGTTTTGCGCTTTGACTACATTTTGGAAAACTAACCCACCTCTCGAGGAACCAATTGTGTTTAAACGACTTACATAGACAACGCGGTTCCTCCATACTATGTCTCAAACGGGATTTCATTTGTATCACATGTGATTTCATATTGTATCAAACGAAATTCAATCTTGTATAAAACGGGATTTCATATTGTATCAACTAGGATTTCACCTTGTATTAAACAGGATTCAACAGTGTATTAAACGGGATTTCACCTTTTATCAACCCGAATCTCATCTTGTATCAATCGGGATTTCTTCTTGCATCACATGTGATTTCATCTTGTATCAAACGCAATTTAATCTTGTATAAAACGGGATTTCATATTGTATCAACTAGGATTTCACCTTGTATTAAACAGGATTCAACAGTGTATCAAACAGGATTTTAACTTGTAACAAACGGGATTTCACCTTTTATCAACCTGATTCTCATCTTATATCAAACGGGATTTCGTCTTGTATCAAACGGGATTTCACCGTGTATTAAACATGATTCAACAGTGTATCAAACAGGATTTTAACTTGTAACAAAAGGGATTTCACCTTTTATCAACCCGAATCTCATCTTGTATCAATTGGGATTTCATCTTGTATCAAACAGGATTTCACCTTGTATTAAACAGGATTCAACAGTGTATCAAACAGGATTTTAACTTGTAACAAACGGGATTTCACCTTTTATCAACCCGAATCTCATCTTGTATCAAACGGGATTTAATCTTGTATCAAACGGGATTTCACCTTGTATTAAACAGGATTCAACAGTGTACCAAACAGGATTTCAATTTGTATCACACGGGACTTCACCTTTTATCAACCCGAATCTCATCTTGTATCAAACGGGATTTAATCTTGTATCAAACGGGATTTCACCTTGTATTAAACAGGATTCAACAGTGTATCAAACAGGATTTCAACTTGTATCAAACAGGATTTCACCTTTTATCAACCCGAATCTCATCCTGTATCAAACGGGATTTCACCTTGTATTAAACAGGATTCAACAGTGTATCAAACAGAATTTAAACTTGTATCAAACGGGATTTCATCTTTTATCAACCCGAATCTCATCTTGAATCCAACGGGATTTAATCTTGTATCAAACGGGATTTCACCTTGTATCAACTAGGATTTCACCTTGTATTAAACAGGATTCAACAGTGTATCAAACAGGATTTCAACTTGTATCAAACAGGATTTCACCTTTTATCAAACAGGATTTCACCTTTTATCAACCCGAATCTCATCCTGTATCAAACGGGATTTCACCTTGTATCAAACGGGATTTCACCTTGTATCAACTAGGATTTCACCTTGTATTAAACAGGATTCAACAGTGTATCAAACAGGATTTTAACATGTATCAAACGGGATTTAACCTTTTATCAACCCGAATCTCATCTTGTATCAATCGGGATTTCATCTTGTATCAACTAGGATTTCACCTTGTATTAAACAGGATTCAACAGAGTATCAAACAGGATTTCAACATGTATCAAACGGGACTTCACCATTTATCAACCCGAATCTCATCTTGTATCAATCGGGATTTCATCTTGTATCAAACAGGATTCACCTTTATCATTCCGAATCACATCTTGTATCAATTGGGATTTCATCTTGTATCAACTAGGATTTCACCTTGTATTAAACAGGATTCAACAGAGTATCAAACAGGATTTCAACATGTATCAAACGGGACTTCACCTTTTATCAACCCGAATCTCATCTTGTATCAATCGGGATTTCACCTTGTATCAAACAGGATTCACCTTTGTATCAAACAGGATTTCAACTTGTATCAACTGGGACTTCACCTTTTATCAACGCAAATCTGATCTTGTTCCAAACGGAATCTCATCTTCTATCTAAAAGGATTCTACCTTGTAGGAAACGACATTTAATTTGTATCAAAATAGGAGTGTAGTATTTGCACGACTTACCTGGACTAAGCGGTTCCTTCTTAATTTTCAAATCAGGAGCTGTTTTATTCGCTGAAATAAGACAAAGTTGATTAACGCAAACAAATATCATATAGTATCATTACAATTTCTGAACAAGGAGACAATACATTGGGTATAGATTTAGGTCTCTTTGAAACTGTCCAGCAATAAAAGATTTCTAATTTACACTTTTTGAGTTGTACGAAAATTCGAAATTGCCAGGAAAAGTGGAACATTTTTGGACATACATAAAATTTATTTTGCCCGGATACTTATAAAAGTTATAACGTCGTCAGAATCACACCAAAACGATTAACTAAGGAGGAATTTATAACTGCGCTTGCCGAAACGTTGTTTATATAACACAACATTTGAGGGTGTTGAAAATCCACAGCACGGCCCCCGGGACCCTTTCTTTGGAGACCCGAGGTCCGCAAGGCGTCTATATTTTTAACGATATTTCACGTCAAAGTATGTACTGTACTTTATACAGTAGATACACCAGAGTGATGAAAAGTCAAAATTGTCCTGTCCAAAAATATGTTTGAAATGGGCTGTTTCGTCATTATACTCGAGTTAGAAATTGGCGCCGTGAATTTCGAACACATGCCTTTAGGTATGGAAAGGATAATAAAAGGACTTTATTCACCTGACACATCTAATGAATTCTTCGAACCCTAAAAAAAGAGAAAAACGAATGTGGATTAAGGGGATGAGATTTTGAGATATGAAAACTTTTCCTTTAGCATAAACAAGGGGGACAAGATAGTTAAGGGACACTGTGAATGGCTGAAAGAATAATCGCAAATGCCATCCTTCGTCTTTCGATTGCTCTAGAATCTCATTCAAAACTTTTACTGCATCTTAATAGACAGGGACATTGACATTGGCTTTGGGACATTGACATTTCGAATGAGGATGTCAAATTATGAACGTTTCCATTAGTTCTTATTCATGAAGTAAATACAACAGATTTGTTGCCTTTTCGAGAATTACAGCATCACTAGCATCAACCCATGCCTGGTTATTGATGTTTCCTGGCATTTCCAGGCTTCGCAACATTTACATTTCGAATGAGGATGTCAAATTATGTATTTGTTCTCTCAAATCTTAATCGAAAAGTTAAAGAAACGGGTATTACTCGTCAAAGAATATATCCTCTGGCATAATGGCATTAGTTGTTCCAAGATACATTATGATTCCATGCCAGTCATGCCGGTAATTCACTTTTCCTGGAATTTTCAAGCAACGGGACATAAATTTTTGAATTAAGCACCCAGAAATACATATAAATCCGTTCAAACGTTAATTCTAAGTTATCTTTCCTTGTTGTTCTGGCTGTTTTGAAGATAATGATGACGTCACCAAATAAAGATAGATGACGTCTTATTATTAAAAAATTATTAATTTAGTAAAATCAACAACATTATATATCGTTCGAAAGCTCTGACTGTGTAGAGCTCATATATCAAATTAGTTTTGCCATAATTTGTACTAGCAAAGTTTTTTAGCGGTTCAAAGTACATTTTTCACATGTTTATGACGTAAGCAGAAAAGTCAACTTTCGGTCAAAATTTTTTGGCCCATCTCGGATTTGAAATCTCCATGGTCGATTTAGTCAAAATGTGCAATAAAATTTGAGGTCAAGCTTTGAGCCAGTTTTTTCAAGAAAAAACTCTGTCTATAACTGAACTTAGTATTTGCTTAATATTTTGCGACTTAAAATATTTATTTTTATTACAAACATTTTTGGCTGCTTTTTTAGGCTTTGAGAACTTTTCTTTAGATTTCTTCCTTGCATTTTCATCTTCAGAAGAAGAACTGTCATCCGAGGATGAACTGTAATCTGGAATGGAGGGAAAATGTTAATAAAAATGTCAAATCAGTTGGTACAGAACTAGCTGCAACCGCTGCCAAATGCAGTAGGAACGCCCGAGATTTTCGGCCAAATCACTGACATTTTCGGTAAATCTAGCATATTCACAAGCTTAATTCCCTCTCCCTTGGGAATCCTTTTATTTCAACAGGAATTTTGATATTCTAATACATTAAACAAGTGCTCCAGAAAACACATACCTTTCCCAATGCTTCGGTACCAGCTTTAGGCCGTTTGACTCAGAGAGTTACTAGCTATTCTACAGAGCTCTATAGCTCAGTGGGTCCCACTTATTGTGGTATGCCACTTGTGGAAAATCTACTTTTCGAAATGATATATTTACAAAGCGTGCAATCGTATTTTATCTTAATAAGCATCAAATGCATTTTCCCAAAGTGCTTCAAAGCCTGTGGGTTGCCTGGAGATTGGTTTGCAGGTTGGCACTTTAGCTTACAAGTATCAATCCTACATGTACTGGGGAATTTTGGATCAGATTTGCAAACTCAGCTCTCCTCTCTAGTCATCCCTCTGCTGGAATTCCCCTCTGCTAGGCAGGCTAGGATTCCCAGCCCACTTGAATGGGCTGAGATTTCTCATGTAACTGTCTGTTTACGCCATTTGTCTCACGTTTTCCATTTCAGCCTGGCTGGAAACGTTCATATAATTTCATCCAAATTTCATCCCACTAAGCTGAAATTCTAGCACAGGCCGGAAACTCTCATATAACCAGTCCCTAACTCTTAAAAATGCTTCCTGCCTATGGTACAATAAATTGTTTGAAAGGGGGGCATTCTTGCCCCCTCCCAGTACAGATAGGGTTAGATGTATGGCATAAATATTAAGCTCTGATTTATGTGACCCTGAAATTAGTGTCATTTTTTCAAATATTTTCCACAACATAATCTTTCCAATTTTGGCCAGTGAATTTAAAGCATGTCTGCATAATGCAAATCTATTAATCAAAAATTCTTCATTTATAAAGAAAATGTGAATTTGTTAATATTTGATACCTATTCAGATAAATAATAACATGCTCACCAGATCTGTACAACTGAGCTATAGCTTCTCGCATTGATGGTTTTTTCCTGAATATATGATCTGTGTGTTGGTTATAAACTAAAATGAAATGCAATTTATAAATTTTAGCTCTGCAAAGTGCTCTTAGCAAGAGGGCTACAGTGGAGTAAAGAGTGATGTTGATTTGTTGCACATTCGAACATACATCTTAATTTTGAGGAAAGCATTTGAAATTACTAATTCAGAGAAATTTAAAACAATGCTGATTAAAAACTCATTAAATGAAATTGAAAAGCTTCAGAATATAGAAGATGTTCCAGAAAATGCCTGTGCCCCCATTAAAATTCTTTGACATTCCTTTTATTTTAAGTTTGGAACATTTTAAGAGCATAATTTTCTGGAGACAAAATTTGAAGAAAACCCTGTTGTCTTAAAGAGCAAACTTAACAGAGCAGGGTAGTATTTGGGAAATATTCAAAATTCCTGTTTTTCAAAATTCAAATTACAGTATTATTATTTTACTGTAGAATAATAAAGCTTGAAGAAATTAACAAATTTAATCCTTTATCCATTGTATCAATACTAGAGATCTATTTATTTCACCTTTATTCATTCTCTATTGTTCTGTAAGATCTAGTGAATTAAAGAAGTTACATCTTACCTGTTGAACAATAATATTCTCTTTTCATGGCAGAGTGATCAGAGTTACAGTCGGGCTGATTCTGAGTGCTTCTTCCATGTCTGTTAAAATTGAAATAAAAAATCATGAATCAATCAATTTGTAACTCATTACAAACAAAGATGAAAAATATTGACAATTTGGGGGCTTCTTTTCATTTGGACAGATGTGTATCTAGTATT